>LR898468.1:2178176-3378176 GCA_905067625.1 Blumeria graminis f. sp. triticale
CCCCAATGGGACTCCCAAAATTTCAACAGGATAATCCTGCTTCAAGACGCAGAACTCCTTTGGCTGAGCCATATTCAGGGCAGCGTCTCGCTGGGAGATCGACTGCACGAACACCTCAGTGTCGTTACTCCGCAACTGCCTTACGGCGTATGCCCCCTCGATATGTGTTTTTGCCTTGTTTAGCAGCTCTACCGGCTGTATCTTGTCTGCTCCTTGTATTCTTATTTATTTATTTATTTATTTTGAATTTGATTTCATTTATTTATTTATTTCATTCATTGATCTAGTTTAACGTCCTATGCGGTATCTATATACAGAACCATGAAGACGGTAAGCCGCTTTGGTAAGGGAAAAAGCTTTCAACAAACAAAACCCGATGTCCTGCCACTTTGAACCGACCCAGCTTTATGCTGAGGACGTTCCTTTCAACCATAATTATGTAAACTTTCCGCGAAATTCGTTAACTCCCCCTTCAATCAGACTAACGTTATGAAAAATTAAAAAGAGAAGGCACCTCCTCACTCGGCGTTGGTCTTCGAAGTGTTCGAAGAGTTGGCCCCGATGGTGGTGCTGTTGTGGCGGGGATTGTTAGTGCCACTGGGGCTTCGACTACCTTGCGTGGTCGTCCCGGCCCTCTTTTGAGTATTTCAGCCTTTTTACTGGTGACCAAAGTGAATCCTTGATCATCAGTCGTTTCGACTGTTCGCATTGGCGCCACCGTAGGTTTCTCGTTCCATATTTCTGCCGTTCTCGATAATAGCACCATCCGAGCCTTCTCCACACTACCCTTGTAAACCTGGTAGGTCCGACACGCTGCTTTCTGCCATGAACGATGTTCCTTGCCGCAGTACGCACAAGAAACCCTTTTCCTCGGACAGTCCCGAGTTTGGTGAGCGCCAGCGCACTCACCGCACCTGGCTGCCTTTCCACACGACGCCTGCGTGTGTCCCCACTGGCTGCAGTTGTAACACTGCTTTGGCTGTGACCGTGGTGACCACACCTGCGCGGTGTAGAGCATGGCGTTCATCACAAGGCCGTTTCGAACCACTTCCGTCTGCATTGCCTCCGATGGGAGGCTTACCACTATTGATCCACGAGTGCGGCCATTTTTCTTTGACCGCTGGTGTTCCTTTCCGTCGTGTAACCACCTTATAAGACTTATGACTAAGCCTGGAATCCGTGCCTTTGTAGCCGTCTCTATCTCCCTGATGATAGCAAAACTGTTGGCATCTCTGTCCCCTTCAATTCGTGTCCGTAATGGGACACCGTCGACCTCGACTGGGAAATCTTGCCGCAGAATTTTGAAATCCGTTGGTTGTCGCATGTTTAGCGCCACGTCTCTCTGGGACGCCGACTGGACGAACACCTCAGTGTCATTGCTTCGCATTTGGCGAATCGCGTATGCGCCTTGGATATGTTGTTGTGCCTTAGTTGGCAGCTCTTGTAGCTGCAAGTTTTGGGCGTCATCAATTATTATTCGTACCGCTGTTTTCGCCATTTGAGGAGCTACGACCGACGCGTAACTCCTTGGTATCGGCGCGCCTGAAACCACTGCTGGAGCAGCTTTCCGAGCGGGATCCACGAGGCTTTTCTTTACGACTTCCTCTAAAGCCATCATCCTCTCCTCGATAGGAGATTTCTTCTGGGACATTTCCGTCCAGGCCCTTTTGTGCGCGTTGAAGGCCTTGACGGCCTCGTTCACGTCCTCCATTGAGGGTAAGTCCTGCTCATCCATCTCTCCCATCACGATTAGTCTGACCTGTTTCAATAGTTTCCCTAGGATTTCAAGGTTCTTATCCTTTGGAGCTGTTTGCGCTCCGCTGCCGTTGTTTGATAGTGCCATAGTCGCATTTTGCGACGCGTCGAAACCGCTGGATTTACCCACACCAGCACCCACACTCGCCATGTTGGAGCACGGAAAGCGAAAAGATGGTGCGAGGGTAATGAAGATGTAAAAATAATAATCACGATGTGAAATTGATGATACGGGCAGAGTGGAACGCTGCGCAGCTTTCTGGCAAAAATGATGTCCCCTTATTTATTTATTTATTTTGCATTTGATTTCATTTAGCCCGATTTGGCGCCTTAAGGCCCATGCAGGTGTCTACGAACTCTAATATTTATTCAGGAGGAAACCTTTATGGTAAAAACCCCCTCATCTTTTCAATTTATTTACACTTTGATATTGTGTTACCTTCTCGAAGTGCACTAATACTGTTATATCCAGTGCGGATACCGTCCACTCCCTTATTTATGGCAGGAGATCAATTCCTCCTACTGCCCTCTCTGTCACTCATCATGGCTTCGACTTCAAGCGTCAGTCGAAACTGCTCTAGCCTTCCTTCCTTTTGTATCCACCTTGTAATTCTTGCAACATCTTTCGGGTTATTCATCATCACTTCGAATGACCGGTTCTCTGCCTTTCTCAGTATTTCTCCTCTTCATTTGGCCCAGCTGGTGCAGGCCATGATCATATGCTTCACATTCTGGGACAGATATCCACATTGGCATCGCGGGTTATCTACTCTTGGAATTTTTCTTCTGTGCAGATAAGAATTGAACCCAATGTGTTCGCTTCTTATCTACATGGCTATGCTGCTCTGGGCCCTGCTCAGGTGTTTATGGATACTAGAAGGTGTTCCTCTTTGGCTCATTCCTGTCTTTCCTGTCTTTTCATCTGTGTAAAGATTTACTGCGTTCCAGATTTTGGGATCTGCAGTGGCGTGGTGGTTAGTAGTTTGCATGGCCGTTAGTCTCGTCCAGGATCGTTCCCATTCTTTAAAAGCTGCGACCTTTCCAGCCGCTTTCTTTCGTTCTGTTGTGTCTATATTTCCACATGTTTGACCCCACTCCGCAATATCCAAGGTCCTTGTGACAGCTCGTGCGTCTTGCCTTCCAGCTCGGGGTTGCTTTATCTTCCTGCATGCCGACAATATCGTAACATGAAAAGGCAGGTTTTTCGATAGTCCGACGTGCTGGACCCTCCTTAGTTTCAGATAAGTCTCCATCGGTAAGGTAGAGGTCTCATGCTCGAGTACCTTGCTGCTGGTCGAATTATACGCACCTGTGACGATCTTTAGGCACCTTCTTTGGATACTTCGAAGTGGCTTGATCACTCTTTTAGAGATTTTGCCTGCCATTCCGGGCTCGGCCCAGATGGGGGCTCCGTAGGTGATAGCTGGTCTCACCACTGCATTGTACACAAGTTTTGCTTTGTGGAACGTTGCACCCCAAGTTGATTGTGCCAATCTACCTAAGGCTTGTATCTGTGGTTCGACTCTGAGCTGTATGCTTTCGACATGAGCACCCCAATTGAGCTTCGGGTCGAGGTGGATGCCTAGGACACGAAGAGAAGGTTGCGGATGGGCGATATGGCCTTGGATTTGGACTGTGGCCTGCATGTTGTGTCTCTTTCTAGCTCTTGAGAAGTGCATTATAGCTGGTACTTCTCCGGAGCAAATTTTGCACCATGTCGGTCAGCCCACTTTTCGCAAATCCCATGGAGCCTTTCGAGATTTTGACAATTATCTTCTGTAGAGTTAGACCAGGTCAGTATGTTAGTATCATCCACGAACGCTAATCCGTCGAAGACGACGACTTTTTTTTTTTTTTTTAAATCATTTAATGTGTATTCAGCTATCTAGCTATGACACATGACCGGTGCTATGTATACATGTGGGATGACTCTTTTGACGTTAGAGACACTCATACTCTAGATTTCATTTGCAAATGCCACTATGAGGTATGTTCGCTTACACAAACAGTCGACCCTCCTCCGTTAGTACCCACCAAAGGGAATTTAAAAACCTTTGATTATCCAAGCATGCCTTCGTCATCCATGCATACCAGCGCCGCGAGAAATGTGGTTGTGATTTGCCGGATTCGAACCAGCGATCTACTGTCTCAAGTGGGATATGTGTCCAAGCTATCCAGACTCTACTTGGCAGACCGGCCAGGAAGATGTACCACCGCACCATCCAACCATGGCAGTTTTTATAGTGTCGCCGGCACTCTCGCAGCCGAAGACTTGGCACGCACAAAGCTCAATTTGTAAAAATTCCTTTCCAAAATTCAAAATTCCACGCCCGTCGAGACTGTATCCAATCCTCTGCATCATCTTATTAACTTGTCCTGATCCCTCTCACATCCATCCCAAGGAATTGTCTTCCAGATTTGTGCGCCACGCTTTGCTTCCTCCGTCGGGAGTAAATATCGGCGTGGGCGTGTATCTGGCGACCAGCTAAGGCCAGAGAAAGTCGACAAGAGGTGTGGTCATTGGGATTAGGATGTACTCGGTCGTACTTGTAAACTTGATGAGGTTTAGGTAGGAATCGATTTCGTTGGGAGTGAAAGATTGATATGGTGGAGTAATTTGAATCATTGCCTCGTGGGCCAACTTGTTCGGTTTTGCGAAGTTTGACTGAACTTGGCTCTGGGAGAATATTTCACTCCCAGGTTCGTAGAGGACACCGCGTACAGGTGTTCAGTCTTGCCCACCGAAGACGACGACTGAAGATCTGGAAGAAGCGTGCTAACAAAGAACTGTTGAAATATGATATATCTTGCAATGCCAAGAATAACTTATTAGTAAGTCCGGCTAATTTGACCATCAAATTCCCCATTCTATATCACTGTTATCAGTACACCCTTCACCGAAAGTTTAATGCGCATTAGCGTTTATTTCATACTAGCATTCCAGCGGATGACTATGTCTCAAATGCAGGTTATAGTTTTCTCTTATCTAATACCGATACACATGCATTTAGCTTTATATTCCTGGCCCATATATATGTACAGTGCCTCTAGGTTCCAAAAGGTAAAACTTCAAACTGGGTCGTCGAAGGGATTAGCCCTGTAGGCGCAGTTTGGCTAGCTTGTAATAGGTTAGTATGTCTCTCCTCCTTACCCCGCTCGCCATGAAGTATGATCCAATCGTCTTCTTCTAATAATCGCTTAGTAAAACACATTTTCAACGACATTTTTGGCTGCCTAACCTAAACAGTCACTGAAACCTCTCACCACTATCAATTCATCCTCTATTCTAGCAAACAATGTCTCTCGAAAAGTCTGCTTCAGAAACTAAAGCTCCCAAGCATCTAACTCGCAATCAATGTATTGAAATAAGAGCATTAAGAAGACTTGGCTTGACACTTCAAAATATATCCGACAAACATGGCTTCACAATAAGACAAGTACAACTTGCGTGTGCTCGAGAGACTGAGAATCCTATGTCTCGCAAAGAACCCTTACCAAATTAAGCGCGGAACAAGTTGATGAGCTTGAGGCTTTCGTCCGGGAGTCTCTAGAAAATCAACAGATGTGCTATTTGGAACTAGCCATGGGGCCCTTCAGCCACTGGGGATGCAGTGAACGTCTAATTTCTAATGCACTCAAAAAAAGAGGTTACAGCAGATGCATTGCTCGGAAGAAGCCTCCGTTAAGCGCGGTGAACAAGCAGAAAAGATTGGAGTTCGCCCAATTACATTTAGATTGGAGCGATGAACAATGGAGTCGCATATTATGGACTGATGAAACCTGGGTATCGGGTGATTGTCATATTAAACCTCGTGTCACAAGAAAAGTACATTTAAATTCTATCTAAATCTTCCTTGTATTAACAGCAGAGTTTAGCCTGATGATGAGTTTGATGAGACTTGTATTGTGGCTCGCCATACTCATGGGAACAGCTGGATGTTTTGGTGATTATATAACGGATCATAAAAAGGCCCATTCCTAGTCTGGGAGAAAGATTGGGGATCAATGAGGTCCTCATCCTTTTGTGAAAGGATTTTGCCACTTTTGAATCAATTTCACTCGGATAATCCAGAAATTCTATACATGCACGACAACGCACCATTTCACCAAGCGTACTCAACAATTGAGGCGCTGCGTGAAGTTGGAATAACGCCTATGAGATGGCCACCCTACTCTTCGGACCGGAACCCGATCGAGTCATTGTGGAATACCTTAAAAAACCACATTCAGGTAAATAGTCCTGAGATAAATGGGGTCAGGCTTGTGCGCTCTGCCACGATGAAGACATTGCTACAGGATGCATGGGACTCTGTACCTTCTGAGGAGCTATTGTTACTAGTTGGCAGCATTCACGAAAGATGTGTAGCAGTGATAAAGGCAAATGGAGGGTACACAAAGTATTAGGATGGAGAAGACACACAAAACATGTAGTACGCTTTCATTTTAGTTGCGAGCCATACGGAGGGCTTCGATGTAGACTTTTGTAATACAGAGCAATAATTTTTGAAATAGATGTGCATTTTTAGAGAATATTAACTGACCTTTTTCAATTTTGAATTTCAACTGAGGACTATTGTACCTTTCCCATTGAGTTCAAAACCATCCCCATAATTTAGACTTTCACGGAATGTCATTGGATAGTACCCCTTGCTTGCACAACTAGTCGAATAACTCTACATGGGCCTGCATGAAGATCATACCAATTAAGGCAGTATTAACAGGGATCTAACCCCAGTCATTTTAACAATTTTACCTTTGTCACCCATAAGAGACTGTATGTACATAGATCTACATCTGCATGGATCATAACTTACGATCCATGGAGATTGATAAATACTGGTCAAAAACCACAGTTGATAAGATATGCAAACACGTAATCTCACTCTTATCATCTCGGTTTTACTCTGAACAATACATCTATCTAAATACAATTGTTTCCACTCGGATCTTCCTCTCACAACCTCATACAAGACTTACTGCATCGGTCTAACCGCCGACACTGATTCCGCTACAACCTCCATCTTCGCTCAAGCTCATAACTTTAACCGGTTATGAGCCCTCAGGCATGGGGCTTAAGTTATAACTAGTGCCTGGTAGACAAAAATAATTTCATCTCATTTAGCCCGCTCAGGTAGCTGTCAGAGTAAAGGTCATAAGATAGCTTGACAAGATCAAATCTGGTGATTGAGATTGTCTACAAAGAGGAAAGGTGACCCCTATCGAGTCTCATAAATATTTATTTATTCATAATACACAAAGTTGTGCCCGCGCACAGCACGCGAGTTTTTCACATACCGGCTAGTCTAGTCTAGATTAAAGTAGTCGACGTGTTGGTGCCTACATAGACCCAACAAAGCAGATGAAAGCTAGGCTCTTTTCATTCTGCGCTCGAATATTATGGTATACATGGAGGTCTTACGTCCAACGAACCTCATTTTATGCAGTTGGTACCAAATCAAGAAATGATTTTATAGAAAGAAATGAAAAGAATTAATTTTGATTTGTATTCATTATCCTGATCTGGCGCCCTATGGGCCCATGCAAGTGGCTATAAACCTATCTACATATTTATATAGGAGGACACCTCTCGGCGAAAAACCCCCAAGCTTTCTGATTTAGTTCTTAGAGTTTGCAGTTTGTCCTTCAGGAAGTACAGTTACATTGTAACGCCGTCGATGTGTACCAATCACGTCCCTTCTATCGACCCCAACCTTGTACATGTTCCGTCTCGTTCCCTGAGCAGCATTTCGACTGCATTTGTCAAGCGGAATTGTTCTATCCAACCATGATTAAGAATCCATTGTGTGATTCTTTTCATATCGCTAGGATTGTTGGTCATTGCTTCAAAGGAGCGATTTCGGGCTTGTCTCCAGATTTCTCCTCTACCAATTGACCACTTGGGGCAGGACATGATCATTTGCTTGGGATTTTGTGATTGGTAGCCACACGGACAACTTGGGTGATAAGCTCCTGGTACATTTCTTCTGTGTAAATAAGAATTGAGCCCGATATGCTCGCATCGAATTTGGATTGCTAAGCTACTTTGGGCCCTCGTCAGGTTTTTGTGGAGAGAAAATGGTGACTCCCGAAAGCTTATTTTAGTACGTCCAGAATAGCGGCATTGGTAGAACTTTGCTGCTGTCCAAGTTTTAGGATCTGCTGAAGCAAATATTTTAGGCTGTCGAGTTCGCTTTGTGGGGGACCAAGATGTCGCCTGTTGCAGGTACGTTGCAACCCTTACCGCTTCTTTTTGTAATTCCTTGGATTTCTCCTCTCCGCAAATCTCTTTCCAGTATGCAAGGTCTGCTCTTCTATTGTGTGCTCTAATATCTCCCCTCCCTCTTCTGGGAAGCTTAATTTTACTACATGCTGATTGGATAGTCTTTTGGACTGGTAGAGAACTTGAGCGGCCTATATACTGAGCCCTTTGTTGCTTCAAGTAGATTTTTATCGGAATAGTAGCAGTTTCATGTACGAGCACCCTGATGCTGGTCGATTTGTATGCCTCAGTTACTACTTTTAGGCAATTTCTTTGAGGGCTTCGAAGGGGTTTGAAAAGAATAAATTGTTTATATCAAATCGTGATTTGGTTCGAATAAGACTTATCGTTGTGCCCTTTCGAAGAAATTTGTAAAATTCAACTGTGACGGCTTGTAAGCCGGTAATTGCCTGTAGCCTGCGCTGTCTAACGCAGGCTTAGCATGAAACAAGGAGGGCCTTATAAGTGGCAATACTAATATTGTAACACGTCCGGGGTATTGAAGGGTGGTGATGTATATGGTTGTACACACTTGGTATCTTCAATTAAATGGTTAAGACTACTCAGGGGGCTTAGAAGATACTTGGGTGATTATGGCAATAAATGTTACGGGATGCGAATGGTATCTTATTGTGTTATTATGTTATGTTACAGGTTATGTTCATGATAATTAACCAATCCCACATACTTCCAGATAGCGCCATAGCTAGTCTCTTTTAGGAGTGATCTACGGGTGAGTGTAGCGATCGGTGGTTTCTAATTTATCACTAACCTGTTTCCATTTCCCTGGCTCTGCGTGCTACACTACGTGGATGACGATATACTACTAGTGTGAAAAGCGCATTCATGACACGGGGATGGGGCACGAGAATATGATACGAGTAGGGGATATGAGTAGGGAATACGAGTAAGGAATACGGATATACGGATAGAAATCTGTGTCATTGGCTGGGATAATAATCATGTATATAGTAACTCTTATTATCCTCTTCAATCTGTAGTTCACCATAGATTGAAATTAAAACTACCTCTGACCATAAGGTTGCCCAAGTGCCTATGCTTAGACTGTGACATCAACCAACTATTGAATGCATTAACTCCGTCCACCGAAGCAAGAGCCCAAGATACACTGGGATTATAATTCTGCGCCCTGTGGAGCTGAGCCTGGTATCGCTCGAGGTGGCAATAGAAAAAGTTGTTGGGGGACTTCTCTGCATGTGCAGGTAAGAATGGCATTTTCGTGCTGAAAACGTTAGTGGTAGTCCGTGAAGTCGCCATGACCGGACCGTGCAGCTAGTAGATATCCTTGTGTGTGGAGCCCCAGACGGGCGAGCTCAATGGTGATTTTAGTATTAGGGCCAATACCTCATTCTTTGTATCTAGAAGATGCATTTTCTACCCAATATAGAGTGTTACGGAAGCCTCATACTGAGCTTTGACTTCTCTTTTTTCCCTCGCAATGGAGAGTTCTGAGTATGGAGCTGGAGCTGGAGCTGCACAAGCGTTTTTAGCGAGAGCGTCGGCAACTTCGTTTCCAAGAATACCTGCGTGGCCCGGGCACCATCGAACAGCTACTTGCCCAGGCATCGTATTTTGGCTGAGTGACCTCCTTCTCCAGCTCACTGCGAGCTTGCGGAAGTTAAATATTTTTTCCGAGCTGGACGCTGTGGGCGTATCCAAGAGCAGACGGATGGCAGACTCCTGGTTGTCAAGGTAGACAGTAGCGTTAGAGGCATAATAGGCCAGAGGGTTGCGAAAAGCTGAGGCAAGACCTTCCGTGGCCCCAGATATTTCTACAGAATAAACTTCCGCAATATCTCCTGTGTAGGGCCTCGGTAAATGACATAACCCGCACCTGCTCGGTCTTCTATGAGAGCGCCATCTGAAAATGCGAATAGGTTTAGGATTGGTTGTTTAGCCTGCCATTTTTGAAGAAATTTGGTCCCAGGAGTCTACCTACTGCTCCAATTTGGATTAGATTTTCCTCACAAAGTGCGGACCATGGTGGAGGTCTAGTATCATGGGAAAGTTCAAACAGGATCCTCTGGCGGATCCAGCGCATACGACTAATATTTCAACGACTACGAAGAGGGTGGTACGGGCCAGCTGCTACAATTCGAACCGCTAGACGACTGTGAATTCGGGAGTGTCACGTTTGAGCTGGGCCCCAGCCAGCTTCTCATAGGAGTGCTGCTATGGGAGTGGTGCGATAGACTGGGAGAGCTGCCTGAGCCGCGTCGTTCATCCTGTGTTGGACTTGCGAGATGATATTTTAAGAAGGCTCTTTAAGGTACCATGTCTCGGCCCCATGGAAGAGGGTCGCAAAGGCGGCAACTTGTTAAGCTTATCTTAAGAAAAGAGGGCTAATTCCTCATGCTGTCATCTAGAGTTTTTTCAAGTGGCTCGTGATAGTTAGAGACTTTCGGCAAGCTTGTAGAGTGTGGTGTTGGAATCGAAGAGCATGGTTGAAGAAGATTCCAAGCCAGCGAGTGTGATGATTAGGTGTTATGACTGTCTCTTCAATATTTATAGATGGCTCTATTGGTGAGCCTCGCTTCCGGTGAAATTATTGTAGCTCAGTCTAAAGCAGCTCGAAACTTATTCCGTTAATCAAACCCTGTTGTGTTTATTTATTTGAATTTGATTTTATTTATCCCGATTTGGCGCCCTATGGGCCCATGCAGGTGGCTATGAAACTATCTATATATTTACATGAGGGGGAAACCATTACCATAAAATCCCCCTCCCCCTTTAAAATTTTTATTTCATCTATAGTCCTCCGTTACCTATAGGAAGTGCAATCTACCTTGAGTCCGAGACAGGACGAGCTAAAATAAACCTCGCCATCCTTTCCCTGCCCTCGCGTGCTGAAAAGAGACGACTGTGGTCTTGAATTTGACCCCGATGGTCCAAATAGTTGTGGTGGGAGGTTGACCAGGAGCTGTTTGCGCGGGCGTCCTGGCCCTCTCTTTAATACCTCCGGCTTTTGGTGGGACACCAGTGTGAACCCTTGGTCGTCTGTAGGTTTTGCCGCTGTTGTTGTAGTAGATGCCGTGGTTAATGTTTCCCCTTTTCTGTATTCCGCCGTTCTCTCCATTAGTTCATACCGTGCCCGTTGCACGCTGGCCTTGTATTCCGCGAAGTTCGGGCACGCCCTTTTCTGCCACGATTTATGGGCCTTACCACAGTTGCAGCAAAGCACCGACTTCCTCGGACAGTCCCTGGTCTGATGAGTGCCCGCGCACTCACCACATCTCCTTACCCTATTGCACGAGGCTTGGGTATGCGCCCATTGGCAGCAGTTGAAACACTGCTTAACTTGTGCTCGGGGTGACCAGAGCTGGGCTGTGTACAGCATCGAATTGTAAACAATGCCGTTTCTTATGACTTCGCGTTGAAGTTCCTCGGTCGGCAGGCTCGCGATAATCGACCCTTGAGTAAGGCCGTTTCTTCCCATCCATTGATGCTCTTTTCCGTCGTAGAGCCATCTTACCCTGTTGATCTTTAGTTCGGGGATCCGAACTTTTGTCTCAGCCATTATTTTGTTAATTAGTATGCCGTTGTCTGAATTTTTTCCGCCTCGAATGTATGTCCCCAAGGGGATCCCCAATTATTTATTAATTTATTTGATTTGATTTCATTTAGCCCGTTCAGGTACCCTATGGGCCCATGCAGGAATATCTAGCTATAATATTTACACAGGAGGAAACCATATTTGGTAAAAACCCCCCACAACTGTCTGTCTCGTGTCTATATGATTTCCGAGGTTTCCTTTAGGAAGTGCGCTTACACTGTACGTCCAGTGTGAATATCCTCCTATCCTTTTCCCGATCGCTCAATCCTTTCGCTGACTGTTGTCTCAACTTCTTCTGCAAGCCGGAACTGTTCGAGCCAACCGTTTTTAAGTATCCACTCTGTAATTCTCTTCATGTCTTCCGGGCTGTTCATCATCGCTTCGAAAGACCTATCTTTTGCCAGTTGCAGCACCTCTCCTCTTCCCTTAGCCCACTGAGGACAAGCCATGACCATATGTTTCACGTTTTGTGACGGATATCCACACTGGCACTTTGGATTTGCCACTCCAGGGACCTTTCTTCTATAAAGATAAGAGTTGAGGCCGATATGCTCACTTCTTATTTGTATTGCAATACTACTTTGGGCCCTGCTAAGGTTTCTAATTTATTTATTTATAATATTTAACGTCGTGCCCGCGCACAGCGCGTGAGTTCCTCACGTACCGGTTAGCCCAGGTTAAATTAAACTACCCGACGTGTTGGCGCCCACACAGACCCAACAAAGCAAAAAATAGCTAGGATTTTATCATCCTACGCTTGAAGATTACAGTGTACATGAAGGTTGTCCGTCCAATGAATCTCATGCTATGCAGTTGGTACCTAATGAAGAAAAGATTTTACAAAACAAAATAAAAGTAAAAGGAGGAAATTGTTTACATCAGATCGTGATTTCGTTCGAATCAGACTGTTCGTTGTGCCCTTTCGCAGAAATCTGTGACACGCACCTAATTATTGAATGCATCAACTCCCTCCGCCGAAGCAAGTGCCCAGGATACGCTGGGATTAGAGTTCTGTGCCCTGTGGAGCTGAGCCTGGTATCGCTCGAGGTGGCAATAGAAAAAGTGGTTAGAGGACTTCTCTTCTCCGAATGTGCAGGTTAGAATGGCGTTTTCATGCTGAAACCGTCGGTGGTAGTCCACGAAGTCGCCATGACCGGACCGTGAAGCTAGTAGATATCCTAATGTGCGTCGCCCCAGATAGGCAAGCTCAACGGTGATTTTAGTATTAGGGCCAATACCTAATTCTTTGTATCTAGAAGGTGCATTTTCTGCCCAATATAGAGCGACTGAAGCCTCGTACTGGGCTTTGACTTCTCTCCTTGCCCTCGCAATGGAGAGTTCTAAGTGTGGAGCTGGAGCTGCACAAGCAGCTTTGGCAAGCGCGTCGGCTGCTTCGTTCCCGAGAATACCTGCGTGGCCTGGGCACCATCGGATAGCCACTTTCCCAGGCATAGTATTTTGACCGCGTGAAATTCTTTTCCACTTCATTGCGAGCTTGCGGAAGATTAATATTTTTTTTCCGAGCTGGACGCTGTGGGCGTATCCAAGAGCAGACGGATGGCAGCCTCCTGGATGTCAAGGCACACAGTGACGTTGGAGGCATAATAGGCCATTGGGTTACGAAGAGCTGCGGCAAGACCTTCCGTGGCCCCAGCAATTTCTGCATCATAAACTTCTGCCGAATTTCCGAGCGGGAGTTGGAATGGGTAATTTTATTTATTTAATGATATTAACGTCGTGCTAGCTCACAACACACGCAATTTTTTGAAATTCGAATTTACGAATCTTCACCTTTTTCCCGCCTCCCTCCCTCACGTGCTCGTCGCATTATATCAAAAAATTGTGATCGAGTCACTGGCATTTTCACCATGCCACCTGTTCGAAGAAAGCTCCCCAACGCAATGTTGGACAGCACGAGAGTCCACCCGAGGGCTCTCGAACAATTACCTGGCCTTGTCCAGTCTCCGAAATGCGCGGAGATGAGCAAGGTCTCTACCAAAGGGGAGGAAAAAGCCATCCCCGCCGTCACTGAGCCCGATACTGAAATGATCGGGTCAGTTGATATTGTTTGGGAAATTCCTCAACCACCCTCCGTCCCCCACGGGATTGGAGAATCATCCAAACCACCTCCGACCGTGTCAAAACCGTCGGAAAACGCTGCACCCATAGCAGCGTCAACATCAACGTCGCAGCCAAAAGCTGCCACGAAAGCAGAGTGTCCCCTCGAGCTCCGACCAATAGTCGAAGCCGTAAAAGACGCGCCGCCGAAATAGCGGCAAATCTGGCCCTCTGCTCCGCCGCCATCTCTGGCGTCGAAGCCACCCTCCTCCCTTTGACCAACGGGTCAAATAGACAATTCGTAGACTCCATGAGAGTCTACCTACGCGCCGCCATCGCGCAATACATGGCCACGGGCCCGGCCACTACGCCACCCTTCCTCCCTCCTCGCCCAACGAACCCTCTCCCAAGGGCTCCCGACGCCAGGAGACAAACAATACCCACCCTCCCAGCTCTGCCTGTCAAAAGCTCCTGGGCCACGGTGGCCAGAAACGGACTGCAACAAAAAGCAGGCCCAACTGTGAAGGCTGTGCCGCGACCTGCGGCCAAAGCCCAACAAAAAGAAAAACCCAAGGCGAAAGTCGATAAGCGACTGTTCCTTCGCCTTGAAAATGACCACCCGTGGCGAAAACTGTCCACAAGTTGCGTGAGAAGTAAATTGGAGATGAGATTCCTTTCCTTTCACGATAAAATAACCTCGCTTCATCGAGTGAGGACCGGCTTTGCTATGCTAGCAAAGGACGAAAAAACACGACAAGAGATGCTAGATGACTCTTCGAAGCTGGCTAGTGAAAACGTCAAACTCGAGGCATCTTCGGATCTTGTCGCCTTACAGATACCGAACTTACCTGTAAGTATAGTTACAGTGTGCGGTACCAGGGCGGTCGATTCTGACTGGGTCTTCGACAAGATCGCTGTTATGACCGGCGCAAGACCAATACACGTCCGACCTCATGGGACATGTCGACCTGGGGCACCGCACCGAAACTGGCATGCCCTTTTCGACCGGGAAGTCGCCCCTCGTGCGGGCTTCCGCCTCTTCGACGAGTCTGGTAGGGCTACCATACACAAGCCTCGTCGACAAATTGAACAGTGTAAACGCTGTTTGGGCTTCCACGCCACCCGTGGTTGCTCCCGCGCTCCAGCCTGCTGGAACTGTGGCTCCAACATGCACTCGGAAGCCGAGTGCAAGGCCCTCACTAAGTGTCGCAACTGTGGGGGACCTCACCGATCGGATTCTCGGGCCTGTCAGGTCAGACCCAAAAAATCCGGACCGGTGACCAAAGAGCAGCTCGCGTGGATACGCCACCTCGAGCAAGGGAAGTTCGCGGAGGCGGCTCGAGCTAGGGCCGCAGCCAAAAAAGCCGAAGAGGCGATTGTCGCCGCGGCGAAGGATACCGCAATGGCCGAGGCAACAGGTTTTGGAGTGCTGGGACCTGAAGAAGAAGTTTGAGGATATAGCAACCTCGACGATGTCCCCTTCTGGGGTATCTACTAACAATTAGCAGGATACCGGCTGGATCAAAGGTGCCTGCAAACTCATCTCTTGCTCTCAGCGGAGATTGAATAAATTTTGTCATTTGGAAGGTGTGACAGACGAGGGAATGTGTAAGGAGCGCATTTACTGGGTCCAATATGGAGGAATCTTCTGGTATTCGGAGTTGTTTTGATTTTTGTGATTATTCGTTCTTGTTCAATCAGCTGCACTTTTGGTAGCGATTCACGAGGTTGGAACGAGTTAGGCTGTAGGAAAAGTTACAGGGAACCCTGCCGGATCCGCCGATCCTTGACCCATTGTGGAAGATATAGCTTTAGCTTAGGACCGAAAGTAAAAAAACAAACAACAAACAGCCCTTGAAACGAAGGCTGAGCACCTGTCAGTGGAGCTCTCTACGAACCTTGGAGCAAAATATTCTCCCAGAGCCGAGAACCAGTCACGAAAAAGGGTGGGATGAATTCTTTTTTTGATGGATTTTCGACTTGAAGGAGTTGCACTCGATATTTTGGTCGGAAAATCAGTCGGCAGAGATTTCACAGCCAGAACAAAGTCGAACAAATTCTCATCACCACTAACATACAATTCACGAATGGATTTAGGTCTGTCTGGGGCCGTATTCAAACATCTAATATCTCTTAAACTCCTTTTATATTTGCAACGAAGCTTTTCTCAGTCGATCCTATACCTGCGACCCACCTCCATACTCGTCACATCACCTACCCACGTACGCCCTAATGAGGAAAGTCATGATGGAAACGGGACGTGTACAAAGGAGGAAGAAAAGGGAAGATTCATCGAGGGGATTACACAAATCCCCAATGACGAAAACAACCCAACGGTACGATATGAAGCTGCAAGGCTAGAGCAACAATGAGATCTTGGACGGCAGTTATATCTCGGAGTCACTGAGGATGTCAAGGGCTCGGGCGCGCGGTGGCCGAGGCTGAGGAGAAAATTGCGCTACGGCGTGTATACAGCGGGTTTCTGGACGGTTAGGCTTGGTATGAATTAACACATAGGTGAAATCTGAGGTGGTCCGGTCATTAAAGTGGGACGAGGTCTATCTATGCTTCATGGTAGTTAACCTGATCCGGCCCAACCCCACACGTGCTTAAGCTCCAATAGGAGTGCAACAGTAGTCATGTAACCTAGCACGTTAATGAACAAAACAAGAGGAGGGCAAGACTGAACACCACTATCAATTCATCCTCTATTCTAGCAAACAATGTCTCTCCAAAAGTCTGCTTCAGAAACTAAAGTTCGCAAGCATCCAACTCGCGATCAATGTATTAAAATAAGAACATTCAGAAGACTTGGCTTGACATTACAACATATATCCGACAAACTTGGCTTCATAACAAGGCAAGTCCAACTTGCGTGTGCCCGAGAGACTGAGAATCCTATATCTAGCAAAGGACCCTTACCAAAATTAAGCGCGGAACAAGTCGATGAGCTTGAGGCTTTCGTCCGGGAATCTCCTGAAAATCAACAGATGTGCTATTTGGAACTAGCGATGGGACCCTTCAGCCACTCGTGATGCAGTGAACGTCTAAATTCTAACGCACTGAAAAAAAGGGGTTACAGCAGATGCATTGCTCGGAAGAAGCCCCCGTTAAGTGTGGTGAACATGCACAAAAGATGTCTAGCAGTGATAAAGGCAAATGGAGGGTACACAAAGTATTAGGATGGAGAAGACTAATACAAAATATGTAGTACGCTTTCATTTTAGTTACGAGCCATACTGAGGGCTTGGATGTTGACTTTGTAATACAGAGCAATTATTTTTGAAAGAGATGTGTATTTTTAGATAACATCAATTGATTTTTTTTAAATTTTTCGTTTTAAATGAGGACCATTGTGCAATTCCTTTTAGAATTGAAAACCATCTCCATAATTTAGACTTTCACGGAATATTATTGGATAGTGTCGCGGTTTCAGTACAACATCCTTGGGCGATCTTGTAGGTACATTACATAAATTATAATTCTCTAGAGAGAGAATTTCTATAGCTTGTTATGGGCTGTGCCCGGATTGGCACTGGTCACTAGGACCAACCCGGCTAGATCTTTAAGCACCAACGAAGCAGTGCTTACAGAGATGCGAAAGGTTGCATGGGGAAGAATGCAAGGATATGCACAAAGAGGGATCTCAGTGTTGCACAAGGATAATTGCAAGGTTGCGCATGAGGAAGGACCCAAGGGAGTACGTACTAAGGGGGGGAGGATGTCGCAGGAAAGAGGGTAGCCGGGGAGAATGGAGTATTCTCAGGTAGGCTGGGAGGGGAGCTTAAGCGCGACGCTGAGGAGGACATAAAGGACACGAGCCGTCGTAGGCAGATTAGCTTCCTAAGTGTAACGGCTGTTAAGCCTAATTATCCCTGTAGCCTACGCTAGCTAGCGCAGGCAATGAGATCAATGGTGTAATCCAGAATCTTCTTGGAAGTTGTCGAAGAATCCAAACAATTCTGGTCATGGAGGGAATCCTATGGAAGGAGGAGTATTCTGGATTATATATATTTGTAGTCACTAGCTGTTAGAATTCTCTCTCTAGAGAATTATAATTAATATACTGTACCTACAAGATTGCCCATGCATTTTGTTATGAAACCGTGACATATTATAATTCTCTCCACAAACTTCAGAACCGCAGTCAGTCAGTCAGTCAGTCAGTCAGTCAGAATCGCAGTCAGAATCGCAGTCAGTCAGTCAGAATCGCAGTCAGTCAGTCAGAATTGCAGTCAGTCAGTCAGTCAGTCAGAATTGCAGTCAATCAGTCAGTCAGAATTGCAGTCAATCAACTTTGCAAAGATGAAGTGGGATCATTGCAACATTTCTATGGAGGAAAACAATTTTCTTAGGGCAACATGGAAATCAGAAGATCAGCTAGCTAAGCTTCGGAAAGAAGGAAGCTGCTTCAGATGTGAGAAACGGGGATGTCAATCTAGGGTGTGCCACCTTCTTCCAGCAATTAATCCACGAAAGACTAAGAAAAGTTTACATATTTATAAAAAAAATATGAAAGAGGATCCGTATGGTGATGGTCTAGGTCCTATTGATCCAGCAGTGTACGAAGTGGATCCGTATGATGATGGTCTAGGTCCTATTGATCCGGCAGTGTACGAATTGGATCCGGAAGGTGATGGTCTAGGTCCTATTGATCCGGCAGTCTACGAAGTGGATCCGTATGATGATGGTCTAGGTCCTATTGATCCGGCAGTGTACGAATTGGATCCGTATAGCATTTCTCCGAGACTCATAAACCGTCCTATCGAAATTCAGCAAATAAGAGATCGAGGAGAAACAATGGGTTGGTCAGCCAAGAGGTCTGTCATGGGGAGCTGTCTTACAGACTATGAAATGAGAAAGAACACATCGCCACCCCTTATTAATGCCATTACTAGTGATAGACCGATTCAAGAAGAAAGGAAAGATTTTGTGCAGCCAATAATATTGGATAAAAAGTTTTCAAAAAGTTTGACAGCAGCTGAACAAGAACCGAAGATGAATACAAATCCATTTTTAGTTAATGCATTAGTTAACGACGTCACTATGGTGCAAGCATTAATTGACAATGGATGCCTGTGTTCAGGTATCATTGATGAAGAATTAGCAGCCCTACTAAGTTTACCATGTAAACCTATCTCTCCCCGAACCCTTCAGACAGCAGAAAATTCATCTCAAGACAAGCCAATAGTAAAAAGTATCACTTGGGTCTCCATAGACCTTGATGGCTTTGTTACTGAAAAATTGTGGCTGTATGTAGTACCACACAGTACACATCAGATCATACTTGGGAAGAAATGGTTAGAGGACCAGGATGCAGTAATTCATTCCAAAGAGCAGCGGTTGGAACTCAGGAAGAGCGGTGGTTCTGTTTACAGTGTTCGACGCTGGCGTCAAAAACTAAGGGGAATAAAGGAGCCTAAACGTGCTGCTGTTGAGGCATTATCTTTTCTGGAAAAGGGAGTTCCCGTCTGCAAAGCCTCCTTAGACGACATAAATAAGGCACTCCGTACGAAACATTGTCTCAAGATCTCTGATGCTCGAGACCGATTACCGGGCCCTGTGAAGAAGTTCGCGCGCCTCTTTTCTGACGATAGCGGCGCTAATGATCTACCGCCTACACGAGATCACCTTGACCATGCTATAAACCTCCGAAATGAGAATGGGAAGCCAGTCCATCCGCCTTGGGGCCCTCTTTACAGTATGTCAAGAGAGGAGCTTCTAGTGCTTCGCAAAACATTGACAGATCTTCTGGGTAAGGGATGGATCAGACCAAGTAGTTCGCCGGCGGCCTCGCCAGTACTTTTTGCTAGAAAGCCAAACGGAGGGCTACGATTTTGTGTGGATTATCGCGGGCTGAATGCAGTCACTCTTCCAGACAGGTATCCCCTTCCATTATTTAAAGAAACTTTGCGACAACTTTCAAAAGCTAGGTGGTTCACGAAACTAGATGTGAAGTCAGCTTTCCATCGTATCAGAATCAGAGAGGGAGATGAATGGATGACTGCCTTCAGATGTCGCCATGGTCTTTTTGAGTGGCTTGTTACACCATTTGGTCTTGCGAATGCACCTGCAACCTTCCAGCGTTATATTAATGAGCAACTACGAGGACACCTTGATGTTGATGCGACAGCATACATGGATGACGTTCTAGTATACACAAATGGTAGTGAGGCCGATCATTGGAGAACGGTTCAAAGTATCTTGGGAAAGCTAGAGAAGGCTGGTTTGTACTTGGACATTGATAAATGCAATTTTCTATGTCGAGAGGTGAAGTATCTAGGATACATTGTGAGAGCTGGAGACTCGGTGACCGTAGATCCTGACAAGGTCAAGAGCATCATAGAATGGAAGCCACCTACGTCGGTTAAAGGAGTTCGATCGTTTCTCGGCTTTGCAAATTTCTATCGATGCTTTGTTGATAGATTTTCGGAGGTAACTGCACCACTGACCAGATTGACGAAGAAGGATTCAATTTGGAGATGGGGACCTGAGGAGAACGAGGCGTTCGAACGACTAAAGCAAATTTTTTCAACTGAGCCGGTGCTAGCGCAATGGGATCCCGAGCGAGACACAGTGGTGGAAGCCGATTGTTCTGGGTATGCATTGGGTGGATGTTTGTCTCAAGCTGATAAGCAAGGCCGGCTGAGGCCGGTGGCTTACTACTCCAAGCGACTGAGCGGAGCGGAAGCAAATTATCCGATACACGACAAAGAGATGCTGGCCATAATCACGTGCCTGCAAGAGTGGAAAGCTGAACTGCGTTCTGTTGCAAAGCCATTCACGATTTTGAGCGACCACAAGAACTTAGACTATTTCATGACCAAGCGACTACTCAATGAACGGCAGGCCAGGTATTACGATGTATTACATCAGTTCAATTTCACTCTGAAATGGCGACCTGGCAATGCTTGCGAACGGCCGGATGCTCTCTCAAGACGCGATCAGGATCAGCCCCATGGCCTTCATGACGAACGAACCACGGGTAGAATTATGCAACTGTTACCAACTGTCAAAGCTTTACCTGTCGATGCACAACTCGGTACAGCAGACCCAGCAGCGACAGCGAGAATATCTGACGACGATGAGATTCAAACATTATGGAATCAAGGAGTCATTTACGATAATGATTGGCGACGAGCGCGAGATGCTGTCCAGCACGGAGAGAGAAGTTTCCCGCCAAATATCGCTCAGAAATTAACCGCTAACATTGCAGAGTGTACGGTTGCCGCAGATAGCGTTCTTCGTGGAAGGGAAAATCGAATTTGGGTTCCCGATTATGAGCCACTCCGAACGGCGATAATGCAGCGGACACACGATAGCTACCTAGCAGGTCACCCGGGCAAAGATACAATGATTGGCATACTTTTAAGGCGATGGTTCTGGCCAAAGATGAGGGAATCGGTCCGTCGTTTTATACGGAATTGTGATGTCTGTGGTCGTACGACAGTATGGCGAGAGGCGAAGGCTGGGTTTCTTCGATCACTGCCAATTCCTGACCGAATAGGAAGCGAGCTGACAATTGATTTTATTACTGATATGCCACCTTCTCAAGATTGTACAAATATAATGGTTATAACAGATCGGCTATCTAAAGACGTTTTTCTATTTGGTACAAAGACAATGGAGGCTGCACCAAGCGCTAAAGTTTTTGTCGACCGATATTATCGTTACTTTGGCTTTCCACGTTATTTGACAAGTGATAGAGGCAGTGACTGGATGGGAACCTTTTGGCAAACTTTCTGCAAGCTAACAGGAATAACTCAACGCTTGACCACGGCGTACCATCCTCAGTCAAACGCAAGTGAAAGAGCAAATCAGGAATTGTACAAGTACCTGCGAGCGTTTACCTGCTACTCACAAGATAATTGGATGGAACTGTTGCCTGTAGCCCAACTGGCACTAAATTCAAGACCAATTTCAGCGATTGGAGGACTAAGCCCATTCTTCTTACGGCACGGATACGATTTGGACCCTCTGGCAGAGCCTACGCCTATCTTAGAGAATGGTTCCCGACACCCGGGACGACTATCTGCTCAGGATTATGTTAAAAGGTTAAAGGACGCGCAAGACTATGCACAGGCAGCAATGGCTTCAGCTCAACAACGAAACGAGGGTAATGCAAATCGCTTCCGAAGACAACCAGATCAGTATAAAGTTGGCGACAAGGTTTGGTTGGATCTCCGAAACGTGAAAACACCACAGCTCTCCAAGAAGCTAGCCTGGATACATGCAAAGTACGATGTGACCGCGGTCCCAGATCCTTTGACTGTGGAGTTGAACGTTCCTGGAAACATCCACAACCGCTTTCATGTCGAATTGGTGAAGCGGGCGGGTGCGGATCCCTTTCCGAGTCAGCGGCGGGACGATGCACAAAATCCCGCTATCCTTGACGATCTGGGCGAGCAAGAATTTGGAGTGGACTCAATAATACGAGCGAGAACAGTGAGACGTGGCCGTGGTAGTTTCAGGCAAGCCCTAGTTAAGTGGACTGGCTGGGCAGAACCAACTTGGGAGCCCATTGAATACGTGGCAGACACCGAAGCTTTAAAAATATTTGAGGAGACCTATGGTCCCATAACTTCAAATGATGGCCCTTCGGAAATATACTCAGGTAGATACGTTGGCCAGGCCGAGCCTCATGTCCAGAAAACGCGGAGGGAACGACGAAAAAAAAAAGCATTAAATAAGAAAATTAAATAAAATATTTACTCATTGAGGAAGAGAAGGGGGATTGTAACGGCTGTTAAGCCTAATTATCCCTGTAGCCTACGCTAGCTAGCGCAGGCAATGAGATCAATGGTGTAATCCAGAATCTTCTTGGAAGTTGTCGAAGAATCCAAACAATTCTGGTCATGGAGGGAATCCTATGGAAGGAGGAGTATTCTGGATTATATATATTTGTAGTCACTAGCTGTTAGAATTCTCTCTCTAGAGAATTATAATTAATATACTGTACCTACAAGATTGCCCATGCATTTTGTTATGAAACCGTGACACTAAGGAAAAATTATCAATTCCTATTGAGTTAACGTCTTTCAAATACTTCTGAATTCTTTAAACCCTATATATAGCTGGACTACAAATATATATACACTCTGAGATACTCCCCTGCTATAAGGTTCCCTCTATGACCAGAATAATATGGAGTCTTCGAAGATTCCCCAGAAGATTCTCGATATGTCTGTCATCCTCATGAACCTTCAGTATGCTTCCAGAAGGTTCATTAAGAATCTTTCAAGCTCCGTGTATCCCGAGATCCTTCCCGAAGATCCCTGAAGATTCCCTTGATGTCATTGCCTGCGCTAGCCAGCGTAGGCTACAGGAATTCTTAGGCCTAGCAGCGGTTACAGATAGTACCCCTTGCTTGCTTAACTAGTGGACGAACTAGACATGGGCCTGCATGAAGACCAAACCAATCAAATCAATATGGACAGGGATCTAACCCCAGTCATTTTGACAATTTCACCTTTGGCATCCTTAAGAGACTTTATGGCATCACATCCAACTATGATGTAGTTAGTGACCCGTTATGATATGGACAAAGAAACATCACCAGCCTATCCCAACAGCTCCTGTAAAGCAAATAACTATCATTTCTCATACAAGTTAACAATACATGATCCAATGACAGTGTTTGGAGTCTATCTGTAGAACTAGCGTAATCACGTGTAGTTCTAGTTTAATTATGTAATCCTTATAGATACAGCATCGCCATCTCCTTAGATGGAAAGAATAGACATCATTCACATATACTGACATCAGACCCCTTGATTGGGTCCAATTGTTACCTGTGATACCAACACTGATTAGTGGTTAACCTCATAGTTAGCCACAGAGCAGCCAGGCTATTTCAGAAGAGACAAAAGGCGTGAAATCCGTACGTTTAATCGTGCCGCATATTACAACTTTTTGTGCTAGAGTGTTATGATAGGTCTATGATTTGGGTGTACATACAATTTGTGGGAGCTCGCTGCTAGTGATCACAGATGTGCTGCTGGGCCGGACAGGTCAAGAAGAGGAGTGGAGAATGAACTCTGTAGAATGAGGAAAGACTGTATTGCTTGCTCTATCTACTGTGGAGGAAAGCTCTCTACTTATAGTCCCTAGACTATTGCTTACTAATTATACTAACTCAACGAAGCAGGAGCAAACAGAGCAAATGCATGCAGTCGCGTGACCATCATAACTGGAGCTGTGCACTGTAGCTATGTGGGTCTAGGCACAATATAGAGGAAGCCAGTTTTGATTGCCACCGTAGGTTAACTCCTACCGTCCAGGGATCAAATCAAAGCTTCTAAGAGCTTGCGAAAAACAGTTTCCGTTGTACGTTGCCGACAACTGACCTTTACAAGCTGCGTCTATCACGCAGAATAAAAACCTTCAAAAGAGACATTCAAGATACAGACTCCGACCAACCTAATTTCAAAAAGGAAACATAAGTCATAAATATTAAGACCACCAATTTCTTATTTTGCGGAAACAATATTTTGCCATCAAAACGAATTAACATTGGGAAAATGCTCATTCCAGACCAGTATAAAGGCAGAGTGGATGAGTCTACATTCCATAGACGACTTAATCTCGAAGATGAAAAAGATAAAACCAAAGAAAGGATTAGTGGATTTATGGTGTTTCAAAAGCTTTTCTACCAAGCGGATAGACTAACAGATAATAGACTTTCTGAAAACTTTCAAGATGACTTCGAAGGATGGACGAAAGAAGATTTTGCACTTGCAGATTCTGGAATAAGACAGATGTTTCGAGATTTTCTTAACGATCGTGGTATCTTCACCCCAAGGAGCAGGAGCCATATTTCAGTATACTTAGCAAACCTTGTCATAGCGAATGTTATACCAGAATGGCCCGAAGGCGAGCTCGAAAAACAAATGAGAGGGTCAAAAGATTTCGATTCGTACCTTCAACCTGTGAACTCCTCCGTTCCAGCTGTAAAGCAAGAGAACCTTAATTTCAAGGGGAAAGACGTTGATAAATATGATCAAGAAAAACCTTATATAGAAAATAATTACCGGCAAACTTTTGATAAGAGTAATGAAACATTTCTTGCTTCCAATAATCTAGGAGGCTGGGCAAGAGTGACTTCCGACATGAAGAAAATTTACGATGATAGTAAGAGATACACTGGAGATGAATATGATCCCCTTGACTTAAAACTCAGAATCTTTGATGAGAGGTGTAACATAATGGGTATCCACCCTACACAAAAGCAAATAGTCTTCGAGGTCATGCTTTTGGGAAAAGCCAGTGAATATTATTACAGTAATCTCGCTCCAAATCAATCAATCATCTCCCCTCGAACATTTACCTATGAAGAGATGATACAAATGTTGAAGAGTCATTTCCAAACAGATGAGCGCCGTCAAAACTACCTTTTGGAATGGGAAAAAAAATTTCTTTGTTACAGAAATGGAGAACCCTGGGAAAACCAAACGAGAAGTCCTTGAGTTATTGTTCACTCGTCTCCAGAGACTTGCTCAGTGTCTTGGCGACGGTTACTACAACAAAAACAACGTTATGAGAAACAAATTACTGAACGCCTGTGGAGACGTCCCTGAGTGCAACCTAGCTATTTTCAAGCCAGCATCATCTTTTGAAGGCTTATGTGCTGATCTAAGATCTTCTATCAGTACAGTAATGAGAACTAAACAAGCACAACAATACAATGCCAAAAATGATGACCAATTTTGGACTGATAGAGTATACGCAAGGCGAGGTAAGAGAATTGGTCTGGAAGAATCCACCAAAGTTTTCTGCTGGAGCTTCACAATCGCAATTCCAACCTCCTGACCAGCGACTCAATTCTTCATTTTCCCGACAATCAAATGGCATAAAGAAATGCTTTATCTGCAAGAAAGTAGGTTGCTGGTCTACCAACCATTCAGACGAGGAAAGAAGGCAGTCATACAACTCATTTAGGCAGCATATCCAACAAACTCAGAATTGCCATTACTCAAAGGAGGAGCATCAATCTTTTCTGACACATTGGGAAGGAGTATCTGAATTCGAAAGCGATCTAGAAGAAGCCGAGCAGCTACTAATGGAGATGCAGCTTGAATATGACAGTAATGTCGAATTTGATACAAAAACTGGTGAAGCTTTTATCTCAGAATTAAGCCACAATGAAGATGCCCAAGAAACTGTCGGATATCTGGTCAATCAAGCCGCTATGCACGCCATTACAAAATGCGATGTCTTTAATAACAATAGTTTTGAGTCAATTTTTGATGACAATAACTTGTGTGATAAAGCAGATAACCGCATATTTACCTTCTCAGATCGATACTCGGAGAAGGTATTTCAAGGCATTATGCCCGATACAGGCGCTGCAGGAACATCAACAGCGGGAGAACCACAATTTCGTGCACTACAGCTACTAGACCCATCAATCACTCTCGATAAGTCAAGCGCGGGCCATCATTGTATACGCTTTGGTAAAGGCGAGACTGTATCACTTGGAACTGCACGAGTTGATACCCCTATAGGAATAATTGAGTTCCAAATACTCCCCACTAACACTCCCTTTTTATTATGTATCAAGGACATGGATAACCTAAATGTCAAATTGGATAATATACAGAATGTTTTAGTCAAGGGTAATGGAGAAACAGTTCCTATAGTACGAAAGTGGGGCCATCCCTGGATGCTCTTACGTCATCCACCTGGGAAAACATTAGCATGGTACCACCTCACCGAGTCTCAATTACGCCGCATACATCGACGCTTTGGCCACCCTTCAGCCCGAAGATTAATTGAAATCCTTAGAAAAGCCGGGCACAGAGCTTTTCGACCTCAACTTGTTAAGCATTTGACACAAATTTGTCATCATTGTCAAATGAATGCTAAAGCCCCTGGTTGTTTCAAGTTTACACTAAAAGACGAAATTGAATTCAATTATGAAATTGTTATTGATATCATGTACATTGGTGGTAAACCAGTATTGCATGTCGTCGACACAGCAACAGGTTTTCAAGCAGCGCAGTTCTTGAAGGACATTTCCACAAAATCGGTCTGGAAATCTTTATGCATGTGTTGGATTAATGTGTATCTTGGACCTCCCGACTTCATTATCCACGATTCTGGAACCCAATTTACATCTTCTAAATTCAAGCAAAATGCAAAAATCATGTCCATAGAAGTTAAAGAAATTCCAGTTGAAGCTCACAATAGTGTAGGGAAAGTTGAGCAATACCATGCGCCTTTGAAAAGATGTTATGAAATTATCCAGAATGAAGTTAATGCCCCCTCGGAAGAGATACTTCTAATGGCTATCAAGGCGATCAACGATACAGCTGGACCGAACGGGCTTGTACCTACGCTCCTGGTTTTCGGAGCGTATCCACGGATGACAGAAGATTCTCCTCCATCCCCTTCAGTCACACAAAGGGCCGAGGCTATTCGGAAAGCTATGCAGGAAGTTCGGCGCCTCCTTGCAAAGAGACAAATTAGTGATGCATTAAGAATGAGGAATGGACCCAATACTGATGAAACCTTGCAACTCCCTCTTCAATCAGAAGTCAGGGTATACCGAGAAAAAGAAAAATGGACAGGACCTTTTACCCTTCTCGCAACAGATGGTCAAACTTGCACAGTTGAGATCAATGGAAAACCAGTCAAATTTCGTTCTACTTGTGTGAAGAAATACCTTAGAAACGACACGCAAGATGTGCCCGTAGTTCAAGAGAAGGAATCTCTAATTGAAAGTGGTCCTATCCCAAAGATTGCTTCTGACTACCCCCATCAAAATGATAAAAGTACTGTAATTGAAACAGTTTGTACAAAAGATAAAGATATTCAACCCCCTGAACGAGTCCATACAAGACCTAAACGCTGCTGTAATAAAGTTTACCTCATTGATAACAATAATTCTGATAACTGTGATGAGAAATTCGTCCAAGATAGTGAAAGCAGTAACAATAACAGTTTGGATGCGCAATTTTTCAATGACAATCATGTTCACTCTCTCCATTCAATGACCTTTGTATCAAATAAGGAGCAAGCTGACCGCGAGCTGTCATTAAACCTTCGACGTGAAGGTAGGATAACTGCCCCAGGAAAACCATTTGAAGAATCGGACATTATAGAACTTGAAAGCCTTCGTAATCAAGAAGTTATGAAGTTTATTACATATGACCCTAACAAACACATGGGTCGCATTTTTAAGTCAAGAATGGTTCGAGAAATCAAGGGTAAAGCAACTGGTTCACCAAATGAGAAGTCAAGACTGGTAATACAAGGGTATAACGACGAAGGTAAGGCTACAATTCTCTGCCAGGCTCCAACAATTCAACATTCAAGCCAACAAATCATGTTTGCAATTGCTCCATCACTGTGAGCTTTGGGCATTCATTTTTGGTTAAGGGATATTACACAAGCATATGTGCAAGCTAAAACTCACCTTAATTGCACAATATTAGCATATATCCCAAAAGAACTTGAAAGTAAATTCCCTCTGCAAACAATCATGCATCTTGTTAAACCACTCTATGGAATACCAGAAGCCGGGCTACACTGGTGGGTGACATATTTTAAGCACCATACAAACAAATTGCCTATGGAAACATCGACCTACGATCCATGTCTCCTAATCACTAATAGCAAGGAGTATTTTGGTGTTGTTGGAATGCAGACAGATGATACGTTGATTTTGGCTGATATGGAGTTCTCTGAGCGTGAAGAAACTGAACGAGCCAAGGCAAATTTCATTGCCAAACCAAAAGTAAGATTAACTTCTGACAAGGATCTTATCTTTAATGGCTGTATCTTAAGCCAAAATGGTAGAAATTTGCTAGTTTGTCAGAAAGAACAAGCCAAGAAAATTGCTCGAATAGCCCCTGATTTGAGGGATAATTATAGGAGTTATGTTGAGCAAAGAGCTCGTGGCGCTTATATAGCCTCTACATGTCAACCTGAAGCAAATTTCGATATGTCAAGTGCAGCCCAACATCAAGGTCCTGGAAAGGAAGACATTGAGGCATTAAATAAACGTCTAGACTGGCAAAAGAAAAACGTAGACCGTGGATTGACCTACGTTCCATTGGAACTAAACAGCGTGAAGCTGTACATTTTTGTCGACGGCTCGTTCGCAAATAACAAAGATTCAAGTTCACAAATTGGAACTATAATAATTTTAGCAGACGAGACTTCAACAATGGACTATGAATTTGTTATCAAAGGTAATATCATTCACTGGTTTTCTGTCAAGGCCAAGAGAGTTACCAAAAGCGTTTTAGCATCTGAAATCCTTGCAATGAGTAGCGGAGTTGATATTGCTCATGTCATACTAAGCACTCTACAAAAAATTACAAACTAGATTGAGATTGCCAGAATCTCAATGGTTGTGTGTACTGATTCTTACTCTCTCTACAAATGTCTCGTCAAGCTTGGTAGCACCAAAGAGAAGCGACTCATGATCGACATCATGGCCCTTCGACAATCCTATGAGCGTCAAGAGATTATGGAAATTCGATGGATCAATGGAGAAGATAATCCTCCTGACGCAATGACTAAAAATGCTCCCAATAATGCACTCACTACTTTTATTGATACCAATTGCCTCAGTATACGTGTTGAGGGATGGGTGAAGAGAGCTCCTGAAAAACTTTAATTATCTGCATGAAGATATTGGCCTACCACAAAACTTTCATTTTGATAAATTTATTTCCTTAAATATTCTTAATAAAGATATGTGGGACACAATATTACGTTATAAATGTTGACTTAATGAACCCTGTAGCTACAGATGAAATCTATGTACTGCTATGAAGGTCATGTGACCTGTCTAGCTTAGTTTACATGAGTAGGTGAAATGTTACCCCTAGACACACCCCCTTACCTACAAAACTTTACAGGATTTCATCAAGCATCCAAGGTAGTCATATTTAGTTGTCCGACAAACTTTTTAAAAAGAACAGACGACAATGCCTTTGTGAACCCGTCTGCAGCATTTTCTAATCCTGATTTCCATTCCAATTCAATTACTTTGTCGCTTAAATATTCCTGCAGTAAGAACACAGGTACATTGTAATGTTTGCTCTTTTGAGTTACGCCCTGTCCTTTTATTTGCCTGTAGCCTGGCTGATTGTCATAGTAGAGGCGGACTATCTTTGCGTCGTCTGAGTTGTAGTTGATACTTCGAAAAAGATTTCGAAGAAACACAGCCTCCTTAGCTGCTTCAGCCATAACATAGACTTCAGCCATAGTTGAAGAACAAGTAACCCACTTCATTTGATACGAACGCCAAGAGAAACAGGCACCTTTCAGAAAGAAAGCCCATCCACCATGAGAGCGTCGCGTTTCAGGATCTTGGGCATAATCGGAGTCAGTAAAACCGTGAAGCTGTAAGTTAGAGCCGGCACCAAAACTAAGACCCAGACGGGTAGTTTTGCAAAGATAGCGGTAAAGATGGCGAACTGCTGCTATATGAATTGGAGAAGGATCAGAAAGAAAACGACAGAGCTGTGTCATGGTATAGGTGATATCTGGTCTTGTTTGAGTAGCAGCATACATTGCAGAACCAACCATCGACGCATAGAGCTCAATTTCCGCTGTAGAGGCAGTCCCTTCAAAAGGAATTAGGTGCTGTCCTGGAAGCATTGGTGTACTGGTTGGAGTACAATTTTTGAGGCTATACTTTTCAAGAATCTTCTCAAGATAGGCATCTTGATGGAGATAGAGGACTCGATTTGCTCGTTTGCGTACAATACGGACGCCGACATAAAACTCCGCAGGTCCCATATCCACCATTTTGAAAGAATCATGTAGGTGTCTTCGCAATTTCGAAACACCAGCCTCGGGACCAATGAGTAGAAAGTCATCTATATGAGTAACAAGATAAGTTTCATCAGAGTCACTATGATAAACGGAAGAATCAAGAAGTAAAGGCTTATAACCAAATTGGGCAACTTCAGAACGAAGTTTTGATTGCCAGAGATGTGGAGACTGCTTGAGACCATAGAGTGACTTCTTAAGTTTCCACATCCAGCGGTTGAGTGGGGATCCATCTGGAGTAGGTAACCTGTCTGGACATGCCATGTATATATCAGTGTCAATTTCAGGGTTGAGAAAGGCGGTAACTACATCCATTTGTTCAACTTGCCAGTCATTGGAAGCGGCGAGGGCGAGAAGAGCTTTCCAGATGCTGGAGAGTGCTGTACTGGCAAAAGTGTCTTTGTAGTCTAGGCCTTCCCTTTGATGAAAGCCCTTTGCAACATAGCGTGATTTAAAACGGGTTAGCTGGCCATCTTTCCCTGTCTTTTGCCTATAAATCCATCTTCCTGGAATGATATCACGTCCTGAAGGAAGCTCAGAGCGAGGTAAGAGCTGCGAAGTATCGTTCATTTCAAGAGCTGTCAATTCTTCCCACATAGATGCTTCCCAAAGAGCAGCACTGGGACTCAGTAGAGCTTCACGAAAGGTCTTTGGATCGCTGTCAGGAATGAGAGCTGATAAATACGACTGATACTCTAAAAGCAGAATAGGATTCTCATCCTGCGGAGTATGCAATGAATTTGAGCCTTTTGCTTTACTGCGAGTGATACGGATATCTGATTCTGGCTTAGAGAGATCGAATGAATTAGGTCCAGCTGTCAACTTGGGCTTATTCTTGGCACCGGGAGGTCGACCACGGCCGCGCTTAGGGAGTTGTGGGAGAGGTGCAAACAAAGGATCTTCTTCAGCAGGCATGTCGTATCTTGCATCGAGGAGCGGAGGTTTATTTCATCATCCAAATGTGCACCCCCTACTGAGCCATTTTCTTTGGAATTATCTGAGTCCACTCCAATTTGTGGAGAATTAGGAAAGAGAATTTCAACCTCATCGACAAACTTAGAAGAGGGCTCAGGTATTTCATCAGGATGGTCTTCAGCAGAAAATTCATTGAAACGTCCCTCAAAGAAACGAACATGAGACGACCATACAAGCTGATGGCCAAGAGGTCTTGAGGGGATCCAACAACAATAAATATGGTTCCCTTCAAATCCTACTAAGATACCTTCTTCAGCGCGTGCATCCATTTTCTGCGACTTTATTCGACGCTCGTTTGGTATGTATACAAGTACACGAGAGCCTAATACTCTGATTCCAGAATTATCAGGTTTGTGTTCAGAGGTATCAAATCCTGTAGCCCGAGATTGTGCTTCGTAGGGAGTCATATTGTCATAGACCGATGTGGTGATACGATTGAGAATGTAAATGACAGCACGGAATATCTCTGGCCAAAGAGAGAATGGGATACGCATATCTGATATGACACAACGCATTGGATCTAAAACTGTCCTATTTGATCTTTCTTGAGGGCCACTTTGTTCGTGAAAATAGGCTGTTGTAAGCTCGATTGCAATGCCATACTGCTGACACCAGGCGACCATTTTGTCACCCCCAAATTCTTTACCACCATCTAAACAAAAACATTTTGGCAGGAAACCATTTTGAGTTCGGAAGAAACGAGTAAAAGTGACCAAAGCATCGAAAGCATTTCTCTTTTCTGGGAAAGTGTAGCCATAACGTCCTCCTGTCTTTCCATCAGTGAAGATCATACCAGCTGTATGGCCATTATAACCGACAGGATTGCAAAAGAAGACATCTGCGTAAAACCTATCACCCCACTTCGACTCTCAATTACGCGGATAGCGGCGTATAACCTTCTTCGGCTTTGAGAATTCGCATGGATCGCACAATGTGGTTACATCGAGATTGGAATCCGTGTTACGAGGTTTATAAGAAAGACCAAGTGTTGCTTTTATTGTTTGCTGGACATTTGGAAAGCTAATGTGTCCTAGACGGCGATGAAGAAGTTCGAGAGTGACAGGGGCTTCATGGATTGCTGCAGGAAAGACATTATCAGCAACTGGAGAGAGAAGGAAGGTTGAGGATCGCATAGACGGATCATTAGTATTAAGAACATACGGAGAAGAGGCGGTGCGCAAATGTAAACAATTTTGTCCACGAAGAAGCTGGCAAACTTCAGAACCGTCCGCTTCATATAGTACCCAATGTTTATCCCATCCATCCCGAAGATCATGAAACCACCCAGAATAAATGTTAAGTGGGAAGCCAGGAATGTAGAGAACATTTTCAAGGACAATTTCATTGACTGAATCATCTTGCCGGAGAACGCGAAGCTTGATATAGCCAAGTCCGACAGGTTGAACTGGACTTCCCCCTGTTTTAACAATAGGCAACCCAGATACTGGCCGATAATGGAAGAACGCGTTTATATCATTAGTGATATGAACTGAGGCACCATCATCATGAAGCCAGATATCACGAGAACTTGCAGCCGGGACTGCTGCAGCAAATGCGGAATTAATTCCAGTGCTGGTCGAGCACAGATGATGATCCTCGTTGCGAAAGTTACATTTATGTTGGTGTAGCTCTATCTGGAATGGGGATACTGTAATAGCCTTTTGTTGACTCTTCGCGAAAGAATTGTAGGTGGGAGTTGATGGTGTTCTCAAAACTCCCGCGCAACCCTATTGGAAAGGACTTGGATTAAAATCCACAAAATATGGGTTAGCAGCTGTATAACTTGAGGATGATTGTGATGGAAAAAGTGCTGGCTGAACGCGGTCGGTGATATCTTTTCGAAATGGATCATAGTTCTCAAAACGGGCATCAAAGCCAGAGTAATGAGTCGAAATTTTGCTAGGTGGGTGACGTTTTTGAAACTCAGAACGCCACTTTTTATTTTCGGTATAATTGGCCCTAGGAAATCTCTTCATGTACTCGGCACGCTGTTCTGGGTATTTAAAGAAGCATTTCGTGTCATCATACGGACCAGTACACCATTGGCAGTTGTGACCATCCCACTTCTTGTTTCTCTGAAACTTGGGACCTGTAACATGAGCTTGTGCAAGAGGTACTGGAGTAGGCGCTATGCTCCCAGCCAATCTAATCTGGTCTTGGAGAGTTGTATATAGAGTGTCAAGTGTAGGAGCAGGATTGACAGAAGTTGCAACAGAGAAGTGGTATCTTTGGGTGGATGCCCATTGAGGGTATTTTATGGATACCGCACGGATTAACACCAGACAGTATACGAGAGAGGGAAGAGGTGTACCGAGAGAATGAAGACTAGAGACCATCGATTTATGAGCCAGAATATAAGCCTGGCAGGATGAATACTTCTCAAAGTTCTCTGTGAGGTCGAGGAAGTCGGTGATACTCGTTTCAACAGCAGCGATGCTGTTTCCTTGAAGAAAGCAACAAAGCTTTTTATAGCTGTCGCAGGCTAGATTTTCGGCCATGACAATCTGAATGAATTCCGGATCAACGTTGATTGCCAGTGTCATTTTGACGAGCTCGTTTGAGCTGGACCAATCTTTAGAGCCAGTTTCCTTTTCAGACTTGTAAATAGCTTCAGTCTTTATTGGGTCGATCCAATCTGAGAGAGCGTTTTGTTGCAAGGTCGATTCGATGAGAAGCATCCAGTCTTTCAGCTTAGCGATGCCATGAAGTTTCAATGCTGGAGGGAGTGCCATATTGTTGGCGCGAAGATTAGATGGAGCCATGTTAAAGAGGAATGAAAGATTCAAGATGTGAGAGTGGCGAGCCAGAGATACCTTGTTTGATAAAAACTGAAAGGTAGAGGCGCAGATGTAGATACAAAACAAGGACACCGTAGTATTAGAAACTGATTGCTGAATGGAGTCGTAAACAGAAGAACAACGGAAGAATAAATCGTGATTCCACAGGAAGCGCAAGGGTCATAACCTCTTAATAAAGATATGTGGGACACGATATTACGTTGTAAATGTTGACTTAATGAGCCCTTTATTTATTTATTTATTTATTTATTTATTTATTTATTTATTTATTATTTATTTATTTATTTATTTATTTATTTATTTATTTATTTATTTATTTATTTATTTATTTATTTATTTATTTATTTATTTATTTATTTATTTATTTATTTATTTATTTATTTATTATTTATTTATTTATTTATTTATTTATTTATTTATTTATTTATTTATTTATTTATTTATTTATTTATTTATTTATTTATTTATTTATTTATTTATTTATTTATTTATTTATTTATTTATTTATATTAACGTCGTGCCTGCGCACAACACAGTGCTTTAAAGCCCCATGCCGGTTAGCTCAGCCTATAAAGGGCTACCCGACGCACCGGCATTCCCATAACAAAAACCCGAAAAAGACCCCACTGCTCCCGGTCTGCATAGTCGCCAGATCAGTGAGACTCTTCTTAAATTGATATAAATTATATAATTAAAAGCGGAACTTAAACTACATGTGGATATTCGTATTTAGATAGCGTTGGTGTCTAAGTAATCAGGGCTGTCCTACAGATGTATGTGCAAACAGAGCTTCCCCAATTAAATGGTACCTTTGAAACTCTTCGAAAAAATAGAGTGGACTTAAGCCAGTCTCGGAACAAGATAGCTCCTTCTGGTGAGCTTAAAATCCAGCGAGCGTCTGGGGGACGGGGGCGATTGGCTCCACGAAGCCGCGCCTGTAGTAGGCCATATTGACAGGTCATGAAATGCTCTGGCGATTTATCATGTCCACAGGAGCATGTTAAAGGTGCGCTGTTGTGTGCGAAACGACGGTGGTATGCTGCAAAATCACCATGGCCCGACCGCGCAGCGAGAAGAAGGCCGAGGGACCGACGATCCATACTAGCGAGCTCTGGGGTGATGCGGGAGCTTGGCCCGATTCTAAGCGCTCTATACCGGTCAGGGGCATTTCGCGACCAGTATTCCGACGCAGAGGCCTCGTAGCGAAGATTGACAATTCTCCTTGCTCTGGCAATTGAAGGGGCCAGGTTGGGGGCGGTTATAGTACAGGCCGCTTTTGCGAGGGCATCTGCCTTTTCATTTCCAGGGATTCCTGAATGCGCTGGGCACCAGCGTACAGAGATCCTTCCTGGCTCAGTGTATCTGGCACGGTTCCTTGAAGGCCAGGATCTTGCGAGATCCCGAAATTTTGCGATCCGAGTCGAGCTGGATGGGGTCGGCGGTCCAAGGAGTAAGCGAGACGCTGCCTCTTGGTTGTCGAGACAGACAGTGATATTGGTGGCGTAGTATGCCATTGGGTTTCTAATTGCAGCTGCGAGGCCTTCCATGGCCCCGACGACTTCTGCATCATATACTTCTGCTGATTGACCTAGAGGAACAGAGCCTTGATCAATCACATGTTTTGCGCCGCGATAAATGCAGTACCCTGCCCCTGCTGAGCCTTCCATCAGAGCTCCGTCTGAGAAAACGAAGAGGTCCAGGGGCGGTGCTGAGGAATGCCATTGGGTGAAGACTTGGAGCCCTGCTTCACGACCAACTGCTCCAATTGCTGCGAGTATTTCGTCTCTTTTTGGTGTCCAGGGAGGTGAAGTCGTGTTTAATGATAGTTCTGGGGAAATTCTGCGCCGAATCCAAGCCATTCTCGGAGATTTCCAGCGCAGTCGCGAGGGATGTTGGGGATCTGACGAGGCAACTCGCACTGCAAGCCGGTTGTGGATACGTTCGAGCCACCCCTGAGCTGATGACCATCTAGTTTCCCGCAGAAGGGCGGCCACTGGAGTGGTTTTGTATACTGGCAGTGCTGCACGGGCTGCATCGTTTATCCTGCGTTGAATACGGGCAATATCTTCTTTGCAGGTATTTGCTGAGAACCAGGTTTCGGCTCCGTAGAAAAGGGTTGTAAACGCTGCCCCTTGTAAAGCCTGTCTGGCTAGAGCTGGTCGGATACCTTGAGCGGTATTGCAGAGGCTTTTTATGTGCGCTGTGACGGCCGTAACTCTACCGCAAGCTTGCTTAACGTGGTGGCGAAATTTCAAGCGGCGATCAAAGTGGACTCCCAGCCAACGAGTTTGGTCGTTAGGCCTGATCTCGACGCTGTCTACCCGGAGGCTTGGCTCAAAGGGTTTCCCCTTTTTCCGGTGGAAATATTAGAGCTCAGTCTTTGTTATCTCTAGCTCGATTCCGTTAAGACTTCCCCAAGCAAGTACGTTGTCCAGCTTTTCTTGGAGGCGAGCTGCGCATTCAGGTATAGATGGTGCGGAAGCAAAAATTGCCACATCGTCAGCATAGCCGAAACATCCTGGCGAGAGGCGCAGCATGCCCTCGATAGCCAGCAGGAACAAAATAGGTGAGACCGGTGATCCCTGTGGGAGGCCGCATTTAATGGCGAAGGGTGGAGTTGCTGTCCCGTCCAATGTGACTACGCCCTCGCGATTTTCCATGAATGATGCAACCCACTTGATAAGATTGTGGGGCCAGCCTTGAGTACGGAGATTATGGCAGAGACGTCCTCGCTGGATGCCATCAAATGCACCTTTAACATCTACTGTTACTATACCTGCAACCTTCTTCTCTAACCAGGCGGACTGGATGTCAGAGGCGAGGGCTGTGGTCAGATCCGTTGCTGACCGGTGAGGAACAGCGCTGCACTGGTTCTTTGCAAGGATATTTTGTGAGAGGGCAAGGAAAGAGAGACGTCGGGCCATCAGGCGTTCCAGCCCCTTCCCAAGGCACGACAGCAAAGCAATTGGTCGGTAAGACTTGGGAAGAGCTTTGTTTCGGTTGCCTGTCTTCGGGAGAATAATTATGCTGGCCTTTTTAAAGGCATTTGGGTGTAGTCCTTGCAGGTCGCACAGACGGAACAAATCGGTCACTCGGGGCCCTAAAACTGGCCACGCTTGTCTTAGCGCTTCTGCGGTTATCTCGTCTAGTCCGGAGGACGATGAGGAGACTACGCAGCACGATCTGAAGATTTCCTGGTTAGTTAGTGCAGGCCACGGGAGGCTTCTTCTTGCAACAGTTGGAATTCCCATGACTATATCCTCATGCTTGATGTGCCTACTCAGTAGAGCCCCCTCAAGTAGTTGTGCCTTGGCCATGGGAGTGAAGACGAGTCCGTCTGGGCCATTGAGTGGAGGGGTATGAAAACAGGGTGTTTTCTTATGCCAGCTTGTAACCCTATTTCACGGATCCGTAAATAGAATTTTAATACTAATATTAATTCGTGATAAGATGAAGGGGTAGTTAATTAAAATCATCAATTTAATAATAGCTTCCCCTATACAATTAGTCGTGTAAAAAGTCATGTAAGGATATGCAAGAGAGTCATGAAGAGAAGGACAAGAACACAGCCATTAATGCGAAGATATTGGCAAGAATTGATTATGATTAATTCCGGCTGGCAAAGGCTTCTACTCTTATATATAATAGTTCGGCGTGAGAGAGATTTACTTCTCACGCAACGTCTTCTTTATTTACCCTTTACAATACATTTGTTTACCCATCTCTTCCTCGGGAAGACCATATATTCATTGCCCAGTTCTTCAACAGCAAGACCCACGTGTAACATCTACTGCAACTAGTTGCCCATTCATCTCTTCCTAGAGAAGACCTGTCATCCCTTTGACCCATTTATAATCTTCACTTACCACCTAGATCTTCACTAGGCTATACAACGCACCCCGTGGAACACCGTCAAACCCTCATCCCTGAGACCCTATACGCTTCTGTGAGACAAGAGACCTGATCTACTTTCTCGCGCCACATTTCTCGCTTAGCTTTTTTCACCGCCTTGCCAAAGGCGCGGCGTTCAGCGATGGCCACTGATCCCGAGCGCTTGGCTTGGCAGAGTGCGTTGTGCGCGTTTGTACAGTCCCTGGTCCACCATCGATTTCGCGGTCCCTGTGTACGTTTTCTGGGACACGTAGCGTTGAGAGCACCTTGGAGAGCATCTACCAGGAAAGAAGCTTCTCTCTCTGGGTCTGAAGAGGGTGCGGCCACTAGTCTGTCGGAGATAATTTTACGAAAGGTGACCCAGTTGCAAGCAGAGTATCTGAGTTTTCCAGAGGTATCTCTTTCAGGTCCTGTGTCTGAAAGTTGAGTTAGTAGAGTTCTGTGGTCTGACCCGACTTCCAAGTCGTTTCGGATAGCACAAGATGCTGTCACAGTTTCGAGGGACAAGTGCTGGGGCAACTATGTGGTCGATGGTAGTAAATAATAATTCTAAGGAGAGAACTTCCACTACATCTATCTATTCATTTATATACGTGAAAGCCTCCTCGCCACCAAGGCTAATCCCTCTCCTGTTCCTATGCTATGGGACTCCCCTAGTGTTCTGACTATGCCTGTAATACAGCACTATCGCGTTATGGTCCGGAAGGATTGTACTCGGTCTCGTATATTCCCTGTCAGTGTAAGCCTATCAACATGTGGTGCAGTGCCGTACTGCCGTGCCGCACTGCCGAGTCCGATGCCATGTGAATACCATTGCAAATGCCGACGCAAAAGTATTGCATTGGGTGGCGTCGCATATTAGCGCATTGGTAGCCATTAATAACGCCACTCGAATCAGGCCTAAGTTAACCAACATAGGCTACAGGGACCAATCGGCTTACCAGCCGTTACAGATGCGTTGAGACTTTGTCGTGCGAAGCAAAGATCGATAGTAGCGCCGGCATCATGAGTGGGGGCATAGTATACATTCAACAACGTTATTCCCCTTGCAGTTGTCCATTCGAGTAATGAGTCGCCTTCCGAATTTTCGTTATACGCTGCTGGATCCCAGGCCGAGTGGTGGATATTGAAGTCACCAGCTAAAACGTCTGGGATATCAGAAAGGTTGAGAAGAAGCTGAAGGCCATCCCCAGCGCCAACCGCGCCTATTGGAGCATTGTATATATTCCAGCAGTCAATGGTACGCTTTCCGCGTCGAGAGACGCAAATCCGGAGAAGGTCGCGTGAGTGAATACTGGGTTGGAAAGGTGAAAGGCCGCACCCCTTGCGAGTGTAGGTCATTACGCGAGGCCGGCTGGTCCAGATTGGAAGGGGAGAGAAAGAAATGTATTCTGGGTGATTTTTAGTTAACTTGCGCGAGAGATCAGTACTTATCCAGGGTTCTTGAATTAGTACTAGATCTGCTCCGCTTTTAGAGGCAAGTTCGAGGGCGGAGTATCGTGACTCTTGTCCAATTTGTGGAGGAGAGGGGGAGACGATTCTTGTGGGTTGGGTAGGAACTTGATAGTTCCCGGAGCTCGCAGCGGCCTGGGGAGAGATTGGAGGGTGTAGTGCGGTCCAGGCCTTTAGGCCCTCGCTTCGGATAGCTCGGAGTCTAGTTTTATCAGGGCGGACGAAGCTTCCGTTGGCGCGGATGGGTCGCGCGGGGCAGCCTAAAGAAAATGATGGATGAGGTACGTCACAGTTAAGGCATTTTTCTGGTCTGGTGCAGGGCCCGACGTGGAAATCCGCGGCGCATGTCCCACACCGAGGGCGGCGAGTGCATCTATTGACATTGTGGAACGCGTGGCAACGAGAACACACCTGGAGTGGGGGCTGGTGGTCTACTTTTCGGAGCTTCACCGCTCGAGCAAATAGTCGCAGGTTTGTTTAATGAGCCCTATAGCTACAGATGAAATCTATGTACTGCTATGAAGGTCATGTGACCTGTCTAGCTTAGTTTACATGAGTAGGTGAAATGTTACCCTTAGACAAATATGATCTGCGATTTATGATTTGGCAACAATTATGAAATTATTCTCAAAAGAGAAAAACTGCCAGTGTTTGGAGTATATCTGTAGAACTGGCGTAATCACGTGTAATTCTAGTTTAATTATGTAATCATATAGATACAGCATCGCCATCTCCTTAGTTGGAAAGAATAGACATCATTCACATATACTGAAATCAGACCCCTTGATTGGATCCAATCGTTACCTGTGATACCAACAGACAGATGGTCAACCGTAGAAGAAGATCTCTAATTCCAAGATGATAGGTCTGTAGTTTAGGTGGAAGCTTATTTTCCACTGTCCATAGTGATGTACGTGTGTGCATTTATTGTACTACTTGAGTCTATGACTATCTAGCACATTGGGCTCCTCTCTGACCCAGGCCACACCTTGTATAGTGCTCCTTGCCTCTCATGTTTCTTGAAAGATCATCGATATATTCCCCTCGATGAATAGCCATTCAGCTCAGTATCTACCCGTGGAATTCGGCCACCTTTTCCACGGAACCTTCTACCCAAAAAAAAAAATGGTAGCAGTGGAAACTGCGTGCGCGGGAAAAAGGCTCAAAAAACCTGCAGCCCCAGCCAGGCGAGACCTAGGCACCGGGACATAGGCACCGGGACCGCATGAGCTGCGCATATTCATCTATATCTCCCTTCTTTGTAACAGTAGATGCCGACTTGATCCAATCCACCATCTCCGTATCGGGTGCTGGGTACGCTGCAGAAACTCATGGGATGGCTTCTCCTCGGTGAGCAAGGATGGGTGACGAGAAGGGCTTCGACCCTACCATCTGATCTGATCGTGGTTAGTTTCATGATTATGGTGATATGGGGATGTGTTGAGAGATGAAGACGACATAGATGGCGAAAGCGATTGGGAATTCTCACCGAAGTGAGAACTTTGTTACTCAATCTCGGCTCTGCAGACTCCACAGTGAGAGCTGGAGGTTCGTAGGGGACACCGCTGACAGGTGTTGAGAATAGTGCCCCCTTGATAGTCCCTATTATTCTGAATTCTAACAAATTTATCATTTATCTCTTTAATAAACCCAATCCTACTCGAGAAATCCTGTAAGACCAATCCCCATCATCTTTCCATTTCTGATAAGTCAGATAAAATATTAATCAGTCCTTGGGCCAAAAGTCCATAGATCTAGAGTTTTCGTCACTTATTGGCATTCAATCGTATTTATAACTATATTTGATTTAAAAAACTTCTGATAAATCTGCTACGAGATACACATTACTAAGACATCTCTTTTCATAGGAGCAAATTTCTGTTCGATGATCCTTTTTACGTCACGTTTACACATATAATGACTTTATCGCAGTTTCTGCTTTACAGTAAATTGATTTCTCTTATTATCGTACCTCTTGATCTTTTATATGAATGCATAGGTTCTTAAATATGAGCTGAATTATTATTACAGTCAGATTTTTATAGGACTCCAAGATAATTACTCTGAGAATAAGGGAGGGGCGAGATCTACCATAATTTTTTGCTGCTTGTCACCTTAAAAAGAAAGCAATTTTCTGAAGGATTACGTACAGCTTTAATAAAGCCCTATCATGGACACGATAAGGTCCTATTAAGTATATTATAGAGAGTTTCATGGGTTAGCAGACCATTAGTGTTACGGTTTGACCGTGGTTTGGCTTAGGTGGAGACCTAAGCGGAGTTTGGGGGCGTATTAGGGAGAGTGTTACATATTATCTTGTATCAAGCGACTAAGTTTCACTTGGCCACATTACATTTGAGCCATGAAGGAATTTGAGACGGCGAAGTAGAATTGCCAAGTGAGAGAGTCAGCTAGATGGCAAAGATGACGACGGGCAGTGGCGGAGCAATATGTCATTCTCACCAACAGAGTACGTACTGGATGAGCTAGAAGGATGTACAAATACTCATTGCCCGTAGTTGTGGTACTTCTCTCTTCATATAGTTTAATCTTTCTAGAAGTACACTACAACCAGCTTGGTTTCGTCACAATCAGAGACGTTATTTTCAGTTAATAAGTTTAACTATTCCTCATGAATTATTGGCTCTAAACGGTAATCTGAAGCACTGTTGGGTAGTTGAATTCCTGTGTGAAGCATTAGACTTGCATCATCCGTACCAGAAGCTCCTCCGTCCAATAGCCAGAAATAGACTTCATCAATAAGATCAGCGACAATATCCTCGACTATCTGTTCTTCATAACGTTCAGTTAATGATCTAACAGTGGGTTGAGCATCCGTTTCAAGGTGATTATTCTCTGATACATCTTTTTTGTTATCGGTTTGTTCAAATTTAGGAGGAAACCAATATTCGGGACCAAAATTGACCTCAGCAGATCCACCTTGAAATACTGACACTGTTGGATAGTAACCTAATGTGCCATCATCAAGACCCTCCCGAAAAAACATGTCTTTTACAACAGCTGGTTTAGAGGCGGGTGGAAGGAAAGCAAAAAGATCCTCGAAGGCCGTACCTATGAGCTTACCATTCTTGAACACCTTGATACTTGATTGAGGAAGAGTCCGCAAAGGAACCAGTGGGTGTTTAGGGCAGGGCTGCATTGCGTGCTTGAAAGAAGTTGGAGCTGGTGAGTACCAATCTTCCAATTCCTTGCCTGGGGCATAGGCTGCTTGTTCAAATACCCAATAGTCTTTTATCTTTATAGCGGCTCGGTCGCGAATAATGTCGGCTTTTTCTATCCTTGGCTTATACTGCTCATTGTTATCAGCCTCTGGATTATATGTTCCATTAACAACTTTGCGGTGGATTTCCTCAGACGGAAGGTTGATTTCAAAACCAACTACATCTCCTTCCCGTATTTCTTCGCCCTTTGCGAAGAAGTCTTTAGGGCGAGACATGTGGATCTTTTGACCGCCTACGTCACGAAGCCCGTAGCTGTAACAATCAAATCCAACAGGTCCATCTAATGTAGCCTCACGTCTACCAATCCCCATCCGAACATGTGGGCTAGAGGTTCCTGTTGTATCTACGGCTCCTAATTTAGGAATACCACAAGTAACTTTGCATTCCCAGTACCATCTTCCTTCCCGCATGTACACATTAGCTTTTGCAGACCTCCATCCTTTCTCAGTAGTAACGTGCTTTCCATCCTGATCAATCAATATATTCGAGGCACTGTCTTCAAGACTAAACCGGGCGGTGTATGGGGGTGTCTCCGACTGGCGAAAAAGGAGGGAATGGCGAAACATGGGATCTGGAACGGCACTCGTATAATTAAAGCTCTTTTTATTAAATACACTGGGGATGTAGAGTTTAGAATAGTATTTTTATTGAAGATAAGACATACTGATCGAATGTTTCATAAAATTGAATCTGAGTGCCATCGGGGGCTATTTTCCGTTCGATGGCCGTAAACCCAGGAGTCTGAGGTGGCTTGAAGTCTGAGTACGTTGGAATCGTGGCCAGTTTATATCGTAGTGGACCAATTTCGGTTATATCCTCTTTTTTAATTTTACTCGAAGCGCGTTCGGGACTGGTCCTAGTGCTTGTGTCGTTGCTCGATGCGCTTTTAGCTTCTCGTTTCTTTAATGATTCTCTCTTAACCCTCAGGGCGCGTTGTGTACTAGGAGCCTCTTCCTGGGATTTGGGAGCTCGAAATTCGGGGTTGAGGGCAGGATTAATAGCAGATCCATGATCTTCGTCATGACTACGCTTGTTTGGAATTGACGATATTGAAGTTGAAGTTGAAGGAGTATTCTCTCGTTTTAGAATGGTATCATCGGTCTCCATCATAGACTAAACCAATGTACAAGCTTTGTGTAAAGTTGATTTGCTCTGCTGTGAGTCTACTTGCATTCATCTCAATTGCCGCTACTAGACAGTAAGCATTTAAAGATTGGAATCCGGTTAAACCTTCATCCGAACTCGCGACCCCGTGAAGTCATAAGTGAAGATCTGCAAAGCTTGGCGTAACTGGTAATAATCCTATTCAAAATGTTTAACAAGCCAAGGGTACCAGGACGTACTAGATAAACTAAAGATTAGCATCGGTATATTCTCAGTTTACGAAAGCCGGCCCGACCGTATCATAATTTGCTGCAGTTTCTGCCAAACTGGCCCTATCATGGTGACTAAAAAATTTATGACTTGCCTGCGGGATACAGCTACAGAGGGGAAGGCAAGACTGAACACCTGTACGCGGTGTCCTCTACGAACCTGGGAGTGAAATATTCTTCCAGAGCCAAGTTTAGTCAAATTTCGACATATCGAAGAAGTTGGCACACGAAGCAAAATCCAAATTACTCCTCCACGTCTTTTGTTCGCTCCCAACGAGTTTAACTCCTATTCAAATCTCATCAAGCCTACAAGTACGACCAAGTAAATCCTCGTCCCAATGACCACACCTCTCTTTGACCTTCTCTAGTCTCAGTTGACCACCAAATACACGCCCACGCCGATATTTATACCCGACGGAAGAAGCAAAGCGTGGAGCATAAATCTGGGAGATAGCTCTTTGGGATGAACGTGAGAGAGATCAGGACAAGTTTACAAGATTATGCAAAAGAGGGATACATTCTCGACGGGCGTGAAATTTCAAATTCTGCCGAGAGTTTTACGAATTGAGCTTTGTACGCGCCAAGACTTCGCTTGCGAGAGTGCAGCTGACACTATAAACACAAGTCAATGATGGAAGGTGCCGTGGTCCGTCTCCTGGTGGTGGTGTCTGGTATGATTTGAGTAGCCTGGGTACCTACTTCACTTGGGAAGGAGACACCTAAGATCACATTTCGCGCGGAGAAAAGCTGATGGATGACGGAGGTATATCTGTATAACTCAGAGTTCTTGAGACGTTCCCTTGGGTGGGTATTCACGGATGAGGGTTGACCTGGGGTGAAGAAAAAGCCGCCATAACTTCGCAGTGGTACTGGCAAATGAAATCTGAGGCATGAGTGCCCTTCCCATACGTTGAATCATCTATTCTGTACTTTTCTTTGATATTGTGTCATAGCTAGATAGCTGCATACGCAATTAAAATCTGATGCAAAAAAAAAAAAAATTTATCGCTCCTAGTCTCGTCCACACGCTAATATGAAACTACTAATACAGGGTATGTAAAATCAACAGACGCCTTACCCTTTTTAACTCCTAGGCAACCAATAACCACAACCCTGACTCCACATAATAGAAGAGCAGACCTTGCATACAGGAAAGAGATTTGCAGAGAGGAGACATCCAAGGACTTACAAAAAGAAGCGAAAAGAGTTGCTGCGTACCGGGAATGGACTAAATCTTGATCATCCACAAAGCGAACTCAACAGCCTAAAACTTGGGCAGCAGCAAATTTATACCAATGCCGCCATTCTGGGCGTACAAAAGTAAGCTTCCGGGAGTCGCCATTTTCTCTCCACAAAAACCTGACGATAGCCCAAAGTAGCTTAGCAATCCAAATTCGATGCGAGCATATCGGGCTCAATTCGTATTTGCACAGAAGGAAAATATCGGGAGTCTACAATCCATGCTGTCCGTGTGGCTACCAATCACAAAATCCCAAGCAAATGATCATGTCCTGCCCCAAGTGGTCAATTGGTAGAGGAGAAATCTGGAGACAAGCCCGAAATCGATCCTTTGAAGCTATGACCAACAATCCCAGTCATATGAAAAGAATCAAACGATGGATTCTTAATCATGGTTGGATAGAACAATTCCGCTTGACAAATGCAGTCGAAATGCTGCTCAGGGAACGAGACGGAACATGTACAAGGTTGGGGTCGATAGAAGGGACGTGATTGGTACACATCGACGGCGTTACAATGTAACTGTACTTCCTGAAGGACAAACTGCAAACTCTAAGAACTAAATCAGAAAGCTTGGGGGGTTTTCACCGAGAGGTGTCCTCCTATATAAATATGTAGATGGGTTTATAGCCACTTGCATGGGCCCATAGGGCGCCAAATCAGGATAATGAACACAAATCAAATCAAAACCCTAACTCCATTATGTTAAATTGTAGGGAGGATTAAGTAAGACCAACACCTTTATGTTTAAACATAAATACCCCTTTGTTGTAACTAAGTTTCACTTTCTTCTTTCTATAAATTGTTAAATCGACTATATCGTCACCAACTCGGGTTTCCCGTTACAGATCATTGCCGATGCATCATCAGTTGTACCTGTACGACATCGTTTATCCCCGTTTCAATACCCATACGTCTCCTCTAATTGAGCTGGCCTCAATTGACCAACAAATACACACCCGCGCTGATATTTATATCGAGCAGAAAAAACCAGACGTGGCTAACAAATCTGGAGACAGTTCTTTGGAATGGGCGTGAGGAAAATCTAGACAAATTTACAAGATGATGCAGAGGATAAATACAATATCGACAGGCATGAACTTTTGAAATTGGCGAATAATTTTTCTGAATTAGTATTTTGCGCTAGACATCTTTATTTTCAAGAGTGCAGGTGACGCTATAAAGACCGCTGTGTCTAGATAGTGCGGTAGTACATCATCTGGGCAGGTCTCTCAAGTAGATTCTGGATGGGCAGGACATATATCCCATTCGAGACAGGAAATCGCTGGTTTGAATCCGGCAAAACACAATCACATTTCTCACTGTGATTTCGTATTTGTGGGTGACGAAAACACACCCAGTTAACGATAAGGGCTTAAACCTTTTCTCTGTGATAGGTTTACAGGGAAGAGGTTATACGTCGTGAAGAATAACTTTGAGTGGTATCTGCAAATGAAATCTGAGTGTAAGTATTTCAAAAATGAAAATTAATCATTCTTCCTAAAAGACTCATCTTCCAAAATTTCCTGCTTGAGCCGTAAGTCGCCAAATCAGGATTATTGAATAATTTTTACACAAAAGGTGTAAGTAGACTTATGTAAGCATAAGTCTGGATCCAGTCCAAAAGCGAAAGCACGATCTGCGTGCAGGCATGTCAGACTAGTAATGATGATCAGAGGCGTTAATAGGGTAGAATTAGATATTATAGTGCTACGAGTTCATCGTAGCACGTAGAACATTAATCAATTCATTATTGTAGCAGGAACAAAAATGTGAGGCGTAGACAAAACGAAGCGGGTAATATAGCAGCATCCCAGGACTGGGAAGCCGCATGGAATACTTTTAAGAACGACTATCTTCTCATCAGGCGTCGGAAGACCCAGAACATTGGAAAGCAGCAAGTATAAGCACCGACAAGAGAACAGATAGAAAAAGAATCACCTACAGAAACACACCCTCTAACATCCACCGAAACCAGAGCAGGGCCCAAAGTGTTACTGCAATACAGATGATAAGTGAGCATATCGGCCTCAACTCTTATCTTTATAGAAGAAAGGTCCCTGGAGTATCAAATCCAAAGTGCCAGTGTGGATATCCGTCACAAAACGTGAAACATATGTTCATGGCTTGTCCTCAGTGGGCTAAGGGAAGAGGAGAGGTGCTGCAACTGGCAAAAGATAGGTCTTTCGAAGCGATGATGAACAGCCCGGAAGACATGAAGAGAATTACAGAGTGGATACTTAAAAACGGTTGGCTCGAACAGTTCCGGCTTGCAGAAGAAGTTGAGACAACAGTCAGCGAAAGGATTGAGCGATCGGGAAAAGGATAGGACGGTATTCACACTGGACGTACAGTGTAAACGCACTTCCTGTAGGAAACCTCTGAAAACAAATAGACACGAGATAGACAGTTATGAAGGGGTTTTAGCGAATAGGGGTTCCTCCTGTGTAAATATGATAGCTAGATATACCTGCATGGGCCCTTTTTTTTTTTTTTTTTTTTGCATCAGATTTTAATTGCGTATGCAGCTATCTAGCTATGACACAATATCAGAGAAGTGTATAATAGATGACTGAATTTACAGGAAGAGCACTCATGCCTCGGATTTCATTTGCAAGTACCACTGCGAAGTTATGGTGGCTTTTTCTTCACCCCAAGTCAACCCTCATCCGTGAATACCCACCCAGGGGAACGTCTCAAAAACCCTGAGTTATCCAGACATGCCTCCGTCATCCATCAACTTTTCTCCGCGTGAAATGTAATCTGAGATGTCTCCTTCCCAAGTGGAGTAGGTGCCCAGGCTACTCAAACCATACCAGAGAATATCACCAAGAGGCGGACCACAACACCTTCCATCGTTTGCTTGTTTTTATAGTGTCAGCTGCACTCACCTGCATGGGCCCATAGGGTACCTGAACGGGCTAAATGAAATTCATTCTTGTATTCGCTTTCATCTTTTGACTATTCACGTGACATTCACACGAAGATCCCTCTAAGTTTTATAAAAGGCCATTTATTATTAATTCCTACTATTGTCTTTTCTGAGTCTATAATTATGTAGGATATATAGGTCCTATTTGTCTATAGGCCAAGGATATTTATGCCAGTAGTATATCCCTTCCTATCCCTCCCATACAGCACCCCTAAAACAGTACCACCCCTCACAAGTTCTCATTCGACCACACACTTAGAGGAGCCCTTTGCCCTTCATTATCTCTCCTCTCCAGCCAACGAAACGATGGCCATTTGCGGGTGTATGGCAGCCGGGAAAATTCGCAAAAACCACTGGGTGCGGGGCTCTTCTAATACCGACATTAGGAATAAATCCGAAGACATATTGCCCCTTCTGAAGCGTTCGAAGAGGCCGGCCAGCTGGGCGCTGCAGACTTGTGTGTACCTCGGGAAACTAACACTATATCTTTCTATCCTCCATCCAACTCTTTTCCGACGGTCTTGCTTAAGCGTGATAAAAGTCTTGACAGAGCGTGATTGCTTAGCCTAACTTCTTTTGTGCCGTTCCGGGCGCTGGAGAGTGCCGTTGACTCATCGACAGTTGAAGTCCTCCTGGCTAATTTGTCAAAACCTTGATGTGGTGTGATGTTTTTATTGTACTACTTGAGTCTATGACTATCTAGCACATTGGGCTCCTCTCTGACCCAGGCCACACCTTGTATAGTGCTCCTTGCCTCTCATGTTTCTTGAAAGATCATCGATATATTCCCCTTGATGAATAGCCATTCAGCTCAGTATCTACCCGTGGAATTCGGCCACCTTTTCCACGGAACCTTCTACCCAAAAAAAAAAAATGGTAGCAATGGAAACTGCGTGCGCGGGAAAAAGGCTCAAAAAACCTGCAGCCCCAGCCAGGCGAGACCTAGACACCGGGACCACATGAGGTGCGCATATTCATCTATATCTTATCGACATTGAACGTGTTGTCGACATTGTAGATGTATGTCTGTTATCACAGACATTGGAAATAATTCATGAGATCGCTTAATGAGTGGCTAGTATTGATTCCGATATAATATTGTAGAAGACTTGTCCCAACTATCAGAGGGCTACAACGTCTTTATCTATCTACAGGTAAATTCCCCATATTCCAACCACGCTAGCCATACAGGACGTAGCATGTAAAGCCTGATTCGTATCATCATTTTGGGTTTGAGGTCTACCGTGCATATGCTACTCGAGTCGCATGTCTGACTACTATGCGACACGCTTACGTATCAATCTAAAAACCCACACCAAAACCGAAACTACTCACAACCCTGATCATGACCCCATGAATAATTGTAACAGTAGCCTGCAACATAGCACAATTAGGCTAGACATCGTTGACCAGGACCTAATCCGAACAATATCTCCCTTCTTTGTAACAGTAGATGCCGACTTGATCCAATCCACCATCTCCGTATCGGGTGCTGGGTACGCTGCAGAAACTCATGGGATGGCTTCTCCTCAGTGAGCAAGGATGGGTGATGAGAAGGGCTTCGACCCTACCATCTGATCTGATCGTGGTTAGCTTCATAATTATGGTGATAGGGGGGTGTGTTGAGAGATGAAGACGACATAGATGGCGAAAGCGATTGGGAATTCTCACCGAAGTGAGAACTTTGTTACTCAATCTCGGCTCTACAGATTCCACAGTGAGAGCTGGAGGTTCATAGGGGACACCACTGACAGGCGTTAAGTTTTCGTCTCATGGAGAATGAAATCATTCCCACATCCACAACATCAAACAATCAGGACAAAAGCACACCTAGTCAATTAAAATGAAACTTATCAACTCTAAATATCTCAATTATTGATACCAGGAAAATCTAGAAATCTTTAGTACCACGATTGATTACTCAAGAGTGCTGAATGGGTATATATTAGATTCATTACTTCCGCATGCAATGCGTGACCAACAGAGAGATAAGTGAAATTTCCAAGCAACCCCAACACGATGTGATCTGATAATATTACTACACCATAGAGTCAACAATTAAAGTAACGTGGTATTCGAAATTTTTTTGGATTAGGAGGGTTTGAAGTCTTGAACCTCCCATGTCTGGAGATAGTGAGTATTTTATGGTACAGTAGGATCCCCCAAGACCGCATCCGGCATAGTTTCCATCTCCAAATTTTCGCACTCCGCCTCGCGTTTCTGACGTTCTTCTTTTCCTCGTTTATGACAGTACCACAAGATGAAGAGTAAGACAAAAAGTGACAATGACAATAATATGTTTGTACCCATAAATGCTGGCCAACGAAGTTTAAGTGTGTTAAAGACCATCCTCAAAAGGGTCACTAAAGTACCTGAGTTCGTAACTAAGCTTTTTAAATCAAATGCTTCTCCTTTAGATACCAAATTTGGTACCATGGAAGCTGTTCCGAGTAATTCTGGAGATAATCTCTTGTCTAATTTTCCAGGCATTTTTTTAACTAAAACTTTTATAAAACTCGGTAAGTCTTCAAACGCGCTGCTGAGAGTGCTGTGCGACGTTTCAAGAAGATTTTCGAGGTCACCATAGGCTGCTGGAACGCCATTTATGAGATCTTTGAGCACAATAGTAAAATTACGTATTAGCTCCGTCGATACACTTGAGAGAAAAAATGCCTTGTTGTTAGAGACTGATAGATTGAGATCCTCGAGGACCTGTGTCAATTCTTGCTCTTCTCGTGTAGCTTCATTACTCACGTCGCAGGGAGTGATTACTTTTTCATCATCAGCTGATAATTTAGACCCCTAGGTCAATAAATAGTTAGTGAAGACCGAGGAATATTGAAGCGAGGAGTTAATGATGAGCTTGTTGATCAACAAACCTTTCTTTTTTTTGTGCCGCTTGTCTTAAAGAAGAAGGTGGGGAATTTCTTCGATTGAGTAGGCTTGAGATTTTCATACTTGAAATCTTTGTTACTTTGCTCCGTATCAGACTTGGCGCTAATTGTCGAATCGATATTTTCTAGTGCTGTATTGAGCCTATTATCTTCTTCGGGTGAGAAGATGATCTTCTGAAGAAAATCTTCATTCTTAGTGTCAAGAACAGGTCTTTTTGTATGAAGGGTTGAGCATTCAGACTGCTGTTTTTTGAATTTTTTGAATGGTATATATTGAAGCATTCTTAAATGTTATATGGAGATGGTTATTCCAACATTAATATTGCAGTGGTTTAGCTCAGTATTAAAAGACTTTTTCGGCACGGAGAAGGAGTTGTACTGTGCGAAGGTCATGCGATGAATACTGTAATTATTGGTGGCATTTGACACAAAATCAAAGTGTGACGTCATCTGGACATATCCAAGGATTAGACAGGGGCTCGATAGATGTAACTGACTAGCCCAGCCCTACGTTCCGCGTGGGATAAAGACTAATCACTTATCGGCGGTGCTCTTTATTCACTTAGGAGGTAAACATTCTCCCAAAGCCAAGTTCAGTCAAATTTAACAATATCAAAGAAGTTGGCCCACGAGGCAAAAATTCAAATTAATACACTGCGTCGTTTTTTCGCTCCCAACTAGTTTGACTCCTACCCAAGTCTCATCAAGTCTACAAGTACGACCTAGTACATCCTCATTCCAATGACCACACCTCTCGTCAACTTTCTCTGGCCTCAGCTGGTCGCCAAATACACGCTCACGCCGCTATTTATATCCGACAAAAGAAACAAAGCGTGGCGCACAAATCTGAGAGACAGTTCTTTGGGATGGACCTGAGAGGGATCAGAAATAGTTCACAAGATGATGCAGAGGATGAATACAATCTTGACGGACGTGAAATTTTGAAGTTTGGCAAGGGGCTAAACAAGCTGAGCTTTGTGCGCGCCAAGACTTCGAATGCGAGAATGCAGTTGACACTATAAAAACAAGCCAACGATGGAATACGCCATGGTACGTCTCCTGGTGATGATCTCCAGTATAGTTTGAGTGGTCTGGGCACCTATTCCACTTGGGAAGGAGACATCTCAGATGACATTTCGCGCGGAGAAAATTTAATGGTTAATGGAGGCATTTCTAGATAACTCAGGGTTTTTGAGATATTCCCCTGGATGGGTATTCACGGATGAGGGTTGACTTGGGGTGAAGAAAAAGCCGCCACAACTTCGCAGTGGTACTTGCAAATGAAATTCGAGGCATTATCATTCCAGTTATTATTGAGTCATCTATTCTGTACTTTTTCTCTCATATCATGTTACAACTAGTGTTACGGCGTGCGCTGAGGACACAAAAGATCGCCGTCTGCCGAAGATAATATATTAATAACTTTTAAGATTATAGCTACTAACGAAGGATACTCAGATACAATTCAACTGGCGAGGTGCTAGGTGCTTAACGGTCGGAGAAGTACAGGATAGTCGAGAGACACGAAGTCAAGAAGTCGAGTTGCTGAGCAAGCGATCAAGTCTGACGACTTAAGGTCAAAAGAATTACGAAGAATGTAATGAACAGTGAAGGACTGAGAATATCAGACTGTGAGAATATAAGTATAATAATATTATAGAAATGCCAGGTTGCAAAATTAAAGATCAAAAGATTGAGAAGCTGGAGAGCTACTTTGTGGCAGCTCCAGCTTCCTTAAGTCTGGCACAAGACCGGACAAGAACTCAACAAAGGCTGAAATAGATATGATTATGACGTCAGCCCCTCCATCTTTAAACTATCAGATTTTTCCCGGGAACCTTGTTGTGATAACAGAGCATAAAGATTTCTTTATTTAGGTATGCTAGTTACTTTATCTCGATTAAATATCACGTGAATAGGATTGATGAGCTTCACAAACCTTCTCCTTGAAACTTCTTCGAGGATGACTGGTCATAACAGCTTGATAGCTGCATACGCAATTATAATTTGATGAAAAAAAAGATTAAAGGCGATTATCCCGTGTCACGTCTGAATAGATGTTAGGTTAGTCCTGTCACGTTAAAGATTTCAAAATCAAATTGAAGGCGATCACGTCATCTCCAATTATGGGAGTGACGTATGAGGACATATCTCAGATATGTTGAAAATGGAGACTCAGAGTGTTGTGGACGTACGGGTCCTCCATTTCGTCTAGGTTCCCGACACAATGTTGTGTGTATTTAAGAGGTTGGAACGAATAATATGGTAGCGCTTCAGGCTACCTATTGAATTCATGAACGGCTGTATGGCGTGGGCACAAGGAGGTTATCGGGGGTTTTCTATGGCTAGAGGGCGCCACACTCGTTTGTGATGTGGCTTAGGCGCCGTGTCGCTTACACTCATACTTGTGTGGATCCCGGATAGATCTACAGGGCACGAGTTAGCCAGATGTAGGCAACACGACACACACGTAATTGTAATTATCCTATGACCTCACACGCAAGAAATCGCACGGCCACAGCAGCAGATCTACGAGTGTGAGGGGTAAGGAGGAATCAATGTATATAGGCACATAGAAATCCTACACTTGAAGGATATAGAATTCACGTATCAGTCTCAAGCTCTACACAAGATCCGTTGTAGTTAGGAGCCACGAGACACCACGTGATACACTTTCATTCTTACGCCCACCACATCATTTAGTAATTATACAACGCGCGCTCGGAAGCTGGCCTCTTCGCACCCGGCTCCCACACATCTCTCCCGGGAAAGTCAAGGCTTATTGGATCCCAAGCCAATCTGATATATTGGGTAACGTTTTGGCCGACGCCTCTGCCCGGGAGTGGCTTTCAAAAACCCCGCCTTTACCCCGTGGGTACGTTTCTTTTGATACCGCGAAAAATCGCATCAAGGCAGAAGTATCGACGGCTATGAAAGACTACTGGGACCAATATGCCCCAGTATCCTATAGGGAGCTTGCCATTGACTCATACTCTCGTAACCCTAAGGAACTCTCACTATCCAGACCATTTCTCTCCAGACTATACGCTGCCCGCTCAGGACACGGTGACTTTGCAGAGTACCACCGCCATTTCAATCACGAGGGCGCTAACCTTCATTATGGCTGCGGAAAGCTCAAAGCTCCATTGCACTTCCTAGATTGCGACCTAACCGCTCATAGACCTCCTCGAGCTCCAGCATCTTCAAGGGATCCATAGAAAATTTTGCTAGGAACCTGGGAAGGGGCCCTACGTGTAGCAAAGTGGCTTTCTATTTCAGAGTTTTACATAAAGACCTGCCCTAGAAACCCCAGAGAAGAAATAAATCGGTCTTCAACTCTGCCCCAACTCTGAGCCTTGCATTATGGATGGATGGTGCGGTATTTATAAATGGATCTATTAGTAGTATCTCGAGAGTGGTTTGATTTGATTTCATTTAGCCCGTTCAGGTACCCTATGGGCCCATGCAGGAATATCTAGCTATAATATTTACACAGGAGGAAACCATATTTGGTAAAAACCCCCCACAACTGTCTGTCTCGTGTCTATATGATTTCCGATGTTTCCTACAGGAAGTGCGCTTACACTGTGCGTCCAGTGTGAATATCGTCCTATCCTTTTCCCGATCGCTCAATCCTTTCGCTGACTGCTGTCTCAACTTCTTCTGCAAGCCGGAACTGTTCAAGCCAGCCGTTTTTAAGTATCCAATCTGTAATTCTCTTCATGTCTTCCGGGCTGTTCATCATAGCTTCGAAAGACCTATCTTTTGCCCGTTGCAGCACCTCTCCTCTTCCCTTAGCCCACTGCGGACAAGCCATGACCATATGTTTAACGTTTTGTGACGGATATCCACACTGGCACTTTGGATTTGCCACTCCAGGGACCTTTCTTCTATAAAGATAAGAGTTGAGGCCGATATGCTCACTTCTTATTTGTATTGCAATACTACTTTGGGCCCTGCTCAGGTTTCGGTGAATGTTAGAGGGTGTGTTTCTGTAGGTGATTCTTTTTCTACCTGTTTTCTTGTCGGTGCTTATACTTGCTGCTGTCCAAAGTTCTGGGTCTGCTGACGCCTGATGAGAAGATAGTCGTTCTTCCTTAAAAGTATTCCATGCGGTTTCCCAGTCCTGGAACGCTCCTATCTTGCCCGCTTCTTTTTGTCTACGCCTCACTTTTTCGTTCCCGCTCGAGAGTGGTTGTTATACATCAAATGAGTAAAGAGCCTCGGGGACTGGCTGAAAAAGTGCAGGTGCTATGCTACACGCAATCATGTAATTAGAGAATTGCCCTGAAAACCTGGTTAGGAAGTAGCAAGGGCGAAGCCACCAGGGCAGTAAGCACTGGCGTCCATGCCTCTAGGTAGTTTAGTGGGTAGTAGGGACCTAAGTCAAGCTTGGCGCCCCGACGGACGAAAAATAGGAAACAAACAAACGCGCGCTCGGAAACCTCACTTGCAGCGCACACTTTGCACTCTTTTATTATTAGTTCGAACATGACATCGTCTCAGTCAACTTCTACTTTCGTTCGATGAATATTGCACCCATTTCATTGCGCGGTATTGCCAATACGAATCGAAACCGAAAGCAATCTCAAGTATATCTAAAATCGAACACTTCTCGTCAATATCGGCCCTATCATTCTCACGCGAGTCTTCGACCTCAATCTTACTACAACACCTCGCCTCAAATACCGATAATGGTGTTAGCCCAATCGTGATCGGACATTTGCCTCATAAAAAACTGGCCATCTCCTGCTACAAATTTACATGGATCCATATACATATATATCTTAATCAGTCACGAAAAACAACATTGACGGCGAGTCGGTCCATTTTTTCACCTTATCGTTGCATTAAAATCACCCACCAATAGACCCCTCAACTGATGCAATGGCACCCGCTGTTGCATCGTCATCATCAACGCCTTCCAATCCCGGAGGGCAACTCCATCCAAGCCTGCTAGGCATTGCGAATGCAATGTAGAAGGCAGAACACGAAAGAAAGGAAAGACTTGGCCTTGCCCAAGATTTCCTAGAACTTATCGACACCTGGGTTAAAACCAAGGCGGACACAAACGCGTCAACAATTCTGGCGTCTTTAATTGCAAATATCGCGCCCATCGTGACCCATTTTGCAACTGGCTCAGTGGAAAATTATGAGAACACTAGTAAGGTCCCGAACCCCGCATCAATCTCTTCAAAACCAGTGATACACAAGGCAAAAAGTATTTCTGTCGCACACTGTAGTGCTCTACCCGCTACACCTTCAGAGAACACTTCGCCCTGGTTTACGGTGGCCCGAAAAGCAGCCATGCTGCCTGACCCACCTGCTATCCCATTACCAAGAAGACCTGTCTTACAGACAAACCAATCAACGAAATCGAATCCCAAGGTCGACAAACGCCTTTTCGTACGGTTAGATAGAGACCATGAATGGCGTAGGCTCTCACCGATCACCATTAAGAAGATGATCACTGAGCGTGTAGGAGTCGCACCATCAGCTATCATAACAATGCACCCGGCTCGTTCGGGTATCTCATTTGAGTGCGCATCTGATGCAATTAGGGAAACTATCCTCAGTACAGGATCATCTTTCCGACGGGATAATGTTATCATTAAGGCAGCATCAGAATGGATATCAGTGTTGGTACCACACGTGCCCCTTTTCATTCGGACACTGGAAGGGAGAATAACAGTCACCAATGAAATGGTGATAAGTGAGTGCCAATCAGTCTGTGGCGCGGTTCCAATTCTGATACGCCAATCACCGACAAAGCTGGGACAACATTCTACCAGTTGGCTTGTACATTTCCACCAAAAACCATCGAACCTCAAGTTTAGACTGTTCGAGGAAAGTGGGCGGGCAATGCCTTGCACGCGATACCGCTCCATTGAGCAATGCTAGCGCTGCTGGGGATTCCACTCTACGCGAATTTGCACAAAAAGCTAACGCTGTGGACGCTGTTCGGGTGTACACGAGACTTCAGAGTGTCAGGTCAAAATTCCCAAATGCTCTAACTGCGCGGGTCCTCATGACTCCTATGAGCTTAAATGTATGGCTAGGCCCAGGCGCCAACAAGGAACTATTGTACCTCGCACACCATCAGAGTTGCGCATCATCCGCGAACGTCGACATCGTAACTTTAATGCCGCTCAAGCATATTCAGAGAGGAAGGGCAAGGCTGTAGAAGTCATCTCTGCCCCAGAAGTATCTATGCAAGGTTAATGTTAGAGAACCAAATCTCGAACACACCCAAAGAAATCAAAAGCACTCCTCTATTTCACCAAGTGAACGTGGGAAAGGGTGAAGAAAATATGGACATAGCCTTGCAACAAGCATGGGAAGCAGGAGCGCACGTTGTAATTGTACAAGAGCCATGGACAATGCAAAAAGACGGAAACTTTATCAGTAAAAGCCACACTGGCTTCGATAGCCACAGCCCAATCGGCGAGAGAGGAGCCCGGCCTCGGGCAATAACTTTCACCCGCAAAGGCCTGCAAAACCTACAGATAACCCCATCCTCAGGCCAAACAGCTGACTACTGTTTTGTACAGGTTTGCGGGGTTACATCCGTAAATGTTTACCGCGCGCCTGGCCCGAGTGGCACTCTAGATCTACTACTACTCTGGAAACCTTCAGGACCTACAGTGGTTGGAGGAGATTTCAACTCAGTATCAAGGCACTGGCAACCGCAAACCTCACGTCAGTATGGCAATGGTGACCAGATAATAGAATGGGCAAATTTTCACAACATGCATCTAGCAACCAGAGCCAGTGTTCCAACACATCGGAGCGGAAACGTACTAGATCTAGTGTGGAGCAATATCCCAGCAATAGCGTCAGTGTCAATGGAGATGAACTATACTTCAGATCATATGACCATTGTAGGATCCACTCAGATAACCAAAATGTCGAATCCTTCAAGTATTTTGCAAGGACTGTACGTGAGCAACCAGAGCCTTGGAAAATTCTCCCAATATGTCAAAGCCTGGATGAAGCTAGGGCTGTTGGAAAATGTTCGAGATATAGAGCTCCAAATTTCTGCGCTCCTAGAAGCACTTGATGATGCTCGCAACGCAGTAGGACGTATAGCACCAAAAGTCACCAGAACGGTGGCACCTTGGTGGAACAAGGAATGCAAGTCTATGCAGCGCGAGTACAAACACTGTAGAGCATATCCGGCTCTGGCAGTCCACGCCCGAAAAAGGTTCAGAGCTACTGTCAAAGCAGACAAGAGATAATACTGGAGGAGAAAATTTGAAAATACGACTACAGACTCCCAAGTATTTAAGCTGATGCAATGGGCTAAGCCTAAGTCATGTCGAGAGCCATCTCTACTAAAGGTTGCAGAGGACAAATAGCTTTCAGACCCACTCGAGAGAGTAGAGAGCCTGAGGGACACTTTTATGGCTTGTTTTAATGTAGACAAAGACCTATCCACATGGGAGCTGGACCAACCGGAGCGAATCCCTTGGGATAACAAAATTTCATTATCAGACATTACAGAATGCACCATTGACGGCAACAACACGGCCCCTGGAAACGACAAATTAACCGTGAGGTTGCTCAAGTCGTGCTGGACAGTAATTGGGACGCATGTAAGAAACATTTTCCAAGCCTGTCTGGAGCATGAACACTTTCCAACAGCGTTTCGAGTCGCAGAAGTAGTCTTGCATCCAAAGCCTGGACGAGATCTATCCACCCCTAAGGGATGGTGGCCTATCTCTCTGCTCTCTTGCCTAGGTAAAGGATTGGAATGTATCATAGCCAATAAAATGGCTTGGTCAGTCATCGAGCACCAAGTAGTCCCTCGACAACTTTTTGGGGCCCTACCAGGACGTTCAGCGGTTGATCTTGTCTCCTGTGTTATTCATGACGCCGAGGCGACAATGAGGAGTAACAAAGTTACAGCTGTGATAACGATGGATGTGCAAGGAGCTTTTGACGCGGTACTTCACAAACGCTTACTGTGTAGAATGCGTGACCAGAGGTGGTTGAGGAGACTGTGCCGATTTGTTGAGTCATTTTTGACCCGGCGGAGTATTCGCGTTCGTCACCGGGAGGGCATAACATGCGAAAAAGTAGTGGAGTTCGGAGTACCTCAGGGCTCACCCCTATCGCCACTTTTCCTCCTTTACATTGCCATTTTAGTTCAAGATGGGAAAGGGAAAAGATTCGGATATGCCGACGATATTGCATCCCTCGGAATAGGACACACTGCCGCGAAAGCTATCTCATCGGCTCAGATAGAAGCAGATAAACTCGTTCAGCTGGCAGATGAGCACAAGATCAACTTTTATTTGGTCAAGTTTGAGCTTTTAATAATAGGTGGCGGACCAAGAAAAAAGTTGGACACGTTAGGTCTTGCAATCCAGGTGAAAGGTCTCAATATCTCCCCATCCCCACACGTGAGATGGCTTGGAGTATGGCTTAACTCCCAGCTTAAATTTAAGCAGCACGTGCTGTCATTAATGCGCTTTTCACATTAGTAGTAAATCGTCATCCATGTTGTGTAGCACGCAGAGCCAGGGAAATGGAAACAGGTTAGTGATAAATTAGATACCACCAACCGCTACACTCACTTGTAGATCACTCCTAAAAGAGACTAGCTACGGCGCTATCTGGAATTATGTGGGATTGGTTAATTATCATGAACATAACCTGTAACATAACATAACATAATAACACAGTAAGATACCATTTGCATCCCGTAATATTTTATTGCCATAATCACCCAAGTATATTCTAAGCCCCCTGAGTAGTCTTAACAATTTAATTGAAGATACCAAGTGTATACAACCATATACATCACCACCCTTCAAAACGTGCAAGAATGGTGCGGGAAAGCACAGCGTGTAACACAGCTCATACGGCGCATTAATATGGTTCAGCGGGGCATAGCACCAGGACCAATGGTTAAAGCTGTTCACGCCTGTGTCCTAAGTACGGCGCTGTATGGAGCGGAGGCATTTTGGCCTGTCCTAGCCCGAATTACCACGCGGCGAGACAAGAAAGTTGGCACCGGAGTTGGCCGGCATACAGATGTGTTGGACAGAACAATTTTAAAGGCAGTCAGAGCGGCACTACCTGCTTGGCGCACTACCCAAAACTCGACTCTCCGAAGAGAATCAGGTATTCCACCAGCAGCAATCATTTTGGATCAGAGGCAACTTCGGTCAACAGCGCGTATCCAACGATTGGACGTATGGCACCCTCTATCACTGAGGGCTAGGGAGCTACCAATCAATGTTATAAAGTGTCTCGAGCTCCGAACAGGCCAGAAAGCCCGTCCTATCACTGTTCCAGAGCGCTATATGACACGACTCCAGAACAGTGCTCTAAATGTACCAATCACTGAAGGTCCCGGAAAACTTCCGTACCCGTCAACCTACCTTACCAAGTTCTCACCGGGTCTCAGTAGGAAGAATGAGTCGGAGTACGCGAAGATGTGGATAGAAAATCTCCCAACAGAGACTGTATGCGTCTATTCAGATGGCTCTTCAAGCAACCCAGCGATATCTGCATGGGGATACTGTCAAGGAAACAAGGCGTTCAGGCAAAGCAGTCACATGATATATGGACATCTTTAAATGTACGCTAACGCGTCCGCAAATAATTATTAGTTTCATAGTACTAGATTCTTTCCTCTTTGTAGACAATCTAATTCACCAGATCAGACATCGTCGGTCCCCATCCACCTCACTCCCTACTATGACAGATACGCCCTATATAAAGGAAGCAGGCTGATTGTTAGCGGTGCTGGAATAGTTCTAGGAGCAGAAGTGTAAGACGCAGAACTTGTGGGTGCTCAAAAAGCCCTTGAATCAGCTGTGGCTCTAGCAGGAGGTTGCCCTATTAAGATGCTCCTCGATAACCCTGAAGCTGTCCACTCCCTCAAAACAGGACGAAGTAAATCATCTCAAGCTACAGTCGACAAAGTTACAACTCTCTTACAATCAAACGAGTTAGTAGAGATCCGATGGATCCCAGGCCATTCTGGCATTATCGGGAACATCCACGCGGATAAAATGGCTAAATCAGCTTTGAAAGATTTTACATTGGTCTCAAATGCGACGTTCACTTCAAGAACAAATCAAGGACAAGTATACACTTTCGCAGCTCTAAATCGATATCTTAGAGACCGTGCTGAGGAGACTATCGATTCTTGGTGGAGAGAGAACAGACCCAGTCGATACAAAGACCTGGATTTGTTGATGAAGTGAAGACGACCACCAGAGCTCGCTCTTTCAAGATGGGCGTATCATCGTCTGATAGCGACTAGGACTGGTCATGGCAATTTTGCCGAGTATCACAAGAGGTTTCATCACGAAGGAATAGGACTTATGTGCAAATGTGGCCGAGAAAGACGCCCGTGGCATTTCTCTCAATGCCGGACAGCGCTAAATTAATGGCGGGAAACAACAAAGGAAACAGCACCAAGTATATAGATAATGTTGGGAGAAAAGGGATGGATAGCTTTTTATAGATTCCTTACTGTAACAGGATACTACGGGGTGCAAAGTAGGACTTGAATGACCGAGGTTTTCTGGGATACATACAGTACAGAAAACTGCTATGAGATAGCTGGTAAGGCACAGGGCGTTAAGTCAGGGCAGCAAGAGTTTTTGATGAAATTTTTGTCTTTATTAGATCATGTAAATTTCTGGCCACATAAAGCCAGCATCAGTGGTGTTTGTGGGTCTCCCCGGGAACACGCACCCGTGTCATGCCTCCTGGGTGCAGGGCTTTAGCCTGATACGTTATTCAATTCAATTCAATTCAATACTACAAATTTACGATGCTACGTATAACCGTAAAGGGGAATTTGAGTCATAATATACAAAGCTGGAGCCTTAATCTACTGGTGACTGTTGTTAGTAAGGGGCTATACCCCTTGAGGAAGTACAGGAGACCAGAGCGTGGGACGAGTGAGTGAAGAAGAAACAAATAGACATAGTGTCACTTACATCTTTTGCGGGTTTTTGACTCTGGTGTGCTCTAGCACGGCAAGGCTACGATTTCGGAAAGTGCTGCAGGTTGTTAGGATATAGGACAAAGTGAGGACATGCGTATTCTTACACATCCATAGGCTCAATAAGACAACAAACACAAACAAAAAATACGTATGTGTAGGACACACCTCATCTGCTTCAGCAGATGGACGTCTGAGAAAACAACTTCGGTCAGTACTGTAACTGCTGGCGCAAGTCAATGCGTTGATGTAGAAATTTGTCTTCGTTGACAATATCGCAGGGTATATAATAGGCGCAGAACACCAGCTCTAGACATTTTAGTTTTCTTGTTATATTCCTGGTTCTTTTTTATTGGTAATTTTGGTAGTAGTGATTCTCTCAGAGAGTACAGGCGACACTATAAACACCTCCATGGCTAGATGGTGCGGTGGTACATCGTCTTGGCCGGTTTGCCAAGTAGAGTCTGCATAGCTTGGACACATATTCCACTCGAGACAGTAGATCGCTGGTTCAAATCCGGCAAAACACAACTACATTTCTCGCGGCGCTAGTATGCATGGTTGACGAAGGCATGCTTGGATAACCAAAGGTTTTAAAACGTCCCTTTGGTGGGTACTTACGGAGGATGGTCGACCGTTTGTGTAAGCGAACAAACCTCACATTGGTATTTGCGAGTGAAATCCACAGTATGAGTGTCTCTAACGTCAAAAGAGTCATCCTACATGTATACATAGCACCGGTCATGTGTCATAGCTAGATAGCTGAATACACATCATATGATTTAAAAAAAATTATCTGAGAATCAATTGCCAGTGTCATGTCAAATTAGATGCAGGGCTTGCGCCTGACACGTAAATTTTTTTAGTCATATTGTATTCAGCTATCTAGCTATGACAAGGCACGTTAATATAACAATCAATGAATCAAAGATGTATACATTCGAGGGACAATGTCACATCACGACTTTGTCCAAAAGCTTCTCGGGCCTAGGTGCCTTGAGAATTTTACATATTTTGTGTAGGAAACCGGCTGCTTCGGAGGCCAACCTGCGAGTCCGTCTCCAGCTCTCAGCAGAGAGGACATTAATTAGGTCATAGCACGAAGCATGGCAGGAAGTAAAACGAGACGAGAAGTGTTGCTTTCCCACCTCAAATTGGAATATGGCATTTGGAATTTTTTGTTAAAGGGAATTTATGGGTGTTTTTATTTTTATTTTTAACTAGCTACTGGTTGTGTAGTGGTTCACGCGGTGAGACCGAGTTGGGAATGTGGGAAACATGATCTTGGCCGTGTACGCCGGTCCTTGACTCCTAGAAGATATAGAGCTTAGCTTACGACCATAAAATCAAAAAAAAAAAGATGTATATAACATTTTGGAATACCGGAATAGCTTCCTGGCTCCAGTTGTCCTTCTGTCGTTAAGAATATGATCTGTTTTGGCGACTCCTTTCTACCCTCGGGAATAGAGGTGGGTAGTTCAGGACTACTAACAGTGTACATAGTTACATTTAGGGGCTCTATTCTCAACATCTGTCAGTGGTGTCCCCTACGAACCTCCAGCTCTCACTGTAGAGTCTGCAGAGCCGAGATTGAGTAATAAAGTTCTCACTTCGGTGAGAATTCCCAATCGCTTTCGCCACCTATGTGGTCTTCATCTCTCAACACATCCCCCTATCACCATAATCATGAAGCTAACCACGATCAGATCAGATGGTAGGGTCGAAGCCCTTCTCGTCACCCATCCTTGCTCACCGAGGAGAAGCCATCCCATGAGTTTCTGCAGCGTACCCAGCACCCGATACGGAGATGGTGGATTGGATCAAGTCGGCATCTACTGTTACAAAGAAGGGAGATATAGATGAATATGCGCAGCTCATGCGGTTCCGGTGCCTAGGTCTCGCCTGGCTGGGACTGCAGGTTTTTTGAGACTTTCTCCCGCATATGTAATTCTCATTGCTACTAGGAGGACGAAGGCTGAACACCTATCAGTGGTGTCCTCTACGAACATGTGAGTGAAATATTCTCCCAGAGCCGAGATTCAGTCAGGAAAAAGGGTGGATTTGAGAGTTTTCGTCGAGTTGGCGATCGGGAGGAGTGGTATTGGCTCATTTTTGGTCGAAAATCCGACTTACAGATATTTCACGACTGCATAACTCAACGAAATCACCCATCTACACCCCAGATACAAGCCGGAGACAGCCTATAGACTGTCTAATGCTCATATCACAATAACCGACACCTTCAAGATCTTATCTTCTTTGTCTCTGGAAACTCATTCTCAGCCAAACTCATCTCGCGACCCTCTCCACAATCATCTCACCACCTACCGAAGCAATCCCATACCTCCAAAAGCCAAATCGCCAACTAAGAAGCAAGAAGATGTCCGACCCTCCGCAACTGCAAGTCGCTGTGAAGGTACGGTCGAAATACCGGCCTTATATGCGTCCTCGCCTCGGCCAAGGGCACCAACAACTCGACCTGCGACGAATCGCCACCGAAGAAATACGTACGACATTTCGCCGGCACACCAACTAGAGCATCCGACAAAGGCTGGGGCACCGGTGCCTCGGTCTCGAGCTCTCAGTCGCGTTTTCGAACTCCAAGGTGTGGGGTACGGCAGCGTCGGGGCAAGGCTAGAAGGGTGGACATTCTACAAAGCTTCTGGGATGAAGAGATCGGCTGATGGATAAAGGGATGCTACATGAAGGAACAAAAGGGAATTTAAACTGAGGAGGCATTGGTTGGCGACTGGATGAGATGAGTCAAAGCTGGGACTAAATCGAAGGGAAAAGCTATAGATCGCGAAGGTGTCAGAGGCTCGGGCGTGCTGTGGCCGAGGCTGAGGAGGAATTTGCGCTTCGGTACTTCAAAAACGGGTTCTTTGGACAGTTGGGCTTGACACGATTCAACACATAGGTGAAGTCTGAGGTGGTCCGGTCAGTTAGGTGGGACGAGGTAGATGAACTTAATTGTAGTAAACCTGATCTAGCCCGGCCCCATCCGTGCTTAAGCTCCGGTAGGAGTGCAACGGTAGTTACTTTACCTAGCACGTTCATGAACAAACCAAACTAAATCCATTGCTGCGATATTTCTAAATTTTTTTTGGGTAGAAGGTTCTGTGAAAAAGGTCGCCGAATTCCACAGGTAATTACTGAGCTGAATAGCTATTCGTCAAAGGGAATATATCAATGATCTTTCAAGTAACAAAAGAGGATAGGAGCACTGCACAAGGTGTGGCCTGAGTCAGAAAGGAGCCTAATGTGCTAGATAGTCATATCTTGAAGTAGCACAATAGAACATTATATCATCATCATCATAATTGTATTTTTGGCATTTTACCGAATACCAGATTGCCCTACAGCAGTGGAGAAACTCGAAGCATGAACCAACAACGGTAGGACGGGAGATGCTGGCAGAAAATGGTTGGGAAAAATTTCTTGAGTTCTTAACAGTGGCTATGTGTTACGAAAGCCAGATATCACACCGGAAGGATGAAGTCCTGGCGTAATATAATTGTTGGAATAACTCAGCTAGGGTAGTGTGCACACAAATGTAATCAGATTACGGGTTAGGATTATTATTTTTGTATATCTCCCTCCTCCACTCTAGCTAGGGAATACATCCTCTACAAGTTAAGTTCTGCCGAACTACGCTAGCTAAATACATCATGTCTAGTCACACTTCCCACATGACATTTATACTGGTGCGTTATTCTGTCAAATAGAGACATGATTCATTCATGAGTTGATATTGTTCAGACGATCATGACTATATCACAACGTCATGTACAGGCACGACTCATCGTTTGTACCTGTTGTATCAACCATGACTATGTCTCAGTGATATGAGAAACATAATTGACTAGTTACTAGAAACCTAATCAAGATCCTAAATACACAACTGAGACTAGGAGAATTTTACTGAGTAAGTAATTATTCTTATGAATCTAGATCTGGAGGAACATAATCTGGTTGCTTGGCTCGAGGTATATGAGCCTGAGCATATCATGTATTATAAACTATATAGATATCTATCTCAATCACAATCATCATCTTAATTCATGTCAGCATCAATAGCTGCAAAGGACAGTTTAACCATTTCCTTATATATTCATCATAGCAAATGTTCCAAACACAGGCAATTTTTTCCTCAGTGGAATAGTAGAATACCGCCGACTTTAATAAATAAATTAAAAGGTCAAACTCTTCTAAATTTTCACTCTCCCTACCCATCTCTCAATACGAATACGTAGGCGGTTGCTGTCAATGAATGTTTCAAGAGCTTCTTTGGGTCTCTCTTAGTCATAGAGTCAACTGGATTGTCTTGACCGTTGATCCACCTGATCTCTTGAAGTTCCCTACGCTCGTATGACTGCCGAAGAGCCATAATATCAATCATAAGCCGTTTCTACTTCGTGATCCCAAGTTTCACCAAGCACTCGTAGAGCGAATAAGAGTCTGTGCAAACAACTATTAGAATAGTTGGTAATCCAAGTTGGTCAGTGATCATCTTAATGGCAGTGCTAATTGCAATGCTCATATCAACTCCTGATACCATTCCATAAGGTTCTGATGCCAGGACACTTCTTGTTACCCGCTTACTCTTGACTGAACTCTAATGAGCTGGATTTCCCTTGATTTCAAACTTTTCATCCTTATCTCCTGAAATCTCATTTGCAAGGATAATTTCATATCCTAGCTGGGAGCTGAAATCTTTGAGGTTTGCAAATGACCCGTCAACGAAGACGAATAAGTTGGCAGTGGCGAGATCAAGGGGTACGTACTTAAGGCCTCCGTCTATATTTTATATTTGCCAATTAATTCTCTTGTTCAAGGCGTCAATATCTTCACGAGCCGAGTTTTGGTGTTGGGTAGCTATTGACAAGTCAAAAACGGCTTCAGGTTGACATATTGTGGCGATATATGCCCCACGAGCACGTTGCTCAATGTAACTATGCTTCAAATTGTTGGATGCTGGGTTAAATATATTGAGCCTGTTCCCTTCCTCTTTTTACTTGAGTTCTACCGAGTCTTCATTTAGGGATAGGATACACCCATTGAAAATCAACGGATTTTATAAGGTTAATCCCTCCTTAGGTTTCGCCTTTAACATGGCTTTGGCCAGCTGATCGTTCTCCAATTCAGAAAAATCTTCAGAACCTAGAATCAAAGTGTCGTCAGTTTGCATTTCAACAATCCCAAAGACTCATGGTGTTGTTGTGATGAGGAGGCACGGATCATATGCGGATGTAGTTATCGATAGATTTTCTGTATGATGTCTATAATATTTCCTATACTAGTATGTCCCGGCTTCTAGAGTATCATACAAGGGCTTGAGGACCTCCATAATTGTATTTGGCGAAAATAAATGCTGGATCTCCTTTGGGAGACGGACAAGTATCAAACGCACAAGGAACTTTGATGACTATATGTATGCCTGTGTGATATCGCAGCCACATTCTGATTTTTCCACCTGTTATTCTAGCTAAAGATGGTGCTAAGGCAACAATGACAAGCTGAATCGCTCGTTGGATAATTTGAGATTGAGTGAGGATCACTTCTTTTCCATCGTCCATACATGCTTGGATAACAAGCCTTGAATTTTCAAATGGATTATCAGTTGCCTTACCCTTAATTTCATTAACCATCCTAGAGTTGAATATGCGGATATTGGCGTGCTTCTCAGAGTTGAATTTTGTGATCTTGAAAACTCATTGCGCAATCAAGACATCGATTTCTTGTTGTTGAGATTTCTCGAATGATGCTCCAGGCGTGGTGATCTTTTCCTCTCTTCTCAACTTTGCAGAAATTTCCATATCGGCTTGTTCTTTGTTAGTTATATAGGCCAGGGAAATTTTAATTCCTTTTTGAGTAGCAGCCACAAGCTGATCTTCAATCTTTTCAGCCATACGTAGGCAGGCACTTCGACGAGTAGCTGCAGTATTTGGAGTATTGCGTAAGTCCTTTGAGAAAACTTGTCCGCGGTGTGGAGCCTTAAGTGATTTAGAGTCTTCAGAATTCTCACAAATTAGCCTGGATTTATTAACTGGTACAAAAGATTTCTCAAGCTTATCATCATGTGTCTTTTTGGCAGTTCCATCTTCCGTCTAATCGCATGTATCTTCATGATAATATGGCTTGACACTGGTTGACCGAAACTTTACATCGCCGGAAGGCATTGTGATATTGCATGTCTCTCCATGTATTGCTGCTAGCTTGAAGGAGCCATTCCATCCCCCCTTTCGCGCCAAACTCGAACTTCTGAGTTTATTGGGAGATCGAGAGTACTTGTTGAGATACGGTCATTCTATGTTTAACCGAATTTACGCATAACATGACTCAGGTGGGAGAAGTTAATGCTGATACATGATGTGTATCAAAGAAAAATATCTTTTTGTTCGGATTTCACATAACTCATACTTTGAATTGGGTTTACATTTATATTTCCGATGATATTCTAATCTTTTCTGTCCTGAGCACGTTTTGGTATGTTTCGGTGGTAGCATTATTGCCAGCGAGTTATCTAGTAGGGTTTCATATGAGGAAAACTATGTATTTTAGATAATCGATAGCCAGAGAATAGAGAAGCAACCCCTCGATGATTTGTTACCTTCTACTCCCATTTCCAAAATAGTCCAACACTACTTTTGGTATAGGGCCCGTTCCGCATAGCAAGTGCGTCTGAAACAAGGCGTAGTGCGTGCAAGCGACGAACTTCCTTCATTGCTGTTCGGATTGCCTCAGCTCTTGCAACGACGGACTGTGATGGAGGGTCACCATCAGTCATCCTGGGGTAGGCTCCAAAAACTAGAGGGGTTGGTACAATTCCATCAGGTCCCGCTGTATCATTTACAGCTTTAACGGCCATTTGAAGAATCATATCTTTGGTGATAGGCTCATTCTGGAGCTCATTCTTGAGCTCATCCTTGATTATTTCGTACGCACGCTTAAGAGGAACATGATACCTCTCAATCTTAACGACACTCTTGTGTGACTCAACTGGGACTTCTTTGATTTGTATCGAGAATATTCCAGCGTGCTGTCTGAGTTCTTTTGAATTGAAGTTAAGACCTGCATCGTGAACAATTCTATCCGGTGGCTCTAAGTATGCATCAATCCATACCAGACGCAATGTGTTTCACAATTCCCTTGCAGATAGGTCTTTCGACCATCTTGCAGCCTGAAAACTCGTTGCCTCGTCAACAACTTGTGATACCTTTGAGGTTTCTGGGCGCGCGTTGTGTACCTAGTAAATGGTGGGTGTGTGTGCGTAAGAATGAAATGTTATCATGTGGTGTCTCGTGGCTTCTAACTACAATGGATCTTGTGTAGAGCTTGAGACTAACACGTGAATTCTGTATCCCCCTAAATGTAGGATATCTATGCGCCTATATACATCAATACTCTGTTACCCCTCAGCTCCAGTGAGATCTGCTCTTATGACTGTGCGATCTGATCGTGTGAGACCATAAGACACTAGCATTTTGTCTATGTGCCATACATCCAAAATCTGACTAACCCGTGACAAAGTAGATCTTTTCAGGATCCACACCTATCCCTTGTCGATGTAAACAAGGTCAGCTACTACAGAATAATTAAATCCGTAGTCATTCTTGAGTGAAAATTTGAATCGACCGGGAAATTTACTATGCATCTGACACTGATGACAAAACTTTGTAAGACGTTGAACTGTTTCCTTGTTGAAGTCATGGACAGCTCGCTGTAATACCCAAACCGGTCTACGGACTGATGGATGACCAAACCGTCTATGTAGTTATCGAAGCTCCGTTTCAGTCAGATAATTAAAAGCGAGACTGTGCACAAGTTGATGTGGGATTAGCCATGGATGCCCCAATTTACGAACAACGGGAACTACTGTTATGATGTGAAATCACTCAGCCAATTAGACAAGATGTATTAGATGATATAGAGATCTATACAAGATGTGCTTGGTGTAGTGACATCATAACAGCTGCATGTGGATGGCGTGAACAAGAATCTAAACTATTCTATAGCATATGATAGAATATCTTACATCACAAAATGGAATATTCTACTAGCAATTGGATAGATGAGCTTTAGGTATAAATAGGAGTACTCTCCTTCATGTAGATAGCAATCATCAGGAAACGAATCTGATAAAGCGAACACATATCATCGTCCACTTCATTATAGTGTCAAGCACATATTGATAAAGCCACTGTTTGTATGCAATTCCCCTCCTCATAATCACAATAACTACCTTGCTCCCTTGAACTAGAAAAATTTTCAGGTTATCTGACCTTATGCCCATTGTATCCATATCTTGAATGCAGTATAGAAATGGCGTGTTAGCAGGTGCAACGTGGAAGGTAATTGTACCAAGCTGTGTCCGAACCTGGATTGTCCCCTCGTGAGACTGCTTGTGAGCCGATAAGCCCTATAGCCTTCGATGGCTATCGAAGGCAACCTATATTTTCTATCACTCCGAGTATTATCAGCAAACGAAAACTAATACAAAATCGCCACTGAGGCTACGTAAAGGATAGTGCCAAGAGTATCGGAAGCATTTACCCGTGTAGCAGAACAAACCTTAAGTCGGTTTCATTGCCACTGTAAACGTAGGCTAGATTTAGATATCTCTGGATGTGTATAAGTAGTAGAAGACTTGCAGGTAGTTTGTGTTGAAATCTAGACATGCCAGACCGAACTGCACGCAGTGCGGAGTAGACGAAGACTACTCATCTTCGATCGCTACCAGCTTTGGTGAGGTCTCGGTTGGTGATGATCTCGGTGGTGTGAATGTTATTCCATCACGTAATCAGAACACAATGTTTCTACCTAAGCGAGGTAGAACATAGATAGACAATTAGATGTAGATTAAAATGCAAAACACTCTAAATTACCGAAATATAAGTTCAGTAAAACCAAAACCTCACTGATCCTAACCTTTTATCTCTGATCCTTAAATCCCCAATATCTTACGATTCGTACAGTATTGACTTGACGGTCAACGTTCACTTCTATCATTCCAGATACCCCCTAGAACACTAATAGTTTGCTTCTCCATAGATGAATTATAGCTTTACCTTTCAATCATACAAATGCCCTTCTGCTTTCTACACTCGAACTGTGACACCTCAGAGAGGGCGTCTCCTTTACCAAAGCAGTTTTTAAGAGCGCCTACCGTTGAAGTATCTAACTTGACGTTCGGGTCAAGCTTCTGTAGAGCTAGAAATTGCGATTTTCTAGCTGTTGAAACACCAGCTGCCCCGCCATCAGGCATAATGCCTTGGAATGTGATCGATGAGTATATTTCATTGAATGTAAATATTGACATTGCATTAGGGTCAAGTGAACTAATGATGCTGTCTGCTGAGCTATTACAAATGTCCTCTTTTGTAACAGCATATATTATAGATTGATCATTCAGCATGGCTACTATTTGAATTCCATTAACTTCTTCCACTTGCGTGAAGTATCCTCCATGTAGCCACAACTATTCATGTTCAATTTTAATTTCCATAGGCAACTAGTCTACCTCGAGCTGTTTGGTATTTTCTTCATCATCTGGTATATGTGATAGAACCAAGCTGGCTGTGATGAAATTCGATGTATTGAACTAATTAAAGAAGAAAGGAAACTATTGCTATCAAATAAGGTTACTTATAATCCTTTCTAACTCGTCCCTTCCTTCAATATTAGATAGTCCTTTAACCAGACGTCACTTCATTCTCACTCATATATTACCTCATTCTAACTCGCACGTCATATCAGATGTCTCCTTACACGTCATTTCCATGATTTAGAGATGATATAACCACCTTCGATCTTGCTTAGGTGTCTACCTAAGCCACCACACGGTTATCCCGTAACAATATACCTTCTACACCTTCAAACTGAGCAAGAAAGTACTGGAAATATTGCGGGGTAATTTCTCGTTCGGTTGTATACTGAGCTTGCTGGCGGAAATTTTCATAAGCCTTCTGGCGTTCTTGAATTGTATTCTTATTTAACCAACAGTCAACCTGATTACATACGTAACATTTCCCTTGGCGAGTTTTACCTTGAATAGAGCAACTTCCTTGGTTTAAGCCTTGAGATATTTTCTGGCGAAAGTCATTTTTCTGGAAACTGTTACGGAGGTTGCCTCCACTAGAACTATTTCTTATGTTGCCTCCACGACTGTCACGGTTTGAAGGGACAGGTGCTGTAGCAACTATGTGGTCGATGATAGTAAATAATAATTCTAAGGAGAGAACTTCCACTACATCTATCTATTTATTGATATACGTGAAAGCCTCCTCGCCACCGAGGCTAATCCCTCTCCTTATCCAATGCTATGGGACTCCCATATTGTTCTGACTATGCTTGTAATACAGCGCTATCGCGTTATGGTCCGGAAGGATTGTGCTCGGTCTCGTATATTCCCAGTCAGTGTGAGCCTATCAAAATGTGGTGCAGTGCCGTGCCGCACTGCCGGGTCCGATGCTATGTGAATACCATGCAAATGCCGACGCAATAGTATTGTATTGGGTGGCGTCGCACATTAGCGAATTGGTATTGATTAATAACACCACTCGAATCAGGCCTAAGTTAACCAACATATGCTACAGGGACCGATCGGAATACCAGCCGTTACAACGACCATATCCTCTACCTCTCCCATTGTATGTATGGTCAGTCCAATTCTGATCAAATTTATGCGTAAGCTCTTTTTGTTGAGATCCAGTGTGGAATGTCTACATTTCTCGGGCACGAATTGCTGTAGCGACAGCTGATCTTAGTTCTGCACATAATCCTTCGTAGGTAGAAGCTGGTTTGTATGATGCAAGACTACATTCCTCCACTTCTCTACATGCATTCAGAGTTTAATCTCGAAGGCTGTGGTTTGTTTGATACTCTTTTGGTAGTCCTTTTTGAACTTTCTGGAGGTGATATAACAACAGCTGCAAACACTCTAGCCTAGACTTATTCGGTTCGCAGCAATGGTGGCCCGAAGGAGTGCTACTTTCCATTCGGATAGATACTTCTGTCTGTTTTCTTCCGTTTCGCAATGATCTTTTGTTGTTCTCAGAATTTGATCGAAATTCCAACCTTTACCTGCTGTTTCGTTGAAGTAAAATTCAATAGCACGACCTTTAAGCATGACAGAAAATACATTCTGATATTGTTCTCTTGGTAATCCAATCTTCATACAGTAGTCATAAAATATTTGTAGTTTGATATCAAAGAAGTTATATTCTTTTCTGCTGTGTTTCTTTTCATCTGAGCTGTAGACCCTCATGATATTTATGAGCATATTGGAAAGCCGGAGTATCTCAGGTGAGCCTTGCACTCGGTTTGATGCATGAGCCAGTCCCCGTTCTTCAATCCATCTCCTACGGTCATGCGGTGGCTGGTTTATAGTGTTCAATAACTGTTCATCTTGAGTGTCAACTTGAGGCCCATATTGTTGTTGTTCATGTGGGCGTGTTTCAGTGTTGTATGGTGATACAAGCTGCAATAATTTTTTCAGGACAAGGGTTGTGAGGAAGGAGGAAGTGCGCAGGGCGCTTATTTTTCTTGGAGTTAATTCATTATTTGTGTTTTGCGTATGGATTTGACAAGCAAACTATGCGTTTAGGTTGTAGTGTGTCCCCAGTAAGCGAAGACCAGTATCACGCCCATTGGGTGTAGGGGGTAAGCCTGATACGACATGAAATCAAATTAAACCTAATCATAATTTTTTGAAGCTGAGTTTGAGTTCATTTAACCCGATTTGGCGCCCTATGGGCCCATGCAGGCGACTGTGAACCTATCTATATATTTACATGAGGGGGAAACTATTACAATAAGCCCCCCTCCCCCTATTAATTTTTTTAATATATTTCTGTAGCCCTTCGTTAACCTTCAAGACGTGTAATATGCCATTGGTTTTAGACAGGACTAGCTAAAATTGTACGTGACCTCGCCATCCTTTCCCTGCCCTCGCGTGCCGAAAAGTAATAACTGTGGTCTTGAGTTTCAGTCTGATGGCGCAAATAGTTGTGGTGGTGGACCTGTGGCCAAGGGTTTTTTCACGGACTCCCTGGCCCTCTCTTGCCGATCTCTGCACTCTGGTTGGACACTTTTGTAAATCCTTGGTCGTCTGTTAGTTTTGCCGCTGTTATTACTTTCGTTGCCGCTGGTAAGTTATCCTCTCTTCTTAGGTCTGCCGTTATCTCCAAACGTCCATAACGTGTCATCTGGACACTTGCCATGTATGATGCGAAGTTAGGACACGTCCCCTTCTGCCACGATTTATGGGCTTTGTCGCAATTGCAGCGAAGCACCGACTTCCTCGGGTGGTCTCTGGTCTGGTGAGTGCCCGCACAATCACCATATTTTTTCGCCTTATTGCATGAGGCTTGAGTATACTCCCATTGGCTGCAGTTAAAGCACTGCTTGAATTGTGCCCGGAGTGACCAGAGCTGGGCCATGTACAGCATTGAGTTGAGCACAATGCCGTTTCGTATCACCTTGCTTTGAAGAGCCTCTGTCGGCAGGCTAGCGATCACTGACCCTCGAATATGGCCATTTTTCTTCATCCATTGGTGCTCCTTTCCTTCGTAAAGCCACCTTGGTCTGTTAATTTGGATGCCGGGAATACGAACTTTTGTCTCCGGATTGATTTGGTAAATCATGCTGAGATTGCCGGCGTTTTTTCCCCATTATATCATTGTCTCCAAAAAAAATCCCAAAATTTTAACAGGATAATTCTGCTTTACGACACAGAACTCATTTGGCTGTGCCATATTCAAGGCAGCATCTCGCTGGGAGATCGACTGCACGAATACCTCGGTGTCGTTACTCCACAACTACCTTACGGCGTATGCCCCCTTGATATGTATTTTTGCTTTGTTAAGCAGCTCTGCCGGCTGTATCTTATCCGCACCTTAAATTCTTATTTTTACTGCCGCTTTAGTCGCTGGAGGTGCGACGACTGAGGCGTAATTGGGTCGACCTCACATTTCTTGTGTCAACTGAGGAGCAATCTTGCGCACTGGCCCATCGAGGCTCTTCTTTATTGCCTTTTCTAAGGCCAGCATCATTTCTTCCATTGGTGTCGCTTTCATTGTCGAATTTATTGACGATGCATACGACTTGAGGACATCAATGGGCCCTTTTATCCCCGCCATCGGTGCCGCAGTTGGGTTGGTACCTGAAATCACCAGTCTGTCGCGAACTTTGTTTAGGAAAAGCCCTTTTAACTTCAATTTTTCCATGTTAACGCCTGTAGGGATCGCAAGAGACTCTATAGCCGTAGTTGCGGCTATTCCACTACCCATTGGTGATTTAGGTGGTGCCGTGAAAAATTTGCAGCCGCAAAATCCACCCTACTGGCTTCCAAACCTGCCATGCCGTAGCGCAAGATAGAAATTTTGGGGAGTCAGGTACTAATGGACTATTAAGATGATAACAATTATCAAAACGATGAAATGAAGTTCATAGAACGAGGTGCCGCTTTTCGTAAAAAAGAAAATCACCTAATCATAATTATGTTTAAATCCTACCGCCTCAGGATAGAGTAAATAGATCTGGAAGGGGAGAGGATGGAATCCACACGGGCTGAACAGTGTACACTGCACTTCCTGATGGTAAACCAAATAAATTGATAGTAACATTATTAGAAAGGATCAGGGGATTTTCAACAAATTGATTTCCTCCTTTGTAAATAATGCAGATAGTCAACTGCGTGTACCCATAGGGAGCCTGATTGGGTTTATTGAAATCAAACGTAAATCCAACTGCCTGATTAAAAAAATAATCAGGCACGTGCACAGGCAAAGACTGGGGGAACACTGCACGTTCCATATGAGGTTCCAAGATGGGTAATATAATAAATTGATACATACAGTTATTTAAACGTCAATCAAAATTGGCTTCATAAATTCCAGCTGGTCTACAATTCCTTGTCAGCCCTTGTTTCTCAGTTGTCACGATATTCACCGATGCCGCCATTCAAAGATGAACACATTCTAATTATCGCGCCAGGCTCACAGACTACGCTGGCGCAGTTGGGCTTACCGGAATCTTTTACGCCCCCAAGCCATCGATTCCCTACGCGAATGTTTCGAGCGCCAGACGGAAAGACATGGGAACCACAATTCATTAGAGAACAGCAAAAAGAAAACGTAGAAGATGACGTGGTAATGGTTAACACAGCAGAGGAACGAGACCAGAGTACGGAATCTATAGAGAAATTTGATTCAACTGAGGAAGCTGTATGGCCACTCAAAGGTAGTAAAATTATCTGTAATACCCAGACTGCCTTTAATCAACTTTTGCAAGTTCTAGTTTCGAATTCTCTTTAGCTGCTGTTTTATTATTGAAAAAACGAGTATAATTTATCGCCCTCACGCTTGTGTAATTGAGGTAGCATATGCTAATGACTCGGTGTTTGCAGAGGGTCATATAGTGAACTTACCTGCATTCTTTGCGCTATTACAACACATCCATAATACTCTCTCACCTACCTTGCATACGCCAATTCTACTTGTATCTCAACCGTGCTGGACGGCCAAGAACCGAGAAGATATAACCCAGTTTATGTTTGAAAAGTTTAAGACACCCGGGCTTTGTATAATTGATAGCGCTGTAGCCACTTCTTACGCATTTGGCGCTGCTACTGCAGCGATTATCGACGTAGGGTTTGAAAAAACTGATGTCACTGCTATAACCGACTTTGTAATAACAGGTAGAGGGTGCATTACGCAACACGGTGGGGATGCAATGACACAACGTTTGATGGAGCTTCTCAAGCCAAAAAATTTTACTAGAGAAATGGCTGAACAATTAAAGAGAAGCCCAATCTGTGAAATTCTTCCCCCAGGAACCCCTTTGCCAGGAACAGCAGAAGCTGCTATTGCGGAAGAAAATGTAGATCTTCCAGCTAACATATTGGCGTCAGCTGCTACCTCTTTAGCAACTACTTCAGTAAAGCCGGCATCAAAAGCTATCGAACTTCCGGGGAAAGAGTTTACGCTTGTGGATGATAAGCCTGTCGAGGACGACGGTATTTTGGACATTGCGAGTATCGTAACTAGCGGCAAGACACAAGATTTTCTCGCAAAAAAAGAAAAGGAAAAGGCAGAGCGTGCTGCGGCTAGAAAAGCGACCAGAGATGCAGAGAAAGCAGAGGTTGCAGCGATGGCCAACAAGTCTACAAAGCTTCCAAACTCCAAAAAGCCACGTGCGATATTTCATTATGAAGATAATAAATCTACATCTAATTTAAAGTCTCAAAAAACGCCCGAACCCCAGGCATCAACTTTAGCAGTGGTTGAAGAGGCACAACCGGAAAAATCAATTAACGAATCGATCGTTACGGAAAATCCAGCAGCTGTGGAAGATGATGCTTCCAGACGAGAGCAAAAGGCAGCTAGAAAAGAGGAACGAAAGAAAACCCGCGAGGATGAGAACGTTGATCGTGCTCGAAGAGAAATTGAGATTGGTACTGAGCGATTTCAGGCAGCAGAAAATAGCTACATGGATGCTATTGCAGACACTATCCATCGAGTAATTTTATCTGTAGACGATATCTCAAGACGGCAGTATGTCTGGGATTCTCTTATCATTTGTGGAAATGGTTCGAAGGTTCGTGGCTTTAAGGAAGCCTTACTCATGACATTGAGTAATCGATTTCTCGTATCGTCGAGCACAGCATCGACTTTCGCAAGCGACATACCTTCAAACCTTGGCACACCAAGCGGAAATGGGTCAATGACACCTAGCTCAACGTTTTTATCATCCTCGCACGCAGCTGCGCCTACAAGTGCTGCCAACCCCCTTCTTGCTGCCACAATTGGCTCAAACATAGCATTTAACTCAAGTATACCCACCAATCTTTACCATTCATCTTCGTCGCTATCACAATCTCCAACCAGTATAAAGGTGGTCAGCCCGCCAACTTACTTTCCCGAATGGAAACAATATGAAGAAGCAATCTTTCTAGGCTCTCAGATAGCGGCCAAGGTCTTCTTCGTCACTGACCAGGGTCAATCCAAGGCATTCCTTACGCGAGCAGAATTCAATGAAGATGGCCCCACCGCTATTCATCAAGTGTCAGTAGCAGTTGTTGGTCATTCTTATTATCCAATCTAACTATTTGTAGTGGACTCGCATATTAACCGTAATTTTTAACTATTTCGGCTAGGCTTATTTTATCGGACAAAATGGAGTTTAAAATAAAAATCTTCTACTAAATCAAATTTAACACCTAACTTATGATGTATTGGCAGTTTGAAGAAATGCGATTTGCGGAAAAAATACAGTTATTATCTTCAAACATATGAGAGATAACTGGTATTACAGGTTTAATCTCTGTGATATCACAGGTAATTAGGATGGGGTTGTTACTGCAGAACCGGTAGTTGATTAAGATGTCTCTAGAAACTGCTGACGCCGCCTTAGCATTAATATCATCTGTATCCGCTTATCTTCTTAAGGCAGAGATAGTACCTCAGGCCTACCGGAGCAAACGCTCCGACAGAATCAATAATTATTATTAACGACTTTGAATTAAATCGTATAGTATATTCTGTTAGAAAATTTGTCTTCAGACGCTCAACATCTCCTGACTGAGACAGGATAGTTGCTTGTGAAAGATGCCTAAAAATTGGGTCATCAATCCCTTCTACAATCTCCTGCGTCTGTTCAATTTTCACTAATACTTTCAACTTTATCCTAATTTAACTAAGATCAGTAATGCCAAAATTGAAGTTCTGCAGAATCATGTTCGTTGGATTATGATTCTGTTGGAATTTCGGTATGGGTTCGATGAGTAAGGCGGCTCAAAGAATATAGGCGCGATTTAAGAATATAATGAAATCGATATGAATCGGGAGAATATGCGATTAACTGTGGAAATAGATGAGTTTGATAAAATGAACTGAATGAATTGAATTAATTTCCTGTCTTGGTGATTCCTAGACAGCTTACATACATGTATTCTTAGTAGACCAAATCCAAATTACATACCATCCACCACTCATTTCATACTCTGACAATGACAATGAATCGCACGACGGTATATAACATGAGTATGGGGTAAGGGTCGGTGGATGAAAGTCTATCTCACGTGTATCAGACCATACCATGCACTAGTCGAGTCTCACGCATCAAGCATGCTCGATGAAGGAGATATCAATCATCTTGGTCGTAACTCAAATCGTGAGTCATGTATGAGAATCTTAGTTGTTCCAATCATAGGGAAACTTTAGACACACAGAGTCTGAATTTCCAACAGATTCCTTTAAAAGGATAGAACATTATGGCTGGAAGTAGATTCGATAAAGTATCTGGTTAAACAAATGTGTAATATTTCTATAGTCTCAGCATAACCTAAAAGTGCTGCAGCCTAGCTCGTTCTAACGTATCACTGCTAGGTTCATCTACACGCGAATATGACGTTGAAATATGATATATCTTGGAATGCCAATAATAACTTATTTGTAAGTCTAGCTATTTAGACTATCAAATTCCCAATCCTATATCATTGTCATCAATACATACCTCACTGAAAGTTCAATGGGCAATGGCGTTTATTTCATACTAGAATTACAGCGGATGACATTGTCTCAAAGGGGGACGAAACTCAACGCCTATTAGTGGTGCCCCTACGAACCTCAAGCTCTCATTATAGAGCCTGCAGAGTCGAGATTGAGTAACACCTTTTCAACTTTGAGCTGGGTTATCTGCCCCTCCGTCAAAGACACGCTTCTAGTAATTCATGAGTCGAACAAGACAGCGATAATGATGCTGGGAATGAGAAAAGACAATACGGTACCAAACGCTAAAACGGTAGTCAGAGAATCCCTCTTTATATCACAACATGTGCTACCTACCAGCGGGCGAACAAAAAGCCCACGAAAGCAAAGTAAAAGATCCTCCCGCCTTCAAGAAAAGCAGATTTCGACTCGTCTATAATATCGTCCCTACTAATCTTAACTTCCGAATATACAAGTCATGGCGGCGTCTGAATTACATGAGTTACTCGAAAACCCCACGTCCGTAACGACTTTTGGATGCTAGGTTAGGCTCCTTCACGACAGTCACTCTCGACGAAGACTTTTCTGACATCCTTTCACGACCTTCGATTTGTCCTGCAGCATGAATCAGGGAAGGAGTAAGGAGGAGGCTAGAAAGGTTGAGAGACACTCTTAGGTATACACAGGTCTGCTGCACCCGGCTGGCCGGCCTCTTCGTCATAGGAGAGCCCCACACCCAGTGGTTTTTGAGACTTTTCCCTGCAGCTGCACACCCGCAAATGGCCATCGTTTTGTTGGCTGGAGAGGGGAGATAACGACGGATTAACAGCTTCTCTTAGTGAGTACTCGAATGAAGACCTATGTTGGTATTACTGCTTGAAAGAAGTCGTGAAGATGGCATGGGAGAGAGTAAACTACCCGAGGCATAGATACTCCAGGCTTGTGGGCAGAAAGTACTGTTGAAAATAAACTGAGAATATGCAGAACTCTTTGAGGTGATCACGGAGAAATAACGAAGTATAAACATCAAAGGGTATCCATAGATGTGAATCATGTTTATAGTAAAGGCTTGATCGAAACTATTAAATTTTACTAAAGGATATGAGACTGTTTATATACACTAATATCTGGCAATGACATGGGCTAGAGTATAGTGCCTCATTGCGGGATACAACGGAACAAACTACAGATCTGATATCAGTTACGCGTATTCTCGTCTCAGTCTCGAATATCAGACGTGACAAAAGATGATGGTGTAACTAGTAGTGGATAGGCGACACACGAAAATCTTGATGGACACATACTGAAACCACAAGCACGGGGAGTGTCTAGATTGGTTTCGCAACAAGTACTTACATGTCCTTACACAGTTGTAGACTCATTAGGACAATAAACACTCACTCACACTCACACGATGTCTCAAATGCAGGTTATGGGCTTCTCAGATCTATAACCGACACAAATGTATTTAGCTTTACATTCCTGGCTTATATATCTGGATGTACATAGATCTACATCTGCAGAGATCATAACTTACGATCCATGAAGATTGATTGCATACTGGTCAAAAATCACAGTTGATAAGATAGGCGCAAGCGCGCCCTCACTTTTATCATCTCAGTTTACTCAGAAACATAAATCTCAATATAATTGTTTCTGTTACGGCATTAATCCCTCGTGTTTGTACCGTCTACACCAGTACGGTTAGGATGGAATATAGGGCCTAGCTAGCTATGGGGGCTACCAATGTTGCGGTCTAGATGTGGTTGCCTAGCAACATAGTTTGTTGTGATCGGCGCTGACAATTACAATTCCTTATGTATACAGCGAACAATGGGATTGGATGGTGCAGTGGTACACCATTCGGGCCGTTCTCCCAAGTAGATACTGGGTAGCTTGAACACCTACCCCATTCGAGAAAGGAGAAAGCTGGTTCGAATCCAGTAATACCCACACACCACTCTTTCTTGCGGTGATATTGTTCTTGTGGGTTGATGAAAGCACACTCGGATAGCCACAGGTTTTTCACGCCTTTCCCTGTGGTGGTTATGCACGGAAGAGGTTATACGCCGTAAGAGTTAACCTCGAGTGGTATCTGCAAATGAAATCTGAGTGTGAGTGTTCTATATGTCAAGTTGAGTAATCCTACTCAAAGTACATATCTTCTGATAAAAACCTGCATGGACCTTAAGGCGCCAGACCAGGTAAAATGAATTTTATATATTATTAGAATATGATTCCTCTGGACGGGTAATACAGTAGTACTGTTACAGGAATACTTGGAAGTAGATTTGATAAAGTATGGGGTTGAATCATTGCGTGTATCTTCGTCTCTACGTCTACGCACTTAATAGAAGTATCGCGACCCCGCACCCACTGATGTATCGCTCCTAGTCTCATCAACACGCTAATATAAAACTACTAATACAGGGTATGTAAAATCAACAGTCGCCTTACCATTTTTAACTCCTAGGTGTAAGCAGACCTATGCTTGTCTGGGTTTTGCGCCAGTCCAAAAGCGAAAGTAAGATCTACGCGCACAGATGTTTGGCTACTGGCAATACTCAAGGGAGCGCACAAGGGAATACTCACACAATATAGTCCTAGGCACGACTCGTAGTAGTAAATTAATTACATACTTTCACTCTTACATTCTTGACAATTCACGTGACATTTACACGAAGCCCCTTTAAGTTTTACATGGTAGCATTAATCTTGGTTGTTCAGCAAAAATTCGACGATTGAAGTTTCATCAGCAGCTTTGGTATATCATAGAAGAATTGTTTGTGACAATTGTTTAGAAGAGAATTTGATATCTGTGTAAATGTCGTCCTTCGAATTATTGAAGGCGGATCGGGAAATTGCTGCCCAGGGCACCGATTTGAATCAGACTGCTGTGGAAAAGAAGCAGTTGGGGAAAAATATTGCTGGTCGTTCAGGTCGAGTGCCGGGTAACTTCAGCAATGAGTTCGACTTCATATCGAGCGGAAGCACGAGTGAAAATCTGAGGTCTGGATCAAGAGGAAAAGATTCAGACAAAAGATCCTTCGAACAAAAGGATCGGGATGATGACAAATGGTGCAAGAAGCACTCAGAAGAATCTATATCTTCAAGGAGGTCGGAAAGAGATGGTGATTGCAGAGATGCACCAAATGACGACGAAGATTTAGGGGCAGGATGGGACAGGCCCGCTAGAACGGCTCCAAAGAACGGGAGCAAAACCTTGCTCGAGTGGAACCTTTTCAATTGGAAAGCACCTCAGTCAGCCTTTCTGAGAGGAATCAAAAATTGGTCCATGTACCGAGAGGCTGTGTTACTACAGCTAGAGTGTATTGGATACGAAGCAGGGATGAAGTTAACGTCACTAGACGAAGTGAGACTTGCTGCTGTCATCCAGCAAACTACAACGGAGGAGACAGGAAGTTTAGTCGTAGGGATGAAACGAGGCACAGAGATGATGAGGTTGTTCGAACGAACCTATCGTTAGGTTGGTGAAGTCCAACAGGAGGCCGTTTGGGGAACTCTTATCGCCCTCAAGTATGAAGGAGGATGCCCTGTGGAGTACGTGACAAAGTTTAAGACACGTGTTAGGGACTACATTTCCACTGGTGGGACTCTAGCAGAGAGACAAATCTCCATTATCTTCAAGCAATCGACGAAGGATAAAGCTAGGAGGTGGAATTAAATGGTCTCCACCATCGCCCGTTTTCAAAGCTGGTCAGCATAAAATCTTATTCAAGATTTTATATCTCACCACTACAACAGGATCGGAGAATCGGGCAAAGAAGAGAGGCCCAGGAAATCTCAGCCGGTGAAGAAATACTTGAACAACGCCCAAGGTGAACAGAATACAAGTGACCAAGGAAAGTCGAGAATAAAGGGAAAAGGCAAGAGCCCTAAGAAAAAGTTTGCCATCCGTTGCTATAACTGCAAGAAAGAAGGACACATTGCCAAGAACTGTCTGAGAAAAAAGAAAAGGAGGCACAAAGCTCTCATGCTGCACACAAAACATTGTCGATCGACATAGGTCCACCGGCTGCAATAGCTAACAAATATTACCAAATTTCCGAAGAATTCTCTGGGAACAGTTATGCTGCTCAAGTAGACCCACAGGTTTACGAAAACATGGTCGATTTCTACGGGAATGAAATGGCGCGTCGTCGTGGCGAGCCAGTAGATGATAAAAAGTTGCTCGAGTTGCAATCCCCAGGAGCTTCCATCAACTTCACACAGCAAATTCTACGCGCATCTGGAAGGAGTGGAGTTGCAAGCCGCTAGCTATTTGAGAGTGGTGCCGATGTAGATGCCACTAACTGTCGGAGAAACTTCAAGCCAGGCACTGTTGTAGAGCTAAAGCCTAACCAATTCCCAATTCAGACTGGAGGTGGAATCGTATGCGCGGAATGCATTGGAGAAGTTTGGCTATCACTCACCAGACCCGGCGGCAACCAAACTTCAATGAGGTTGAAGTATGTGGTATACTTGAAGGTATTCCCTCTAAATATCATCAGTGGAGAACAATTCTACCGAAGTGGTGGTTACCTGGATATAATAAGATAGTGAGCCCCAATGGCGAAGTCCTGTCTCATATAAACGCAGAACGTCGAGGATTTTTCTTGTGGTTGTTTAACCAACCAGAACCGTTAAAGTTGACAGGCTACAAAAAGGCAGTGAACCTCAACTCGGTGGATAGTATTAATCAAAGTGAAAAAGAAACCTCCAAACAAGACCCTGAGGTAAAGGAATTTACAGAGGCCTATCAAGATTGTTGGAAGAGTGGTGTTTTCAACATGACCAATGACGTGATGAAACACCTGATCCTATGGCACAGGCGCTTATGCCACCCTAGCGCTGAACGACTCAAATGGACGATTAAAAATACAGTTGGTATCGACCTACTGCCATCACAAGTAGAAAATTTGCCATACAAAGCGTGCGACATGGGCAAATCAATAAAATAAAAAACTTGCAAAAGAAGGCCTAGAATGAGTAACGTCGGTGAAGGTTGGCATTGCAATGTAGGAACCTTAAAATTCGGTCACAATGGAGGGCTACGGATACTTCTGCCTCACGACAGATGACGTTTCGAGGTACAGAATATTCCGGGCCTTGAAAAAAAAGAGCGACGCCGCTGACGAGCTAAACTCAATTCTGTCGAAAACAAACTCCGAATTGAGACAGCGCCATGGACTTCGGGTGAAACGCCTGACAATTGATGGGGGTCGTGACTGGGGTCTAAACACTCTCCAAGACTTTGCTGCAAAAGAAGAAATTGATGTGATCATCTCCGCACCAAATAACCAGTATCAGAATGGTGTATCAGAGAGAGGAATCCGTTTCGTGCAGGACGCAGCACGATGTTGCAGCATTCAAATGAAAGTTCCATCGATTTTCTGGAACCATATGTTGGAAATGGTGTGCTACACCTTAAACTGTACATCTCAAAGTTCGGTAGAAGACAAGAAGACGCCATGGGAAGTATATTGGTCACAGATTGAACCTGATTGCGCAAAAACCAAAGTGGATCACTTGTGGATACCAGGAACCTTATGCATTACCCACGTCGACGAAATTCATCGTGTTGCGAGCGAAAAACTTGACGCCAACAGCACAAAAAGTGTCTTCCTCGGCTACAGGGGAAGAAAGAACAAACTTGTTTGGTTACTCGACGGTGGAAGATTTATTGTGTCGCCTCAAGTAACGGCGTATGAAAATGTCGGTCCAGGCTTTGGCTGGGCAGTAGACCCAAGAGAAATTGTTCGATCGCTCCCTAAGCATGTTCAGGATAGGCTGAAATCTAGAAAGAAAGATTATGCAAGAAATTAAGATTACAACACTCCCCAGGATGACAATCAGCAGCCAATATTGCCAAGAGGACGTGGTCGTCCTAAGCGCACCATCGAGCGGCCCTACAACAATCAGCAGATGTTAACTCTTGATGCTCCGCTTGATACGGAAAATGAGATGGCAATAGTGCTGCTTGAACTTGAAAATGGTGAGAATCCTGCAAAATTCCCTGAAGACATATGCAACGCAGTAACAGGACGAAACTTTGGGAAAATGAATTTGGCCTCCACATCCAACAAGATGGACCTATTTCACATGACTCGGAAAGCCATTGATGGACAGGAATTTGGTCTGCACAGCAATGGTGATGAAATCTTCCGCATAATGGTCAACCGCTCTGGTGCGTCTTCATACCTAGTCGAATCATCAATTGATGAACCTACGTTTTCCGAAGCTATTAAAGGCCCCGAGAGACGCGAGTGGATAGAAGCCATCAATCAAGAGATTGAAGGTTGTTTGTCTCGTGGAACCTCTAAGTTCGTACCACGAACAGCTGTGAAAGATAGAGGGCGTCTGGTTGCATCCAAATGGGTATTGAAAAAGAAATATCAGTAAAACATGGAACTTGACAAGTTCAAGGCCAGAGTGGTGGCTAAAGGCTTCACGCAGACAAAAGGAGTAGACTTCAACGACACTACTTCAACAACAGCTAGGTCAGCTAGTTGGAGGTGCCTAATGGCATTAGCCTCGCTGAAGAGCTGGTACATCCTCCAAGCTGATTTCATAGCTGCATATCTTGCAGGTGACCTGAAGGAAACTGTTTTCATGGAACAGTTCCCACGTCTGAAAGAGTATTTCGAGGTACACCCAGAAGCCGCAAGGAGGTTTGGCTACTCATGCACCAGTGTCATCGAGCTCAAAAGACCTTTGTATGGTCTGAAGCAGTCAGGGGCTTGTTGGCAAGATAATGTCAGGTCCATCATGATGGATAGAGACTACAAACCTTTGATTTCTGATAACGCCATTTATATAAGCAAGACAAAGGGGATTATTGTGGCCTCTTATGTCGACAATTTCCTGTTTTTCGGTCCAAATATGTGCGACCTCAACTCACTATCACAATCTCTGAATAGCGAAGTCCCATTAAACGACTTAGGTGAGGCACAGTGGTTCTTAGGCGTCAGAATCCATAGATCATCGCCAACTGGATGCGTAAGATTAGACCAGGAACAATACCTCGAGAGATCCTTCCAAGAATTCGGGATTTCTAGAAAAGTTATCGAAACCCCAATGTCACCAGGTAGCAGGGCAGAAATGAGAAGAAACACAAGTAAGGCAACTGCAAAAGACCTGAACGAGTTCCAAAGGCTAGTTGGCAAGTACAACTTCTCCTCCTGTATGGCTCGATGTGACACATCTCAGGCCACATCTCAGGTGGCACGATTCATGTGCAACCCATCGCCTCAACACATGCACCACATATTGAGGATTCCTCACTACCTATCTGGTTGCGCAGACAGGGGTTTATTCTATGAGAAAAATCACTAGCACCTAAATGAGTTTGGAGAACACGGATTGTTTTGTGCGGTGGATTCTAGTTTTGCGGATGACCACAATACAGGAAAATCCACGACTGGATACCTAATATTCATGGCTGGAGGTCCCGTAATTTGGAGATCAAAATTGCAGAGTATAGTTTCCACACTGACCTGTGAGGCCGAGTATGTGGCCATGTGCGAAGCTGCAAAGGATTGTGCCTGGATTCGAAGCTTCTTGAGCGAACTGGGTGTGATGCCTGATGGCCCTATACCAATTTTAGAGGATAACACGGGAGCTATCAAGTGGGCTACAAGCGACAGCATGACATCGGGCCGACGCCACATACGCGACAATTACCATTACATTGTACAAGAAATTCGTGATCTCAACATTGCTATCCAACAGATCGAATCCAGAAACAACCCTGCAGACGGATTGACAAAACCCCTTAGCACCGATTTATTCCGGTGCTTCATTAGACAACTAGGGTTGATGGATGGACTTTCGCTTAAGGACTGAGAGGGCGTGTAAGCAGACCTATGCTTGTCTGGGTTTTGCGCCAGTCCAAAAGCGAAAGTAAGATCTACGCACACAGATGTTTGGCTACTGGCAATACTCAAGGGAGCGCACAAGGGAATACTCACACAATATAGTCCTAGGCACGACTCGTAGTAGTAAATTAATAACATACTTTCACTCTTACATTCTTGACAATTCACGTGACATTTACACGAAGCCCCTCTAAGTTTTACACTAGGCAACCAATAACCACAACCCTAACTCCATTATGTTAAATTTTATGGATAATTATGTTTGACCAACCCTTCTTCTAATTTAACATATATATGTATACAGCGAGAAGAAGGAAACCTTCTTTCTCTAGATTTCATTAATTAACTGATTTATTCTGGACCTGCTCTACTGTATACCAACACCAATAGATCCGGCAACAGTTTCCACTCAAATCTCCCTCCTACAACCTCACTTAAGACTTACTGTATTAGTCTAACCGTCGATACTGTCAGAATACTCCTACGGGTTAATTTAATCACAAGCTTATTGCAACGATATGGGTGGTTCTTAGATAATTCCTATACTTCTATCCCAAGAGATAGGACATAAATGGATTATTATTTGATTTGATTTGATTTCATTTAGCCCGTTCAGGTAACCTATGGGCCTATGCAGGTATATCTAGCTATCAATTTTACACAGGAGGAAACCAAATTCGGTAAAACCCCTTCACAACTGTCTAACTCGTGTCTATTTGTTTTCAGAGGTTTCCTACAGGAAGTGCGTTTACACTGTACGTCCAGTGTGAATACCGTTCTATCCTTTTCCCGATCGCTCAATCCTCTTGCTGACTGCTGTCTCAACTTCTTCCGCAAGCCGGAACTGTTCGACCCAGCCGTTTTTAAGTATCCACTCTGTAATTCTCTTCATGTCTTCCGGGCTGTTCATCATCGCTTCGAAAGACCTATCTTTTGCCCGTTGCAGCACCTCTCCTCTTCCCTTAGCCCACTGAGGACAAGCCATGACCATATGTTTCACGTTTTGTGACGGATATCCACACTGGCACTTTGGATTTGACACTCCAGGGACCTTTCTTTTATAAAGATAAGAGTTGAGGCCGATATGCTCACTTCTCATCTCATTGTGGTTATGAGCTTAGGTTAGTATCACTATGCATGCTGACCTTGTACGAGTATATAGATTGATAAGTTTCAGGTTGTGGTTGAAGGTGTATCTGAGGTTCACTATATTTCAATTGTACTATGCTAATAGTGTGCCGAGCACTCGCTACTTATACTCATGTGCGGCCGCTAGTCGGCTCCTGGCCACATGAGCTTCCTCCTGCAGATATCCCAAACAACACAGGAACTACACAAACAGCGTAAACATCTGATCACGTTATGTACATGCAAGTATCCTAGCTGTATAACAAGCCCATCACAACACATCTGTATTGCAATACTACTTTGGGCCCTGCTGTCACGGTTTCAGTACAAACGCTTGGGCGATCTTGTAAATACAGTATATAAATTATAGTACTCTGAAGAGAGAATTCCTCAATTAAAAGTCTACATATATATAAATTCTAAATTACTGCCCTTCAAGATGATTCTCCCTGTGACCTGAATAATTGAGACGCTTCTACAACTACCTAGAAGGTTCTCGGTACACCTGTTATCCTCATGAACCTTCAGTGTATTTCCAGAGATTCACTGAGAATATTCAAAGTTCTGTGGCTTCCGAGACCTTCCCCTTGTGCCATAGCCTACGCTAGCCAGCGTAGGCTACAGGAGTCTTTCGGCTTAACAGTTGTCACACCTGCTCAGGTTTCGGTGGATATTAGAGGGTGTGTTTCTGTAGGTGATTCCTTTTCTATCTGTTCTCTTGTCGGTGCTTAAACTTGCTGCTTTCCAATTTTCTGGGTCCGCCCATGCCTGATGAGAAGATAGTCGTTCTTCCTTAAAAGTATTCCATGCGGTTTTCCAGTCCTGGAATGCTACTATTTTACCCTGTCAGAGCAGCATGTAGATAGCAGGACGGAAACATAGGTCAAAGAGGTGGTATTCAGGCTAAAGGGTGTCATACTACATTTCATGGATAAATGTGGCGGAACATAGGATGGTGTCTCATGGGGAGTTCCATTCTAAAACACAACTCGAGGTTAGATCAAGTTCTCAAACAATCAGGAAAGGTCCAGGAACATAGGGTCGTTTCATAGGGATTGCGTAATAATACTGTTCGAGACAGAGTTCAGGGCTGTACTATTATCTGATATACAAATGTACCCTGCGTGAAGGAGTTCTCTTCTTCATGCAACGTTTTCAGTTTATACTTATATCCACTGTTCACGTACTTATCTCTTCTCCATAAAGAAGAGCCATTATTGTACCCATTTCTTCTATTAATTTTTTTACCAATACCTAACCCTAACTTCATACCTATTACGTATGGGAATCACCACCATACTCCACACCTGTAACCTACTTGTATCAAACTCGTACTCTGCGGATTACCTATAACACAGTGCTTTGAGACTACTTTATGCATGAGATAGGTACATAACTGCTCGACTACAAGGACAGACCAGAATCATAGAACACTAGAATCATGTTATCTCCCCATATATAGACTATACAGAAGGAAATCCTGACACGACCGTACCTTCATAGCGACTGGCAGTTGCGGAGGGTCGGACATCCTCTTATTTCTTTATTGGCTATTTGACTTTTGGAGATATGAGATTGCTTCGGTGGGTGGTGAGATGATTGTGGGGAGGGCCGCAAGATGAGTTTGGCTGAGAATGAATTTCCAGAGAAAAAGGAGATAAGATCTTGAAGGTGTCGGTTGTTGTGATACGAGCATCAGACAGTCTATAGGCTGTCTGCGGCTCGTATCTGGGGTGTAGACGGTTGATTTCGAAAGTTGTGCAGTTGTGAAATCTCTGAAAGTCGGATTTTTGACCAAAAATGAGCCAATACCACTCCTCCCAATTGCCAACTCGTTGAAAACTCTCGAATCCACACTTATTCGTGACTGAATCTCGGCTCTGGGAGACTATTTCACTCCCAGGTTTGTAGAGGACACCACTGACAGGTTTTCAGCCTTCAGGCGGACAGCTGGTCAGACTCTTAGTAACTCCTAGGTGCTGTAAGTAGCGCTAGAGCGTCAGGTAGTTCTGTAGGGACTGGGCCGTCCAGTACGTGACAATAGTCACGAGTTGTGGACAGGCACGATGTTAAATTTAATCAACCAATCAATCGGAATTATATCGGGGCCTTTCGCAGGAAGTTGGGCGGGGTTTACTCCCCCCTCGGGAACTCTGCTGAGGTTTATGACGCCGAAATTGCCGGAGCAACCGACGGACTCGCCGCAGCTCTTCGTAACCCCATGGCCCGATACGCCAATAAGGTGTTTGTGTGCCTAGACAACCAGGAGGCTGCCCTTCGGCTTCTTGTATGCAACCCCACCCCCTCCAGTTCTCCTCGTATCACTCAGTTTAGGGGGCTTGCGACAGCATGGACTAGAAGAGACCGTTGCCACTTCACAGAAGTCGGCTCAGTCATCATAAGATGGTGCCCTGCACACGTTGGTATTTTGGGAAAGAAGCTGCAGACGTTCTCGCCAAACAGGCCTGCACACTCCCAGCTTCTTCACTTGCACCGTCAATCTCTAGAGCAAAGAGAGATATCAAAGTTAGATACCAAGACTCAGCGATCAGATATTGGACGCAAAACGCCCCCTAAAGATACAAACAACTTGGAATTAGAGAAAATGTTGGAGACTCACTGGAACTTAGGAGTCTCGACCGGCGAACACTGGGCCTGCTTCTTGCTGCATGGTCAGGGCATGGGGACTTTGCAGACTACCACCGCCGTTTCCAACACCTCGAAGCTCTCTTGACCTGCAGTTGCGGTCGAGAAAAGTCACCTGACCACTTCTTCTTTTGTCAACTAGGGCGCAGCTGAGCACGACTGCAAGGTGGACCTCGACATCCCAATCCTGGAATCCCCTGGGTTCTAAGCTCTCCAGAAGGGGCTATTGCCTTCAGCAAGTGGGTCCACAAGACTAAGTTTTTTGAAGAGACCAATTTTCACTCCTAGATTTTACACTCGCTCCATACTAACTATTTAGCAGGACTCAAACACGTACTAGTAGCTCTGTCTGTACCTGTAAGGATTCCTCTTCCGAGCTTTTCTTTAGGATATAATTTTACCTTTCTTCATATGTTGCTATGACAACAGGACAGTTCTTGGCACATGGTATCATGTTGATATTATGTTAAGGTCTATGTTATGATGAGCTAGTGAAAGGAAGGCAGGTATATATATAATGGTTTGGTCTGTAGGCATTGAGTTCTTTACGCTTAGTCTTCTGTCATAACCACCACCTTCGGATCACCTCTGGTCACCTATAGTCGCCTCTAGTTACCTTTAGCACCTTTAGTCACCATTAGTATTTGCTCGTACCTTTAGACTCTTTAGACACTTATATTACCCATTTTTAAACCTTTAGTTCTCCAAATTATCTCCAGTAGATCTTTAGTCATCTCTCGCGATCCATCCGACCCCTTCTTGCCATTCTATTCCGCCTCAGGTCAAACGCCTACGCTCCAATTTGACAGTACCGGTGGTAGATTATTTCTCCTCTCTAGCATGTAGATTTATATTTTAGTTCTGTCTGCAGTATAGTTAACAGAAGACCCAGAGGAAGGGTGATTTTGGTGTATTTTAAGTTAGGAGCAACTGGCAGGAGGGCCGGGGCCCAGGTAGTTTATGCCGGGATCTTAGGAGCGTCGGCATGTCGGGCAGTTTTTCTAGACTGAGCTAACCAGCATGTGGCCTTGGGAAACGTGTTGCGCGCTGGCATGATGTTAACAAACAACTGGCACAACCCGCACAATTCGAGAAATTCGAAAATTCGAAAATTCCCTTTTTCCCATTTTCCTCCCCTTAAATCACCCTCCGAACTTCGAAACATCAATTTCTCGTGGTACCGCGCCACTCAGCCTTGAAATGGCACCGGTACCCCCAAAATCCGCGAAACCCGCGAAAATTGTGTTAACCACTAAAGTAGTAAAGCACAACCACCAGCTGCGTCTGGAATCACAGAAGCAAATGCTGAACAAAGCAAAAAGCATCGCAATGCAAAAAGCGACAACAAAGGGACTGACGCAGAACGACATCGATCTCGAAGGGATGGAAGCCGACATAATCGCGCTGATGGAAGAAAGCGGCAAAACCGACATTGAGATGGAGGATGCCACTCCCATAATTGATGCTTGGATCAGAAAGGGCCTAAATGACTCGCGTTGGGCAACTGCAGGAGCAGAGAGCTCCCAGAAGGCGTCAACAGCACCAACAATTGCCGTCGAGAAAGTAGTCTCGGCGAAAGCAATGCCAGAATCCGCACGCGTTGCGGCACGAAAAATCGCGGTTCCAATAGCAAAACGGACACCAACCGCGAGCACACCGAGGGGAACGGAAGACCCCCATAACGCAAAGGCAGCAAATGCCTCACAACTTCCGCCAGCCCCGGCCTCGATTCCCGGGATGACTGTGCGCAATAACCAACCTGCTGGTGGTGCTCCCACCGGCACCACGCCAAATCACCCGCCGGAAATAGAGGCTTTACTCGAAGCCGAAAGAAAGCGGGCTGCAAACACCTCAGCCAGGCTCGAGATAGGGTCAACAGTGCTACAAACATTGGAAAGTGTTATCCTGTCCATGAAAACAACAGATAACAAAGAATACTTGGACGCGATGAACGTGTGTCTGAGGGGCGCCCTCGCCAACTTCCTGCGCACTGGAACCACACCAGTGCCGACAAGCCTCCCTCCCCGCACCATCGGCCGGTAGGTCAGCAGCAGCAGGACACTCTCACCGTCGACCGTCAGGCCGGCAAAGCCTGCCGTCGCGGTCCCCCAGATAACTCCAACCTGGGCAACTGTAGCCGGGAATCAGTTACCAAATCACCCGACGCCAGTGATAGCAAGTGGTGCCCCGAAAAAGCCGACCCCGCCGACCAAGAAATCGGCCAAGACGGCTCCTTCGTCCTCGCCGGACAACCGACTGTTCCTCCGGCTAAAATCAAAACATCAGTGGCGAAATCTTTCACCAGCTGGCATCAGAGAAGCCGTGGCACAGCTCACCAACGCCACCCAAGCAGCAATTGAACACATATACCGTGTCCCAACAGGTTTCGCGCTCCGAGCGAAGGACCAGGAATCTCGCCAGCTCTTATTGGACGCGGCGGAATCTTTCCTCTCCATCGGGGGAAGACTAGAGGAGGCCTCCGACCTTGTGGCGCTCCAGATCTAGACGGTCCCCGTCGCCATCCACACTCTTCTTGGAAGGGTACAAGTGACAGAAGAGATGATGATCGAGGAGATCTCGAGAGTTACAAAGGCCATTCCAGTCAAGGTACGGCCCCACGGGAAGACCCGGCTGGACGCGCCATACAAATCATGGCTGGGTCTTTTCAGGAAGGGAGCGGCACCAAGACAAGGGTTCCGCCTATTCGACGACTCGGGCGTCGCGGTCCCACACAAACCGCGACAGACTATGCAGCAATGCAAACGCTGCCTGCAGTTCCACGGGACGCGCGGTTGCTCTCGCGCCCGAGCTTGCTGGAACTGCTCCTCAACGATGCACTCGACAGACGAGTGCCGTGCAAACACCAAGTGCCGCAACTGCGGAGGACCGCATAGGTCCGACAGTCGAGTCTGTCTGGCGCGCCCCACCAAGTCCGGGTAAGCAGAGAGCAACTGGCCAATATTCGCATCGCGAGCCAACGCGAGCTAGCGGCTGTTGTTAGGGCTAAAGCTGCAGCCCGTCGCGCTGAGGCAGCAGTTCTAGCGGCTGCCAGGCAAACGCAAGACTCACCAACAGCGGTGAAATCGAACAACAGTTTCGAAGTTCTGATGACCGACGTCGCCCCCAACGCCACGCCCATAGGAACGACGAATCCTGTTGAGCCTTCCTGAAGGGCTCCTCACGGGTCCCTTCTAGCCTCTCACCTACGATAAGTTTTATGTCGATCAACATAGGTATGGGAGGCTCATCACACGATATCGCGCTTTCCCGAGCTAACGAGCTAGGCGTAGATGTGGTGCTAATACAGGAGCCTTTGTGGAACAAAGCCGCAAAGGAAACGAAGTCACACCCAGGATACGACTGCCATACACCACATGGCGGCGTAAATATTCGGCCCAGGGCGGTGACTTACACACTAATAAACAGGAGAAACCTTTCGGCAACTCAAATCTTTCCCTGCCATCCCCCGACGGCGGGTTACTGCTGGGTTGTGGTAAACGGAGTCGCGTTTCTCAACGTGTACAAGGACCCGAACGACCCGACGGCCATTCGACCACTCCTCAGCTGGGACCTACCACCACGATCCGTCGCGGCTGGCGATTTCAACGCGGTGCACCGCGCATGGCAACCAGAGGTCACCCGCCCACGCGGACAAGGAATCGAAATTGAGAGATGGGCGGAACGCCATAATCTCACTTGTCTGATTGTGGGCGAGCCAACGCATCGGGCCGGAAACACGCCGGATCTTGCTTGGACCAACGTCAACGGGGCCCAAGCATGGGTGGGTCGCAGCGAGTGTATAACCAGCGACCATCTTCCGATTCGAGGACAAGTCCCCACCGGATGCGGAAAATGGGACCATGTGCCATCGCCGATTAGGGTAACGCGCGGAAACTTTTCGAGGTTCTCCCTTGCCGTGGCGCAATTCACTCACCCGCCACCAGTGTTGGACTCGGTTTGTCAGGTGGATGAATACGCCAACAATCTCTGTTCCGGCCTTACTAACGCTTTCAAAGCAGCAGGAACACGAAGTAACAAAAGACACGGCAAATGTGCACCTTGGTGGACTCCGGAATGCAAGCTAGCTCACACGGAATATCGTGCAGCAGTGACTCCGGAACAGCGATGGATACATTCGAAGAAGCTGCGCTCAACCCTCAGAGCGGCAAGGAAAGAGTACCAGACGCATCAAGTCGAAGCGATCACGACACCAACTGATGTGTTCAAGCTGATGCGCTCGGCCGAACCAAGGCAGGCAAGCACCCCCCCTCCACTTAACCACGAAGGGAAGGTGTACTCCGATCCGGCCGAGCGAGCAGCGGTACTCTGGGATGCTCTTTTGGCACGGCACCGAGCGACGGACGACCTACCGCCACTCGATGCGCCGAGTACCGACCGAATCCCCTGGAACGACCATGTCTCGGACGAGGAGATTCGCATGTGCACCGTAGGCTGCGCCAACACAGCGCCTGGAGCAGACGGGATCTCTGTGGAGCTTCTGCGAACATGTTGGAAGACGATTGGACCATTTGTCGGCACTCTCTTCCGCGCCTGCATCAGACTCGGCACCCACCCATCCTGCTTCAAGCTGGCTGAAGTGGTGCTCCTACGTAAGACGAACCGAGATCCAACGACTGTCAACGACTGTCAAGGGCTGGAGAGCGATCGCACTTCTGTCATGTTTGGGTAAGGGATTGGAACGACTCTTGGCGAAGCGGATGGCCCATCTCGCAGTAACGCTCGACGTTGTCGGATACCAACAATTCGGAGCGCTCCCTAAGAGGTCGGCAAACGACCTTGTCAACTGCGTAGTCCACGACATCGAAGAGGCAAGCACCCAGGGATGGGCGGCCACATTCACAACTCTAGACGTCCAAGGAGCGTTCGATGCAGTACTCCACAACCGTTTGGTGAGGAGGATGCGAGATCAGGGATGGCCGGACTCAATTCTCCGATGGACGGCGTCTCTTCTTGCACATCGAAAGGTACAAGTCCGATACTCCGGAGGGATAACTGGGCAGAGAGAGCTGGTTTGTGGGGTTCCGCAGGGATCACCAATATCGCCACTTCTCTTCCTTTTATACATGGCAGAGCCTATGCAAAGCGGCAACCCGGGAATGAGGTTCAGCTACGCAGACAATATCGGGATACTAGGATTCTGGCGTAGCATTGCCGAGTCGGCCGCTTCTGTATAGAAGGAAGTGGATCATCTTCTGGAGTGGGCAAGTACCAACGCAGTCTCCTTCGATACCACTAAGTCGGAGGTAGTCCAGTTTCCCGGACGGAAACGCGAGGAGCCAGTGGGCATTCGTGTGAACGGCGTGATTATCGAGCCAGCAGACCAAATACGCTGGCTTGGAGTACACCTAGACCCGCGGCTGGACTTCAAACTGTTGTAAAAAATCTGAGTTCATAACTGCACACACCTTCAGGGGATAACTGTGCACCAGCAAAGTTAACCCCTTAGAGTCTGATCACTATTGCCTCCTGGTCCCTACACACTAACATCAACGTGTTCACTACAATGAGGACACCATTGTAGTTACTCTAGCTATCATAGACAATACCATGTAGAGGAATAAGGGTAGGAACTCCTGTATATAGATAGGGCCTTTTTACTCTCAGTATCTATACATCAATCATCCATAAAATACAATTCACCATCCGTCATTCATCTTACTCTGTCCAAGTGATCTATTGAATTCTCCCATACCTATCAGTATTCTATTCACAAGGTGACGTCTCCCTATCCATCGCCCTCAGCCTTTCAATACAAACATCACTTCACGACGTGGTGTGGCAAAGCTCTGAAGGTGGCCCAGCAAATGCGCCGCTTCAACTCTGCGTATCGAGGAGCTGCCCCTGCAGCACTGGTTCGAGCAGTGGACACGTGCATTGTCCCCATAGCAACCTTCGGAGCAGATGTTTGGTGGCCCGGCCTCAAACGTCCGACCATAAGAGGAATCATCACACCTCGAACCAGCATCTTCTGCGAGATGATTGACAAGGCAATCTTGACAGGACTGCGCGCTGCCCTTCCGGTAATGAGAACGACATCGAATCTTGTTCTCCATCGCGAAGGAGGTATCCCAACTGGAAAGATCATTCTGGAAGGGAACCGCTTACGGTTTTCGGCTCGACTGCACTCACTAGACAACCGACATCCGCTCCGGACTCGTGCCGCCGTGTGTCCAAACGTTGGAACATGGAAGTACAAGAAGTCTGCTCGGGTACCCAAGAATCCGGGGATCCAGATGTCACGAGTACAGCGGGCCTACCGACAACTCCTAGACGCGGAAGATGCCGAGCCTCTGCCGCCGCCATGCTATTTTTCGAGCTCTGGCCCAAGGAAAGAGGAGGAGGAAAAGGCTACTCGGTTCCTTGGAGATGTACTAGCATCGGATATTTGTGCTTACCCGGATGGATCGTCGGAGGGACATGGTCGCTCAGCATGGGGGTTCGTCTTGAAGAGAGATGGAAAGACTTTGTTGAAGGGATGCGGCATCAAGCATGGTGGTGAAGTGCTTGATGCGGAAATTGTAGGGGCGAGAAAGGCCCTGGAAGCCGCGCTGGGATTATTGGAGAGGGAGAACAGTGGAATTGACAGCAGGCGGCGGATCAACGTGTTGTCGGATAGTCAGTCTGCAGTGAAGGCACTGCTTACGGGTGTTGTAATTAAGGGAGTAACATGACTGCATTACAATAAACTGTTCACATTAGAATAATGTGCACATGCGCCATGGGATATGATTGACCTAAATCATCACTCATTGGTATGACATAGTATTTCCCAATAGATTCCTAATGGTATCTATTGGCGCTAGGATCTCTCACATCCTTCCTTTCTCGGTTAGACAAGGACAGATGTTGGAACATCCACTAGTGTGCAGAACCCCCTTATTCATGTATATAGAGGAAGGTCCTGTCACGTAGATAAATTAAGCAATTCATACAATAGGAAATTCAAACAATCTCCATATTATTCACACACTTGAGAATAACAGGGAATATCCTCAAGTTCGTCCATTGATCCAAGTCCTAAGAGTATAACTCACGAACTTTACTTCTCTTAAAGCCATAGCTACCTCCTTCCATACCTTCATCCTAACGGTACGTCATTCCAGCTCAGCATAGCCTTTCAATAACGGGAACTGCCACAACAAGTCTCGACAACGTGCGACAATTAAGAGCGTTATCAGAAAAGGCTCGAGTCTCGGTCCAGTGGATACCAGCCCACTCTGGGATACAGGGAAACGAAGAGGCTGATAGAGTTGCACGCTCCGGCCTCCGACAACTTCCAAGTAAAGAGAGCCAGCCTGGCTCCGTCACTTTGGCATACGTTTGTCGTCTGATGAACCAGAAACGTCAAGCTCTTCTCGAGGAATGGTGGGAGGAAGCATGTCCACCTAGCTATCGAAATCTGGGTCTACTCATGCGACGACGCAAGCCACAGGAGCAGGCACTTTCTCGGCGGTTACTTCGTGAACTGATCTCAGCCCGAACGGGACACGGAAACTTCGCTGCATGTCACCGTCGTTCCAACAACTTCACCGCTTCCATGGAGTGTGCGTGTGGAGAGGAAACATCACCTCTCCACTTCATTCACTGTCGACTGCACGAACTTCAGACGCGTCGACTCCGAGGGACAATGTCACATCACAACTTTGTCCAAAAGCTTCTCGGGCCTAAGTGCCTTGAGGATTTTACAAATTTTGCGCAGGAAACCGGCTGCTTCGGCAATTCACCTGCAAGTCCTTCACCAGCTCTCAGCGGAGACAACATTAACTAGGTCATAGCACGAAGCATGACAGGAAGGAAAACGAGACGAGGAGTGTCACTTTCCCACCTCAAATTGGAGTATTGGATTTGGAATTTTGGTTATGGGAGTCTGTGGGAGCATTTATATTCTTTCTAATAACTAGCTACTGGTTGTGTAGTGGGTCACGCAGTGAGACCGAGTCGGGCATGTGGGAAGCATGATCTTGGCCGTGTACACTGGTCCTTGACTCCTAGGAGATATAGAGCATAGCTTAGGACCTAAAATTTATAAAAAAAAAAATCAATCGGAACTAGTTAAAAGCTCCGGCACTTCGGGTAGTTTATATAAATTGAGCTGGCCGACATGAGACCTTGCGGTTTTTTTGTTTTGTTTTATTATTTTTGTCCTTAGCTAATGCTATTTTTCCACAATGGGTCAAGGACAGGTGGAGCCGGTGAGGATCACTGTATACAGGCCAAACTCATTCCAACCGCGTGAACTTCGACATACATGGTGGTGTTAATAGCAAAACTAAAATCATAAACAAAAACCAAAAAACATAAAACAAATTCAGATGAAATCCCAATTAGTTCCGGATCCCGCGCTTCTCGCCCGTTCCCTTTCCTGTCACATCCTCCAAGTGACAATTTATGATCTTCGCTTAGAGCAGAAGATGAGCTTGCAGGCACCCTTTCTCCAGCTAGTGTCCTACTATTAACGTGTTGAAGCCTCGACGACTCTAATGAGGCTGGCCGTAACCTTAAACCTCCTCTTCGGATTCCAGAATCCCAAAACCCGATCCGTCCGACATGTAAACGTCATTCTTTGAGCCGTGAATTGCCTGAATGGCTATTTCGGCTGGAGCTTTGGTTCGACCATAAAAGGCGTGATTTTTTGCTCGGCTTTGCTAATTAACGGAAGCTGCTCTTTTTTCACCGGGCAGAACTTGCTGTGTCTGGCTTTGCAGAACCGTGAGTCCGATCGATGAGGCCCACCACAGTTTCGGCACCGTGTGGGGGCTTTGTACTCCTCTTCCGAGTGCATTTTTGATCCGCAGTTCCAGCAAGCCGGAGCGCGGGAGCAGCCCCGTGATGCATGGAAGCTAAGACATTGATTGCACTGAACTGTTTTTCGACGAGGTTGGGAGAGCTTTGCAGCTCCAGAGTCAACAAAGAGGCGAAATCCAGGTCAGGGTGTTGATTCGCAAGGGAAGAGTGTTTGCCAGTTCTGGTATGGCGCCCCGGGTTTGCTCATCCCATGAGTGTCACAGTTTGAGGTTTAGATGCTGGGGCAATCAAATATACAAAGGTTGTTTATTATTTTCTATACTACAATATGTGTGTCCTAACTCAACTATTTATACACTTAATAGGCTATATAGAATATTCCTTCCTGTCTGATACTAGGTTCTGTTATGTTCCCCTGATATCAGTTCACAGTCACACTGCCAGTTGCTAGAATCTTCTAGTCATGTTCAGAATAAACTAGAGTGAAGTTTTGCCTTTCATAGAATTGTGGAGGCACGTGATTAACATCACGTGATACAGGACAATAATCGGCTCACTAGCTGTTACAATGAGGACGAACAAGAAAAGGAACTGATTTGGTCACTTGCGTGACTTTGTCGGCTACCATCTTGCTGTCACAGCAATGGGGCCATTGAGACTTCGAATTGTCTCTGGGACGGTGGCAATTTGCATGGAAGCTAGATTTGATGCTGGTTCTAGTTTGATTCCAGATTCGCTCCTTGATGTGGAGGAGTCTAGGAGCTTGTCAGGATTGCCTTCTGTATAATATATATATATGTGGAGATAACCTGCATCTAGTGTTCTGTGATTCTGGTCTAGCCTTTTGGCCGAGCAGTTATGCAACTATTTCATGCATAATATAGGATGGCACCCTTGAGCCTGAATACCACCTTTGAGACCCATGTCTTCTCCTTGCTGTCTACATGCTGCTTCTGACAGAGCTCTTTGCGAGCAAGTTCATCCTTTGCGGTTATTGCAAAGCCGGTCTTTACCTGCTGAACCAATGTGATTTTGTTGACAGCGGTTCCCAGCGCTGAGACACCGCTAGCCTTACGCCAGCTGGAGAGAGGAGACGATGGGGATGGAAATATTCAAGGCGTAGAAAAAATTGGTTCACAACTTTATCACTTGAGTTGTCACTTTTTGCTTTTTGAGCGGGTGTTGCTACCTTTTTTGTCAATGGCCCAGCGCTGCTGACTAGGCCTGCCCGAGCTACGGTGGCCCAAGTTACCTTTGGGGCCGGAGCCTGGGTTTTCGTAGGGTTATGTACCCTAATTTTTTGAGCCCTCGGTGTGAGAAGTATGGCGGGGCGAACAGGAAGGACTGGTGGTTTGCTTCCTGAACCGGATTGAACGAGCTGGCCAATGGCTGCTCGTAGGTATACTTTTATACTGTCTACGAATTCTTTATTATCACCGATCGAAAAAAGCGAAAGCGCTGCTTCAACACTGTTTATTGCAGTCGAGCAGATGGCAAGGCGGGCCGTAATTTGCGTCGTCTGTCGCTTTTCGGCCTCCATCACGGTTTACAGCTCCGGAGGAAACTCCATTGCTGATGTCGAAGCTGTGCCTTTGGAAGCTGGCACAGCAAATTTTCTTGAAGACGTTTCTGCGTGTTTTGTTGTCTTCTCTCGGACGACCTCCTTTCCTTTCCTTTAAGTGCTTACCTCTGGGGCAAGCTCGATGGGAATGTTGGTCTTGGGACCAATTTTTGCTGACCTGACGGGCTCAAAATCAGTCATCTCTTTGTCGGGAAGGTTTGGAGACTTCCCTTCAATGAAGGCCTCACTCGCAAACATGTTTGAAAGTTTTTGCGGGACCTCGGGCGTACTCTCGCGTTGTCAAACATTGCGTTGGGGAGCTTTTTTCGAACAGGTGGCATGATTAAAATGGCAGCGACTCGATCACAATTTATTGTCGTAGTGCGATGAGCGCGAGAGGGATGGAGAGGGGGAAAAAGGGAAGATTCAAATTTCAAAGAATTGTGGTTGCTTTGTGTCAAACATCTGATGGTTTGGAACCTACTGAATATGGTAATGAGAATCATTGGATAGGGGGATGACACATCTTGTCAGATTAACTAACTCGAGCTTTGATATCTCACCAGGGATATGGTGATCAGGATGTTCAGGTTAGTCAAAGCTCCAACTTGAGATCTTTTGATCTTCAACACATGTAATATATTTCATATGTAATTTTGGGAAACGAGGAGAAGATAATCTCTCCTCGAAATAGTTTCAGATGGGTATATAGCATCACTGCTGGAGAGGAGTTGAGGAGCAGAGATTTCATCAATACCACTTTACTTTACATTTTTCATTTGACCCTCAGTGTCTAACACTTTGTGAGCTAGCACGATTGTTATGGCCAGGCCTCCTTGAAGAGATTAAATGGTGAAGGTTCTCAGGAAAAGGTAATGGGAGGAGGTTTTGAGAAAGGTTTACTAAGAAGGTTTACTAAGAAGGTTTCCGAGAAATCTCCTACAGTTAGAGATGGAGGGGCTGGCGTCATGACGGCATTTGTCATAGTCTTAGTTGAGCTCAAGTACTGTCTCGAGTTAGACTTAAGGAAGCTGGAGCTGCCATATAGTAGCTCTCCAGCTTCTCAATCTTTCATTCTTTTGATCTTTGATCTCGCAATCTAGCATTGACATAATATTATAATCGTATATTCTCACAGTCCGATATTCTCAGTCTTTCGTTATTTGTTACATTCTTCGTACTTCTGTTCACCCTGAGTTATCAGCCTTGATCGCCTGCTTGTCAACTCGACTTCTTGACTTCGTGTCTTTCGACTATTCTGTAGTTCTACAACCTTTGACTACCTGGCACCTCGCCAATAGAATCATATCTAAGTATCCTTCGTTAGCAACTGTAATCCTAACAGTTATCAATACCTTACCTTCGGCAGACGGCGATCCCCAGTATCCTTAGCGCACGCCATAACAACGACGTTAAATAATAATAAATAAATCAATCGGAATTAAAAGAGACCCGTACCCAGTGGTTTTTGCAATTTTTCCCGGCTTCCATATACCCGCGAATGGCCATCGTTTCGTTGGCTGGAGAGGGGAGATAATGAAGGGCAAAGAGCTCCTCTAAGTGTATGATCAAATGAGGATTTGTGAGGGGTGGTACTATTGGAGGGGAGCTGTATGGGAGGCATAGGAGGGTATATACTACTGGTATAGGTATCCTTGGCCTGTAGGCAGAGAGGACCTGCATGTCCTACACAGTCATAGACTTAAATTGGACAATGAAATAATCTTTCGATAATTACCGACTTGGTTACACACATATTCGTTGGTGAGTGTCATGTTCCATGAGCAATAAGATTGTGCCCGAGACGAATAATTTTCCTTTTATAAAAACTTTTCTCAAAAGGTGAAGTTATATTACCCTAACTCGGTATATATAAATCTAAGTATACAAAAGTTACGCATATTCCAAGTATAGAGTGTTCCCCCATAAATCAACCCATTTAGCGTCGCTCGCTTATTAGGGCTAACATAGGACATGCAAGGATTAAGGTTTACACAATTATTATTTCCCTTGCACTTTTACACGCCCCCTAAACCTGAATCCGCTAATTAATCAATCTACCATTCCAAGTCTTTCAACAAACTCGTTAAATGCCGCATTGTTAAGCGGTTTAGTCAAGCCGTCCGCTGGGTTCAATTTTGACTCCACTTTCCTTATGGTAATGTTCTTGTCGCGAACTTCCTGTGTGGCGTAGTTGTACTCTACACGAACATGTCTTCGGCCAGAGCTGATTCCTGTACTGTTAGCCCATTTGATTGCTCCGTTGTTGTCTTCAAGGACAGGGATGGGTCCGGATGGCATTTGCCCCAGTTCTTCCAGGAATGTCCTTATCCAAGCGCAATCTTTTGTTGCTTCGAAGATGGCTGCATACTCGGCTTCGCAAGTCAGTGTAGATACTGTTGTCTGTAGTTTTGACCTCCAAATGACTGGGCTTCCTCCCATAAATATAACATAGCCTGTTGTTGATTTAGATGATTCAAAGTCATCTGCAAAGCTAGCGTCCACAGCACAATGCAATCCATATTTCCCGAATTCATTCACGTGTCTGTGATCTTTGGTATACTCCAAGCCCTTGTTTGCACTACCAGACAAATATTGGGCTACTCTCAGCGCATGCTTGTGGTGATGGGGAGAAGGATTACACATGTATCTCGCTAATTGAGACATAGCTTGTGAAGTGTCGCATCGGGTCATGCATGCCGAAAAGTTGTATTTTCCTATTAACCTCTGGTAATTATAAAGCTCTGTGCTCGAGGCTTTTCCGTTATATTTCTTCATGTCTAGCCTACTAGCAACTGACATAGGTGTTGGTACGGGCCGTTGACTCTGTAATTCCAGTTCTATCATTGACCTGTCGATGTATTGTTTTTGGTCTAACCTCACACTCCCTGTGGGTGATGATCTTTGGACTCTGACTCCTAAAAACCATGAAGCTTCTCCCAAGTCATTCAGTGGCACTGATTTATTCAAGGATTTTGTTAATGCACTGATTTTACTTTTATCAGGCCCTATTAATAGAAAGTCGTCAACGTACGACGCTACTATTACTCCACTATCTTTATTAAAGTAAATTGCGTCGTCGGCTGCCAACGCTTTAAACCCTCGAGTATGCATTAATGATTTAACTTTATCTTGCCAACACGCTCCGGATTGTTTTAATCCGTACAGTGGCCTTTGTAGTTGGATTATACTTTCCTCTGTATATCCTGATGCCTTACTTAGATCTGGGTTTGAATTAAAAAATTCTTTGAGGTAAGGAAACTGTCGCATATAAATGACTTCCTTTAAGTCTCCTGCTAAGTAAGCTGATATAAAGTCAGCTTGCAGAATGTGCCATTCATTTATGGCTGCCAATGCCATCAATACTCTCCAACTAGCTGATCTAGCCGTAGAAGCTGTTGTTTCATTGAAATCAATACCCTTCTTTTGTAAAAATCCTCTTGCTACAACTCTAGCCTTAAATTTGTCCAGTTCCATATTTGATTTGTACTTTTTCTTAAGCACCCATTTCGCTGAGATAATTTGGCCATTCTGTTTGGCTGAATTTTTTGGAACAAACTGAAATGTTTTCCTATCCACACACCCCTTTATTTCAGTAAAGATAGCCTTTAGCCACTCGTTTTTCTCGGAGCTACTCATTGCTTCCTGCAGGTTAGGTTCATCTGGTGATACGATTTGTTTAGCGACAGATGAAGAGTTAGCTAATAGCCTAAACATGTCGTCTCCATCTCCATGTAGGTTATGGAGTTGCCTCTTGATTGATTTTTCTATGAGGCAATGGGCACTTTGTCCAATTTCTTCCTCGTGATCTGAGTCCTCCTCTGTTGGGCGTTCATCTTCGTTGTTTATGCTTGGGCTCATGTTCTTGTTCCTTGTTTGACTTTCGAACAATGGTGCTTCGTCAAAAGGTCTTCTAATTGTCTTCTTTGGCCGACCTGGTCCTTTAGGTTCATGTGGCGGTGATACACTTCGTGTCCTATTGTAGTCCTCTTCTCTGGCATAGTTGGTTTTCCTAGCTCTCAAACGACGTTGGACGCTGGTTGGCAATGACCTCACTACTTCTTGGGGTTCTGTTGGCCAACCCAAATTTTTACCAACGTTCTCGTATGCTAAAACATTTGGTGAGACTAAGAATCTCCCACCGCCCAATATCCATACAAGTTTGTTTGTACGTCCCTTGTATCCGAGAAACACACTCCTTGCACCCCTGGGGTCTAGCTTTTCTCCTGCAATTCTGCGCGACTTCTCTACATGTGTTATGCATCTTGATCCGGGAATTAAGAGGTGACTGACGTCTGGCTTAATCGGCCTGCCTTTCATAGCTGACCAGAATACTTCATATGGGGTCTTATGCTGATCGACTGGAGATTGAGATGTCATATTGAGTGTATAGCATGTTGTCTCCATTATTTTGTCCCAAAATACCGATGGTATTTTTGTTTGAATTGTGCAGCATCGGGCAGCGTCCTGTATGAACCTAATTCCTCTCTCTGACACTCCGTTCTGATGCTGATTGTCTGGGGCGGACACAATGATATCTATACCTTGGTCTGCAGCGAATTCCTCAAATCTCGACATGCCCCAATCTCTGCCTCCGTCAATTGTAATCCACCTGACTCTTCTCCCTTCAAGCTGCAGTTCAGCGTTAATATTTCTCAGGATGTTCATCAACTCAACTGCCGCATCCTTTTTGGTCTTCAGTGGCTTGAGGAAACGGTATCTAGATAGATCATCCGTCGTTAAACAGTAGTAACTATTGCCATCCATGGTTTTAGGGTTGCTCGATCCCAAGTCACAGTGCCATCCTTCTCCGACGTATTCAGCTCGTCGTCGTCTCTCATTGGTAGTGTATTTTACAGATTTACCTAGATCACAAGCCTCACATGGTATATTGATAACATCACTCGGGGTTAGGTTTATGCCAGTAGTATTTTTAATTGTCCACCGCAACCTATCTGCGCTTGGGTGGCATAATCTTCGATGCCACAAGGTTAGGTTTCTAATGGTTTCGTCAGAGGGAATTTTTGAATTTTTACTGTTGTGTTCTTTGTCTAATTGGCACGGGAATCCTGATTTGATATGTTTCATTGGTTCATCTTCTCCAGAAAGCCAGAGAAAAAATCCTCGTTTATTGACGTTTATTAAAGATATAATACTTCCATTACTGTCAACAAGCTTTTCACCTTGTAATGAGCATCCACTTCTGTAAAACAATTCGCCGCTTATAATGTTTACGGGAAGATTCTTAACATAAAAGACATTCTTTAATCTGAGCCTTCTCGCTTTATTTTTTGAATTTCTGACCTTGAGGCATACTTCGCCTATTTTCTCTGGATAAATAACTCCACTGCCTGTCCTTATTGCCACCTCCCGTGGTCTTAAGTTCCTTACAGACTCCTTGACAAAATTCTTTAGGTTGTTAGTGGCATTAATATCAGCCCCTGTATCAAACAGCCACCTCTTTCTAATTAAAGAGTTAATTGATGCGTTATTCAGTTGATGGGCAAAGTTTAAACTCACTCCATAGCATGAACTATCATCATTACTTGAGTGTGGCGTCTCTTCAATCTCTGGGTTGTTTACTATCCCATTTTCTTCCATCCACTCATCGTACCAATCATCACCAACATTATACTCGATCATCTTTTCTTTACCCTTCGTTGAAATTTGATTTAAAGGACGATCATGATCTGACTTTCGAGCCGGGCACTCTCTTGCATAGTGATTGCCCCTACAGATGTGACATCGATGAGGACCTTGAGTTGTTCCCCTCTTGCTATGGCAATTATTTGCATAATGACCAGTTTTTCCACAAATGTAACATACAACTTGGTTCTTACTCTCAGGGTTCTTGTCACCCTGATTTATTTTAGGTTTAAAGGCCAGCTTGCCTCTATTTTCAATTTGACCTAGCCGAATATTGGCTTTATCTCCCCTTTTGTTGTCAAAGTTGTAGTTTACCCGAAAGTCTCTGTTGGGATAATATTTGTTTGTGTTATGAAAAGCCTTGAGACTGTGGTTGGAGATGAAATCGTTGATCAGTTCTTCCAACGACCATTGTTTGGTTTTTGAGGTATGTGAGGCCTCATAATGCCATCTGTGGGCCCTTTTCTCGACCGCACGTTTGAATATAAGTATTGTGATATTGTCAGCTAACTCCTGACCAGTTGATTTAAAGTCTCTAACGCAGACTCTAAATTTTGTCACGAAATCGATGGCGTTACCTCCGTCGTAAGCCAGCTCTATTAGGTCATTGAAAAAGTTTTCAGCCTGTATTGTGCCAGACTGTCGATATGTCTTGTTGAGTAATTTCATCATATCCGATCCGCTGCTTAAATCTTCAATGATTCTTCTTGGGTTATCGGTCACTGATCTCCTGATCATTGATCCGAAATTTGCTTTATCTAGGTTTGTTAATTTGATCCCTTTAACGTACCCTATCGACTGCAAAGCGAACATCACGTCATTTTTATAAACTCCCCAATCCTGGGAGCCGCGTAAAAAGTGGTCCTTGTGTGGTTTCCACTGTAATTGATCCCACCTGAGATTTATTTCTGCTGTGGTTACTTGTAATGTCCTTTGAGGAGGACTCCACCAATCGTCGTCGCTGTCGGACTGTTCGCTCCTTTTCGCCGAAGAACTAGACTCGTTATCGACATTCTTCCTTCTCACATTGGATTTCCTATTGGACCTTGACTCGTCCATCTTGTAATTGCTGGGCCTTGTCTTGCCCGAAATACTTGCGACCGATTGATCGGACTCAAGATTGTTGTCTTTCTGTTGTGCAATAATGTCGCGATCAGCTTTAGACAGTTTTCCTGACATTTTCGTTGTGTGAAGAAAGTAAAGGAGTTCTTTTGATCGTAAAAAGATAATGCTACCATATAAAAACTTTTCTCAAAAGGTGAAGTTATATTACCCTAACTCGGTATATATAAATCTAAGTATACAAAAGTTACGCATATTCCAAGTATAGAGTGTTCCCCCATAAATCAACCCATTTAGCGTCGCTCGCTTATTAGGGCTAACATAGGACATGCAAGGATTAAGGTTTACACAATTATTATTTCCCTTGCACTTTTACACCTTTCACCCATTCCATTAGGGCAAGCATCGGATTTATAGATATTGCTTACGTCGCGAATGGCTGCAAAAAATCTTCGGGGATGAATGTGACCTACGCAGGGATCGAACCTGCAATCTCTTGATTCGTAGTCAAGCGCCTTGCCATTGGGCCAGCAGGCCGTTACTTGTTTGCTTGAAGATATTTGAATCCTTATTCTTCCTTTATTTAAACATTGCAAAGTAAAGAATGACTCCTTAGTCATTGAGGCTACACAGCATGCTGATCCTTTATTTTCATTAAACTTCTCAATTTGATTCCATTATCCTCATCTGGCGCCCTATGGGGCCATGTCTGTGCCTATAAAACTTTCTAATATACATAGGAGCAAACTTTGCAATGAAAACCCCCTTTGCTCTCTGCTAGATTCTGCACTATTATAGCCTAATTTTTAGAAAGTGCACTCACACTATTATTGCCAGTGTGGATTCTGTCTTTGTCCTGTGTTACCACTTTCCCCTCTTCGTCAGATTAAAGACTCGATTTTTCCGGTCTTTCGAATCTGCTCTATCCAGCCTTACCTTTGAATCCACTGTGAAATTCGAGCTAGAAATTTAACGTTTTTTACCGTAGCTTCAAAGGATTGTGTTGGTAAAAGAATCATGCTTGGGTGGTTTGAATTAGTTCTATCTGACTGCGGTGTTCAGGATGTCGTTAGGACTGTGACAGGAATCCGAGTTAGTCCATTAGCGAGGCGCTTTGAGTAGAGGATGAGAGAGGAGAGAGAGGAAAAAGAGGGGAAGAGAGGATGATATATGTATTTCGAGAGACTAGTTAATAAAATTTATTCCCTGGCTTCGAGATAGCACCCAATTCGTATTACTTCGTGTTTCACCAACAGATCGGGTTGTCGATTTTTATAGCAACTCACCACTTCCCTTTGTCTATCTCGGACAAGACATCACCATGTACTTTATATTTTGGGATGGATATCCACATTGGCAACGTGGCTTTCCTACTCCTGGTACATTCCTTCGGTGTAAGTAAGCACTGAGCCAAATGCGCTTGCTTCTTACACGTATTGCGATATTGCTCTGGGCCCTGCTAAGGTTTTGGTGGATTTAGATGGATGACTCTCTACAGTTCATCACAAGACTGCCTGTTTTCTTGTCGTTGTACTTATTTACTAAGCGGCAAAGGGACCAACTGGCGATCCGAAACGAGTGGATGAAGAAGGCTTCATGGCCGTATCCAGCAAGAATCCAGGAGCGCCAAGAAATTGTTCCAGCCCCCATAGAAATTGCGGCATCAGCACCACCAAATCGGAAAACTTATACACTTCAGTTCACGTTCTTTGTTCGGATTAGGTTCTGGTCAACGATGTCTAGCCTAATTGTGCTATGTTGCAAGCGACTGTTCCAATTATTCATGGGTTCATCATCAGGATTGTGAGTAGTTTCAGTTTTAGTGGGGGTTATTAGATTCATACCTGAGCGTGTCGCATAGTAGTCAGACATGCGACTCGAGTAGCATTTGCACGGTAAACCTCAACCCCAAAATGATGATACGAATCAAGCTTTATATGCTGGGTCCTGTATGGCTAGCGTAGTTGGAATATGGGGAATTTAGCTGTAGATAGATTGCCACGGTTTGACCGTTGTATGAGCTTAGGTGGATACCTAAGCTCGTAATACTTAGATTGTTTACAATAAGGTCGCACGGGGAGGGGAAGATGGAACTAGACGAAACGATAATACTAATCAGGACGCAAGATCGCTGTTACAACTAAGTAACACCCAACGATACGTGGCTAGTTAGCGAGTATGATGTCTGGAGGAAAACCATCAGTTAGTAGATACACGCAGCGGATCAGTCATTATAAGTACCTATTAGTTGTAGCTAGAGTTCTCTTCTCTCATGTAGTTTAATAAATCGACTTATTCATCACCAACTCGGTTTCCGTCACATAGATAAAGACGTTGTAGCCCTCTGATAGTTGGGATAAGTCTTCTACAATACTATATCGGAATCAATCCTAGCCTCTCAAGAAGCAATCTCATGAATTATTTCCAATGTCTGTGATAACAGACATACATAAACAAAGTCGACAACAAGTTTAAAGTCAATAACATTTCCAAAACCTTAGCAAACAGCAATGTCACGGCACGGTATTCTGCCCCTTCATGAGATATGGTCATGTGGATGGAGGAGACTGATGGCTGATGCGGGACGCCCAAATAGGAATAGCCTCGGGGCTTTTTATAATTAGATTCTATTCTGTTCTATTCTCCTCCGGCTTAGTATTTGCTTCACAAATCGAATTATCACTATACAAGCTGTACTTTAACTCGTGCTTATTCTACGCCGTGACATAATACTAAGCTCCCTAAACTACTCAGCGCGACCTCTGTAGAGAGGTAAAATACTACTTTTAGACTCAGTAATCTGTGGACAGTGTTTCGCTCACGATTATCTGGACAGTCATTGACTAATTGTCTCGCTAATAAAGGACATCAGAAGATGCCAAGAGAGTGGCAGAAGGAAGACTTCCTGACCTTGGTGTACACCACCCGCGCACCCGGGGAAGAGGAGGACCACACTATGAAGATTGATGTTCCATGATATCAGAAAGTCACTTTTGACATGTTGGAAAAGTGTTAAGGTTATGAGTTGAATGAGAACACAGTTACTTAGCAAGTGTCACGAAATCTGTTCAGAAATGGCTTGATATTTGGTAAGATGATTACTGGCAGGTGTCTGATACTTTTTCGATACTGTTCATGAGACAGAACATAGACTACTTATATACTCTAATATGACCCATGTTATTGTCTAAGTTCTCTCCTGACTTACTGCCAAAAGCGTGCCTAGGTTAAACTGTTGTATTTAGATAGTTGTATATATAAAAGGTCTTACTTCTTCTAAGTCTACTGAGCAGCAGACATATACAAAAGTCCGTGCATTATCAGTATCACGTGGTTATCTTGGCTAATACTTGCCAATCAGAACAATAACTCTGCAGCTCATGAGTCTATCTCTCATGAGAGGCATCTGCTGTGCCAATGGCTTTTTTTTTTTTTGCATCAGATTTTAATTGCGTATGCAGCTATCTAGCTATGACACAATATCAAAGAAAAGTACAGAAAAGATGACTCAATTTACAAGAGGAGCACTCATACCTCGGATTTCATTTGCAAGTACCACTGCAAAGTTATGGTGGCTTTTTCTTCACCCCAAGTCAACCCTCGTCCGTGAATACCCACTCAGGGGAACGTCTCAAAAACCCTGATTTATCCAGACATGCCTCTGTCATCCATCAACTTTTCTCCGCGCGAAATATGGTCTGAGGTGTCTCCTTCCCAAGTGTTCCGATGGCTGGCGCGCGCAGTCCGAGTATGCCTCGCTGCAATGCCTCATTTATTTACGTGTAATATCCCAGCTGAGCGATCCTGAACCTAGCTGTTCAGGAACAACAGCAATCTAATCTATGGTTCGCGCCTGTGGTTTGTATATACACCACAGCGTCGCTCCAATCGTTCCCATACAGTGTCTCAGTTCCGCAGTCCTTAGTCCATTACTCAGGAGCGGAAGCAGTTATATAGTTCTGATAGTGCGCTAGGTCTGCATGTACCTCTGGGCGCTATCCCGTAATTGCCCGGCGATACCTAATGGCTCATGGCTAGCGCACGTGGTCAATAGACTCTTCACGTCGCTACCCCAATTGTTGCCCTGCAATGACTCAACCCGGCGCTCCCAAGTCCGAGACTCAGGGGCCACAGCAGTTGTATCCATGGTCAGCGCACGACGTGCACATGCACCTGTCAACGCTGAGCCGGTCATTGACGAGCAATATCACAACAACAAGAGAAACAAACGCCGCACTGCTGAAACCAAGAATGAGACTGATCAAGAACGCCACGAATATATCCTCAAGACTATGTGTACCGCCATGGCTGATCGCGCCAAAAACATCAGCAACTACCTTCGAGATACACGGGACCAGAAGGCAGAGGCAGATAAAATGGCACAATCCTGGGCGGAGGAAGCCGAGCGCTGGAAGGCTGCATTTGCAGAGGTCACTCTATATCTCAAAGCCAAGGATAAGGGTAAGCAGAAGGAGGAACCCAAATCGGTGCGAGGATCTGCTGCCTATAACATTCTTGACAAAGACGCCGCCGGCTGAGAGGCCTCAAAGACCTCACCAAGCAACAAAGAGGTCCGTGACCCACAGACTAAGCGACTCTGCCACTGCCAGAAGATTGAGAACCCACCCACCTTCACTGGTTCTCAAAATCCTACTTTCGAGAACTGGGAACACGCTGTTAAGCGCAAGTTGAACAGCGATTCGATCTACATTGATGACAAAAACCACAAGATCAATTATCTCTTTGGCTTTATTGGTGGTGATGCACAGAAATTCATCAAACACTACCTCGAACCAGAAAGCGTCAACCACATCACTGTTGCAATGTCCATTGTCGAAGTTATGCGAGGAGCCCACGGCAAGACCCGAGGACAGAAGCGCTCCGAAGCTCGTGCCAACTTCAAGAAATTCCGACAAGGGGATGACAGCTTCTCAGCTTTTTTCACTAAGACCTTGACCTTCGCTTCTCAATTTCAACTTAGAGACAAAGACCGCATGGATGAGCTTTGCGAGAAGGTGAGTCCCAAGTTGCAAAATGTCATTGTTGGATTGGATTTTGAATCTACTTTGAAGACCTTCTAATTGTCAGAAGCTGCATGTAGACAGCAGAGTAGAGACAAGGATCAAGACAATAATCAAGGCAAGAATTCTAGGCAAGAGGTTGCCATCCTACATTGTGCATGAGATAGGTGCATAACTGCTCGGCCAAAAGGCCAGACCAGAATCATAGAACACTAGATTTCGGTTATCTCCACATATATAGATTATACAGTAGGCATTCTTGACAGCTACACTGCTTGAAAATCGAAACAAACCCGCAATTAGCTCGCAAATCGGAGGATCAAGCCGCTCGCTACCAACAACGCAAGGACAAGTACAAGAAACCACTTCCCCCGCCGGACCACACTCTTACTGCATCTCCAAGAGCCTCTGGTCCACCCAAGCCAAAAGTCTTGGCCCGAGCCGTTGGTGTCTACTTCCATTGCCACAAGACTGGCTACTACGCTGACGCTTGTCCTACTGCTAAAGTTAACGAGGTGGATGCGGAGAAAAAGGAGGAAGCTGAAGCGTCTCGATCGGAAAACACCATGAGCTTCGATGAGGGAAAAGATTGTCTCTAGAAGAAGCCGCCTTCCTAGAGAATAACACGTTTCGAGTAAATGGCATTGATTTGAAACGATTGTTTGGCGGAAGGCCACTAGTCATAGCTTGTACTCTTGAAACTAAAAATAATTCCCAATTTCCAATATCTGCCCTTATTGATACTGGCGCTAATGGATATGCCTTCGCAGATCGTAAAAAACTGCGTGATTGGTACCGAAATAGTAAGATTAAGAAGACGCGCTATAATCTCTGTCATCCACTCTCTATCAGAGGCTTCGATGGCGGATCATCCCGACCTCTACGCCATACCTACATGATGACACTGACTATAGACTCGCACCAAGTCAACATGCCGTTCTTTGCTACCACACTTGGTAGCAAGAACAATGTGATCCTCGGTTGGCAGTGGCTGGCCTATCACGACGTACTCCCAGACTGCGTACGACACCGGCTGTGGTGGTCAGAAGATGACAATGATCATCAGTGGGACGCTAACCGTCGTGACCGACTGATTGAACTGCCCCCTCTAGAAATCTACAAACTTCCTGCTAAAAAATCTCCACATTTTATGCCAAAGCAGATATTGAAACGCCCTGCAATGGTAGCAGAAGCGCCGGCGACCCTTTCAACTATTCTGACTCCCAGGCCTTTACTGCAGGAGCGATAAGAAGCCTACAATAAGGAAAAGGAGGATCAGGTCTAGACGAAATGGACACACCTACGCTTTTAGCCGTCGAGGTTGAGACAATTGAAGGGGAAGACCAATGCTGGTTCGTAGAAATGGAAACCGCTTGCGACGGTGCAGAGATTGCGCATATTGCAGAGCTCACTGAAAAAGAAGAGAGGGCGCAATTATTGGCCCAATTACCTCCTGAATATCATGACCTTGCCCATGTTTTCTCCAAAAGACGCGCAAATGAATTGCCGCCGCATCGGGAGTTCGACCATAAGATCAATCTGGATAGTGAGCCTGAGCTCAAGCAAGCTACCCTCTATAAAATGAATCAGAAAGAGCTAGACACCGTACACGCTTACATCGAGGAGAACATGGCGAGCGGGTTCATCAAACCCAGTGATTCTCCATTCAATTCCCCGGTCTTGTTCGTCAGTAAAAAGAACAGTGACCTTCGATTTTGTGTAGACTACCGGATATTAAACGCACACACGCGGAAAGATCGCTATCCTCTGCCCCTCATTGGTGAGACATTGGCCAAGATGGCTAGTTCTAAAAAATTCACCATTCTAGATGTCATCCATGCGTTTGACTGTATCCAGATGCATCCAGACTCCGTGGGATGAACTACTTTTCGTACTCGATTCGGTCAATACCGTTACCGCGTGTTACCTTTTGGTCTGTCAGGTGGCCCGGCCACTTTCCAAAGATATATCAATTCGGTCCTAGGCGATCTGCTTGCACGCTAAGTTTCCGCATATATGGATGATGTATGCGTCCAGTCTGAAGACAGAAGTAAACACGTGGCAGAAGTACGTGAGGTCCCTCAGCGTTTGGACAGAGCTGGAATGCAGGTGGATATTAGGAAGTGCCGCTTTAATCAAAAATCTGTTAATTTCCTGGGCTTCATCATTAACACTTTCGGACTCCTGCCAGACCCGAAGAAGCTGGAAAGTATTCGCGCATGGAAGAGACCAACTGGCAAGACTGCCATTCAATCCTTCTTAGGGTTCTGCAACTATTACTCTTACTTTATTGAAAATTTCTCCCGGACCGCTAAGCCACTGTACAACCTGACGGCAATCCCAAAAGGCCAGTTTATCCAATGGACCAAGCAAGCTGAAGAAGCGTTCCTTGCCCTGAAAAAGAAATTGGTCAGCCCATCCATCTTACTGTACTTCGATCAGAAAAAGCCGACACGTGTAAAGACCGATTGTTCTGATCTAGCAACAGGAGGAGTACTCAGTCAATTGCAGGAGGACAGCGTGTGGCATCCTGTGGCATTTTACTCTCGAATCTTGACTGGTCCGGAAGAAAATTATGAGATCCATGATAAGGAGCTGTTGGCTATCATCCAATGCTTGAAAGAATGGCGTGCAGAGCTCACCAGCGCCTTGGAGCCGTTCGTGATTCTGACTGATCACCGAGTTGTATTGTGAATATCATGAATCTGATCTAGAAGAGTCAGCTTGTGGCAGATGCGTGGTGCCCGACAAGTCTCATACCTGGGATGCCCTGCCACCACGCAACAACAAGCAACACAACGGAGTTAAGGAGCCATCGCAAAGGAGTGCCTCGTATCAGAAGGATCATATCATGAGTATTCATCTTTACTCGACTGATACATGGTTAGTGGATGATGCAACTGAGTCAAGGAGCCACCACTAGGGAACATAGTATCCCCGGGGCTCTGTGTCATGAATATACGTCTAGGATGTAGTGGCACATAATTGATGAGGGATACAGATGAGTCAAGGAACTCTCCGTCGGAGTTAGAGAAGGACTAGTGTGGTCATGTAGAGTGAGGACAAGCGAGGGAGACATGTATATAACAGAGTAATAACTCTACAAGTAGATATTATCAATCAATCATTCTAAACTCTCATCTACTACAGTCTCAACTCACCTACAGGTAGACCCCAACAGCTCACCAGCTTGCACACCAGCTTGATCAACCAATAGTACAGATATATCTCAATCCACTCATAACCCTGTTTCATAACAAGTTGTGGAATACTTTGGTCAGAAGCAGCTACTCAATGATAGGTATTGGAATATTATTGTGTAATTAATGATACTAGAATGATATTGTTGGTAGCACTCGGTGGCTACAGTTTCTAGCATATGCTTGAATACTGGTGTGAAATGGTTGTGTATTGGTTGTCTCTAATCTATCTACATGATGAGGGATCAATATCAGTATTCACGTAGGTGCCCGTGCACACCACGCTTAACCTTGATGCCTAAGCTATCTACATACTATAGGTTACTATGGATCCAAACAGATATGAATAATGAATCCCGATAATATTTGATTGATTGCTTGCTTATTGTTATTGTTACTTTTGTCTGAACGCGAAGATATCGCTATATCATATACAAGTCTCTTCTGCTAGCCTTTATCCCACATGACTATGCCAGTACTACTTGATTGTAAACTGAGACTCATTGACTCATTTACATCTCCCGTTGCCTACGTATCACTAGACCCTAAGTTCACAACTATGACACAATGCTATGTATATATGATACTCCTTGGCTGCGACTTCCTGACCCGGATGGTTCACCAAGCATATATGACTCTGCCGCATGTAACGGCTGTTAAGCCTAGGGATTCCTGTTGTGCTGGTGATGGCTAGAATTACGATGCACAGGGGTAATGATTGTCACGGACGAGGACGAAGACTAGGACGAAGACGAAGACTAGGACGAGGACGTGTTTTACTTGGTATATGAAATGGGAATGTACACTTGCGCTGGAACAGCTAAGACAGTATGTGGAGAGATGTCTTCATTAATGTGCAGAAGTGAAGTGACTATGAAAATTATTATGTTACAGATTGGGGGAAGCTCGTCCCTTATCCCCTAGGTTGTTTCCCTGTAGACCAATCACGTTACCAGTATGCAGCTCACCAAAGTGTGCAACCAACTGAGCAGCCATGTCATTTATCCTATATCAACAACCCATCTCTCATACTGCACACATTCCTACTTGTAATGTCGTTATGTAGAGACTGGATCTCCTTCACGTGCCATGATGCCATGCTGCCATAATAACTACCTATGCACCAGCTACTAGATCTACCATACTACATAGCTGAGCATAACAGGACGAAGACGGAGACAGAGGCTGATAATGAGGACGAGATATTTAGATTAATAATTTGATTCTAAAACATGAGTAATTTACAAGACAAAAAGCTACAGTACGCATTCAGTCCTAGGGCTTCCTTAAGTACACGAGCTTCAATACTATAACCAAGGGTGTAGTAGTTTACAGCCATAACACAGTAACTAACTAGTACTCTGAATGGCAACTGTTGCTATCACAACACTGTAACCATTACAATACCTAAATTGTGTTATTGCATGCACGTCATAACTCGGTTGCCTGGGTGCGACACGACATCCCAGTGATGGTTTGTGACACAGTGTCTATGATGAACGAAGATCTGTTCATAGCGCTTTCAGCTTCTTTATCTCCGGTTGATCTCGAGCTAGCAACCATTTTCATAGTTCCATTTTCTTGCACTTGGGGACAATTTTATTTAGGAACTGATCTTTTAGATACCTTGTTCCTCGGAATTTTGGCCTTGGCTGTATCTATAATACGTTTGGCAAATGTTGCTACCTTGGTAGAAGTTTCGGAATTCTTCGTTGTTCCACGATCTTAGGGCGACGGCTACTCAAGATTTTCTTTGGGGCGAATTAACAAATATATTATATTAAGTATATATATTGCAACTACCTCTATCCACTGACACCTCTCCCAAAGGAATTCCTCGCCGGAATAGTTTTCCATCCCAGATCTGACCACCTTTCCTTCTATGACTAATTCATGACTAACCCAAAGCTCCTTCCTGATCAGTTTCAGGGTTAAGTTTACTCTATGCAGATTATGGTACTGTATGCAAGAGTATTCCTACACACTCCCCTACTCGAGCATTCCTGTACTGTAATATGTTAGCTAATTATCCATTCATTGAAATTTCTATCCTCCAATCCCCAATCCTGGCTTTTGGTAGCAATTTTGTCAACGGGTCTGCTAGATTCTACTTTCCGGGTATTGTTTTGATAAACAGGTTCCCATTTTGAATTTGTTGTCAAAGGTAATGATGTCGAACTTCTATATGCCTTGTTCTTCGTGCAGATTTGTTCGTCTTTGAGAGCTTATAGCCTCCTTCAGAATCAGTTATCAGCATTGGTATAACTCGGATTTGATTTATGTGTAATTCTTCAAGTATCTGACTGGTCCATGCTGCATCTTTTGCTCCTTCTCCTACTGCCATATATTCTGCTTCAGTAATAGATTGTGCTACTATATTGTTATGAATCTACTTTGTCGGTATATCACGGGTATTAAATGTGCTAGCACGATAGGTTCTGAATTCCGAGGGGTTAGTTGTTCTTCTCTATTCTCTATCTAAGCTATCTAGTGAGTTACCCTATGTAGATGCCAAGGCGCTAGTGCAACCAATACGCGTATATGAGGGCCTACACTTCAGACCAATCAGAGGGATCCAAACACTACTGCTACTTAGTGGGTGATATGATTGTCTCTAAATAACCATATTTTCAGACATACTTATTGGCAGATTTTCGAAGCTGTTAAGCTGCAGAGGTCGAGTCGATTTCGACGAAGACAAATTATCGAAGGCTCGAGGTTACAAAGTTACGAAGGTCGAAGGTCAAAGGTGCAAATGTCAAATGTGCGAAGGTAAAAATGAAGGTAATTGAGGCTCGGATTATCAAAGTTACGAATTCATATGTTCAAATTATCATATTATCAAAATATCGAGTTCCCAATAAGCAAATTATACAATAAACAGAAAAGAAACAAAATTGTTAGAACTAAAGAACAAATTCAAATTTCCAGCCTGAACAAATCCAAATCCTGTTGCCTCAGATCTAACCGAATTAAGAAGATAATCCCTGCATCACCACATCCAGATTAAATCTAACAAATTCATAACATATATCTTGCTTGCGAGTCCACCACCCTATTGGCTGTTTTCCTACAAAGGTCATACATCCACTTTGTGATTTTCCCTCTTCTCCTAAGTATGAAGCGTCTTTCACGACTTCTACCCCGAGGTTTTTGGGCTCGCAAAGTCTTAAACCTACCTTTTTGGTACTTAACAAATAGGATAGTAACATCTTAGCTGCTGTCAGATTTAAAGTATTTGGAATATGCGCACGTCTACCTAATAGGTTCACGTGTATAGCTATGTCAGGTCTGGTCATCCGTGATATAAACAACAATCCTCCAACAATTTGTTGGTAGTTTCTAGAATCTGCCGGCTCTATTTGTGAATTTTCCTCGAAATATGTTCTGTCCTGTGGTAGACTCGCCTTGGCAATCACATTGTGTTGTCTGGAGAGTGATTCTATGAGCATTGTTTGGGTCATCACAACTGTGTTACTGCCATCTTCCCATTTTATTTCTATCCCAAGCATCTTTTTTGGTTTACCACGCTTATCCAATTTAACATGTTTTTCGATTCCCTTTTCGATATTTTCTAGAGCGTCTTGAGTGCCGACTCCAATTATATCATCAACATGCGTGCCTAATAGTGCGTCTTGAGTTGTTTTGTGGTAACAACCTTCGTCCTTCACACATTGTTTCATTTGGCAATCGGAACTTTGTAGTATTCCCTTCAGCTTGTTGAACCATTCATGACCGGCTTGTTTCAGACCATATAAGGTCATTTCTAGTTTCCAGTACTCTATTTTGCCTTCTTTGTTGACATCTTTGACATACAGATCATGGTTAAGTTTGGCTCGAAGATATGCTGCCACAACATCCCATTGTCAAATATCCCATCCTTTGTATAGAGCTATTACAATCAAAAGTCTCCATGTTTCTGAACGCATCATCTGTGCATATGTCTCATCATAATTGACGCCCATGGTTTGAGAGAAACCCCTTCCTACCATTCTTGCCTTGAACTTTTCTATTTGTCCATCTATTCTTCTTTTAATGACGTACACCCATTTGGTATCCACTATTTGTGTTCCTTCGGATATATCTGCCTTTTCGATGATACAGTAGACACCGTAACGTCTAAGTTGTGCTCACTCTTTCTCTCGAGCCTCTGCCCATAGTTTAGCATGTGGACCTTCTTTGACTTGTTGCTCAGTGGGATGATCTTCATCTACTCCTATTGCTCCTATCTGGGCCTTGTGAGCGTAATATTCTATAGTGTTAAATTATAGGAAGGGTTGGTCAAACATAATCTTCCCTACAATTTAACATAATGGAGTTAGGGTTGTGGTTATTGGTTGCCTAGGAGTTAAAAAGGGTAAGGCGTCTGTTGATTTTATATACCCTGTATTAGTAGTTTCATATTAGCGTGTTGATGAGACTAGGAGCGATACATCAGTGGGTGCGGGGTCGCGATACTTCTATTAAGTGCGTAGACGTAGAGACGAAGACACACGCAACGATTTAACCCTATACTTTATCAAATCTACTTCCAAATATTCCAGTAACAGTACTACTGTATTACCCGTCCAGAGGAATCATATTCTAACATATAGCCCTATTAGCATTATCTGAGACCTTTTCACAGGTTTCAAAGTTTCCACATAGATCTGATAATTTCGAGATTGCCTTTTTGAGGCCTGAATCATTGGGGTTTTCATATATGTTCCCTTCTCGTTTCTTCAAGCTGGGCGCGGGAGTTCTCTGCGACTTTCGTTTCTCGTATAACTGTTCAAATTGTTCAGGGGTTTTTCGAGATTTTTGTGACCTATTCGGTTCCTATTCTATGGCTTGTGATGGTGATTCTAGGGTCTGATCTTTCTGTGAAAATATTGGGGGATTTTCTTCATTCTTGGGTTCTTCTTGCGCATGGTGAACTTCTTTCGGATTTTTCACCAACTGGGTTGATCCATCCTTTTTGAGGACTTGATAAATTCCGTGCGTTCCAGAATATCCTATAATCATAGCCTCGAAAGATCTGTTGTTTATTTTTTGTCCATGAGTTTGGTTGTACTAGTAGCATACTACTTTTTATCCAAACAACTTGAGGAATTTTCTTTCTTCCTCTCCGTCTTTTCCCAGCATTATCTTAACTAGACATCTACCTGATAGTGTCCTGTGCGGTACTCGATTCTTTGTATACGTTGCCCAGGATGCTGCTTGATTCCATTTGTTCGCAGCTATTTTCCCGTCTGTTCCTTTTATTGCAGTTCTTGCCATTGTCATTATTGTCAGGTTCGCTCTTTCCGCTATGACGTTTGTCTCACTGTGCCCTGGAACTGTCTCTTTCATTCTAATTCCCTTACTTTTGCACATATGTTCCAGCTTGCTGTTCCGAAACTCTGTGCCCCAATCCGCTTGGATTTCACTAACTTTTCGTTCGGTCGCGTTTTCCAAGACTACAACTATCTTAGATAATTTTTCCGGGGCATCAGACTTCTTTGATAAAGGTGTACATGCTGTAAATCTGCTTAAGTCATCTGTTACTACTAACAGATATTTATGTGATCCTGCTTGTGGCGTTGTTGGTACTACTAGATCCACGTGAACTCGTTGCGAGGTCCTTGATGTCCGGATTTTGGTTGATTGTTCTTTAGCTGTTGGCTTTGTAGTTTTACCTTTTTTGCATGCTTCACATCGAGGATTTGAGGAGAATTTGGGGCATTCAGGGAGAGATTTGAGGGTATCAAATGAAATATGTCCATACCTTTGATGTAATTTAAGAGCTTCTTTGGTTTAATGTAAGGGCTCTTGGCAATCTGCGGTATGAACTCGATCTATACTGATAAATCCATTCCCGTTCCCATCTCTTTCTATCTCACAGACTTTTTTCGGTCCTATCTTTAGAATAATACTTCTTTTTGAAGCCTTTGTCAAATATTCAGGGATTCTTTGCCCGCTCATGAGATTACTGTATGTTGGATCATATAGCACATTCTTCAATTCGATCTTCTTTCCCTTGTGGTTGAACTTTACTGTTCCAGTCTTACAGCATTGGGATTTATTTCCATCATGGCCTCTTACTGTTAGATTACAGTCTTGCACATTAAACAAGAGATCGAGTCGATTTGTAGTGTAATGGCTTGCCCCTGTATCCCATTCAAAGTTATTATTGCAGGTTTGCGTCCTGCCTATTGTGAAGTTGTCTATATGGAAGCTCTCTTCTTCCTCTACTTCAACCTTTCTTGCTTTCTTCTCAACCTTTTTCTTGGTCCAACACTTATCATCAATGTGCCCTATACCTTTGCGTCCTATAGACTGGCAATAGTCGCACTCCTTGGTCAAATATTTTGTAGTTTTAGTCTTGAGCACTACAGGCTCTTCCTTTTTGCCATCATTTTTCTGTTTCTTTGACGAAATAAATTGTGTTAATTTTAGTACAACATCATGGTAGCTGTATTCTTTGGCCCTGATATTTTCAATTGTATTGGCATGATGTGTTCCAAAGGATCTAAGTAGAAACTCAGCCTTAGCTTTGTCGCTTTTGCTGAATTCCAAAAGTCTTCTCCCCATGCCATTATCATTGTCAGGTTTTGCCCTGGATATAATCCCGACAAAATTGTTCCATACCTGCTCGTATTGAGCAATTTGTGACACAACATCGTTTTTCCGGTCGTCAAAAGAATTGATCATCAGACTATTTAACAGGCTGTCGAATTCTATAGATGTCTGACTTTGAAATGACTTTTCTAGTTCCTTGAATGCTTCATATGCCGCTACACAAGTACCTATCCGAGCTTTTACTAGTACTGAGCATTTTTTCCTAATGGTAGAGAATACAACTACATTAGCCTGTTTCCATAATTTTATTTGTGCGGGTGTGCTCTCAACTATAGTACTAGCTTTGTTCTCATCTTTTGGCAACAAGTATGGCATGGTGTATTCTCCAGTGACAATTTCCCATTGTGTAAAGTCTGTCCCTGGAATATCATGGACATATAATGCATTAAAAAGTGCAGTTATCCATCCTGCCCATGCCTCTGCTCCATCCAAGATCGTGTCCAGCTCTAAAGTCCTTTTATTCATTTTTTCATTCATATTGGTTTCCAGAGATGTTGTTGATACTTGTTCGAATCTTTGAGTTAGTTCACAAAATTCTTCCTTTGCAAGGCGTTCAGCTTCAGAGGTAGTTATAAATTTCCCTTTATATCTGAATCTACCTGCCTTTGGGTCAAATTGAAGGGATTTGGTTTTCTTGGACGTCTCAAACTGCTCTGGTGTCTCTTCACTTGGCGATCCTGGCATTTCCGGAGTAAATTTTTGGTGTATGTTGCTGTGTTTGATTTTATTCCCGACAATTTCCTACTCAAAGCCGTTTTATGTTCGCATTTATTAATTTTAGGCAGCGTTGCACTGTTCCGGTCTCATAACCCGTTGTTCCACAATCTTAGAGCGACGGCTACTGTAGATTTTCTTTGGGGCGAATTAACAAATATATTATATTAAGTATATATATTGCAACTACCTCTATCCACTGACACCTCTCCCAAAGGAATTCCTCGCCAGAATAGTTTTCTATCTCAGCTCTGACCACCTTTCCTTCTATGACTAATTCATGACTAATCCAAAGCTCCTTCCTGATCAGTTTCAGGGTTAAGTTTACTCCAGGCAAATTAGGGTACTGTATGCAAGAGTATTCCTACATTCTTAGCTGGGAGTAGTTGACAATTAGCTATAACGTGGCCAATCTTTCCACAATGCAAGCACGACCCATCTACTTTGCACTGGTTTAACTCAACACGCGAAACCCACTTTTCACGGACTTTATCAAGACTGGTCATCCTTATACTGCTATCTAAACCCTTAATTTGTAAGTTGGCTTTGCTTGGAAGGTGGTGTGTAATTTCTTTTCAGATTTTCCCTAGTAATTTGCCCCAAGCAACGCCTCGTGTTCTGTTGTCGGGTTTGCCAGTCCGACCTAGCAGGTAATCCCTTGTAATTTCCATACCAACTTCGTCAATTTTAGGACCCAGGATCGACGGGCAATCAATTTGTTCTCGGAGTGTTCTAGGGCACAGACTACCAATCATGTAATTCCTAGTTGTCTTGTTCAGAGAGTTCCGTAATTGGTAAATCTTGCATTTCTCATTCCCTTTCAAACTGGTACTTCGTGAGAGTAATTGTTGGAAGTGCAGTAGATATGACAATAGGTTCTGGTCCCGAAATTGTCGACATGCATGAAATAGTGCGGCCGCCAATTGTTCCTCATTTCTGTCGCGATAGGTATCATCCATTGCCTGTAACAGCCCTAGCGCATCCCATTCCATGCCGTTTGCAAGCATACTCTGAAACTGACCTGTGATCATATCTTTCGCTGTTCCAGTCACTGCATGACTAAATAATTGCACTGAAAAGTCAGACGGTTGAAGAATATTCCGCTCCTCTACATCGCGCCTGTATATGTATCGAAGTATCCCATGTGTAATTGCCCACTTAGTTCTATCCTTGTGATCGTATGCTTCTGGCTATTCAAGCGGTTCTTCTTCAATGAAGCATTCTCTACGTTCTGATTGCCCTCCCACATTAGCTCTTGACGGTTGCAGGGGAGTTTTCTTCTCGTTCCCCGATCGTTCCTGTATTGTTTTCATCATTTCGTTCATCTGAGATCGTAGAATCTCAAGGTCTCCTCTGTGTACCATTCCTCTTAATCTCATTTCTTCGACCAGTCGCTGCATTTCCGATTGTATTTCTCCATGTGGCATAGATTTCTGGTTCGATAAACCAGCTGCCACAAAGTCCGTTCCGATTGTAAAATTTTTCATTTCTGAACCCATTGTTGATTCTTCGAATCCCTTTGCATTGAAACCAATAATTAAAGATGCCCTAAGTCACAGTTATCTAAGGCTGCGATGTACTTAATGACGGGTAAAGGATTTAAATGATATAGTTTATATTGTGGCGGAAACCGAGTTGGTGATGAATAAATCAATTTAGTAAACTATATGAGGAGAAAAGCTAACTCTAGCTTCTACAAACAGGTATTTATAAGAGTTAATTTTCCTTGTGGATCTACAGACTAGTGACTTGTCCTTAGGCACAATACTTGCTACCCAGTCACGCATTTCCAGGTGTTACTTAGTTGTAGTAACACTTCGACCTCCTGACTAGTAGTGCCGCCTTGTTCAGCTTCATCTATCCTCCCCATGCAGCCTTGTTGTAAATATTCCCAACAATACACTTAGGTATTCACCTAAGCTCAAACAACGGTCAAACCGTAACACCTACTCATCATCAGCTTCTTCAGGTCCAATGCGAGGTTTACGCACCCTTTCAAGTCACAGAGATCGCAATTTGTATGAAGATTTATGAAAGTATTCCGGAACCACAGCGTCAGCGAATTCGAAGTTACTAGATGAAGTGTGGAACCCATACAGTGAGTTACAATTTGAGGGAATTCTTAGGAAAGTGTAACAAGGCATACTTTGACAAGATTGTTGCTGAAAAGGCTTAATTTAAGCTACACTCGATGAAACAAGGTGAAGCCCAAATTTTCAGACAGTTTCTACAAGAGTGGGAGCTTCAATTCGAATATGCTGGATGTTGAAATATGATATATCTTGGAATGCCAAGAATAACTTATTAGTAAGTCCGGCTAATTTGACTATCAAATTTCCCATTCTATATCACTGTTATCAATACATCATTCACCGAAAGTTTAATGCGCATTAGCGTTTATTTCACACTAGCATTCCAGCGGATGACTATGTCTCAAATGCAGGTTATAGTTTTCTCGTATCTATTACCGACACACATGTATTTAGCTTTATATTCCTGACCCATATATGTGTATGTACATAGATCTACATCTACATGGATCATAACTTACGATCCATGGAGATTGATAAATACTGGTCAAAAACCACAGTTGATAAGATATGCGAACACGCAATCTCACTCTTATCATATCGGTTTTACTCTGAACCATACATCTAAATGCAATTGTTTCCACTTGGATCTTCCTCTCACAGCCTCATACGAGACTTACTGCATCGGTCTAACCGCCGACACTGATTCCGCTACAACCTCCATCTTCGCTCAAGCTCATAACTTTAACACTGGAGGCCACGAATGGCCACAAAGACTTAAAGCAAACTAGCTTCGCCGATCGATCAGTGAGAAGCTTCTTGAAAAGATGGACGCATGAAAGATGCCCAAAGATAATTACCATGCCTGGATCGAGGACGTGGCCGAAGTAGCCTCAAATATCGAAATGCGGGATAATTTTGTTTGTAAGGGAGAATCTCAAATTACTCAATACACTACCCGGAACAAGATTGCTCAGAGTGAGACTGCCCAATCACGTCCAAATCTCGCGGATAAAGCGCTACCTTCCACACCAGCATCCGGGATGGACCATGAGGGTGTGTATTATTGGGTGGTATGAAGGTTGATTTGAATGAGCTAGCCGTCTTAATCACATCTTTGAACACAAAAACCAATGGTAGGCGGAATGGTAGTAAAACCCTGGAGCCAAAACTACCTGCACCTTGGCGAAGTGAAAAAGAGTTTAATACCCTTCGTGAAAGAAATGTATGTTTGAGACGTGAAAAACCTTGACATATTTCGCGATTCTGCAGGAAGTTTGGACCCCTAAGCGACCCTCCGAAATCAATAACATGCAGAAGCTGAGTCATTTCTTGGAGCAGGAAATGTTGGGAAATAATTAACCTCCAGTCAGAGTCGAGACTGGAGAGAAAGGGGGTTGAAGACGGATATTAAAATGGATAAAAATAAAATACAAAACATAACTAGCAAATTACACGGAAAACTAGTTTAAATTGATGCAATAATTAGTTCTACATGTATTCCTGTGTTAGTCGATTTAGGTTGTATAATTTATTCAGTTTTAAGTGATTCTATTGCTACACGTCTCAACTTCCCGCGCCAAAAGTTTCCCCTAGAGAGCTTAAACTAGCAAAAGATTCAGTTAAAGATTCAAAATTGATAGTAGACGAGATCTGCTGGGCTGATGTCGACTTAGATGGGAAGTACAGTACCATTTGTGGGTATGTCATTCCTGGACTAGCGCATGATATAATTCTCGGAGAGTCATGGATGAGGTACAACGACGTTGTATACAGAGCTCGAGATAGAGTGTTATTCCTAGAAAGAGAAAATCACATCATTCGCACCCACAGTTCGACCTCTCCTACAGTTCAGGTTGAAATGATCCGGCATACAGCAATGTCAGCTTTCTTAAGGAGAGCAGAGAAACAGCAGGGTCTTGGAGAAGACAGGGAAATTATATCGGTGTATGCAGCATCGGTCAATGATATCAATAAAATGCTAGCACCTAAAAGACAATTTTCTCGACAAGAAATAAAAGCCAAACTCCCTGAACAGCTACACCACCATTTTTCAATATTTGAAGCAGATAAAAATGATGAAACTGATCTACCGCCCCTTCGAAAAGGCGTAGATCTGGCTACTGAAATCGAAAAGGATGAGCAGGGGCGAATTAAGGATCTTCCGCGAAGTCCCTTATATTATATGTCACGGGATGAGCTGCTAATTCTCAGAAAGGAAACTACTCAGCTTCTCGATCGTAACTTGATCAGAGCTAGCAGCTTGCCAGGGGGAGCTCCTGTCCTGTTTGTAAAGAAACCCGGCGGAGGATTACGATTCTGTGTTGACTATCGGTCTTTGAACGCAATTACCAAAAAGACAGGTACCCCCTTCCTCTAATCAAGGAAACTTTTCAATCTATCTCTACGGCACTCTGGTTCTCGAAATTTGATGTCAGCGCAGCCTTCTATCGACTCAGAATTAAAGAGGGACATGAATGGAAAACAGCGTTTCAAACTAGGCTGGTCAAGTTCTAATGGTTAGTAATGCCTTTTGGCTTAACAGGGGCTCCAGCATCATGGCAAAGATGGATAAATAGCCTGTTGCACGGGTATTTAGATGAATTCTGCACCACCTATCTCGATGATGTGCTTATCTGAAGCGATGAATCAGAAAATGATCATCTAGAAAAATTTAACAAAATCCTTGAGCGCCTGGCAAGCGTGGGATTAAAATTAGATCTAAAGAAGTGTAACTTTGCTGTTGAAGAGGTAAAGTATCTTGGATTTGTTGCCACCGCAGGCAAAGGTATTTCAGTTGATCCAGAAAAAATCGATGCTATCAAGAGATAGGATCTACCTCGAGCCGAAACTGGAGTGCGTAGCTTCCTAGGCTTTGCAAATTTTTACCGAGATTTTATAGATGAGTTCGCAAGCTTAAGCGCTCCCCTCCAGTGTTACACCAAAAAAGAGGTCTCTGGGAAAGTCAAAGTCCAATTAGATCATCAAGCTCGCCAATCCTTCGAGAAACTGAAGAATTACTTCATATCCGCACCAATACTTGCGCTATTTGAACCAGAACGCAAAACAGTACTAGAGACTGACTGTTCAGGATGGGCGATGGGTGCTTGCCTGTCTCAATGGCATTCATCTGGAAGATTACGGCCCATTGGATAATTTTCAAAAAAATTGTCGCCCTGTGAATGTAACTGTGATATCTACGACAAGGAATTATTGGCTATTTTTCGGGCAGTAGAGGTTTGGAGATCAGAATTAATGTCGCTAAAACACGATATTGAAATACTGACTGATCATAAAAACTTGCAGTACTTCATGAATAAAAGGACCCTTTCAGAGAGACAAATACGATGGAAATCATTGCTTGATGATCTGCCAGGGATTAAGCTAAACTATAGACCAGGTAAAGATGCCGTCAGGCCGGACGCTCTATCGAGACTTGAACAAGATACCCCAAAAGATGCCAACGACTCCCGACTCCTTCGCCGCCACATGCAGCTAATTACAAATAATTGGATAGAACCTAAATTTCAGGTACCAATCAATAATATTCGTACTTCAATTGTGAATCATAATGTGCCGTTCGAAGATAAATTGCTCGTTCGTCTTTGAGAGATAGGTGTCCAGGTGGATGGTCAATTTAGAGATATTACAAAAGCCCTGAAATAGGACAAGAGATGCTTCCCCCCTTTGGTAAAGTCTAAAATTTGTATTTCAGAATGCTTGATAGACCAAAATGATCACATCAGATGGAGAAATCGACTTCTAATTCCCGAATATGAGCCTCTGCAGACAGCGTTAATACATAAAGCACATGACTCACCAGTTACAGGACATCCTGGACGAGAAGTAACGTTGAGTATTCTGAATAGAGACTTCTACTGGCCTCATATGAGCAATATGTTACGGAAATTCGTACGTAACTGCGACAATTGTGGTCGAACGCACGTATGGCGAAATAAAAAACGCGGATTTCTCAAACTGTTGCCCATTCCAGGGCGTTTCCATCAAGAATTGTCTATTGATTTTATGACAGATTTACCTGCCAATAATAACCGGCAATACTACTTAATGGTGATAATAGATAGATTGAGCAAAGAGATTATCCTTGAGGCTATGGATGGGAGGGAAAGACTGAACACCTGTACGCGGTGTCCTCTACGAACCTGGGAGTGAAATATTCTCCCAGAGCCAATTTCAGTCTAATTTCGCAATAACGAACAAGTTGGCCCTCGAGGAAATGATTCAAAATACTCCACCATGTCAAATATTCACTCCCAAAAAGGTTCGATTCCTACCTAAGCCTCATCAAGTCTACTAGTACGACCTTGTACATCCTTATTCCAATAATCACACCTCTCATCGACTTTCTCTGGCCTCAGCCGGTCACCAAATATACGCCCACGTCGATATTTACACCTGTCGGAGGACACAAAGCGTGGCGCACAAATCTGGGAGACAGTTCTTTGTGATTGGCGTGAGAGGATTAAGGACAAGTTAACAAGATGATGCGAAGGTTGGGTATAGTCTCGACGGGCGTGTAATTTTGAATTTTGGCAAGGAGTTTTTACAAATTGAGCTTTGTGCGTGCCAAGACTTCGGTTGCGAGAGTGCAGGCGACACTATAAACATCGCCATGGTTGGATTGTGCGGTGGTACATCGTCTTGGCCGGTCTGCCAAGTAGAGTCTGGATAGCTTGGACACATATTCCACTTGAGACAGTAGATCGCTGGTTCAAATCCAGCAAAACACAACCACATTTCTCGCGGCGCTAGTATGCATGGTTGACGAAGGCATGCTTGGATAATCAAAGGGTTTGAAATTCCCTTTGGTGGGTACTTACGGAGGAGGGTCGACTGTTTGTGTAAGCAAGCATACCTCATAGTGGTATTTGCAGATGAAATCCAGAGTATGAGTGTCTCTAAAGTCAAAAGAGTCATCCATCATATATACATAGCACCGGTCATGTGTCATAGCTTTATGGCTGAATACACATTAAATAATTAAAAAAAAAGAGGCCATGGATACAATGGCTGCCAAATCCTGTGCGAATATATTTTTAAATTGCTTTTACCGATTTCATAGTTTCCCCAAAGCCATAACTTCGGATCGCGGAAGCAACTGGGTTGGAGAATTTTGGAGGCGACTTTGTGAACGGACTGGCATACAACATCGACTCCCCACAGCCTTCCATCCGCAAACCGATGGATCGACTGAAAGGGCTAACCAGGAAGTACAGGCTTACCTCCGTGCATTTTTCACTTATTCTCAGACTGACTGGTCAGAACTTATGAGGAAAAGGTTAAACTATCCTTTGCAGTTATTGTTGAAAGTCATGCGATAAATCTGTAATTGTATCACGTGTCTCGCTTAGAATTCCACACTTTCCGTAATTGTAAAGTGTGTAGATAATTGTAAGAACAAGAAAAGGAGTACCAATAGTTGTAGTTATAATACACACAATAAATTATATATATATTTATATTATAAGGAATCTGATTTCGAGAGCAAGTATCCACACGCAGCTGAATAAATAGCTGGTATGCAGTATACTCTTAACTCCACTGTCGCATAAATAACAACAGGTTCTGAGTCCGGTAGCAAAAGCTAATAGGTCAAAAGATTTCTTAACCTCAACCTAAATTAATTATACGAAAAGGTGCAATGTCTGTCTAAGATTTCGAAAGTTCCAAGATGGCTCCAAAGATTGAGGAGATGCTTACGTCAAGCAATAAGCCTGTGTGGAGTCAACCCAAGGCCTCCTCAAATGCTATGGGAAATGTCGGTACACTCCAGTTGCCTCCTTATTTCAAGTTGAAGGGGGAGGAAAATTACGAGCAATGGAAGAACAATATGGAGAACATTGCTCTAGCCAACAACTTGGAGGACTACATATGTGATGAAGTGGAAGAACCCCCACATGTGTCCATCAAAGAAAGATTTTCGAACAAGGAGGCATTTGTTATGAATCTACTTATTGGCAGATTTTCGAAGCTGTTAAGCTGCAGAGGTCGAGTCGATTTCGACGAAGACAAATTATCAAAGGTTCGAGGTTACAAAGTTACGAAGGTCGAAGGTCGAAGGTGCGAATGAAGGTAATCAAGGCTCAGATTATCAAGTTACGAATTCATATGTTTATATTATCATATTATCAAAATATCGAATTCCCAATAAGCAAATTATACATTAAACGTAAAAGTAACAAAATTGTTAGAACTAAAGAACAAATTACAAATTTCCAGCCTGAACAAATCCAAATCCCGTAGCCTCAGACCTAACCAAATTAAGAAGATAACCCCTGCATCACCACATCCAGACTAAATATAACAAATTCATAACAGCATTTGAAATGAGAAAGCAGTGGCTCGCTGGAGATGCTAGGATGAAACTTGCCATTATGATCAACTCAGCCCCAAATATTCACGGCATGATTGATGGCGAGACTTCAGCTCTCCAAATGTGGACAAGTCTGCAAGAACGGTTTGAGGGAAAAGGTTGGAATCTAGAGTATCGAGCCATAATTGATTGGTCGAATATAAGATTTGAAGACTTCATCGACCTCAACCACTATGTTTCTGAGTTCACCAAAAGGGTCGAAAAGATCTCCTCACTCTCTGATTCTATACCAGAGAGATGGAATGGAATGTTCTTTATCGCCGGAGTGGCTAGAAAGTTTCCAGTTTGGGCCGAGAGACAGAGATCCCAGGCTCGAAACACCGCCGTAGCTCCCTCACTCGACTATTTAATTGCTGATCTCCTAGATGAGGCACGCAATTTCGAGACATGCTCCTCTAGCACTACTATGATGGCGAAGGGAAGAGGGAAGGCTAATGAAGGCGGCAATAAATTCAATTGCCAATATTGCAATAATGGCAAGTGCTATGAGCACAATAAATCGCTTCGTCAGGATTGGGAGGCTAAAAATGGGAAAAAATGGCTTACACGTCAAAATTATCTGAACCAGAAAAATACCGACAAGCTTAAGAGACGCGACGCAAAAGGCAAAGGAAAGTCTAAAGAAATCCAAGATGATGATACAGATAACAATCCGACTTCAAACTTTGGAATACCCGCATTTAGCGCCTTTAGCCACGTCGCGCTTAGCAGTTGCTCGGATGGTCAGAGCCCCTCCACCTACGCAATACGAAAAACTCACTGGAACGACCGTTGGCTTAACGACACGGGGTCAGATGAGCATATAGCCAACTCTCTGGACAGATTCACTCACTATGAGGAGGAGGTTGGCTTGAGGCCAATACAATGTGGCGGAGGAAGCGTCACACCTAAAGGTCATGGAACAGTGCAACTGATTGTTGCATTGGAAGGAGGAAGACATCAAGTTATAGAATTGAAAAAATGTCTTTACGTCCCAGGCTTTCCCACTAATCTAGTCAGTGGAAAGAAATTACTCAGAGCGGGCTGCACAATCCATGATGGATATGTGAAGACGTCAAAAGGGTCCATTCTATTATATACTGATGCACGCTGTCTTATAAAAGAAGCAGTTGACGAGTACGCGAACGTTGCGTACCCAGCGGGGCTTTCAGATATAAAACCCGATATTAAGCTAATGCATCGTCGCCTCGGACACATTAGTATTGAAAATGTCAGAAAGACTAGTCAGCTCACCCATGGAATGAAGTACGCGGACAGCATGGACAAGTCTAACGTCCGTCCTGGTGAGTTGTGCGAGGCATGTGAATTGAGTAAGCCAATTCGTCGTGTCAGCAAAGAGGCTAGAGCCAAGCCTAAGAAAATCTTTGATGCAGTGGGTATTGACGTGATAAAAGTGATTCCTGAAGGAATTATGAATCAAAAGTATGCCACCATTTTTACTGATTTAGCCACCAACATGAGATGGGTTATAACTCATCCAGAGAAGAGAGGAGCCTTCGAAAATGTCAAGAACTTCGCCGTTGAAACAAGAACTCAATATGATCGTACAATTAAGAAGTTTATTCTAGACGGAGGATTGGAGTTCGGAGGCTCTAAATTGAGTAACCTAATGACAGAGTTGGGTACTCACCTCGAAGTAACAACGCCGTACTCGTCGTATCAAAATGGGGGCAGTGAAAGATCCAACCGCGTGATAATTGATAAGCTGCGAACCGTCATGGTGGATCAGGCTATACCTGAATTCCTTTGGCCAGAATTAATACGCGCCGTCACGCATATCACAAATCGAACAGCAAATCGAGTGTTTGACAAAACACCATTTGAAATGTTCATGGATCATATCCACCCCACAGATGACAATAAACCATCCATAGCCCATCTTAGAGTGCTTGGATGCAAGGCATATGTTCAAATTCCAAATTCCAAAAGACCTCACGCAGCCAAACTAGCCCTGAGAGCTGAGGCTGGTATATTGGTTGGATATGAAGGGAATAGCATCTATCGGCTTTACGTGCCATCGAGAAGCGGGAAGAAGATTATAAGATCTTCTCATGTCCGGTTTGATGAGCACGGTTACATTTCAGATGCACTCTTAGAGGAGATTGGAACTTCCATCGAGGGGGATACTCGAATTTCTTCTGAATCTACATCTCAGCAGAACTCGTCGGGAACTTGTGGAGAAACTTTATATCAGAGCGACGAGTCAAGTCGACCTCAGACCAAACCCCCTCTAGAAATAATTCATGAAAACCTTGGTTCCCTACAGAAGGAAGTGACCAATAATGTTGACACCGATGAAGGAATTGTCAGCGAGCCAGAGGACACCGTTGAAATGCCTATGCCAACGAACGCAACTAACTTAGATTCAATGCATGAAGCTAACGAGTGTTTCCAAGAGGAGAAAACGATTTGTCTAGACAAGTCCAGAAAAACTAAAGTGTACGAGGCGCCTACTGAACCTCGAATGACACGATCGCGTGCGGCTAAATTTAAGTCAGAACTAGCCAATGACAATTCATCTACGGCAGCCGCGTTCATTGCAGGGAGGGATATATCAGACAACCCTGAAACCATTGAAGAAGCCTTGGCGAGTAAGAACGCTAACGAGTGGCGGCTTGCCATTCGCCAAGAATATGAGTCTCTTCTACGAAAGAAAACTTGGGCACTAGCTCAAAAGAAGGATATACCAGCTGGTCAACGACTTTTGTCAGTCAAATTGGTATTTAAAACCAAGCGTGATAAGGAAGGCAAAGTCCTCAAGTACAAGGTCAGATGCTGCGTTCGAGGATTTGAACAGAAGTATGGTGTCGACTATGAGGAAACGTTTGCTGGCGTAGCTCGCTCTGAGACATGGAAAGTAGCTGTAGCTTTAGCAGCTCTTCATGGCCTCGAGATGGATCAAATGGATGTCATTACAGCATTTCTGAATAATGACATGGATAAAGAGGTCTATGTAATGCTACCACCTTTCTGGGAAAAAATCCCCAACAGTGATCACGTCGGGAAACTACTTCGTGGAATGTATGGCCTAAAGCAAGCCCCTAGGCTTTGGCAACAATTACTGGCTAAACAACTTTCAACGTTGGGATTTAAGCCACTAACAGCCGATCCAGGAACATATGTACATGAAATCACAGGGTTCATAATTGTGACCTACGTAGACGACATACTCTTGATGGGAAAACAAGGTGTTGAATTCAGCAAGATGAAGAAACGGCTACTCGGCCTATTCGAGACAGAAGATATGGGTCCAGCAGCCTATTATCTTGGAGTTAGGATTGTCAGAGACTGGAAAAAAGATCAGATTATACTCTGTCAAGATGCCTACACTAAAAAATTGCTGAAACGATTTGGAATGGAAGATTGTCACCCAGTATCCACCCCTTTCGAGCCTGGCGCTATGATCAACATGATTCCATATGATGAGGTGGCACCGAAGAAAGACATCACTCTCTATCAGTCTATTGTAGGATCAGTTATGTATCTGGCAAGTAAGACCAGACCGGATATACTATGGACCTGTGGCCTTCTATCCAGATTTAACCATAACCCATTTCCTCAGCACCTAAGGGCGGCTAAACGTGTCCTCCAATACATCAAGGGCACTATAAACCTTGGTATTAAATTCGGGGGAATTGATTGCTGCAAGCTTTACGGTATGGCTGACTCTGATTTTGCGGGATGCCATTCAACCCGAAAATCAACTTGGGGATATGTATTTTTCTTTGGCGGAGGCGTTATTTCAGCCGCGTCCAAACGCTTTGAAAGTGTAGCTCAGTCCACTACCGAAGCAGAATTCTATGCCTTGGGTAAAGCAAGCATGGAAGCCTCTTGGTTACGCATGTTGCTAAATCAACTTGGCTACAAAGGAGAAGATGCCAAAAAGATCAAAATTTACGGAGATAATCAAGGGAGCCTAAAGTTAGCTGAAAATCCTGTATTCCACAACCGGACCAAGCACATTGCCACGAAATACTTTTACATTCGTGAACGATTGGAACGAAAAGAGGTTGAATTGGAGTACATTGCCACCAAAGAGATGGCTGCTGATGGATTGACGAAAGGGCTGACCTTCGACAAGCACAGGCAATTCCTGAAAATGCTCAATATGACTACCTATAGTACGTGACCCGCTTACATTGATCTAATATGCCTATGCATGGGTATCACCTGAAGGGGGATGTTGAAAGTCATGCGATAAATCTGTAATTGTATCACGTGTCTCGCTTAGAATTCCACACTTTCCGTAATTGTAAAGTGTGTAGATAATTGTAAGAACAAGAAAAGGAGTACCAATAGTTGTAGTTATAATACACACAATAAATTATATATATATTTATATTATAAGGAATCTGATTTCGAGAGCAAGTATCCACACGCAGCTGAATATATAGCTGGTATGCAGTATACTCTTAACTCCACTGTCGTATAAATAACAACAGTTATTGATGGTGACATGAATTAAGATGATGATTGTGATTGAGATAGATTTCTATATAGTTTGTTGAATTATAAGATTGTTAGTCAAACATAATCATTCCTGTACCTGAAAATAACGTAGTTATAATTGTATTTATTACTTACTTAGGAGTATAGAGGGTAAGGCGTTTGGAGATCTTAGATACCCTGTGTTAGTAGTTCCGTATTAGCGCATAGACGAGGCTGGCAGACACATACTAATAGGAGTATGGGCGCAGCATTGAAGGATGCTGCAATCGCGAGAATCATACACATTGATTAACTCAATACTTTATCAATTCTACTTCCAGTACTTACGTACCACTCTTATACAAGAACCTTATTCTAAAATAGTTTATAATACATGATATACCCAGGCTCATATACCTCGAGCCAAGCAACCAGATTATGTTGTAATTTATGCGACAGTAGAGGTAAGAGTATACTGCATACCAGCTATATATTCAGCTGCGTGTGGATACTTGCTCTCGAAATCAGATTCCTTGAAATATAAATATATATATGATTTATTGTGTGTATTATAACTATAACTATTGATGCTTGTTTTCTTGCTTTTACAATTATCTACACACTTCACAATTACGGAAATTGTGGAATACTAAGCGAGACACGTGATACAATTACAGATTTATTGCATGACTTTCAACAGATTATGTTCCTCCAGATCTAGATTCATCAGAATAATTACTTACTCAGTAAAATTCTCCTAGTCTCAGTTGTGTGTTTAGGATCTTGATTAGGTTTCTAGTAACTAGTCAATGATGTTTCTCCTATCACTGAGACATAGTCATGGTTGATACAACAGGTACAAACAATGAATCGTGTCTATACACGACGTTGTGATATAGTCATGATCGTCTGAACAATATCAACTCATGAATGAATCATGCCTCTACATGACAGAAATACTTCCTGTAGCTCAGTTAGCACTAAATAATAGAGATTCTTCGCTTGGATATAGCCCATTTTTTCTAACACATGGATATCATGTTCCGGTTTTTCAAACTAGCGAGACCAATCTTACTCGGTACACCTCTTCAAAAGCCCGTAAAGCAGATAGCCTAGTTAAAAAACTCGAGGAAGGTCAAGCTTTAGCTCAAGCTTCCATGGCATGGCATCGGCAGATAATGGAAGAAACTACAAATAGAGGTCGACAACAGGCAGAAATCTTTAGAGAAGGCGACTGTGTATGGCTTAACTTAAAAAATATCTCAACGCCAAGACCTTCGAAGAAACTCGCTTGGTTGCACGCAAAGTATAAGGTCCTGAAGGTAATCTCTCCCCATGTGATCGAGTTAGATGTCCCAATAGGTATTCATCCTCGCTTCCATGTTGATATGCTAAAGAAGGCTGGCAATAATCCATTACCTTCGCAACAGCAAGACGACAATCAACCAGCACCGGCTGATACTTCAGTACCACGGAATGAACAAGAGTTTGAAATTGAGAGAATCCTCAAGACCGAAAATGTACGTCGTGGAAGGGGGAAACGGCAAGTAGTACTTCCAAAGTGGAAAGGACAGTTGGAGCTAACCTGGGAACCACGTTCAGAAGTTGAGAATACTGTCGTTCTCGAAATTTTCGAGCAAAGGTATGGAACCACCAATAACGTTGAAAAAAATATTGGTATATATACTGGAGTGCAGAGACATTTTAAATAGGGGGGGTAATGTTACAGGATTAATCCCTTGTATATGTACTGTCTGCGCCAGTGCAACAGGGATGGAATATAGGGCCTAGCTAGTTACAGGGGCTACCAATGTTGCGGTCTGGATGTGGTTGCTTAGCAACATAGATTGTTATGATGGGCGCTGATAATTACAATTCCCTATGTTTTTTTTTTCCATCAGATTTTAATTGCGTATACAGCTATCTAGTTATGACACAATATCAAAGAAAAAATTCCCTATGTATATAGCAAGAAGTAAGGAATCTTCTTTTTCTAGCTTTCATTAATTAACTGATTCATTCTGGACTTGCTCTGCTGTATACTAACACCAATTGATCTGGCGACAGAAGCATCCGCATAGTCGTCGGTGGTAGGACTTCAGAATATGGCTCTGTAAATCCTCTAGCACACCATCTTGCTTTCAGCTTTCCATCAGATTTTTCATTGAGAGCTCATTTCCCTGTCATTAATTTACCTTTGGCTTTGCTACTAGGTACAAGTGTCCAAACATTTTTACGTCTCCTATTTTCAATCTCCTCATCCATAGCTTGATCCCAATCTCTAGCCCTAGGTCCAAATAATGCATCTTGGACTACCCGTTGGTTACCTACTTGAAGGGTTAGAATTCTCGTATTTAGAGGGGATAAATTTTAATGAACTTTGATATCTCGTTGGACAATAGTTTTATTCAATTGAGGATTCAAAATAATATGACCTTTCGAAAATTCTGTCCCCACTTAAATTCCTTCATGAGCATTAGATTTTAGTTTGTTCTACTCTGGGCTAATGTTAAGGTCATGAGTTAAATGGCAACTACGTCACTTGGAATCTGTCACAATGTTTGTTCAGATGTTTTGATAATTGGTAATGAGATTGCTGGCAGGTGTCCAATACTTTTCCGATGCCATTCATGAGACAGAACAAAGACTACTTATATACTCTAATATGACCCTTATCATTGTCTACATTCTCTCTCCTGACTTACTGCCAACAGCGTGCCTAGGTAAAACTCTGCAGCTCATGAGTCCATCTCTCATGAGAGGCATCTGCTTTTCCGGTGGCTGGCACGCGCGGTCCGAGTACGCGTCGCTGCAATGCCTCAATCACTTACATGTAATATCCCAGCTGAGCGATCCTGAACCTAGCTGTTCAGGAACGTCAGCAATCCAGTCCATGGTTCGCGCCTGTGGTTTGTATACGCACCACAGTGTCACTCCAATCGTTCCCATACAGTGTCTCAGTTCCGCAGTCCTTAGTCCATTACTCAGGAGCGTAAGCAGTTATATAGTTCTGATAGTGCGCTAGGTCTGCATGTACCTCTGAGCGCTATCCTATAATTGTCCAGCAATATCTAACCGCTTATGGCTAGCGCACGTGGTCAATAGACTCTTCACGTCGCTACCCCAATTGTTGCCCTGCAATGACTCAACCCGGCGCTCCCAAGTCCGAGACTCAGGAGCCACAGCAGTTGTATCCATGCTTAGCGCACGACGTGCATAGGTACCTGTCGACGCAGAGCCGGTCATTGACGAGCGATTTCACAACAGTTAAGCTAGAAAGCCCGACAACCAATAGGGTGGAGTTATTTTACGTCTGGTATTTGATGAAATACAGCGTAGAATGGAGATTTAAGGGCTATTTTATTGGGGGTAAGATTATGTATTTTAATAGCTGCATTAAGAATAATCGTCCATAAACGCACTGGTACATCTGATTGTAGGTAGAGTGCTCGCATTTTTTCTGTTATAGTCCGGACATTTCTTTTAGCAATACCATTTTGTTCTAGAGCACAAGATGAAGATCTATGCCATTAAATACCACGCATTTGGAGCTCATCTTGAAGCTAGGAATTGGAGAATTCTGTGCTGCTATCGGTACGGAGAGATTTATGGGTTTTATTGAATTTAGTTTTTAAGTGTTTGTGACAGAAACCGAGTTGGTGATGAATAAATCAATTTATTAGACTATACGAGGAGAAAAGAGAACTTTAGCTACGACTAACAGGTATTTATAAGAATTGGTCCCCTTTGTCAATCTCCAGACTAATGACTTATTGTTAGTCACTGAGGGTCAAATGAAAAATGTAAAGTAAAATTGTATTGATGAAATCTCTGATCCTCAACTCCTCTCCAGCAGTGATGCTATATACCCATCTGAAACTATTTCAAGGAGAGATTATCTTCTCCTCGTTTCCCAAAATTACATATGAAATATATTACATGTGTTGAAGATCAAAAGATCTCAAGTTGGAGCTTTGACTATCCTGAACATCCTGATCACCATATCCCTGGTGAGATATCAAAGCTCGAGTTAGTTAATCCGACGAGATGTGTCATCTTACTATCCTGTGATTCTCATTGCCATATTCAGTAGGTTCCAAACCATCAGATGTTTGACAGGAATTCAGGCGGCACATCATACTGCTTTAGCTCTAAATCCAAATATTTTGCTACAGCAATAATTGCACGAAATTTTCGAATAGCAAGCTTGGCAGCGTAAGTATTTTCCAAGGGCTCTTGCAAATCTCCTCGAACGACGAGTCGCGCTTTAAATGATGCAAGAAAGCCGTCTTCACCGGTTTTGTAGGAGAAAACCCACATCAACAGTAATATCTCAGCGTCTGCGGTAGCTTTTGACTTATCAGTTTCTTTGAAACAACCTTTCACACAGAGTAAATCCCATTCTTTATTTAGTGCTTGCTAGAGCTGCTTTTCAAACCTGTGAGTGTCTAGAGCTTTAACGTGCTTCGGCGGAGTTGGAAGTTGATTCTGGTGAATTTTGGAAATGCTATTACAATGATTTTGTTTGGAAGTTTCAGTCACAAATGCTTGCAAATAATCAGATGTCTGTTTGGTTCCTAGAGTATCCACGTGAGACTGAATGGCGAAGACATTTTGATTTGATGGTGGCTTCCTATTGCGCTTTCCCGTAATAATGAGACTTGTATTGAATGGATTAAGGTTGATTTCGCTTGAGGCACCTTCTCCATATGCTCGGTATCCTCTGGGATCTTGCACATTTTACGATTGCTGTGTTGTTGGATCGTTTACAGCCGCAGAAAGTTGAGTCGAGTCACCGACTTCTGAAGGACCTGGAGTTGGTAGTTGTTGTTGATATTCAGAAGTAGTTTGGTGTTTATGCTTCTGCGTATTGTTGTAACGGCTGGTAAGCCGATTGGTCCCTGTAGCCTATGTTGGTTAACTTAGGCCTGATTCGAGTGGCGTTATTAATGGCTACCAATGCGCTAATATGCGACGCCACCCAATACAATACTTTTGCGTCGGCATTTGCATGGTATTCACATGGCATCGGACTCGGCAGTGCGGCAGTGCGGCACATGTTGATAGGCTTACACTGACTGGGAATATACGAGACCGAGTACAATCCTTCCGGACCATAACGCGATAGTGCTGTATTACAGGCATAGTCAGAACACTAGGGGAGTCCCATAGCATGGGAACAGGATAGGGATTAGCCTTGGTGGCGAGGAGGCTTTCACGTATATAAATGAATAGATAGATGTAGTGGAAGTTCTCTCCTTAGAATTATTATTTACTACCATCGACCACATAGTTGCCCCAGCACTTGTCCCTCGAAACCGTGACAATTGTTAGCGCTTACAACCCCCACCTCTGATCTAATGAGATCATTTTCAGGTGTTGAACAGAGGTTTTCATTCCTGCGTTGACGATTTGTGAGAAGGTCATTGACAGCAACGTCAATTAATGAGTGTTCTGAGTATTCCAGGAGTTTGACAAGCCGCTCAACTGTTGACCTCATCGCATATTTCTCAGTATTTTCGTAAAAAACTGAATGGTCAAAAACAACATCGCGTGTTACAAGTACCTCTTCACTAGTAGGCATCCAAATACGAAAGATATTTGTGCCTTGGTATCCAACAAGATGTCCGATAAGTGCGCGTGATTCAGTTTTGTCACCCTTACTTATATCTTTGTTGAGAGCATAGGCAAGACACCCAATGGGGCGCATATGGGCAACAAGAGACTTTGTTTGCCAGATCATTTCAAATGGGGTTTTCCAGCTGAGTGGTTCTGTCGGAGTGCGGTTGAGAATTTAAGCTCCAGTTTTGTAAATCTCATTTGCCAAAGACTTTAGAAAGCTTCCCTGAATTTGTGTAGCACGGGCTCTCGATGTGAGTATTCCTCCAGCACGTTCAGCAAGACCATTCTGTTCAGGTGTGTTTATTGCAGAGGTCTCGAGGATGACTCCTAATGCAGCACACAGATCGACTAAGTTGTTTCTAAAGCTTTGCTCATTATCAGATCGAATAAAGTAAACATTTGTATCAAAAACACGACTTATTTTTCTTAACACTGACTTGACCTAATGCATAAGAACTGGTCTAGATTTTTTGTGGATAGTTAATACTTCATGCCATTTTGTATATTTGTCAATGGCGTGGAGCATATATCTGTCGCCATTCCAGCATTGTTCAGTCAGAGGAACAACGTAAACCAGGTCAATATCAATCCGATAAAATGGCTTAGTGGCTTTATCTTGTGCCGGGCGTCGTGAAAATTTCTTTGTCAACTTTGCCTCTGTACATGCTTGGCAACAATATTCTTGGAGTTCTACTTTACTTAATGAGATACCGTTGACATTTTCTTCGAGATTATCAACAGCCTTCTTACTGGGATGTCCCCAAATTTGGTGTGCGAGTTTACGATCAATGATATTTGTTGGCTTTGGGGCGTAAGATGGACAGTATGAAACTCCAAAACTGCTTAAGGGCTCTCTTATGTCTGCTGGAAGAGGTCTACGAGAAGGATCAGCATCTATGAGCCAATGTCCTCCGTTGTACTGCAACTGAGCCATAATATTAGTAGGCTGTTGCCTATAGAGCACGTCTCGTACAGAATCAAAATGAATAGCTTCTTTTCGGCAGCGCGCGAGACCAATGACACTCATAAGAAATCCTTCGACGTATGCAACATGGGTCAAACGCAGAGATTTGAGCCCTGCTGGCGTGCGTGCAACTAGTTCAAAGCTTCCCCAGACATTGATGAGAGAACATCTACTACCTGCGTTTATAGTTCGCCGTTCGGTATTGTCACTCTCTCTTTTCTATCTGTTGGGAATATCGCGCAATTTAATGGGCGCAATATTCATGGAACGAAAGTAGAAGTTCACTAAAAGAGTGTCATGTTCGGATTAAAGCTAAAAGTGTGGGAGATGTGCGCTACAAGTACAAGTGTAAGCGACACGTAGCCTAAGCCACACCATAAACGAGTGTGGCGCCATCTAGGCATAGAAAACCCCAATAACCTCCTTGCGCCCACGCCATACAGCCGCTCATATGTCCAATAGGTAGCCTGAAGCGCTACCATATTACCTATTCCAACCTCTTACGTACACACAAGATCGTGTCGGGAACCTAGACGAAATGTATTGAAAGGCTATGCTGAGCTGGAATGACGTACCGTTAGGATGAAGGTATGGAAGGAGGTAGCTATGGCTTTAAGAGAAGTAAAGTTCGTGAGTTATACTCTTAGGACTTGGATCAATGGACGAACTTGAGGATATTCCCTGGTATTCTTAAGTGTGTAAATAATATGGAGATTGTTTGAATTTCCTATTGTATGAATTGCTTAATTTATCTACGTGACAGGACCTTCTTCTATATACATGAATAAGGGGGCTCTGCACACTAGTGGATGTTCCAACATCTGTCTTTGTCTAACCAAGAAAGGAAGAATGTGAGAGATCCTAGCGCCAATAGATACCATTAGGAATATATTGGGAAATACAATGTCATACCAATGAGTGATGATTTAGGTCAATCATATCCCATGGTGCATGTGCACATTATTCTAATGTGAACAGTTTATTGTAATGCAGTCATGTTACTCCCTTCATTACAACAAAATGGAGGGCCCATACGTCCACAACACTCCGTGTCTCCATTTCCAAAACCATCCCTTCCAGGCTTCACTGTTTATTACATGAGTATTTGATCCTGGATCGACTATTCATCTAGTCAGTAATTCATTGGGTAGATTTTTCTCGAGAGCTATAGTGGCAAGATTCTCAAGCGGCTCGACACCATCGTCTACAGATAGGTAGTTTGAACATTTTTTATTTATACAGTTACTGTTGGTAGAGTTTACAGACTCTTTGTGACGCCCCGAAATTTCAGTGGCCACGTGGCCGTCGGTTCAATAGTTGGTAAGCCGACACAGGGTCGATCTAGGAATTCCAACAACTAGTTTCACACTCACGAGTCTTGTGTGTGACAAATCACGATACGAAAGGTTTGTCATGGATATTGGTTTTCATGCGAAACCCTTGGGTTGTAAGCAATGAGGGACAGGAGGTTTCGTGTTGGCAACTTTATTTCAAAAGTTGAACCTCCTGTGTACATATACAGATTCATGTCCTCCTAGATACTTTTCTCTTTAGTTTAGAATCTTATGATTTGAGTCCACGCCAGCTTTTGACCACTCGCCAATCGTCTTTTGTCCCTCGAGTTTCCACACTCTTCAAGAGAACTACTAACATACACAGCGAATGTATCAAAGCTAGCTGGTGGAAGACTGTCATCTATTTGGAGCGTTTCTTGTTTCTGACTTCTCTTACCCCACTTTTTTAGAGCAGGAGAAATCTTTCCTTCTATCTTTGGGTCATTTCGGGCTTGTTCAACTCTATGCAAGGCCTCAGTATTTGGACAGAAATTTGACGGGCGTTCAGGATGGTCTTCGTTGATAATGAAGCAGTCTGCGAACCAGTGTCTCGAACCACAGATACATTCGGGAATGGGCTTACCATTTCTTCGATTTTTACTTGCACCAGTTGGTCTCTTGTTGAATGGTTTTGCTACCTCGAGATTTGCAGCAGCAACAGAAAACCCTGATAATTGAGGCTTATTACGTCGTAGGAATGCTGTGATCTCTGCAACATAGTCTTCTAAAGAAGAAAGTGAATCTGTGGTGCCAGCATTTTCCACCCTATAGAGGTCGCGAAGACAAGTCGTTGCATATTCTTGATCAAGTGCCTTACACGCGACAAGGAATTCTTCTTGTGGTCTTATACCATTAGTTTCTGAAAGATTCATAGACTTTCCAATCGTAGTAATCCGTGTCCAATTAGAGAAGCAGTCATCCAGTTTAGTCACAGCTGTTGGAGCTACTTTAAGGCCAAAGTACTTCGACGTTATTTCATGACGGCGCGTGGATGCATCAGGTGCCAAATGCTTCTTGAGCCTAACTAACCTGTCATACGTTGTACTGCAATCTTGGATAAGATAAATATGCTTCTTAGAAATTGTCTTGCTGATTTCTAGGTTGAAATCGGCGAGAGCTTGGACCAATTTTCGATATTCCATTAGTTTACGTTCGTATCTGTCGTAATCCCAACGGCAAGTATCTCTATCTTCTTTGTCAAGATTAGCTAGTGAAATGGTGTCGGCTTTATAGGAACTTAATTCTGGCTCAGGAGGTTCTGTGAGAGCTGGTAAAGAGTGTCTTGGTGTCTCAGGGTTCACGTATTGCCAGAGATCATATCGAAAACATGAGTCTTTTCTTATAAATAACCAATCAAACCAACCACCAGGCTTATCGAGGACAACTGTGACTCGAGTAACTGTTGGGTCAGATTCAGAATACATTTTCGAGTGATTTATTGTTGCTGCAGATAGCTTTGACAGGCGTAGATTCACAACCTGTTCAGATTCTTGATTGAGGCTTAGGTTTGTCGCGTAGATTCGTAGACAGGTCGATCTCTGGGATTGCGTTCGAAGCAGTGAGAAAAGGATTATCGAGAGATTAATTATAGAGCAGCCGGGCTCATAACTATTAGATCACTTGTAATAGACTTATTAGCACTAATGGTTTGCGGCAATAATCGTCTGATTGTCTATTCTGCTCCCTATTTTCTACGTTTTTTGTTTTTGTTTTGTTCATTAACGTGCTAGGCTACATGGCTACCGTTGCACTCCTATTGGAGCTTAAGCACGTGTGGGGTTGGGCTGGATCAGGTTAACTACCGTGAAGTACAGATAAACCTCGTCCCACTTTAATGACCGGACCACCTCAGACTTCACCTATGTGTTGAATCATACCAAGCCTAACCGTCCAGAAACCCGCTGTATACACGCCGTAGCGCAATTTCCTCCTCAGCCTCGGCCACCACGCGCCCGAGCCCTTGACATCCTCATTGACTCCGAAATATAAATGCCGTCCAAGATCTCATCGTTGCTCTAGCCTTGCAGCTTCATATCGTACCGTTGGGTTATTTTCGTCATTGGGGATTTGTGTAATCCACTCGGTGTATCTTCCCTCTTCTTCCTCCTTTGTACACGTCCCGTTTCCATCATGACTTTCCTTATTAGGGCGTGTGTAGGTAGGTGATCGGACGGGTATGGAGGTAGGTCGCAGGTGTAGGATCGATTGAGAAATGCTTCGTCGCAAGTATAAAAGGAGTTTAAGAGATGTCGGATGTTTGAATACGACCCCCAGATAGACCTAGGCCCATTCGTGAATCGTATGTTGGTGGTGATGACTTTTTGTTAGACGTTGTTCCGGCTGTGAAATCTCTGTCGACTGATTTTTCGACCAAAATATCGAGTGCAACTCCTTCAAGTCGAAAATCCATCAATTAAAATTCATCCCACCCTTTTTCGTGACTGAATCTCGGCTCTGGGAGAATATTTCACTCCCAGGTTCGTAGAGGACACCACTGACAGGTGTTCAGCCTTCGTCCTCCGATCCCCCCCTATTTTTCACGTGTATCTCCTATAGTAAAATATCTACATGCCAAGACACTAACGCCGCACATTCCAGGTCTATTCCCTGCAGTACCATCAACGCCTTAGAGAAACATATAGTAAAATAAACCGTAACATATGGATTGACTAATCTTTACCGGCGTTTTTCTTTTTCCTGCATTCATCAATTGAATGCCCCAAATTATGACAATAGGCACATTTCGATTTGTTATCACTTTTAGAACGAGAGGTCGATTTAGAGGTAGGAATCCACGCCAAGCATTCAGAGAAAGTGTTGTCAAATGATAGATGACGGCGGCGATTAGCTAGGTCTGGCTAGATATTAATGACGTGAAAAATCAGGAGATTTCTTATTTGAACCTCTATTTCTGGGGTTATAATAGTATGTTCTGTGAGTTCTAGAAGTCGTTTGTGGTATTCTGTGATATAATCCTGCAGAGATATTTGTTTGGGCACAAAGTTCCAGAATCGAGCAGTGGTTCTTACAGCATTGTCGTGAGCCTTGGTTTGAGTTGACAGCACTATTTGAGAAAGAATTTTCCGTGCAGAATCATGTGGTGCGGTTGGTATATGTGGTGCATTCTCTTTGAGCTTGGACGCCCACCAGGTTGATCACATCGTCATTGCCTTGTTGTGAGGAGGATTATTTAAAAATGCCGCTGAGGCTTGTCATAAAAATTCGAGCTTCTGTACTGAATCGTTCCAGTAAAGCCAGCTAGAATTCCTTAATTTTAGAATTGGAGACATTTCGACGATAATTTTGAGTCGATATGTAAGTGTCCATATCACAGTCTTTTTGTTTGACTCTTTCAGAGAGTCTTTAATTTCATTAGCGCTCGCAAAGATGATTCCGTGAATTATGAGTTCGTCATCGGAATATTTTCCAGCAATTGTTTTGATATTTGCCTCTTCAGAGGCCTTGGACATACTTCAATCGGAAATCCTCTAGATGCGCGGAAGCTGCAGTATGATGCAGACAGGTTAACAGTAAGGTGATAGCACAATAGAAGATAACATATTAACTATTATGTTAAGCTATAAGCGGAAGCGACATGAGGGCCATAACATGTGATGTATGAAACATGTAGAATTAATGTCTATTTATTTTATTTACTTATACTAAGGAAATAATGACCCCTCAGTCATCGAGGTTGTAGAGCGCATTGATTCAAGTGACTACCGAAGTGAAACTAAGTACAGAATTTGTAGTCATGTGTGTACCAACAAGGTGGCCTACTTGATGGCCCCAATTATTCTACATCCTAACAAATTATAAAAATCTTTCCTCAAAAGGTGAAGTTGTATTACACTAACTCGGTATACAGAAATCTAATGCAAAATTTGCACATACATTCCAAGTTTAAAGTGTTCCCCCCATAAGTCAACCCATTTAGCGTCGCTCGCTTATTAGGGCTAACATAGGACATGCAAGGGTTAAGTTTTACACACATTATAATATATAACGTGTAGTAAAATCAAGCTGCCCAGAAAAGGGAGAGAAGATATACGAACAGTCGAAAGGAGGATAGATCTTGCCAACTGGATGGGAATGTGCGGTGAACAACAAACCAAGATGACATGTACAGAAATAGTGAAAGTTATGGCATACCAAGAGTGGGCGAAATCCTGGGCCAAGCAGAAACAAACTCAGAAGCGTCGATAGTTAGCAACTGTAGATTCCAAAACTTAGAGAGCAGCCAAATTTTACCAAAGTAGAGAGTCTGGACGGCAAGAACTGAGTTTTCAAGGCTCGCCATTCTTCCTACATCGTAACCTGACAAGGGCCCAAAGCAGTCTAGCGTTTCAAATACGAAGTGAGCACAAGGGGCTTAACTCGTATTTACATAAAAGAAAAGTCCCCGGGGTATTAAGTCCAGGTTGTCGGGGGACAAGACTGAATACCTGTACGCGGTGTCCTCTACGAACCTGGGAGTGAAATATTCTCCCAGAGCCAAGTTCAGTCAAATTTCGCAATATCGAACAAGTTGACCCACGAGGCAATGATCCAAATTACTCCACCACGTCAAATTTTCACTCCCAACGAGATCGATTCCTACCTAAGCCTCATCAAGTCTACAAGTACGACCTAGTACATCCTTATTCCAATGATCACACCTCTCATCGACTTTCTCTGGCCTCAGCCGGTCACCAAATACACGCCCACGCCGATATTTATACCCGACGGAGGACACAAAGCGTGGCGCAGAAATCTGGGAGACAGTTCTTTGGTAATGGCGTGAGAGGATTCAGGACAAGTTAACAAGATGATGCGAAGGATGGATTCAGTCTCGACTGGCGTGGAATTTTGAATTCTGGCAAGGAGTTTTTACAAATTGAGCTTTGTGCGTGCCAAGACTTCGGTCGCGAGAGTGCAGGTGACACTATAAACACCGCCATGGTTGGATGGTGCGGTTGTATATCGTCTTGGCCTGTCTGCCAAGTAGAGTCTGGATAGCTTGGACACATATTCCACTCGAGACAGTAGATCGCTGGTTCAAATCCGGCAAAACACAACCACATTTCTCGCGGCGCTGGTATGCGTGGATGACGAAGGCATGCTTGGATAACCAAAGGTTTTGAAATTCCCTTTGGTGGGTACTTACGGAGGAGGGTCGACTGTTTGTGTAAGCGAACATACCTCATAGTGGTATTTGCGAATGAAATCCAGAGTATGAGTGTCTCTAACGTCAAAAGAGTCATCCAACATGTATACATAGCACCGTTCATGTGTCATAGCTAGATAGCTGAATACACATTAAATGATTTTAAAAAAAAAAAGTCCAGGTTGTCCATGTGGCTACCAATCACAGAACCCCAAGCATATGATTATGTCCTGCCCCAGATGGTCAAATAGTAGAGCTGAGATCTGGAGACAAGCCAAAGATCGATTCTACGAAGCGATGATAAATAATCCTGGAGATATAAAAAGGATAACATAGTGGATCCTAAACCATGATTGGATAGAGCAATTCCAGATGACAAAAGCGGTCGAAATACTGCTGAGGGAAAGGAAAAGGTCAAATAATGCTTGGGGAGAATAGAGATGATCTGGTTAGTTTACATGGATGGCACTATAGTGTAACTGCGCTTCCTGAAGAAAATGGGTGAGAACTATAGACAACAAGTAGAAAGGTGTGGGAGGTTTTCACCATGAAGCTTTCCTCCCGGCTAAATATTATATACTGTAGACACCTGCATGAGCCCATAGGGCGCCAAATCGGATTATTTGGAAAAATTCAAATTCAAATACTTAATGTCGTGCCTGTGCACAGCACGTGAGCTCCTCACGTACTGGGTTTTTTTCTGCATCAGATTTGAATTGCATTTGCAGCTACCTAGCTATGACACAACATCAAAGAAAAGTACAGAAGTGATGATTTAACTTAAAGGAAGAGCACTCATGCCTCAGATTTCGTTTGCAAGTACCACTGCGAAGTTATGGCGGCTTTTTCTTCACCCCAAGTCAACCCTCATCCGTGAATACCCACCCAGGAGAACGTCTCAAAAACCCTAAGTTATCCAGACATGCCTCCGTCATCCATCAACTTTTCTCCGCGCGAAATGTAATCTGAGATGTCTCCTTCCCAAGTGGAGTAGGTGCCCAGGCTACTCAAACCATACCAGAGAACACCACCAGGAGGCGGATCACAACACCTTCCATCATTGGCTTGTGTTTGTAGTGTCAGCTGCACTCTCGCGAGCGAAGTCTTGGTGCACAGAAAACTCATTTCCTTAAACTCTTGCGAAAATTCAAAATCACACGCCCGTCGAGATTATATCTTTCATTTACATCATCTTGTGAACTTGTCCTAATCCCTCTCACATCCATCCAATAGAACTGTCCCCCAGATTTGTGCGTGTCGGTAAAAGGATTATACTTGGGCGTTATGAATTGTTCTATGTAATTGCGGTGTTAAGGATGTCGTTAGGACTTTGGCAGGGATCTGATTTAGCTCATTAGCGAGGCGCTTGGAGTAGAGGAAGAAAGGGCAGAGGGAGAAGGAAAGAAGAGACAACGTTTTATGTATATCGAGATACCAGTTAATTGACATTATTCACCGACTTCGTGACGGACAGCTGACTTCGTGACGGCACCCAATTTGTATTACTTCGTGTTTTACCAACAGTGCGCCACGCTTTATTTCCTCCGCCGAGTGTATATATCGGCGTGGGCGTGTATTTGGTGGTCAACTGAGACCAGAGAAGGTCGAAGAGAGGTGTGGTCGTTGGGATGAGGATGTACTCGATCGTACTTGTAGACTTGGTAAGACTTAGGTAGGAGTCAAACTCGCTAGGAGCGAAAAAATGACGTGGTGGAGTAATTTGAATCATTGCCTCGTGGGCAAACTTCTTTGATATTGCGAATTTGACTGAAATTGGCTCTGGGAGAATATTTCACTACCCTCCTTTGCTTAGTATCCACCGTGTGGCTCTAGCCACATCTTCTGGGCTGTTCATCATTGCTTCAAATGACCTGTCTTTAGCTTGTCGGAGGAAGTTGCCTCTCCCATTTGCCCACTGCGCACAAGCCAATACCATGTGCTTGAAATTTAGTGATGAAGATCCACATGGACAACTTGGCTTTTCTTCTCCGGGTACTTTCCCTCTGCATAGGTAAATTCGAATGATTAATTATTTATTCCTTATCTTGCGCCCTGACTCCGACGCGAACATTACATTAGCATTTAAATTTATCAGAGCCTCGTAATAAATTCAAGGTCTGTCAACCTGGGATCCTCACACCCACAAAGCCCAACTCGTAAAACTCTTGCGAAAATTCCAAATTTAACGCCCGTCGAGATTGCACCCACCCTCTGAATCATCATGTGAGCTTATCCTGACCTCTCTAACACTCATCCCAAACAACTATCTCCCAGATTTGTGCGCCACACTATGTTTCCTTTGTTGGGTGTAAATATGGGCGTATGATTGTGGTTAGCTGAGGCCAGAGAAAGTGAGAGAGAGGTATAGCCACTAAAGGGAGGACGTGCTGAGTAATACTTTTTTTTTTTTTTTTTTTTTGAATCATTTAATGTGTATTCAGCTATCTAGCTATGACACATGACCGGTGCTATGTATACATATTGGATGACTCTTTTGACATTAGAGACACTCATACTCTGGATTTCATTTGCAAATACCACTATGAGGTATGTTTGCTTACACAAACAGTCGACCCTCCTCCGTTAGTACCCACCAAAGGGAATTTAAAAACCTTTAGTTATCCAAGCATGCCTTCGTCAACCATGCATACTAGCGCCGCGAGAAATGTGGTTGTGTTTTGCCGGATTCGAACCAGCGATCTACTGTCTCAAGTGGGATATGTGTCCAAGCTATCCAGACTCTACTTGGCAGACCGGCCAAGATGATGTACCACCGCACCATCCAACCATGGCAGTTTTTATAGTGTCGCCTGCACTCTCGCAGCCGAAGACTTGGTACGCACAAAGCTCAATTTGTAAAAACTCCTTTCCAGATTTCAAAATTCCACGCCCGTCGAGACTGTATCCAATCCTCTGCATCATCTTATTAACTTGTCCTGATCCCTCTCACATCCATCCCAAGGAATTGTCTTCCAGATTTGTGCGCCACGCTTTGCTTCCTCCGTCGGGTGTAAATATCGGCGTGGGCGTGTATCTGGCGACCAGCTAAGGCCAGAGAAAGTCGACAAGAGGTGTGGTCATTGGGATTAGGATGTACTAGGTCGTACTTGTAAACTTGATGAGGTTTAGGTAGGAATCGATTTCGTTGGGAGTGAAAGATTGATATGGTGGAGTAATTTGAATCATTGCCTCGTGGGCCAACTTGTTCGGTATTGCGAAGTTTGACTGAACTTGGCTCTGGGAGAATATTTCACTCCCAGGTTCGTAGAGGACACCGCGTACAGGTGTTCAGTCTTGCCCTCCGCTGAGTAATACTTGTGAGCTTGATAATTTTTTGGTGGGAACTGATGTCGTTGGGAGCGAGAGATTAACATGGTGGAGTATCTTGAATCACTGCCTCGCTAGCCAATTTTTTTGCAATGCGAAATTTGACTGAATTTCGCTCTGGGAAAATATTTCAATAACAGGTTAGTAAAAGACACTGCGTAAAGCTATTAAATATTTCCACTCCGATTGACTACATTACAATCTATTTCTACATCAGAGCGGACTTGAGTTTGTTTTTATCATCCAAACTTGACTGGGCTCTCATCCAATTTCACGAAGAATAAATCTGTAATGAAATTTTGTGTCTTGCTTGATTTCACCTGTCATTTAATTTCTTGATTCTAATTTAAGTAGCTTTGTCCTACAGGCAATAACCTGCCATGAGCGTATTATTTGACATTCCAGAAAATGGCGGAATATTAATTCTGGCTCATCGGATTCGTGACACTTGAAGGATTCTGATGCTCTGGCATTACTCGCTCCCAAAATCACCCATAAATAAGCATCCGTATCCTTTATTCAAATATGCGTCGCACTACATTATCACAACATATTTTATGGATCTTCTCGTCATAAGGGCTCTATTTAATTGATGCATGAGAATATTCTTAATTTCTGACCCGCATATCACTGTGTAAGCTCAAGCTATACCTTAAACGCTTTTTATCCAATTTTTTCTCCCAATAATAGCTGAAAGTTACCATATCTTTATATGTCTTAAGAAGTTACAAAAATGAAATCATCACTAGCTGTTGCAGGAACAATCATCAGCTATTTCATCTATGCTCGAGCTGACCCAAGTCTTGAAAACTATTATTGCGGTAAAAATATAATTGAGTCTGAGGTAGTAGAAAGAGGAAGAAATAACGCTTGCCTTAGTCTTGGTGGATCACCCTGGTGGGTCGAATTCCCGGCTTCGTTAGATGGTTCAAAAATATTCGGTATCAAAGATGCCACACTTTTTTCCTGGCCACTCGGTTGGGATAGCGTAAAAGAAGTGGCTGGACGTAAGTGTTTACTTTCTTTTTTTCCTAAGAACTAGTGGTTGAATAGACGATGACATAATTTCTGACCATTCTGCAGGCAAAGCTGGCAATCTACGAGTTGTTATAGACTCGACGTGTAATTTGATTGGTGTGATCCATAAAATTGACAACACTTACCAAAAGTGTATTCAACCTCTGAATCCGAGTGCTATACCAACTTTTTCACTTGAGCTTAGCCTGAGAAATCCGATCAAGACTTACGGGATTGATTGTAATGGATTCATATTTTTTGAAAAGGAATTAGATGGAGCTTATGATTCTCTGCACCACTACTCTGCCACTGGGGCACTTTCAGACCACTTTAAGGAACCGAGTGGCTTCCTTCAAAGCCATACTTTGAGTGAACTTGATAATGAGAGGGTTTGGTCATGGCCAGTACAATTTACGATGGAAAGACAAACATCCGAGAGTATTTATAAAGCCTAATATTTTAATTCCTAATATCATTCTGATAAATTTTTAGGCACTCGAGAAAGTGTGTTTCGTACTACGATAAACCGAACTGGAAATAAAAGGGGGATGATATATAAAAAAGGAGACAGCTGGAGGCGGTGTAGTGATATTAGATACACGGACAATAATCCATCAGCATTGAAAAAACACAAGACCTCGGTCGGCAAGAATTTCTTGTACAGGGGTGGTGATTTCCAGTGTGGCGATCAAACCATCGACACTATTACGATTAATAGCCACCAGCAAGCAGCCTGTCCACGAGTCAGGGAGCTGGTCAAGTCAGGAAACATGAATGAGCTGCTTTATCCTTGGTCACCTCCAGATTCGTCGTACAAATCAAGAAAGGTATGGTATTGGCCTATCAGAAAGCCAGAACTTTCCATCGGTCAAGAATGTAAGCTCCCCCGAAATCTTCTGGTTAGAAATACTGACTCGATTGGCGTCGAAGTGGACAATTCGAAGCATCAATTGATCTCGCTGGGAAGTGACTGTGAGTTTTTAAATGTTTATTATCTCGTTGATAAACGGAAGACGGAATGTCAGAAACTGAATAAATCAGTTCTACCGTTAGGTTTGCAAACTAAATCTGCCACTGTAGATCTAAATCCCCTGAAGCGAAAACATATCGAATTTGATTAAACTCGAAACTCTTGTCGTAGAATAAATTGGTAAAATGGCTTCATGTAATACTAGTCTTGGATATCCAAACTACTTAAAAAGTGGCACTTTCTCGATCAACTTCTGAATATTTTTTGCCTGGCGACTCGGGCACCGTTACAATTGGCAGTAATTAGACAAGTTATGGGGGACGGCCAGGTCCATATCCAAACCATTTTGTGCAAAGACTGTTGCGAAGATAGCTATCGTGTTTAGTGACAATATTCGGTGCCTTTAAAGCTATTGCCTGCAAGGAAGTCTATTCTTCCTCTTTTTGTGCCAGTCTAGACGAGGTGAAAGTGGCTCAAACCCAATTGTTGCTAGTGGCGTCCTGCAAACCTCCAGCTCTCATAGTGTAGTCTGCAGAGCCGAGCTTGAGGAACATCTTCTTCTTCACTTCGATGAGGATTCCCAGTCGCTCTCGGGGTCCATATTTTTCGGAATACTGCTACGGAAGGATGTAATCATAAGCTTGCTGCAACGATGTGAATGGCTCCTAGATGATTCATATCCTAAAATGTCTTAGACAGAAGACTATATTCATATACATTGATTTTTCCGGTGCGCCATTCCCGATTAGGCGGCTCTACCAAGTTACCTTTGAATTTGAAATCTTTAACGTGACAGGACGAACCTAACATCTATTTAGACGTGACACGGGTAGATGGGCTCTGAGAGCTCATTGCTACGTACATGACCAGCATTAAAGAGTGCAGCTGACACTATAAACACAAGCCAATGATGGAAGGTGTTGTGATCCGCCTCCTGGTGGTGTTCTCTGGTATGGTTTGAGTAGCCTGGGCACCTACTCCACTTGGGAAGGAGACATCTCAGATTACATTTCGCGCGGAGAAAAGTTGATGGATGACGGAGGCATGTCTGGGTAACTTAGGGTTTTTGAGACGTTCTCCTGGGTGGGTATTCACGGATGAGGGTTGACTTGGGGTGAAGAAAAAGCCGCCATAACTTCGCAGTGGTACTTGCAAATGAAATCCGAGGCATGAGTGCTCTTCCTTTAAGTTAAATCATCACTTCTGTACTTTTCTTTGATGTTGTGTCATAGCTAGGTAGCTGCAAATGCAATTCAAATCTGATGCAAAAAAAAGAGCCCTGCGCTGCATCCCTATCTTCCAAGCACATCCCCCCTGAGTTGGAATCCGTCTCAGCGTGGGCACCTCCCACCCTGTTCATTCTTCGGTAGACTGTAACATCTGCTTGAGTACACCAAGTTACCTTTAACATTATAAGTTACATCATTAGATAATAGTGTCTACATCATCAATATTATCCCCGTGGCGGGTGTCGGATGGCACCTCAAGTTACTAGATAGGACTATTTTGACTGCTGTTCGAGCCGCACTGCCAGTGTGGCGAACTACACCAAATATAGTTCTGCACCGTGAGTCAGGGATACTACCGGCAGAAATTATGCTACAGCAGCGACAGCTCCGAAATGCAGCCAGAATCCGCAGACTCGACAGCTATCACCCTTTGTCGTCAAGGGCAGCTGAGACACCAAAGGAAGCAATTAAGCGACTCAAACTGACAGAGGGGCAAAAAGATCGTGTCTTCAAGTTTCCAGAGCGATATCTGACACGCCTTCAGAATGGTAACCTCAACCTACCGGCATCAGAAGGGCCTGGATAGCTTTACCAACCGATGATCGCGAGGGCTATGGCTAGAGCCAAATGCGACAAGGAGGAAAAGTCGAAGCGGACTAATCATTGGCTTAGAAATCTCCCTGTAGGGACGCTGTGTGTATATTCTGATGGGTCATCGACTGGTCCAGCATACTCAGCCTATGGCTATGCTATATACAGGGACAGAGAACTCATAGCGAGTGGTGGAAATTTTCTCCCAGGAGCAGAGGTCTTTGATGCAGAAATCGTCGGGGCAGTTCGAGGCCTAGAAGCGGCGTCGGAAATTGGAGGTAGTATAGGTATCAAGGTGCTCCTCGACAATCAAGAGGCGGTAAGAGCCCTTGTGAGTGGTAGAACGAGCTCTTCACAGTCTGAGGTCCGGAATTTTATTGAACTATCCAAGGCTCAGCCTGCCGTAGAAGTCCACTGGGTTCCGGGACACAGTGGTGTTGAAGGGAACGATAAAGCCGACGCAATTGCAAAGGCAGCCCTTGCATCAAAAACCAGGGAAGGAAATATCCCGAGACCAGAGTGCACTCAGGAGGAATCTGACAAAGTCCTGACATTCGCAGCACTTAAACGCCAAGTCACAATACGAGTACAGAAACTCGCGGAAGATTGGTGGCATAAAAATAGATCGGACAGGTATGAAGATCTGGACTTACTGATGCGAAGAAAACGCCCTCTGGAGCTAGCTTTACCTCGATGGGCATATCACCGCCTCATTGCGTCAAGGACTGGGCATGGTGATTTCGCTAGCTATCACAGACAATTTCAACATCCGAATGAAGAAATGCGATGCAAATGCGGACGAGAGAAACGGCCATGGCATTTTGCAGAGTGTCGCCCGACCATCCAGAAATGGAGGACGGAAACGAAGGAACCACGACCTACGACAAGGGATATGATAGGGCAAGAAGGATGGCAGATATTCTGGCGCTTTCTAACTGTAACAAAATGTAACAGCAAAATTGAATCATAAACAGGGAACTTGAATGTCAGCTGTATTGCTTCTTAGGGCCGCTCAGTGTGGCACGAGGATGGAGGTGTAGTGCAGGGCGCTAGCACCTCACAAATGGTGTTTTTTCTTTTTATTTGTTTTGTTTCTGTATTTCTGGCTCCTATGAACCAATCATGTAGGTAGCGAAGAGTCTTATATAGATCTGGACTACCCGTGCCATGCCCCCTGGGTGCTGGGTCAGTACCCGGTCACGATAAAAATATCATTATCATCATCATCATCAATATTATCCCTTCACACCTTTACCACAAGGATAACCACGGTCAGATCAGATGTTGGGGTCGGAGCCCTACTCATCACCAACCCATGATCATGGAGGGAAATCATGTGATGAGTTCCCGGAGCGTACCCAGCACCCCATACGGCGATGGTAGATTGGATCAAGACGGCTTCGACTGTTACAAAAAAGGGAGATGGAGATGGATATACACACCTCATGTGGTCCTAGTGTCTAGGCCTCGCCTGGCTGGCGCTGCAGGTTTTTTGAAGGTTTCATATCCTATTGGGTAGAAAGTTACCCGGAAATGGACGATGTATTTCACGGGTAAATATTGAGCTCAATGGCTATCCGTCGGGGGCAATTTATGAGAAAAATTTTTCCGTAACAAAAGAGGGTAGGACTATCTTATGAGATGTGGCCTTGGTCAGAAAGGAGCGCAATGTGCTAGGTAGTATATGAGTCAGGTAGTACTACAAACACATACACATTTCTGGTACTCCTAAATTTGACTGAATTTGGTTCAAGGAGAAAATTCCACTTCCAAATTCGTAGAGACACCGCGTACAGTTGTTCAGTCTTGCCCTCTTCCGATCAACGATGTCACTCTGCATGTGCCATTAACGGACATCGTCCGATGGTCAAAGGGGTCTTAACAAACCAATAAGGGAGATCGTCCATTATTTCATTTCATTTAATTGTCTAGTCCGAGTCTATGACTATGCAGGACATGCAGGACCTCTTTGCCTTCAGTCAAAAGATACCTACACCAGCAGTATATCCCCTCCTATCTCTCCCATACAGACCCCCTCAAACAGTACCACCCCTCCCAAGTCCTCATTCGATCATGCACCTAGAGGAGCCCTCTGCCCTTCCTTATCTCCCCTCTCCAGCCGACGAAACGATGGCCATTTGCGAATGTATGGCAGCCGGGAAAAATTGCAAAAACCACTGGGTACGGGGCTCTTCTAATACCGACATTAGGAATAAATCCGAAGACATAGTGATCCTTCTGATGCGTTTGAAGAGGCCGGCCAGCTGGGCGCTGTAGACTTGTGGGTACCTCGGGAAATTCACTCTCTGCCTTTCTAGCCTCCTTCCAACTCCTTCCCGAAGGTCGTGCTGAAATTTCAGAAAACTCTTGACAGAGCGTGGTTGCTGTATAGTAGCTTAACCCAACTTCTTTTGTGCCGTCCAGGGCGCAGGGGAGTGCCGTTGACTCATCGACAAAAGAAGCCCTCCTGGCTAATGAGCCGAAATCTTGGTCTTGACGCCCACAAAAAATCTAAAGCTGAAAACTCCTGGAAAGTATCAGTCCCCGCATGGTCTTCAAAGACTTGTTCCCCCTCTTGCTACATATCTCAGCCGCCTGTCCTTGCTCAAGATATATAACCCCATTAGAGCAACAGTCCCCCATAAACCAAGACCCTAACTTTGTATATTATGACTTTATTTCCTCCTTGCGGGTATACGTAGCGTCGTAAATTTGTAGTGATTGATGGCCGGTGATGAATGAGGCAAGCTCCTGATTGCAATTGGAGTGACGCCTTTATCGGTCGGCGAGGCAAGATGAAATGTGGTTAGATCGGGTTGAGGACTCAGAAGATAATGGTGAGTGCCGCATGGTTGAGAAGTCGTCAAATGGAGATGTGCATGTGTTTGCTTTCGACTTCGATTCGGATGCGATCATTCTTGGCCATCCTAGATATGCAGAGAATACTGAGCGATTGCACCCGCATCACTAGAAGGTGAAGAATTCGTCTTTGCCGGTAGGGAGACCGTCTGCTAGTGGTTATAATTTCGTGTTCTTAAATTGGTTTTGATTTTGAAATTGATTTCATGAAGCCCAATCAGGCGCCCTGTGGGTCCGTGCAGGTAACTATCTTCATTATTTACAAAGGAGGAAACCAATTTTATGAAAATCTCCTGTTACTGCCTTTTTTCATTGCTTTCAACTTTGGTCTCACTCCTGGAAGTGCAGTGTACAGTGTTCGGCCAGTGTGGATTCCACCCTCTTCCTTCCTAGATCGTTTTATTCTATCCGATATTGCTACCTCGACTTCTCCTGCAAGTCGAAACTTTATTATCCATCGTTTGCTTAGTATCCACTGTGTGGCTCTGGCCACATCTTCTGGGCTGTCCATCATTGCTTCAAATGACCTGTCTTTAGCTTGTCGGAGAAGGTTGCCTCTTCCATTTGCCCACTGCGCACAAGCCATTACCATGTGTTTAACGTTTTGTGACTAAGATCCACATTGACAGCTCGAGTTTTCATTTCCAAGTACTTTTCTTCTATACAGGTAAGAATTAAGCTCAATATGCTGGCTCCTCAGCTGTAGGGCGACACTGCTTTGAAACCTCGTTAGGTTTAATTGACTTTATTATTCTTTATGAGTGATCAACTAAGTAGGACATGCAGGTCCTATCTAACTACAGGCCGAGGATACCCATCAAGTATTATATCCCCTTAAAAGCCTCATAAACCTCTCCCCTTACGTAAAAGCACCCTTCACAGGCCCTTATTCAATCGTATACTTAGAGGAGCCCTTCGACTTTTATTAGCTCTCCTCTATGGTCAACGAAACAATGTTCACTTGCGGGTGTATGGTAGCCGGGAAAATTTGCAAAAAGCCAGTAAATGCAGGGCTTACCTGATACAGACATTAAGACAAAATCCTAGGACATAGCTTCCCTTAGAAATGATCCGGGGAGGCCATAAAGGTAGGTACTGCAAACTCATACGTAATTAAGGAAATTCACATTATGCCTTTCGAGCGTCTTCTAGACACTTTCCCAAAGATCGTGTTAAAATGTCAGAAAAATCGTTACAGAGTATATTTACTGTGTAGTAGCTTTGCCTGATTTTACTGTGCTATAGAGTCATCGCAATAGAATTCCTGACTAATTGCTCGAAATCGTAGCCTCGACACTTACTAACGTCCTATAGTCGAAAAATTCTCGAAAAAATCAGTCCCATTATACCAGTTGTTAACCTCTTACCCCTCTCGTTTTATGATTTCTTCCTAAATTTGTAGGACCTCCTTAGTTCTACAGGCCCCTTTAAACTAAGACCCGAACTTTGTGTATTATGACTTATTTTCTACTTGTGGGTAAGCGTCGCACGGTAAATAGATTTTGGGAGATAACTGATTACTGATCAAGTAAGCTCTCGCTCAAAATCGAAGCAGCTCCTCGGTCAGTGAATGTGGCGATAAGCTATTTAGTAAAAATGTTATGGATAGATGAATAGTAGGACTGATAGTGATGAAAATTCGTAATGATGGACATGCTTTTATTTATTTCTGAATTTCGCACAGGTGAAATTCTTCTTGTTAAACATAGATGTGCAGCATGAACTGTGTATCTAAACAGGAACGTTTAGTGGATGGTACAGTTTTCATCCATAGTCGATATTGTAGCATGACCACTTCCCTCCCTGCACACTGATAAAATAAGCTTAAATTAGTAAGCCATGTTGACAAATTCTTGTCCCACTAATTGTGACTTAGCTTTCTTTGTGAGGGACTTGCAGCAGCAAACTCTGTTTCCCACGATTAAATAACTATATACCGTTGAGAAACTACAAGTTGTCAATAAATCATAGATAGGAAGTCTCTTGTTAGAATCGAAAATTCTCAAATGACGATGTAGAGATCCGATCCAGCAGAGAACCTCAGACAACTGTAATCATTACTAAATGTTACAAACAAGGTCGACTGAAATTATCTCCCTCTGTCCGCCCAACCATGGGTTCTTCAATTACAGATTGGCGAATGCAAGCTACGGCGATGAAGGCGGCGGTAGCTGAACTTGGGTTTTCTACGAAATTAGATCGCTCTATCCTTGACATATATGCGTCGAATTTCGGATATGACAACTCTTTCATTACTTACGCCAATAGGAATAAAAATGCAGATCCTCACAGCGAAGATGACGAAGATAGTTGGAGCAGCGAGGTAGGTGAGGATCTGAACCTTGAATACAATCATTGCTCTGTGACTGGAGACTATGATCAATTATGGCTCAAGAAGAAATGTAAGGATATTGCTGAAGGTCTGAAAGGTCTTTCAGCTGAAGAGCTTCATAATCAGATTATGTCTTCGATATTGTCTGAAGATCCAGAAGAAGAGCTCGCGTCAGCCTTAACTAATATAATTGGATATGATCACTTAGATCTCATCATCGAATTAATTGCCCATCGACGTGAAATTAAAAAAAATCATCTTCTAAAACCCAAGGAAAATGAAGTACGATCGGTTAAACTTTTGACGAAGCTCCAGCGCTTGGAAGCTTTGGAGCAAGGAGATTATCAACACAAGACTCAAAAGTTACTACCAGCACATAGTCGAGATGAGCCCCAGTACCCTCATGTTTTCAAGACATACTCTGCCGGGAACATTCTTGACTCAAGAGGGCATAAATATGGCTTGCCAGCCGGCAGTGAGACTAAAGTCACGGCAGTAAGTTCATAAATACGGGTTGCTAAACTAGAATTAGACTAATCATTAGATATACGAAGAACATATTATACCCGCATCTAGAGTTGGGACTCTAGGGTTGGAAAAGAAACTGGTTGCAGTTTCAACAATGGACGGACTTTGCAAGAAGACTTTCAAGGGATATAATAATTTGAACCGAATGCAAAGTCTCGTTTATCCGATAGCATATGAGACAAGTGAAAACATGCTGATATGCGCTCCTACTGGCGCTGTAGGTTTCAATTGACCTTTGTAGGTGTGTAAAACTTACTATCACAGGGTAAAACTGATGCCGCAATGTTAACAATTCTTCACACAATTGGACAGAACGTGTTTCCAAGCCCGGCCGAATTTCCGGAACGCACAGAATTTGATGTGAATCTTGAAGATTTCAAAATTGTTTACGTAGCACCTATGAAAGCGCTCGCTGCAGAGATAACACAGAAAATGAGCACCCGACTTTCTTGGCTAGGAATAAACGCTCGAGAACTAACTGGTGACATGCATCTAACAAAAAAAGAAATTTTAACGACACAGATCATCGTAACGACACCTGAAAAATGGGATGTTATTACTAGAAAGAGTACTGGCGACACTGAACTTGTCCGGAAAGTAAGATTGCTTATTATAGATGAAATCCACATGCTTCATGATGATAGAGGCTCTGTCCTTGAATCTCTAGTTGCTCGAACACAGCGCCAGGTAGAGAGCACTCAATCACTTATTCGCATTGTAGGACTATCTGCCACTCTACCAAACTATATAGATGCTGCAGACTTTTTAAAAGTCAACCGACATGCGGGGCTGTTCTATTTTGACGCGAGTTTTAGACCAGTTCCCCTTGAGCAACATTTCATCGGAGTCAAAGGAAAGCCTAATTCAAAGACATCGCGGGACAATATCGACAAAACTACATTCGAAAAAGTTAAACAGATGCGACAACAAGATCATCAGGTGATGGTTTTTGTTCATTCTCGCAGAGATACTTTCAACACTTCAAAAATGATATTTGAGAAAGCTCTCGAAGAAATGTGTGCTGAATTATTTGATCCGACAACACACCCTGAATACGAGGCAGCCGTCAGGGATATTAAATCTTCAAGAGGTCGCGAATTGCGTGAACTACTTCCAAAAGGAATTGGAATACATCACGCAGGTATGGCAAGATCAGACCGCAACTTGATGGAAAGGCTCTTTGGCAGCGGGGTTTTAAAAGTTCTTTGTTGCACTGCTACACTTGCCTGGGGGGTTAATTTGCCAGCAGCTGCCGTGGTAATCAAAGGAACTCAAGTTTACAGCGCACAAGATGGTAAATTTATTGACCTAGGGATTTTGGATGTACTCCAAATTTTTGGTCGCGCTGGACGGCCACAGTTTCAAGATACTGGTATTGGAATGATTGTGACATCTCATGAAAAGCTAAGCCATTATCTTACTGCTGTTACAGCACAAGTCCCTATCGAATCGCGTTTTTCAAAGCATCTGGTCGATAACTTAAATGCCGAAATTAGTCTAGGAACTGTAACATCAATTCCCGATGCGGTTCAGTGGCTAGGATACTCATTTTTATTCGTACGCATGATGCGGAATCCTACAACGTACGGAATTGACTGGACAGAACAAAGCAAAGATCCTAATCTTGTCCAGCGGCGGCGTCAACTAGTTATCCAAGCTGCTCGGACTCTCCAGAAAAATCAAATGATTATCTTTAACGATGTAACTGATGAGTTACGAAGTAAGGATATTGGTAGAATTGCTAGTCAATATTATATTTTACACACTAGTATTGAGATTTTTAACAACCTAATGAAGCCTCAAGCCACAGAAGCGGATATTATATCTATGATCGCCATGTCTGGCGAATTCGACAATATCCAATATCGGGAAACAGAAGAAAAAGAGCTTACCAATTTAAAAGAAGATTTTACGCAATGTAACATCAGAGATCACACTGACTCCCCACAGGCTAAGACAAATATTCTCTTGCAGGCTTTTATTTCGCGGGCCAATATCGAGGATTTTGCGCTCGCTAATGATTCTAATTATATTGCTCAACAATCAGCCAGGATTTGTCGAGCTCTTTTCATGATTGCCTTAAATCGTCGATGGGGCCATCAGTGCCTCATTTTATTATCCTTATGCAAGTCTATCGAAAAGAAAGTCTGGTCATTTCAACACCCGCTTCATCAATTTGACCTACCAAAGCCGATTATGAATCAACTAGATGCCAGAAAAACCTCTACCTCAATAGAAACGCTTCGAGATATGGAACCTGCTGAAATAGGTTCATTAGTCCACAACTTCTCGGCTGGGAAGACTATACGAAAAATTATTGATAGTTTCCCTACGATTAGTCTGGAATCAGAGATTGCTCCTCTGAATAGAGATGTGTTGAGAATTCGACTATTTATAACTCCAGATTTTAGATGGGATGATAGATACCACGGTACGTCTGAAAGCTATTGGGTATGGGTTGAAAATTCTGAAACCTTTGAAATATATCATCATGAATTCTTCATCTTGAATCGGAAAAAGCTATACGATGATCACGAACTTGAGTTTACAATACCTCTATCAGATCCACTTCCAACTCAGATCTATGTGCGAGCTGTGTCTGATAGATGGCTAGGTGCCGAAACGGTACATCCAATCTCGTTTCAGCACTTAATAAGACCAGAAACAGAGAGTCTATATACAGATTTATTGAATCTTCAACCCTTACCGGTTACAGCGCTTAAAAATAGAGACCTTGAGGCAATTTATAGGAAGAAGTTTCAGTATTTTAATCCAATGCAGACTCAAATATTTCACTGCCTTTATCACACTTCTGAAAATGTTCTATTAGGCTCCCCAACTGGATCAGGAAAGACTATTGCGTCCGAGCTGGCTATGTGGTGGGCATTTCGTGAATATCCGAATTCTAAAGTAGTCTATATCGCCCCAATGAAAGCGCTTGTTAGAGAGCGCGTAAAAGACTGGAGTAGTCGATTAACAAAAAGAATGAACTTGAAGCTTGTCGAATTAACCGGTGATAATACACCAGATACTCGGACAATAAAAGATGCAAATATAATCATCACGACACCAGAAAAATGGGACGGTATAAGTAGAAGCTGGGTAACAAGAAGCTACGTCAGACAAGTTAGTCTTGTGATCATTGATGAGATCCACCTTTTGGGTGGCGATCGTGGTCCAATTCTGGAAATTATCGTTTCTCGAATGAACTTCATTGCAGCGCAATCAAATAATAGAATTAGACTTGTCGGAATGTCAACTGCATGTGCCAATGCCTCTGATTTAGGTAATTGGCTCGGAGTGAATGAAGGGTTATTTAACTTTCGACATAGTGTTCGTCCAGTCCCGCTTGAAATATTTATAGACGGTTTCCCCGACACCCATGGCTTTTGTCCCCTCATGCAATCAATGAATCGGCCAGCATTTCACGCAATTAAGACGCATAGTCCGGAAAAACCTGTCATTGTCTTTGTTGCCTCTCGACGCCAGACACGCTTGACAGCTAAAGACTTGATTAATCTTTGTGGCATGGAAGACAATCCACGTAGATTTATGAAAATGCCAGAGGAAGAACTACAAGATACCCTCCGTCGTGTCAAAAATGACGCTCTTAAAGAGTCTATTAATTTTGGAATCGGACTTCATCATGCCGGTCTTGTTGAATCTGATAGATCTTTGTCTGAGGAATTATTTGCTAAAAACAAAATTCAAGTATTAGTGGCCACTAGTACCCTAGCCTGGGGTGTTAATCTTCCAGCGCATCTAGTTATTGTGAAAGGCACCCAGTACTTTGATGCAAAAATTGAAGGATATAGAGATATGGATCTCACTGATGTCTTGCAGATGCTCGGGCGTGCTGGCCGTCCTCAATTCGATACCTCTGGTATTGCTAAAATATTCACACAAAATGCCAAAAAAGCTTTTTATAAGAATTTCTTACACACTGGATTTCCAGTCGAGTCGTCTCTTCACAATGCTCTCGATAATCATTTAAGTGCAGAAATTTCTGCTGAAACTATCAGAACGAAACAAGATGCGCTTGATTATCTTACTTGGACCTTCTTCTTTCGACGTTTGCATAAGAATCCATCATACTACGGTCTAGAAATTACTGCCGAAGATCAAAATACAGCAGCTGCGCAAGAGATGGCAAATGAATACATGATATCAATGGTGGACAAATCTCTTGAGCAACTTTCTGAATCAAAGTGTCTAGAATTGTATCCAAATGGTAATATCAAGACTACACCATTTGGTAAGATTATGAGCTATTATTATTTATCTCATCGGACGATTCGGCACTTTGCGCTGAATGCGAAACCAAATGCAAGCTTCGATGAAGTTCTTTCATGGATGTGTAGCGCGGCAGAATACGATGAACTTCCTGTCCGACATAATGAAGACCTCATCAACGCTGAGCTAGCTAGAAATCTTCCCCTAACTACAGCTTATTTTGATCAACTCCCCATGTGGGACCCACATTTAAAGGCTTTCCTTTTGTTGCAAGCTCACTTTTCTCGTATAGAACTCCCCATCTCTGATTATATTGGCGATCAAACAAGCGTTCTAGACCAAGCAATTCGAATTGTACAAGCAGGTATCGACATTCTTGCAGAGATGGGATATTTTTCAAGCGTGGTACAAATGATAACTCTGCTCCAATGCATTAAATGTGCCCGCTGGCACGACGATCATCCTCTTTCAATTTTACCTGGTGTTGAAGATGTACCCACTAACGTTACAGGTATTTCACAAACTCTTCAAGAGTTTTCTGCTGCGTCAGAGAAGACATATCAACAGATGATTTCCAAGTTAAATATATCAAGTTATCTCAAATCACAGTTTGAAAATGCTGCAAGCATGATTCCTAACATAAAAGTTGATGTGCAAGATGTTAATGCCATGAAAATTAACGTGGTGCTTCATCGTCTGAACCTTAGGCGCAATGTCGATGGAAGAATGTATGCCCCTAACTTTCCAAAATCTCAATCTGAAGGCTATTTTGTACTCGTTCGTGGAGCAAATAAAGATGAAATTGTGGCTCTTAAAAGAGTTGGATTAACTTCATTCGATAGTAATACATCTAATATGAGAGCCATTTTTGAAATTCCCGAAGGGGGAGTACATGGTAGTAATGTTGACATTCTGGTTGTTAGTGATGGATATTTAGCTATGTCATGGTCGGTAAAGTCAGTGGAAATTCCCGATATACCTAGACCCCCATCAGAAACTCTCAAGAAAGCGATAAAGGTATTGGCAGGATGATTCAATCCCCAGCTCTTCATATTTTTGAAATAAACTCCGACGTAAATGATACAATAGCGTTTGAATATGACTCCCGTTAGTCGCCATCAACAACTCTATTGTGGAAATACAAGTGGTATAGGATAGTATCCATGCTTAGGGGAAATTCTGTTTTAATAGTGCCTAGATAGGCTAATAAATTAATATTTTTATAAAATACAGTTCACCGATAGTTTAAGAATTGAGCTAGGCTCTTGATCGAAAAGTCTAATTTTACTTCACGCTCTATAATTTTAAGTCTATCCTGATTTTTCTAGTAGATAGCTGCTATTTCCAGTAAATTATGCCAATATAAATTTAGTCTAACACTTAAATCCGCCGTCATCTATCTAAAATCTAATACCTGACAATAATGAATCTTTATCCCCCTCCTCAAATATGTCATTTATTGATTCGCTAGTGCTAGAATAAGAATGTTGAACAGAACATTTTAAAATTAAAAAATGTCACAGTTCGAATATAGAAAGCGAATGGGCATTTGTATGATTGAAAGGTAAAGCTATAATTCATCTATGTAGAAGCAAACTACCTACAAGTCTCCTCTACTACTTATACACATCCAGAGGTATCTAAATCTAGCCTACGTTTACAGTGGCAATGAAACTGACGTAAGGTTTGTTCTGCCACACGGGTAACGCTTCCGATACTCTTGGCACTATCCTTTACGTAGCCTCAGTGGCTATCTCATATCAGTTTTCGTCTGCTGATAATCCTCGGAGTGATAGATAATATAGGTTGCCTTCGATAGCCATCGAAGGCTACAGGGCTTATCGGCTCACAAGCCGTCACAAAAAACAACAATACTTGTCACAGGGCGAGGGTACGAAGAATGAGGAAAATATTATATATGAGTTGTGCAATGAGAAGGGAAGAGAATATCTAGCTACACGAAGGTCTTGAGACACTCAGTTATCGAATAACCTTAAACCATTGCCAACTACCATCCTACTACTGTGACACTACAATTTGAGAGTCCTTTCTATAGCTATGCACTATTAGTGATGCATCTCCGTTGCTGAGTCATTCTCTTGATGAATCAGCTGATCTTGAGAACTTTACGTTCTTGTTGGAAAATGTTGCTTAGTCATCTGGGTGATTCGGTTAAGCCCTCTCACTCTCTGCATTTAACACACACATACTTTGATATATTTTACTCCCTTATTAACCAGATATACTGGGTCGGATGGTGCAGTGGTACATATTTCGGGTCGCTTCCCCAAGCATGAGTCGGGTAGTTTGAGCACCCACTAAGCGGGAGACAAGAGAGAGCTGGATCGTATCTAGCATCATTCATGCACCACTCTCTCTCGCGGTGATGTGGTACTTGTAATTTGATGTATGCACACTTGAATAGTAAAAAGTTTTCACGCTTTTCCCTGTGATGGGTATGCACGGAAGAAGTTTTACGCCGTAAAATTAACCACGAGTGATGTCTGCAAATGAAATCTGAGTGTGAGTGTTCTAAACGTCAAACTGAGACATCATAGTTAAAGCACATTTAATCCGATAAAGCTTGCACGGTACCCAAGGCACTAAATTAAGGTAACCGAATAATTGCAATTATTTATAATTATTCTTTATATATCTTATATTCTAAAATAGGACAGAAAGTAGCCGGTAAGAACGCCGCGTTCAAGGAGTGGTCAGAATCCTGGACGGGCCAGAAGGAGCGACGCTCGGATCCCCAAGCGTAAGCCAATCCGGATAAGTGGAAAGCTGCAAGCTTATATAACGACAAGAAAACAGGTAGGCTTATGATGAACTGTAGAGAATCACCTATCCAAATCCACCAAAACCTTAGCAGGACCCAGTGTAGCATTGCCACACAAGTAGTAAGCGAGCACATTGGGCTCAATGCTTACTTATATAGAAGGAACGTGCCAGGAGTAGGAAAACCATGCTGCCAATGTGGATACCCGTCCCAAAATATAAAGCACATGGTGATGTCTTTTCAGAGATGGGCAAAGGGTAGAGGAAAGTTTCTACGGAAATCGATGACTCGATCTTTCGAAGCTATGTTAAATAAGGTCAAAGATATGACTAGAATTGCAGAGTGGATTTAAAAGGAAGGATGGCTAGAGCAGTTTCAGATTACCGGGGAAATCGAGGCGTTAATCAGGCGAAGAGAGGAAAATGGAAACACAGGACAAGGACGGAATCCACACTGGCAAGAACAGTGTGAGTGCACCTCCTAGAGGTAAGACTATAATGGCGTAGAGTCCAATCAGACAGCTAAGGGGGTTTTTACTGCAAGGTTTCCTCCTATGTAAATATTAGAGTTCGTAGACACCTGCATGAGCCCATGGGGCGCCAAATCGGGCTAAATGAAATCAAATTCAAATATATACCCTATCTTATGGGCTAAGTCTCGACTAGCTGCTGAGCTCCCCCCTCTATAGATTGACGAAAGCCGGTGGCTATCTGATCCGCGAGAGCGAGCTAGTGCGCTACGAAACATTCTCTAGGCTAGGTTTAGTGGCGAGAATGACATTTTTACCTGGGAGAATGGACAGGAGGAGCGCATTCCATGGGATACGGAAATATCACTGGACGATGTGACAAGCGCCACTGTCTCTGTCAATGATATGCCACCGGGAGCGGACAAGACAACGGCACGGTTACTGAAAGCCTGTTGGTCCCATCTAGGACCTCTCGTCAAAGATCTTTACCAGGCTTGTCTGAAAATCGGCTACTTTCCCATGGATTTCAGGGTGGCAGAAGTTGTGCTTCTTCCAAAGCCGGATAGAAATCTGTCAACTGCAAAGGGTTGGAGACCAATCTCGCTGTTCTCGAGTTTAGGCAAAGGACTTGAGCGTCTAGTTGATAAGAGAATGGCGAGGCTAACGATGAGTCACCAAGTTGTTCACCCACAATTATTCGGCTCCGTACCAGGACGATCTGCAGTCGACCTTGCATCCTGTGTAATCCGTGATGCTGAGGCGGCCATGAGAAGCGGTAAGTGTGCGGCTATGGTCATACTCGACATTCAAGGTGCATTTGATGCAGTCCTTCACAACCGATTGCTCAAACGTCTTCGAGAACAAGGCTGGCCACGATCCCTATGCCGGTTTATTCAGATATTTCTTTGCCAACGAAAAGTCCAGGCCAAATACCGCGGTGGAATCACAGAAGAGAAGATACTGGAATGTGGAGTACCTCAGGTCTCGCCACCTTCGCCACGTCTTTTTATGCTCTGCATCGCTGTGCTTTTTGAGGATCGTGGTCTAACGAGCAGGTTTGTTTATGCTGATGATGTAGCTATTGTCAGAATTGGAAACACCGCGGCGGATGCCATCTCCGCAGCTCAAGGCGAATTCGACAGCTTTATCCTTCTCGCTATTGAGAGGCTGAGGGCGATTGATAGGGAGACGTCACCTTGTGAATAGAATACTGATAGGTATGGGAGAATTCAATAGATTATCGACTTTGAACTTATTGTCGTCGACTTTATTTATGTACGTCTATTATCACAGACACTGGAAATAATTCATGAGATTGCTTAATGAGAGGCTAGGATTGATTCCGATATAATATGGTAGAAGTCTTGTCCCAACCATCAGAGGGCTACAACGTCTTTATCTATCTACAGGTAAATTCTCCATATTCCAACCTCGCTAGCCATACAGGAACTAGCATGTAAAACTTGATTCGTATCATCATTTTGGGGTTGAGGTTTACCGTGCAAATGCTACTCGAGTCGCATGTCTGACTACTATGCGACACGCTCAGGTATCAATCTGTTAACCCACACCAAAACCGAAAACTACTCACAACCCTGATGATGACCCCATGAATAATTGTAACAGTAGCCTGCAACATAGCACAATTAGGCTAGACATCGTTGAACAGGACCTAATCCTAACAATAGATCACTTGGACAGAGTAAGATGATCGATTAATGGTGAATTGTATTTGTGGATGATGGATGTAGATACTGAGAGTAAAAAGGCCCTATCTACATACAGGAGTTCCTACCCTTGTTCCTCTACATGTTGTTGTCTATGATAGCTAGAGTAACTGCAGTGCTGTCCTCATTGTAGTGAACACGTTGATGTCAGTGTAAAGCGACCAGGAGGCAAAAGTGATCAGACCCCAAGGGCTTAACTTAGCTAGTGCACGGTTATCCCCTGATAGTGTGTGCAGTTATGAACTTAGATTTTTACAACACTCGCAAGGGAACACAGGATCGATTTTGACCTGACAAAGTCAGAACTTCTAGTGATCGGAGGAGGGCCTAGAAAGAAAATCAACGTGGCTGATCTTTCCATCTCGGTGAAAGATCGCTGGATCGAACAGTCAACTCATATCCAGTGGCTAGGAGTCTGGCTTGATACCCAGCTGTACTTCAAGCAGCATGTACAGGAATGTACAAGAAAGGCTAATCGTCCAGTCCATTTCTTACGACATGTTAACGGAGCTCAACGCGATGCAGCACCCGGACCTCTGATTCGTGCAGTACATGTATGCGTTCTGAGCACAGCTCTATATGGGGCAGAAGCGTGGTTGCCGGGTCTCACTCGGATAACTACACTGCGAGATAAAGAAGTCGGCACTGGAGTAGGCTGGTATCTATCTTCACTGGATAAAACGATAATGAAAGCTATCAGAGTAGCACTCTCAGCGTGGCGTACCACTCCCAATAGCGCTATTTATCGTGAAGCGGGAAAACCCCCGGCATTGATAATTCTTCAGCAAAAGATGCTGCGGTCCGCAGCTCGTATGCGAAGAATAGATATCTGGCACCCTCTAGCCCTTCGGGCGGCTGAGGACCCGAAAGAGAAAATAAGACGCCTAGGTCTTAGATCGAGACAAAGAAATCGCTTATTCAGACAACCAGAACGGTACTTGACACGCCTACAAATAATTGTGCGTCGAGTTCCGACAGCCGAAGGACCTGGAAAGCTATACTTCCCACGTGGCACCCCAGCATCGACTTTATGTAGTCGAGAAAATGAAGCTAGGTCTAGAAGCATAAAGCGATGGTTAGCTTTCCGTCCAGCTAACACGGTCTGCGCTTTCTCTGATGGATCATCATCGGGTCCCGGAAAATCAGCCCGGGGGTATGTAGAATACCAAGGAGGCAAGCTAGTTGGAATTGTTTCCGATCCACTTCCCGGAGCAGAGGTATTTGACGCCGAAGTTGTAAAAGCCTTGAAGGCTACAATTGAGATAGTATAAGACTTACCGATCTGCATTCTTCTGGACAACCAAGCGGTCACTCAGGCGCTCGAAAGAAGAAGATCTAACTCTTCGCAGTCAGTGGTGGACAAGTTTTCGCCACTGGGACACAATAAGCGTGTGGAAATACGCTGGATACCCGGTCATGTGGTGATTCAAGGCAATGAAGAGGCCGATAAGCTGGCCAAATCAGCCCTGGGAGCTCCCATTAATCGGTCACTAACCTCAGCTGTGCCCAGTGGAGAAGATCAAGATCTAACCTTTGCGGCATTAGGGAGGTGGGTTAAACTGCGCAGCCAAGAGCTCGTGGAAGAGTGGTGGCAGAAGTATCGACCGAAACGATATAAAGATCTGGACCTATTCATGCGTTGCAAAATACCACTGGAACTAGCTTACCAAGATGGGCGTACCATCGTCTTATAGCGGCAAGAACAGGCCACGGGGACTATGCTGACTACCATCGACGTTTCAACCACGAACATGAAGATCTGAATTGCGTTTGCGAACGAGAGAAAAGGCCCTGGCATTTTTCAGAGTGCCGACCTGCTTTGCAACGTTGGAGAAGCTATGAGAAAATGGCCCCACCTGGGGCCAGGGAAATGATAGGGGAGAAGGGATGGCAGAAGTTCATTCAATTCTTAACTACAAGCAGATGTTACAGTCTGCCGAAGAATGAACAGGGTGGAAGGTGACCACGCTGAGACGGATTCCAACTCGGGGGGGGGGGATGTGCTCGGAAGATAGGGATGTAGCGCAGGGCACTGTAACTCAGGCATTGATTGTTACTTTTTATTTCTTTTGTTGCTTCTGGCTTCACCGCCGGTCATATAGGTAGCAATGAGCTTTCAGAGCCCATCTACCCGTGTCACGTCTAAGTAGATGTTAGGCTCTTCCTGTCACGTAAAAGATTTCAAATTCAAATATACCCTATCTTACCCCCTGTCTATTCTCGCCACTGTGACTCCAATTTCTCAATAGTTCGAACAGTTTTCCATCTGTTGGCTAGAGTACATAGCCTCAATAGGGAAATAACATTACATCTACAATATATTTATTTTATTTTATACAGTATTAGCCTCACGTTTTCCACGTAAAAGTCAATCAAAAATTACTGTGTTTAAATTCTATACCTTGCAAGCGACTTTTATGCGAGGTTTACGCTTCACGGATGTCCTACATAGTTGGAAACTCATTTAGGACATCAATATATTAAATAAAACTAACTAATTAAATACGCTTCATGAACTACAGCCGAGTCACGCATATGTTATAACGATCAATTAGGCGGATGTTCAATTCCCGTCCATCATCCATCATCCACTATCGTTTATCCCTACCTTAGGCTATCATTTCTCATATCTTCGCCGTCCGCTCAGGTCATAGGGACTTTGCATCTTACCACGAACGTTTCGATCAGGTAAATGCGTGCAATCATTGCAGCTGCAGAGGATTAAAATCTTCCAGACACGTATTACAAAGTAGTCTGACGCTCCAGAAACTCCCAAGAACTCCTAGGGTATTCCCAAATAAATTTTGATATCTTTTCGGTACATTCAAAGGGACCACTAAAACTACCAAGTGGCTTGCGGAGACGAGGTTCTTCAGGGAAATATACCCCACGTCTCTCACCCGGCTACATAGTCATCCTCAAAATAAATTTCTGATAAATCACACACAAGAAATCATCAGCAAGGTGTACAAGACTGTGTCACCTTTTCTTAAAAAGCTCAGAGTGGCAAAAAATCAATTATCTATCCAATTATTTGTAACTTCTGTTTGCACTGTAGATTTGCGTTTTTCTGCCTTGCAGACGTTAAACAAATGCAGCCTCCGACAACTTCTCCCTCGGGCCCTTCTTTGTTTAGGTAGTGGGGGACTATTATCGACACCTGTCAGTGATGACCCCTAAGAGCCTCCAGCTCCCACTGTAGAGTCTGCAGAGCCGAGATTGAGAGGCAAAGTCCTCACTTCGATGAGGATTCCCAATCGCTTCCGCGGTCTGTATCGTCTTCATCTCTCAACACATTCCCCTATCACCATTATCATGAAGCTAACCACGATCAGATCAGATGGTAGGGTCGGAGCCCTACTCAGCACCAACCCTTGATCGTGGACGAAAAGCCGTCCGATGAGTTTCCGTAGCGTACCCAGCACCCGATACGGAGATGGTAGATTGGATCAAGCCGGCCTCGACTGTTACAAAGAAGGGAGATATAGATAAATATGCGCACCTCATGTAGTCCCGGTGTCTAGGCCTCGCCTGGCTGGGGCTGCAGGTTTTTTGAGACTTTTTCCCGCGCACGCAGTCTCCAATGCTACCATTTTTTTTGGGTAGAATGTTCCGTGGAAAAGATGTTCAAATTCCGCGGGTAATTACTGAGCTGAATGGCTATTCAAGGTCAATATATCAATGATCTTTCAAGAAACACGAGAGGCAAGGAGTGTTGTGAGGTTAAAGATCGAGAGGGATTTCGGCTTTTTGGAGAAGAAGGAAGAGTGGTATTCAAGCACAGGAGCAGGTGAGTGGAGCTTTAGATGTAAAGCTGTGGAGTTGACAAGAGGAGCGATAATTATAGCCTTCAGAGATATTCAGTTAATACAATGAACTCTTATTCGATCAACAGATTATGAGCCCGGATTTAGCTCTTCCCTCAACCATGTCCACCGAAATAGCCCCCATTTCTGTTGGATCCCTCAAGGCCAACCTGTTTTACTTAGTATATGAAATGGGAATGTACACTTGCGCTGGAACAGCTAAGATAGTATGTGGAGAGATGTCTTCATTAATGTGCAGAAGTGAAGTGACTATGATAATTATTATGTTACAGATTGGGGGAAGCTCGTCCCTTATCCACTAGCTTGTTCCCTTGTAGACCGATCACGTTACCAGTATGCAGCTCGCCAAAGTGTGCAACCAACTGAGCAGCCATGTCATTTATCCTATATCAACAACCCATCTCTCATACTGCACACATTCCTACTTGTAATGTCGTTATGTAGAGACTGGATCTCCTTCACGTGCCATGATGCCATGCTGCCATAATAACTACCTATGCACCAGCTACTAGATCTACCATACTACATAGCTGAGCATAACACAACCTCCCACTGTTGCCCTATCAAACTGTGGATAGTTTGGAAGCGATCAATATAGAGTTTAAGGTGTTAGGTTTACAAAGCTTGGAGTTACTTGTTTCAGAAAATGGTGTTTCGCTTGGTTTGTAGCAATGGGAACTCTATATCTTCTCACTAGAGATGTTTCGTTCTAAACCATGAGAAGCTCGGTTCATGGAGACAAGTTAGGGACAGATAGAGCATTTACCATTTTCTGGCCGTACATAATCTAGATAGTAACAGAAAGAGGAACAGCAGCCAGGAATTAATTGACACTTTTTACTTTTTACTTCTTACATAATTCAATTGACTCATAGAGTCTAACATGTCCTCTCAGTCCCAGTATCGGATTTGGGCACAGACATGGCAAGTCGTTCTGATGGGATCCGACTACTGAGGTGTCATCACGGACCTTGATGACAAAGAAACTTGACCCTCGAATTCCGGCTTGGGCTTCACGGAAAAAGTGAAGAATATTCGATCAACAGAACAGAAAGAATACGACAAAAGGAACAACGCTGCACTTGCTGCCATTCTCGCTGGAGTATCCACTGATCACCAAAGGATCGTCGCTGGCTTGGTTGGCCAATCCGAATCTGTCCGGCTCGCATGGCAAGCTTTGAAAAACAAGTTTGACCATGAAACAACTATATCAACTTTTCAACTCTCTTGTAGAGCTTGAAATGGACAAAGGCGATATAATATCCGATCATATCTCCAACTTCGAAACGACCTACGCCCACATCTACGATCGGTGTTCTGGCTCAACTCGGGAGGAAGCAATGAATATTAAACAATTTTTTGCTTCTGACTCGGTCAAAACCATGTCATTTCTCCGCACTCTACCTAGATCTTTCGAAAACATCGTGGAAAATCTCATGTCCAAGGAACATATCACTTTTGCCGATGTGAACAAGCGTCTACTTGACATCTAAGCAGCTCGTTCCTCTTCGCTTGGTGATTCCAAAGCCTACTTTGCTGGTGGCAAAGAATCATTTACGCATGAAGCCACGAAGACTAGTAAAGAATACTCCTGGTGTAAATCCAGGGACAAGAAATATAAGGGTCACATACACTCAGAATGTCGACAGTTGAAAGCTCACAAAGGAAAAGGAACTCAAAAAGTCAAGGAGAAGGCACATGAAGCTGCTGCAACCGAAAATCTCGATTCAAGCTCTCATTACTTGCTGGATCCTTCAGTTGAAAAGCCCTTTGTCTCACGTTATTCTTCCTCTCATCCATGGATTCTTGACTCTGGTGCTACCTCTCATTTGATACCATTAAAAGAAGATTTTACATCAATTTCTCCTAAGAATAGCTCTATCTCATTGGTATCAGGTTCAGTCTTACCCATTCACAGCTCCGGAAACATCGAATTTGACGTGAGCCTGAGTAATCAACAAATAAAGACCGCCAAATTCAATAATGTCTTGAATATCCCAGGTCTAAGGGTCAGGCTGTTTTTAGAATCTTAACTGGATGAAGATGGATTTAAAATTGCTTCAAGTAATGATAAACGGCGCGTTACTAAAAATGATGAAGAACAATTGTTTGCTAAATTTATTTTGGGTCAATATTTTGTCCAAAAAGTAGTTGAAAAATCAGCTTTTACTTCCTATCTTGACGCGCATGAGTCTCTTGGTCATGCTGGTACCTCTGTCATGTCTCAATTGCGAAAAGCTGATCCCTCTATCCCTTCAAAGCCCGAATCTTTTACGTACACTGCCTGTCTTCGTTGTAAATCAATACGCAAAATTTTCAAGTCTACGCATAGGCGCGACTCAAAGAAATTTGAACTCGTACACTCTGATTTATCTGGACGATTTTCTGTCAAGTCACTTGGCGGAAAATAGTAATACATTACCTTCATCGACGATTTCCCTAGACATGCCTGGATCAATTTTCTTAAGCACAAATCTGCTGCTTCAAAGGCAGCCCGAGACTTCGTATACTTGATCCAAACATAGTTTGACGCAACGATAAAAATGGTCTGAACTGATAATAGTGGTGAATACATTAATTCAGATGTCGAGACTTTTTTTGCAGCAACTGGTATCATCATGCGAAACTCTCCTGCATACCCACACGAGTCTAACAGTATAGCGGAAGAATTTAATCAAACAGTTGTTACCAAGGCTTACATAGTGCTCATGGAACATGGAAAATTCCACTGGGCAGAAGCAATCTCTATTGTCACGAATCAAGGAACAGGCGCTGGTGCAAATATGTGGTCGATAGTATGTAAATTATCATTCTGAAGAGAGAACTACTTCAGACTCTATCTATACATATATATATCTACATCGTCTATGTGTTTGAGGCACAGTCCCTCCGTCTCGTATCCAATGGGATTCTTCACATTTGTTGGCCCTAGTTGTTTTAACACCTCAATGTGTTGTAGCTGTATGGTCCAATACTGCTGCCCTGCCAAACTAGATGCCGATGCCTTGATATTCTGTTGAGTGGCATCATATATCCGCGCATTGATGTCGATCAATCGTGCGCTACCAATGTTAAGCCAGACTCATGTTGACCAACATGCGCTACAGGGACCAGTCGGCTTACCAGCCGTTACATCTATGGCAGTCTTCCTATATAACAAAATCCCTCATCGAAGCATTAATGGTCAATCTCCGATTGAGGCTCTGACTGGCCATCCCTTCAATTCGACCACTCACCTCCACTGTAACGCACGTACCACACGAAGGGTGCAGGTGCAGCATTCCTCACGCAGAAGATATGCAACTGCAGCCAGATAGCTTTACCACAATACCAACTGGCCTAAAAAGGCTCAAAATTAGATCTGTGTATATAGTAGTTATCTTACTATATCTGGTAGAATTGTGAGCTCACACAGAGCATCAAATCTACCATTTAGGCTCAAATGCGCTTGTTCATATCCTTGAAGAAGCCAGACCATCCGGCTCAAAATTGATGCCCAGAACCATAGACGGTATAATTGTTGCATATACAAATACTAATAAAAATTTCCGTATATATATTCCATCAAAAAGATCCATCATAGTATTAAGACAAGTTTTATTCCCCCCTGCCATGCAAGGGGAAGTCTCTCGATATCAATATCCCCGAGAAGACGACACAAAGCTCTTTATAAAAAGCTGATTTTTCTCCTCCGTCTCCAATAAATCATTAAGTAATGCCACCAGAAATTGCTAATTTGCCTGGTGAGTATTCTGATTCCCCAAAATACTCGGGTCTGCCTGCTGCTATCAATTTATCTGATCCAAATCCATAAGAAAATATTCCTTCTGCCCTTTGCCAGATCAATAGAAATACGATGTGACGGCTAGTAAGCCGGTAGATTGCCTGTAGCCTGTGATATTCATCTCATGCATACTTATTACCTCAGCGCTAAGATACGTTGGTATTAAGAGTCTGGTACTCCCCGTGCACGAAACATCGTTGGTAACTAGCCCACACTTTAATAGTGGGAGCCGGACTAGAGGACAGAGACTAGTGTTTGAAATATTGGAATCATGTATATAAATAGGGCGTTGAGTGTAGCAGTAGTCTTGTTCTTCAGTTAGTAAATAAACTTACCTTTCGACATATGAACGCCCAAGCTTTATTTATCGGAACTGTTACATACGACAACCAGATAGATTTGCAAACTATAAAGCGCACGCAGTCATTGAGGAGCCCATTACACACAAGCAGGCAATGGCAGCTGAAGATTCTGAAAGATGGATGCACCTCGGCGCAAAGATACATAGACAGCTGTGTCCATACCTATTGAAAGCTCAGTCGTAGGATCTCGCTGTGTTTCTCAAGGTGAAACACAATGCAGACGGCTCTATTGAAAGATACAAGGCTCGAGTTTTTGCTGAAGGATTCTCTCAAATTCCTGGCACTAATCTCGAAGCAACCTATGCACCAGCTGTACGCTTTGACCCTCTACACTTACTTTTCGCATTAACTGCCCATAACAAATAGAAAGTTATACAAACGGACGTTAAATCAGCATTTTTATATGGAAAATTAGACTGCAACATCTATATGGAGATTCACGATGGGCTCAAGTAATCTATTATGGTACATGAGTTGCGAAAATGTATCTGTGGACTGAAACAATCCACCATTGAGTGGCATCTCACCTTAAAAAATGCTCTGACCAAGTATGGATTCGTTCAAGCTACATTTGATCCATGCCTCTCCGTCCACAACAAGACCACTGTCTATGTTGCTGTCTACTTTGATGATATTCTGATCTCTGGCTCTGATCTCAAGATTATTAATGAATACCGCCTATTCCTTCATTCAGAATTCGAATGCACAGACCTAGGACAAGCTCATTATATTCTCAGAATCGAAGTAGAAATCACACCACGAGGCATATTGCTTAGCCAGAAATCATACTTCCTCAAAGTCCTTCAAAGATTCGGCATGCTAGAATTTCATCCCGTTGCTACTCCACTCCCTTTGTTTGGGTTATTATTAGTAATTCATCTCAATGTCCTTTCTGAGTCTATGACTATGTGTGAGTATCCGAAAAGAGCGCGAGCTAGGCGATGACAATGTCGAATCAATTAGAGACTCAGATCAGGATTGTAATGTATAAGATTCTAAACTAAAGAAGACGAGAAGAATTGCATCCGAATCGGAGTTGAAAGCAAACATAGACACATCTACAATCGGCGACTTCTCATTAATGTCGGACTCGTCATTCTCGCGAGAATCCTTTACCTTAACCTCTCCACACACCACCTCGTCTCAACAACCGATAAAGGCGTTACTCTGTTGGAAATCTAGACTCAGTATGTATGAAGGTTTAGATTTCTAGGTATGATCATCAAGTTCAATTGGATTGATTCGATTATATATGGATAAGCTTAGCTAGGCGACATAAGGTTCAGTGGTATCTGAAATGCAGTGGGTAGGAGATTCTACCTTGCGATAATTGAGTGGCTGGTTGTTGCTAGATCACTGGGAGTTCTGGATCACTAAATCTGTCGGAGCACTTGCTCTGGTAGGCCTGAGGTTTAGATTCATGCCTTAGGCTCACAAGTGGACTCAGGCTTTATCAACGCTTCAGGGGCGTCCACAGATAGACATCCATATACATATACACGTTAATCAGTCGCCGCTTCTGCAGTAGCAAATACCATTCTCACTACCTGTAATATCACAGAGATTGACCCTGTCATACCAACACTGATCAGTGCTTGAATTGACAGCAAGCACAGACAGCTAGGTACTTCATAGGAAGATGATCCCATCGGCAAGTTCGACCAGGTCGTGAAAGGAAGCGACTGCCCTTTCCACAAGTTGGGTTCCGGTAGTGCGTATATCGAAGCACCGTATCACAAGTTGATATCACTGCCTTCCCGGTGTCCAAGACCCCGCCAGAATCGACAAGATGAGCCATACTAAGGTACCAGAGTTTGTAGGACTTCGTCAGGCCGACTGGGTAAAAGGAACAATTACTGAAGGTACCAGTATTTCGAGAGCGCTGATGGGTCTCGGCAAGTTGTATGTCAACCCCCAGGACAAGTTTGGAGCCAAGCATTATGAGGTGCTCGAAAACAAGCCGAGAATTTTCTTCGAAAAGTGCCGAATCGCCGGGGTTGGCGAAAATCAGTTTAAGAATGTGTTCTCGACGATGCTGCGAGACGCCGCCCACGACTACTACTTCAGGCACCTTGCTGAGCACCTTAACGACCTGAGTTTCGATGAGATGGTCCACAAAACGAAGGAAAGGTTTCACACGAAGACAGAAGAGCAGAATTACCTGACAGAATGGCGAGCTCTCACCCTTCTCAAGGTTATTAGGGACAATCCCGAAAAGAACACCCTCCAATGTCTTGACCTGGTTATCGAAAAACTCCAAAAGATCTACGAAGCTCTCAGATGTAACTATAGTCACAAAAGCCACAGCCTCGCCGGACAGCTGTACGCTGCATGTCAAGGCGTATCAGCCTGCGCACAAGCACTCATCCGCCCCCACGACGGATTCGAGAATGCCTGCGCTGAGCTACAGTCTACTGTCAAGATCCATATGGACTGTGCACCACGGAATACAGAGCAATTTCATCAGGAAGCAGAATACGACAATGACAAAGAAGATAACAATGGACAGTTATTTGTCGACCGCAGGTACAGAGAAAGAGGAGGCCACAATAGAGGGAGATTACAAGGAAGAGGTGGATTCATGGTGGATTCAGCAGCAATAACGACCGCCAAAAGATCTGCTTCGTGTGTAAAAAGGCTGGATGCTGGTCCACTCGGCACACACCAAGCGAACGTCAGGGACGGATCAAGAGCTGGCGGACGTACATGGCGGAGAACGAACTCCCGAACAACAACAATACCCTGGGTATGTTTATCATCGACTATGAAGGTTACGAGGCGAACCAAAATGACGGTGAAAGTAACCTTATTGACATGTTCAACACGTGGTCAGAAGACAAGATTGAACAGTTCAACACCAGCTACGGGACCATTGATGGACAGAATACGGCTATCCTGCTCAACAATCAAGCGTCCATACATGCCCTAACAGGCAATGACCCATTTAAACGGGCCCAATCAGAGCTAAGCTCTGTGTTTCAATTCGGCAGCCGTTACGATTCGGAGATATTCCAGGGGATTTTGCCTGACACAGGAGCCGCCGGAGTATCGACAGCTGGAGAAAGCCAAGTTAAGACTCTCCGAAAGATCATCCCAGAGCTCAAAATGGACACTAGGACAGCAGGCACCCATCGCATAACCTTCGGTGACAATCCCCACGTGGCAACCCTGGGAACAGTCGAGGTGAAGATCCCGTTATGCACAATAACGTTTACAGTCGTTAAAGCAAATACCCCATTTCTGCTATGCTTAACTGACATGGACAAACACCGCGTGTTCCTGGATAACACGCGGGACGTACTCGTCCATACGAATGACAAGGGTAAGCAGGAGATGTACCCCTTTGTGCGTAAATGGGGGCACCCTTTCTTTCTCCTTGACCTACAGGCCACAGCAGCAGCATGCCATCTGACTGAGACCGAGCTTCGGCAGCTCCATCGATGATTCGGTCACCCGGCAGTAGATAGACTCAGCAAGCTACTCTCGCGCGCTGGATACGAGGACATCAACGAGGATGCCTTAAAGCATATCAACAAGTTCTGTCATCAATGTCAGATCCACTCGAAAGCACCTGGCCGGTTTCGCTTCACGTTGCGAGAAGATCTAGAATTCAATTTTCGTTTGATTGTCGACGTCATGTACACAACCGGCAAGCCAGTTCTTCACGCAGTCGACGAAGCAACAGCGTTTCAAGCAGCACGATTTCTACCGAACATGACTTCCAAGACGACCTGGGAGACACTGCGAGCTATATGGATTGACACTTACCTTGGACCTCCAGACTTTCTGATCACGGATGCAGGAACCAACCTAAAGGCTGCCGAGTTTGTTGAAAACGCACGGCTATTAAACATCAAAGTGGAGGAAGTTCCTATCGAAGCACATCACTCGATCGGTAAGGTCGAGAAATACCACGGACCGGTAAAGCGAGCATACGAAATCTTGGCAATCGAGTTGCCTAACTTGCCAGTAGAGAACGTCCTCCAAATGGCTGTGAAAGCGGTGAATGATACCGCGGGCCCAGACGGTCTTGTCCCGACATTGTTAGCCTTCGGCGCGTACCCACAAATGACTCAGATATCCCCGCCATCTATAGACATCATCCAGCGAGCCGAGGCTGTGAAGAAAGCAATGGCTGAGATTCGAAAGCTTAACGCCAAACGCCAAGTGGAAGATGCTCTCGGCATGCGAAATGGGCCTAATATCGTTGATACATTACAGCTACCTCTCACGAGCGATGTTCGCGTGTGGAGGGAAGGTGCTGGTTGTACTGAACCTCACAAGCTTCTTGCACGGAACGATGATGATACGGCATGTACCGTCGAGATCAACGACAGACCGGTTATCTTCCGGATTACATCAGTCAAACCCTATTATCAGAATAAAAATACCGAGATCCCAGCAGCCGAGTTGTCAATAGAAGAAGGCAAGGAATTACAGCGCGATGACGCTGACGAGTACAACCCGGAAGCAAATGTTTCTGTAGCGCCACGCCGACGAGGTCGACCGAAAGGATCCAAGAGTAAGCCAAGTTTCGCTCCAAATCTAGAGGTAAAATATAATGGTAGCATTTTCTTAAGTGATAAAGAGAATGCCGATGCAGCTCTAGCCGTGAGGCTACGCAAGGAAGGGAAGATACTGACCCCAGGAGCTCCGTTCGAGCTATCTGATCAAGCAGAAATCGAAGCACTCATTGGTAACGGCGTTTTCAGATTCGAGACATATGATACAGCCAAGCATGGTAAATCAACTAGGTTCAAGGCAAGGTTGGTCCACGAAATTAAAGGAAAAGGGACAGAAAAACCATACGAAAAATCGCGACTTGTCGTAATGGGTTACAACGACATGGAGAAACAGCAAATGCTTACGCAGAGCCCCACCATACAACGGGCTAGCCAGTATATCATCCTTGCGCTCATGCCAACCTTATGTAGATCAACCACATTACTCGTCTGACTCCGAGACATAACCCAGGCGTACGTGCAGTCAGAGACCCCATTCCAGCGAAAGGTCATTGCGGAAATCCCAGTACAGATACGTCACATGTTCCCCCCAAACACCATAATGACGATCATCAAGCCTCTATACGGACTGGCGGAATCTGGATTACACTGGTGGGCTATGTACTTTCGCCATCACTGTGAGAAACTGCTTATGGAGACGTCGACGTTCGATCCCTGCCTTCTGGTAACCACAAAGAAAGCACCGTCGTTTGGAATAGTTGGAATGCAGACTGACGACACGTTAGGCCTAAGTGATGAGGCTTTCGTGGAGACCGAGGATCGAAATTTGACCTTCAAGGTGAAACCGAAAGAGTTCCTGACGGTGGACCACCTTCTCCTCTTTAACGGATGCAAGCTAGCACTCGAGGGTGATGACCTAGTGCTGCAACAAAAGAACCAGGCCGACAAATTTGCGCCAGCAATTGACAGCAAGTGGTACATGCAGCAGAGTGCACGAGGAGCCTACATCACCACGATATGCCATCCAGAGGCCTCGTTTAACCTATCTGCTGCAGCACAACACAAGGAACCAAACATTGCTGACATAGCAATGCTGAACAAACGGCTCAAATGGCAGAAAGAAAATACTTCTAGGGGATTGCGTTATGTGTCGTTGAATTTGGGAAATATGAAACTCTTTGTGTTTTTCGACGCGTCATTCGCCTACAACAAGGACCTAACCTTGCAGATCAGCTACATCATTGTGCTCGGCAGCGAGGAGGACCTAGATGATAGCTTTGAGATGACCGGCAATATCATTCACTGGTCGTCCACTGTTGGTAAAACACGAAGTTATACAAATTGGGTGCTGTCACAAAGTTAGCTGTCCGTCACGAAGTCGGTGAATAATCTCAATTAACTGGTATCTCGAAATACATAAAACGTTGTCTCTTCTTTCCTTCTCCATCTCTCCTTCCTTCCTCTACTCCAAGCGCCTCGCTAATGAGCTAAATCAGACCCCTGTCAGTGTCCTAACGACAACCTGAATACCGCAAATACATATAGCAATTTACACTACCAAAATATGATCCTTTTACCGACATCTACAAAGTGCAAACGCGTTACGCGCAGCGTTCTGGCCTCAGAAATTTACGCAATGGCTCACGGCGTTGATATGGCTGTAACGATTGCGGGAACTATTAACAATATCTCCAATAAGTTTGGCACCGTCCACAATCTCGATATCCCTCACATCCCCATAATCGTCTGCACCGATAGCAGGTCGCTGTACGAGTGTCTCGTCAAGCTTGGCATCACAAAGAAGAAACGCCTCATGATCGATATCATAGCGCTGCGGCAGAGCTACGAGAGGGGTGAAGTCCACGAGGTTCGATGGATCAATGGTAAGGATAACCCTGCCGACGCGATGACCAAATCAGCAGCCAACAGAACTCTTGAAAAGCTCATCAACACCAACAAGATGACCTTGCGTGTGCAAGGCTGGGTTGAAAAAGCCAAAACCAATTGACGGATCGATGAGGCAATGTATAAGGAGTTATGGGAGTGAATTGATCTTGGGAAGAGTGCGGTTAGAAACACGATCTTATTTTCCTACATTTGAGTATTTTACGGTATAGTTTTCATGAGATGGTTGGAGTTGTGGGTTTTAAGATCACAATGTAATTGATACCAAAAAAAGGTTGGCAATTTGCTCTCTAAAGAAAAAGTTGCCAGTGTCGGAGCACCTGCTCTGGTAGGCCTGAGGTTTAGATTCATGCCTTAGGCTCACAAGTGGACTCAGGTTTTATCAACGCTTCAGGGGCGTCCACAGATAGACATCCATATATATATACACGTTAATCAGTCGCCGCTTCTGCAGTAGCAAACACCATTCTCATTACCTGTGATATCACAGAGATTGACCCTGTCATACCAACAAAAGCCTTCGGAATCTTTATTTAAGGAAAGACTTATCTGTATATGTTAAACTAAGTCAACGGAGAATTATATATTATTAATTCATATTCAGAAAAGTGTTCGTCATAATATACAACTATCAATTAATTTTTGTCCGAAATTATACACTTGTTCTTCGAGATATTTCCTCCTAGAAATCCTTGACAATTTCTAACATACTCCAATTGCAAACAGGAGCTTGCCTCATTCTTTACCGACCATCACTCCCTATAAATTTACGACGCTACGTATACCCGTAAGGAGAAAATTAAGTCATAGTATACAAAGTTGGGATCTTGGTTTATGGGGGACTGTTGCTCTAATGTGTTGTGCTGGCTCGGTTGAGTTGTTAGGAGACAGGGGAACGGAGGATGGGCTGCTGGATTAGGAAAGGGTGGAAAATACAGGCTGGTGCATTGACGCTGTTCATGTACTCTACAATGTCTTGACCTGCCGAGTATAGTGAGTTAATCTTTCCAAGATAATATCATACTTCACATCATCCATTAGATGATATTATCAATCTACGGGATGCACATCTAGCATCACCTTCATAGATCGCCATCGTCAGTAAGAGTTCACATTTGATACCTACTGACACCCATTTGGCCACAGTGATACACACTCAGTGTCCATCGTGCCATCACCCAGCGTGAGCGCACCATCTCCGCGACTCACCATTGCACATGAGCCCGTGTAACTCCACCGACGAACAGCAGAGAGATAATTGCTATACACCTCACAGCTCATAACCACAACAATAGAGGCTTCCGTAACACTCTATATTGGGTAGAAAATGCATCTTCTAGATACAAAGAATGAGGTATTGGCCCTAATACTAAAATCACCATTGAGCTCGCCCGTCTGGGGCTCCACACACAAGGATATCTACTAGCTGCACGGTCCGGTCATGGCGACTTCACGGACTACCACTAACGTTTTCAGCACGAAAATGCCATTCTTACCTGCACATGCAGAGAAGTCCCCCAACAACTTTTTCTATTGCCACCTCGAGCGATACCAGGCTCAGCTCCACAGGGCGCAGAATTATAATCCCAGTGTATCTTGGGCTCTTGCTTCGGTGGACGGAGTTAATGCATTCAATAGTTGGTTGATGTCACAGTCTAAGCATAGGCACTTGGGCAACCTTATGGTCAGAGGTAGTTTTAATTTCAATCTATGGTGAACTACAGATTGAAGAGGATAATAAGAGTTACTATATACATGATTATTATCCCAGCCAATGACTTAGATTTCTATCCGTATATCCGTATTCCTTACTCGTATTCCCTACTCATATCCCCTACTCGTATCACATTCTCGTGCCCCATCCCCGTGTCATGAATGCGCTTTTCACCCTAGTAGTATATCGTCATCCACGTAGTGTAGCACGCAGAGCCAGGGAAATGGAAACAGGTTAGTGATAAATTAGAAACCACCGATCGCTACACTCACCCGTAGATCACTCCTAAAAGAGACTAGCTATGGCGCTATCTGGAAGTATGTGGGATTGGTTAATTATCATGAACATAACCTGTAACATAACATAATAACACAATAAGATACCATTCGCATCCCGTAACATTTATTGCCATAATCACCCAAGTATCTTCTAAGCCCCCTGAGTAGTCTTAACCATTTAATTGAAGATACCAAGTGTGTACAACCATATACATCACCACCCTTCAATACCCCGGACGTGTTACAATATTAGTATTGCCACTTATAAGGCCCTCCTTGTTTCATGCTAAGCCTGCGTTAGACAGCGCAGGCTACAGGCAATTACCGGCTTACAAGCCGTCACACTTGAATTTTACAAATTTCTTCGAAAGGGCACAACGATAAGTCTTATTCGAACCAAATCACGATTTGATATAAACAATTTATTCTTTTCAAACCCCTTCGAAGCCCTCAAAGAAATTGCCTAAAAGTAGTAACTGAGGCATACAAATCGACCAGCATCAGGGTGCTCGTACATGAAACTGCTACTATTCCGATAAAAATCTACTTGAAGCAACAAAGGGCTCAGTATATAGGCCGCTCAAGTTCTCTACCAGTCCAAAAGACTATCCAATCAGCATGTAGTAAAATTAAGCTTCCCAGAAGAGGGAGGGGAGATATTAGAGCACACAATAGAAGAGCAGACCTTGCATACTGGAAAGAGATTTGCGGAGAGGAGAAATCCAAGGAATTACAAAAAGAAGCGGTAAGGGTTGCAACGTACCTGCAACAGGCGACATCTTGGTCCCCCACAAAGCGAACTCGACAGCCTAAAATATTTGCTTCAGCAGATCCTAAAACTTGGACAGCAGCAAAGTTCTACCAATGCCGCTATTCTGGACGTACTAAAATAAGCTTTCGGGAGTCACCATTTTCTCTCCACAAAAACCTGACGAGGGCCCAAAGTAGCTTAGCAATCCAAATTCGATGCGAGCATATCGGGCTCAATTCTTATTTACACAGAAGAAATGTACCAGGAGCTTATCACCCAAGTTGTCCGTGTGGCTACCAATCACAAAATCCCAAGCAAATGATCATGTCCTGCCCCAAGTGGTCAATTGGTAGAGGAGAAATCTGGAGACAAGCCCGAAATCGCTCCTTTGAAGCAATGATCAACAATCCTAGCGATATGAAAAGAATCACACAATGGATTCTTAATCATGGTTGGATAGAACAATTCCGCTTGACAAATGCAGTCGAAATGCTGCTCAGGGAACGAGACGGAACATGTACAAGGTTGGGGTCGATAGAAGGGACGTGATTGGTACACATCGACGGCGTTACAATGTAACTGTACTTCCTGAAGGACAAACTGCAAACTCTAAGAACTAAATCAGAAAGCTTGGGGGTTTTTCACCGAGAGGTGTCCTCCTATATAAATATGTAGATAGGTTTACAGCCACTTGCATGGGCCCATAGGGCGCCAGATCAGGATAATGAATACAAATCAAATCAAAATTAATTCTTTTCATTTCTTTCTATAAAATCATTTCTTGATTTGGTACCAACTGCATAAAATGAGGTTCGTTGGACGTAAGACCTCCATGCATACCATAATATTCGAGCGCAGAATGAAAAGAGCCTAGCTTTCATCTGCTTTGTTGGGTCTATGTAGGCACCAACACGTCGACTACTTTAATCTAGACTAGACTAGCCGGTATGTGAAAAACTCGCGTGCTGTGCGCGGGCACAACTTTGTGTATTATGAATAAATAAATATTTATGAGACTCGATAGGGGTCACCTTTCCTCTTTGTAGACAATCTCAATCACCAGATTTGATCTTGTCAAGCTATCTTATGACCTTTACTCTGACAGCTACCTGAGCGCGCTAAATGAAATGAAATTATTTTTATGTCTACCAGGCACTAGTTATAACTTAAGCCCCATGCCTGAGGGCTCATAACCGGTTAAAGTTATGAGCTTGAGCGAAGATGGAGGTTGTAGCGGAACCAGTGTCGACGGTTAGACCGATGCAGTAAGTTTTGTATGAGGTTGTGAGAGGAAGATCCGAGTGGAAACAATTGTATTTAGATAGATGTATTGTTCAGAGTAAAACCGAGATGATAAGAGTGAGATTGCGTGTTTGCATATCTTATCAACTGTAGTTTTTGACCAGTATTTATCAATCTCAATGGATCGTAAGTTATGATCCATGCAGATGTAGATCTATGTACATACATATATATGGGCCAGGAATATAAAGCTAAATACATGTGTGTCGGTAATAGATAAGAGAAAACTATAACCTGCATTTGAGACATAGTCATCCGCTGGAATTCTAGTGTGAAATAAACGCTAATGCGCATTAAACTTTCGGTGAAGGGTGTACTGATAACAGTGATATAGAATGGGGAATTTTATAGTCAAATTAGCCGGACTTGCTAATAACTTATTCTTGGCATTGCAAGATATATCATATTTCAACAGTTCTTTGTTAGCACGCTTCTTCCAGATCTTCAGTCGTCGTCTTCGACGGATTAGCGTTCGTGGATGATACTAACATACTGACCTGGTCTAACTCTACAGAAGATAATTGTCAAAATCTCGAAAGGCTCCATGGGATTTGCGAAAAGTGGGCTGACCGACATGGTGTAAAATTTGCTCCGGAGAAGTACCAGCTAATGCACTTCTCAAGAGCTAGAAAGAGACACAACATGCAGGCCACAGTCCAAATCCAAGGCCATATCGCCCATCCGCAACCTTCTCTTCGTGTCCTAGGCATCCACCTCGACCCGAAGCTCAATTGGGGTGCTCATGTCGAAAGCATACAGCTCAGAGTCGAACAACAGATACAAGCCTTAGGTAGATTGGCACAATCAACTTGGGGTGCAACGTTCCACAAAGCAAAACTTGTGTACAATGCAGTGGTGAGACCAGCTATCACCTACGGAGCCCCCATCTGGGCCGAGCCCGGAATGGCAGGCAAAATCCCCAAAAGAGTGATCAAGCCACTTCGAAGTATCCAAAGAAGGTGCCTAAAGATCGTCACGGGTGCGTATAATTCGACCAGCAGCAAGGTACTTGAGCATGAGACCTCTGCCTTATCGATGGAGACCTATCTGAAACTAAGGAGGGTCCAGCACGCCGGACTATCGAAAAACCTGCGTTTTCATGATACGATATTGTTGGCATGCAGGAAGATAAAGCAACCCCGAGCTGGAAGGCAAGACGCACGAGCTGTCACAAGGACCTTGGATATTGCGGAGTGGGGTCAAACATGTGGAAATATAGACACAAAAGAACGAAAGAAAGCGGCTGGAAAGGTCGCAGCTTTTAAAGAATGGGAACGATCCTGGACGAGACTAACGGCCATGCAAACTACTAACCACCACGCCACAGCAGATCCCAAAATCTGGAACGCAGTAAATCTTTACACAGATGAAAAGACAGGAAAGACAGGAATGAGCCAAAGAGGAACACCTTCTAGTATCCATAAACACCTGAGCAGGGCCCAGAGCAGCATAGCCATGTAGATAAGAAGCGAACACATTGGGTTCAATTCTTATCTGCACAGAAGAAAAATTCCAAGTGTAGATAACCCGCGATGCCAATGTGGATATCTGTCCCAGAATGTGAAGCATATGATCATGGCCTGCACCAGCTGGGCCAAATGAAGAGGAGAAATACTGAGAAAGGCAGAGAACCGGTCATTCGAAGTGATGATGAATTACCCCGAAAGATGTTGCAAGAATTACAAGGTGGATACAAAAGGAAGGAAGGCTAGAGCAGTTTCGACTGACGCTTGAAGTCGAAGCCATGATGAGTGACAGAGAGGGCAGTAGGAGGAATTGATCTCCTGCCATAAATAAGGGAGTGGACGGTATCCGCACTGGATATAACAGTATTAGTGCACTTCGAGAAGGTAACACAATATCAAAGTGTAAATAAATTGAAAAGCTGAGGGGGGTACCATAAAGGTTTCCTCCTAAATAAATATTAGAGTTCGTAGACACCTACATGGGCCTTAAGGCGCCAAATCGGGCTAAATGAAATCAAATTCAAAATAAAGAAATAAGGGGACATCATTTTTGCCAGAAAGCTGCGCAGCGTTCCACGCTGCCCGTATCATCAATTTGACATCGTGATTATTATTTTTACATCTTCATTACCCTCGCATCATCTTTTCGCTTTCCGTGCTCCAACATGGCGAGTGTGGGTGCTGGTGTGGGTAAATCCAGCGGTTTCGACGCGTCGCAAAATGCGACAATGGCACTATCAAACAACGGCAGCGGAGCGCAAACAGCTCCAAAGGATAAGAACCTTGAAATCCTAAGGGAAACTATTGAAACAGGTCAGACTAATCGTGATTGGAGAGATGGATGAGCAGGACTTACCCTCAATGGAGGACGTGAACGAGGCCGTCAAGGCCTTCAACGCGCATAAAAGGGCCTGGACGGAAATGTCCCAGAAGGAGTCTCCTATCGAGGAGAGGATGATGGCTTTAGAGGAAGTCGTAAAGAAAAGCCTCGTGGATCCCGCTTGGAAAGCTGCTCCAGCAGTGGTTTCAGGCGCGCCGATACCAAGGAGTTACGCGTCGGTCGTAGCTCCTGAAATGGCGAAAACAGCGGTACGAATAAGAATTGATGACGCCCAAAACTTGCAGCCACAAGAGCTGCTAACAAAGGCACAACAACACATTAAAGGCGCATACGCGATTCGCCAAATGCGAAGCAACGACACTGAGGTGTTCGTCCAGTCGGCGTCCCAGAGAGACGTGGCGCTAAACATGCGACAACCAACGGACTTCAAAATTCTACGGCAAGATTTTCCAGTCGAGGTAGACGGTGTCCCATTGCGGACACGAATTGAAGGCGGCAGAGATGCCAACAATTTTGCCATCATCAGGGAGATAGAGACGGCTACAAAGGCACGGATTCCAGGCTTAGTCATAAGTCGTATAAGGTGGTTATACGACGGAAAGAAACACCAGCGGTGAAAGAAAAATGGCCGCACTCGTGGATCAATTGTGGTAAGCCTCCCATCGGAGGCAATGCAAACGGAGGTAGTTCGACAGGGCCTTGTTATTAACGCCATGTTCTTCACCGCGCAGGTATGGTCGCCACGGGCTCAGCCAAAGCAGTGTTACAACTGCAGCAAGTGGGGACACACGCAGGCGTCGTGTGGAAAGGCAGCCAGGTGCGGTGAGTGCGCTGGCGCTCACCAAACTCAGGACTGTCCGAGGAAAAGGGTTTCTTGTGCGAACTGCGGCAAGGAGCACCGTTCGTGGCAGAAAGCAGCGTGTCGGACCTACCAGGTTTACAAGGGTAGTGTGGAGAAGGCTCGGATGGAGCTGTTATCGAGGACGGCAGAAATATGGAATGAAAACCCTACCATGGCGCCAACACGAACAGTCGGAACGACCGACGACCAAGGATTCACTTTGGTCACCAGTAAAAAGGCTGAAAGACTCAAATTAGGGCCAGGACGACCGCGTAAGGTAATCGAAGCCCCAGCGGCACTAACCATCGCCTCGACAGCAGCACCACCATCGGGGCCAACTCTTCGAACACCTCGAAGACCAACGCCGAGTGAGGAGGTGCCTTCTCTTTTCAATTTCTCATAACGATGGTCTGATCGAAGGGGGAGTTAACGAATTCTGGTGAAAGTTTATAAATTTGTGGTTGAAAGGAACGTCATCCGCATTAAGCCGGGTCGGTTCAGAGTTGCAGGACATCGGGTTTTGTTTGTTGAAAGCTTTTTCCCTTCCTAACATGGCTTACCGTCTTCATGGTTCTGTATATAGATACCGCATAGGACATCAAACGAGACTAATTCAAATAAATAAATAAATAAGTAAATAACCTATTCCAACCTCTTAAACACACACGAGATCGTGTCGGGAACCTAGACGAAATGGAGGGCCCGAACTTCCACAACACTCCGTGTCTCCAATTTCAACAGAGTGCTGTCTATGCTTTCCATGGTCCGAAGTCGAAGCGGATGGTAATTATCTAGTCTTCGGATTCGCGCGGCAGTCTTGAGCCCGCGATCCTCGAGCAGAATATGTGCAGGTGGAATGCCAGTCTCCCTTCTCAGGGCTGCGATGGGCATGGTGCGCCAGGCTGGTAGAGCCACGCGAATTCCTAAGGCAGAAGTTTGGTCAATAACTTTGCACTGTCTCTTCCATGAATTTCGCGCGACACCCTGATATGTTTCCCTGGTTGGCTCTGGGCACCAGGATTCCGCTGCGTGCAACGCGATTGGCAGGACTACCGTGCGAATCACTGTGGTTAGTAAGTCGGGCATTGGTCCCTGAGTACACTGAGTACAATGAGTGAGTCGTCGGAAGTGTTGCACTAGACGCATTGCTTTACAGGACCACTTGGCGATGTGGCTTTCGAAGGCCAGACCGCGATCAAGGTGTACTCCGAGCCATCGGATATTGTCGGATGCTTGTACATCGCGAGTACTTACCCTTATAGCCGGAAGATTGTGAGCCCTGGATCTGGGGCCGACGAATTAGACTACTTCGGCCTTATCTGGGTCGAAAAAGATGGCATTTTCAGCAGCCCATCCTAGGACTGCATCGACTTCTCTCTGGACAGCTGCTGCGGCTTTGTTTGGAGTCGACCCTATGCCGAGGATAGAAACATCATTTACATAGCCAAATCTCCAACTACTGCCCCCCATGACTTCGTTTTAAGGGCTGTGTAGGTTAGGCAGTCAGAATTGTCGTTGAAAATGTGTTTCTCTGACCAATTGTTTGAAGAAGGCGATTGGACCACACATCATGGCGAGCGGGGTAATGAGGAGAGACAGACCAACCTATTACGAGCTAGCCCAACAACGCTTACAGGGCTAATCCCTTAAACAACCCAGTTTGAAGTTTTACTTTTTCCAACCTAGAGGCACTGTATATCACTAGCGATTTCTACATTCACACAGTACCCTTGATATGGTATAATATCTTGGTGTCTCCCAGCTGTATTTAAAACCATGCATCACAAACTAACATCCGCATTATTGAAGCTCTGATATTTTTGTATTCGATGCGTGCATCAGTTCTTTCTTGAAGAGAAGGTTGGGAATCATCAGTCTACATACATGGCTACTCATACTATAGAGACGCTCGTTGGTGCTACAGATAAAGATTCTCTTCAGAAGAACGTCATTACGGAGAGAAAAATCATTTATGAGCCATTGACAGACCTAAAAATGAATAATTCAATGTTTGCCAATTCGACAGTCAACGCTCTGGTTAACATAGATCGAAGTGACAATAAACCTGCGAATGAATATCCAATGGTTGGTGAACCAGATATAGTACCCACCTTTGAGATAGGCTGCACGAAAAGAGTAAAGGTTTGTTGACTACCGGCCTAGCACAGACACGTTCTATAGATCTATATCAGTCGATACTAACTGTCAATAAAATTTAGGGGTCTGTAATTGCCTTTGATAAAAAAGGATTTACTACTTGCAGGGTGAAAAATGAGATTCCCCCGGTGGATCATGGCGTCACACAAGCTTTGGAGTATCTTAATTCCTCAGTAATTAAAAACAAGATATATTTCATCTCGAGTGTATCGACTGAGCTAAACCATAGTCTAGCTACTGCACTCGAGGATCTTATAACTGGTATACCCATAGTCTATGGGGACGTCAAAAGTTTTCTCCAGACATCAAAGAATACGCTCGACAAATTCTTTGAAGATTTACCCAATTTCATTAAAGCTTTGGCCAAAGAATTGTCGAAACAAATTCAAAAATTTCTTCCTGCGGAGCTAATAAAAGTAGCCTCAACTGTACCAAAATTAAATTCTAAAGATGGCATAAAATTAAAAATTATAGATACCCTAGCAAAAATTTTGAAATCAGTCTCTACCGGAATGAGGTTTTTTTTGCCAGCATTTTTGATCAAAAAAGTATCAATATGTTTAACAGTTATTGTCTTCCTATTTGTTGTTTGGTACTGTCGTAAACGGGGAAAAGATGAGCGCCTGAAATGTATGGCTAAGTAAGAAAACCTTGTTCTGCGGGAAATCAGCATAATAAAACTTTCAATAATTAAATTCCAATTACATATCTAAATTACAGTTTCGATTTAGCCGTGGTCTACTCAATCATCAGTTGGGGTAATTAAATTTCTTTATTTTTCAGATAACAGTAATTATTGAGCTCTAAGGTTACAGTCAACGCCTCCCTTGCTGAATTTGAAGTTTGAATTCGAATTCAATTAACCCGATCAGGCACCCTATGGGTCCATGCAGGTGACTATCTGCATTATTTACAAAGGAGGAAACCAATTTGGTGAAAACCCCCTGATCCTGTCTTTTTATGTTCCTATCAATTTATTTGGTTTACATTCAGGAAGTGCAGTGTACACTGTTCAGCCCGTGTGGATTCCGTCCTCTCCCCTTCCAGATCTATTTACTTTATCCGACATTGCTACCTCGACTTCTCCTGCAGGTCGAGGCTGTTTTATCCACCATTTGTTTAGTATCCACCGTGTAATTCTAGCCATGTCTTCTGGGCTGTTCATCATTGCTTCAAATGACCTGTCTTTGGCTTGTCGGAGAAAGTCGCCTCTTCCATTTGCCCACTGCGAACACGCCGACACCATATGCTTGACGTTTTGCGACGGATATCCACATTGACAGCTTGGCTCTTCTAGTCCGGGTACTTTCCTTCTGCTCAGGTAAAAATTGAGTCCGATATGCTCGCTCCTTAGCTGAATGGCGACACTGCTTTGGGCCCTGGTCAGGTTACGGTGGATTTTTAAGGATTTATCTTTGAAGTTCATTTTGGTGCTGCCTGTTTGTTTATCAGTAAATATATTTGCCGCTTTTCAATTTTCTGGATCGGCTGATGCTGGTCGGCCAGGGCACTGTTTCATGATCTGGCTTGTCCATGAATCCTTCCACTCCTGAAAAGCCGCTATCTTCCCAGCTTCTTTCAGCCTCCCCTTATCCTTTTCTCTTCCGCAAGTTCTTGTCCATTCGGCTATGTCTTTACTCTTGGTCAATGCATGCGGAGTTTCTCTCCCGTTTGCGGGCAGCTCTATCCTCTTACATGTCGATCGGATTGTCTCTTGAACTGGGAGTTTATCTGATAGTTCGGCATGCTGGACCCTCCTTTGTTTCAGGTATATCTCTATAGGGATCCCTTGCTGAATTGTAATTTGTGTTAGAATATAGAATAATTGGGGCTATCAAGAGGGCCACGTTGTTGGTACACACGTGACTAAAAATTATGTAATTATTTCACTTCAGTAGTTATTTGTATCTATGCGCTCTTCAACCTTAATGACTGAGGGGTCATTATTTCCTTAATAATTTGATTTATTTAACTGGGCAAGTTTTACCGCGCAAATTTAAGAAATGACACGCGTGTTGGTCTCTGGCGATCCATGGTAACCTTTAAGACCAGCAATAAAGTCAAAGAAAAAAGATGGTGAAAGCTTTCGGGACCACAATATCATTCTTCACATCCCTATTTCTGCACCTTTCACGGATCCGTGATTAGAATTTTAATGCTAATGTTAATTCGTGATAAGATGAAGGGGTAGTTAATTAAAACCCTCAATTTTGTAATAAGTTTCCTTATACAATTAGTCATGTAAAAAGTCATGTAAGGATATACAAGAGAGTCATGAAGAGAAGGACAAGAACACAGCCATTAATGCTAAGATATTGGCAAGAATTGATTACGATTAATTCCGGCTGGCAAATGCTTCTATTCTTGTATGTAATAGTTCAGCATGAGAGAGATTTACTCCTCACGCAACGTCTTCTTTACTTACCCTTTACAATACATTTGTTCACCCATCTCTTCTTCGGGAAGACCATATATCCATTGCCCAGTTCTTCAACAGCAAGACCCACGTGTAACATCTACTGTAACTAGTTGCCCATTCATCTCTTCCTAGAGAAGACCTCTCATCCCTTTGACCCATTTATTATCTTCATTCACCACCTAGATCTTCACTAGGCTATACAACGCACCCCGTGGAACACTGTCAAACCCTCATCCTCGAGAGCACCACTCAAATTTGGCGTCCTATTGAAAACAGGGTGATATGTATATTATACTACTTGAGTCATAAACTATCTAGCACACTAGAATCTGTCATGGTCCTTGTTGTTAAGGGCGAATAGAATTACGGACACCCCACGTAAACAGTACCACAAAGAATAAATATTTTTCTGAAGAGATTAACCTCAGGAAATCCGTTACATGAAATATGTGTTGGAAATGGAGACACGGAGTGTTGTGGACGTACGGGCCCTCCATTTCGTCTAGGTTCCCAACACGATCTTGTGTGTATTTAAGAGGTTGTAATAGGTAATATGGTAGCGCTTCAGGCTACCTATTGGACATATGAGCGGCTGTATGGCGTGGGCGCAAGGAGGTTATTGGGGGTTTTCTATGCCTAGATGGCGCCATACTCGTTTATGGTGTGGCTTAGGCTCTGTGTTGCTTACACTTGTACTTTTTTTTTTTTTTTTTTGAATCATTTAATGTGTATTCAGCTATCTAGCTATGACACATGACCGGTGCTATGTATACATATTGGATGACTCTTTTGACATTAGAGACACTCATACTCTGGATTTCATTTGCAATACACTTGTACTTGTAGCGCACATCTCCCACACTTTTAGCTTTAATCTGAACATGACACTCTTTTAGTCAACTTCTACTTTCATTCCATTTGTATTGCGCCCATTTCATTGCGCGATATTTCCAACAATATGCCCTCTACAGCTACCAGTGATCTAGATTCCTGACACGTATTCCTTCGCTACTGAGTGATCTGTATCCCAGCCTCAGCATACCGTTTGTTTGTTGTTTGTTTAGTATTTAACGTCTAACTAATGATTATAATACACTAGTCCCGAATTTGAAAAGGAAGCCAGAGCTTACTGCTCTAGAACCGGGGACACCCAGCTTCCCCGAACAAAGAAGAAGGGGCCGAAGATGAAATACAGGGTCAGATGACTTGATACGTCAAGCTTTCTACGGAAATTTATGTCTCCTAGAGGGGATGAGAGCCAGTCATAGTACGAAGAATATCTTCCCGACATGCTAAATTTAATTAGAGGAAAGTAAAGAAAAGAAAATTTAGCCCATGGGCATTCTTTTCTTTTATTTTTCTTTAAACTGCTGCTAAGCCTCGTTTATTGATGTCTCAGGAGGAATCCGGAGGCAAATTTTGGTGAAGAACTGTGATTTTTCAAGCCATTTTACAAGTTTTGATGCTCCTGTGGGGATCCCAAGAAAGAACTTCCATTTGCCTGAACAGCCCCTGTGTGGTTTGAGGGGGCTTGATGTGATCAGTCTACAGTTTAGGAAATGTGCAGGGGACTTGAGTTCGCTGCATCTGCAGGTATTATGGGCGGGGTCGTGGTTGAAGCGATTATGATAGGCTGCGAAATCTCCATTTCCAGAGCGAGCAGCGTATATATGGGCAGTATGATGTCGAGGTAGTTTTTTTGTTTTGTTCATTAACGTGCTAGGTTACATGACTACCGTTGCACTCCTATTGGAGCTTAAGCACGAGTGGAGTTGGGCCGGATCAGGTTAACTACCGTGCAGTACAAATGCCTCGTCCCACCTAAATGACCAGAACCATGCCAAAACGCATCTATGTGTTGAACCATGACGAATTCAGCAGCCCAGAATTGAAAACAAACGAAAAATTATCACGCGATATCCCGCATTACAAAAGAAAAACTTAAACAATCTCCCTTCCATCGTTCAGCCTCAGCCACCACGCGCCTGGGCATCGATTCCAATACTTCTTTCCATGCCAAACCACTAAGGTCTTTGATCTATCACCTCCGAGTCACAGGTATCCCTGCCATCCCCCGACTAGCCTCCGCGTATATTCTGCTCTCCTGGACGTAGTCCCTGAACAGCTGCCATCCCCTTGATCCGAGCATTGTTTCCAGAGCCGGCGCCCTACGCTTCCGCTTTTCAGCCGCTATGTTGCCAGTGCTTTTCGACACTGTACAAGGTGACCGATTGATTTTTCCCTCCCGCACTCGCAGTAAAGTTTGGCGTCAGTGTGGTTAAGCGGCGATAATATGCCGTAAAGTCCCCATGTCCAGTTCGAGCAGCGATTAAGCAGGCGTAGACCACTCTAAGTAGCGCTAGTTCTGGCGGTTTCTTGCGCCGCATCTCGAGTTCAAGGTCGGCGTAGTGTTTGGGGCGATTCGAGTGCCACCAGTCTGTCAACATCTGCCTGGCCAGTTCACGGGCTTTGCGTCCAGATGAGGCGAGGGTCATCACACCATGTGTCGTCCTAGAGTTGCCCGGCGAGTTAAGCTCTCTTCGAGCGAGTTCATCGGCGATTTCATTTCCTGCCAGCCCTTCGTGGCCCTGAATCCATCCTATTTTTACAGGAGCGGAAGATCCCGCGGCCAATTTCACGAACTTTTGGATACGCCAGGATGATGAGTCCGTTGTTCCCGTCAGTAAAGCCTTAACAGCCGCGGAATTTTCGAGCAGTATGTAGATAACGCTGCGTCCTCGATCTCGATTGCTGACAGTGATTGCCTCTAGAGCAGCCAAAGCTCCATGAACCTCCGCGTTGGTAATTTTACCTGAGCCGCTTTGCTCGATTGCCGTGCCTGTGCCGCTGATAAAAGTCACAAAGGCCCATGACACTCTGTCGGTTGAGGCCCCAGAACCATCACTGTAAACGCAGAGACAGTCGGGTGGGGGTGTAGGCAGCCACTCTCTTACTTGTCCAACGGAGAATTAGCTGAGGGGGTACCGGAGGTCGGAGCGGTGGCGGAAGTTCAGTCTCTGGCAGAAGTCGGTACATCCTCTGGAACCTCGAATCATGAACTCTATCCAGAACAAGTCTGCTTTTGTTGCATGTCTTCAGTCCTAGTCGGTGACGAGCGCTGTCAGTGCATTCCGTGGCCCGAAGTCGAAGCGGATGATAATCATCCAGTCTTCGGATTCTCGCGGCAGTCTTGAGTCTGCGTTCTCCGAGCAGAATGTGTGCAGGTGGAATGCCAGTCTCCCTTCTCAGGGCTGCGATGGGCATGGTGCGCCAGACTGGTAGAGCCACGCGAATTCCTAAGGCAGAAGTTTGGTCAATAACTTTGCACTGTCTCTTCCATGAATTTCGCGCGACACCCTGATATGTTTCCCTGGTTGGCCCCGGGCACCAGGATTCCGCTGCGTGCAACGCGATTGGCAGGACTACCGTGCGAATCACTGTGGTTAGTAAGTCGGGCATTGGTCCCTGAGTACACTGAGTACAATGAGTGAGTCGTCGGAAGTGTTGCACTAGACGCATTGCTTTACTGGTCCACTTTGCGACGTGGCTTTCGAAGGTCAGACCGCGATCAAGGTGTACTCCGAGCCATCGGATATCGTCGGATGCTTGTACATCGCGAGTGCCTACCCTTATAGCCGGAAGATCGTGTCCCCTGGATCTGGGGCCGACGAAGTAGACTACTTCGGCCTTATCTGGGTCGAAAAAGACGGCATTTTCAGCAGCCCACCCTAGGACTGCATCGACTTCTCTCTAGACAGCTGCTGCGGCTTCGTTTGGAGTCGACCCTATGCCGAGGATAGCAACATCATCTGCATAGCCAAATCTCCAACTGCTACCCCCCACGACTTCGGCCATGTAAAGGAGGAAGAGAATTGGGGATAAAGACTATCCTTATGGCAGCCCGCATTCTAGGTGAATTGGGTCTATTACTCCATCATCGTGTCTGACGCGGGAGGATCGTTCGTCCAGGAAAGACTTTATCCAAGTGATGGCTAGTTTCGGCCACCCAGCTTTGTTCATCCTTTGCAGCAGCCTTCCGTGGAGTACAGCGTCGAACGCCCCCTGTGCGGCTAGAGTGACAAGGACTGCTTTCTTCTGACTTCTCATTGCATGTTCCATATCGTGGATAACGCATGAGACGAGGTAGTTGGCAGACTTGCCAGTGAGTGCTCCAAAGAGTTGCTGCGGGACTGCCTTGTAGGTGAGGGCGGTGTAAGCCATACGCCTTGCGACTAGTCTCTCATGGCCTTTGCCCAGAGAGGAGAGTAGTGCAATGGGCCTCCATCCTTTAGCTGTGCTGAGATTACGGCCAGGCTTGGGGAGGAGAATCACTTCGGCTAGCTTGAATGCCTTCGGGAAGTGGTTCAGTCGAAGTGAGCCCTCAAAGAGTACTCTCACTACTTGTCCAGTTGACGGCCAGGCTGTCCTAAGAAGACGAACAGAAATTGTGTCTGCTCCAGGGGCTTTATTCTGACAGGCCGTTGTGACCCATTTGGCTTCTTCACCAGTGACGCTTGAGACCCATGGAAGGTTTCCGCGTCCTAGCTCGAGGTGTTCGGTGTCCACGTCGTTTTGGCTGGTGAACTGGCCGAGAAGGAGGTCACGCAACAGAAGTGCACGCTTTCCTGGGTCCGAAACAAAACCGTCGGGAGTTTGAAGTGGTGGAGCAGCGGATGTAAGTCGCGGCTTTGCCCAGCGTGCCATCCGATATATGTCGATGTCAGTTGTAGCTTCCGAGAACTTTCGCCGCCAGTATTGGCGTTTCGCACTTCTAACTATGCGACGGAAATCCTTTCTGCTCTCTTCGTCCCTGAATATCCTGTATTCGCGTTTGGCCTGTGAGCACTCCAACGTCCACCAAGGTGCTTTCCTACCCTTCTTGGCACTCCCGCGTCTTCCAGTAGCCCTGATAGCATCGCGAATGGTTTGGACCAGCTTATCCGCAAGGTTTTCTACCGCGCTTGTTGAATCCATTGGCTGTAGCCCTATTCCATGAGCCCATCTACCAAGCACCTGGGGAAAGTCTTCGAGGGCGTTGTCTGTCACTCGTACCGGTTGACCTGTCTTGATAACCGCTCTGGATTTCGAGTTCGGGCGGGGAACGTCTCCTGCAAGCGTTCTGTGGTCCGATATTGAGTTAAGCCCCGGCGAGACGTCTGCAAGGGCATCGGCGTTAGACCAGACCAGGTCGAGTGTGTTTCCAAAGTCGTATGTCGGGACGCCCGGTGTAGAAGATAGATCCATATCGTGCTCGAACATCCACTCGGTGAGTACCTGGCCGTCGCCGTATAGCCTAGTAGCCATTGGCTACCAGTCGGTGTGAACAGCATTGAAGTCTCCGCCAATAACTGTAGGCCCAGATGGAGCCCATGATAGTAGCGGCATAAGGTCTGCTCCAGGAGCGCGGTATACGGAGAAAAATGTGACTCCTTCTACCTTTACTGCAGTGAGATCTGGTGATGTCTCGCAGATTGCTTGCTGTTGGCAATTGATCCCTTTTCGCGTGTAGATGAGGGAGCGTGGCCTTGAAGAGTTGGCAGCAACACGGGGAGGCAAATGCCTATCGAATCCGGGATGCGACTTGGTGAGCCAGAAGCCGTCCTTTTTTTGGGTCCAGGGTTCCTGGATAAGTAGGACATCGGTTCCTGAATGTGACGGGAACCCCGAGTTGGTGATGATAATGTCGATTTAATAAACTGTATAAAGAAGAAAGAGAAATCTAGCTACAACTAACGGGTATTTATAATATTCAGCCTCTCAGTGATTGTCTTGACTGATTTCTTCACCCTAGGCCGAATACTTGCCACCCAGCCACATATTATCAAGAATCACTACGCTGTGACACTGATCTGGCCCCTTGGCTGGTAGTGCCGTATCTTCCAGTTTCCTCTATCATTTCCTTACAGTCTTACAACATGAATCTTCAACAATACGCTTAGGTATCCACATAAGCTCAGACAACGGCCAAACCGTAACACTGAATCCCAAGCGGATCGCAGGATGATGTCCGTAGCGGGGTCTCCTCTGCCCAAATTGGCACAGAGGAACGATATTGTTGTTGCGCTTGTATGAAGCTCGGTTGGATTGTGGTCCCTTACGGGTATTTAGCAACGTTTATATTTTCGTTTTCAGCAGTAGCCTCGGTGGCTTTCTGCTTTGCTTCCACCTCTCTGATTGAAGCATTCCTTTCTTTTTGACCCTGCTCGCGGATCACCGACAGCTGGTCTTGTTGTGCTGGCTCGGTTGAGTTGTTAGGAGACAGGGGAACGGAGGATGGGCTGCTGGATTAGGAAAGGGTGGAAAATACAGGCTGGTGCATTGACGCTGTTCATGTACTCTACAATGTCTTGACCTGCCGAGTATAGTGAGTTAATCTTTCCAAAATAATATCATACTTCACATCATCCATTAGATGATATTATCAATCTACGGGATGCACATCTAGCATCACCTTCATAGATCACCATCGTCAGTAAGAGTTCACATTTGATATCTACTGACACCCATTTGGCCACAGTGATACGCACTCAGTGTCCATCGTGCCATCTCCGCGACTCACCATTGCACATGAGCCCGTATAACTCCACCGACGGACAGCAGAGTCATAATTGCCATACAACTCACAGCTCATAACCACAACATAATGTGGCTATACACCATGAGGAGGGACAGGCCATAGAGGCGCGAAAAGAGATAATGGAAAGACCTTTTGTGGGAATAATAGGTCTGATGATTTTGAGATTGTCACGGTTTCGAGGGACAGGTGCTGGAGCAACTATATGGTCGATGGTAGTTAATAGTAATTCTAAGGAAAGAACTTTCACTACATCTATCTATTCATTTATACACGTGAAAGCCTCCTCGCCACCGAGGCTAATCCCTCTCCTTTTCCTATGCTATGGGGCTCCAATAGTGTTCTGACCACGCCTGGAATACAGTACTATCGCGTTATGGTCCGGAAGGATTGTACTCGGTCTCGTATATTCCCAGTCAGTGTAAGCCTATCAACATGCGGTGCAGTGCCGTACTGCCGTGCCGCACTGCCGAGTCCGATGCCATGTGAATACCATGCAAATGCCGACGCAATAGTATTGTGTTATGGCCAGGCATCCTTGAAGAGGTTTCAAGGGGAAGGTTCTCAGGAAAAGGTCATAGGAGGAGGTTTTGAGAAAGGTTTTGGGAAAAGGTTTACTAAGAAGGTTTCCGAGAAATCTCCTACAGTTAGAGATGGAGGGGCTGGTGTCATGACGGCATTTGTCATAGTCTTAGTTGAGCTCAAGTACTGTCTCGAGTTAGACTTAAGGAAGCTGGAGCTGCCACATAGTAGCTCTCCAGCTTCTCAATCTTTCATTCTTTTGATATTTGATCTCGCAATCTAGCATTTACTTAATATTATAATCTTATAATCTCACAGTCCGATATTCTCACTCTTTCGTTATTCGTTATGTTCTTTGTACCTCTGCTCACCCTGAGTTATCAGCCTTGATCGCCTGCTCGTCAACTCGACTTCTTGACTTCGTGTCTTTCGACTATTCTGTAGTTCTACAACCTTTGACTACCTGGCACCTCGCCAATCGAATCATATCTAAGTATCCTTCGTTAGCAACTGTAATCCTAACAGTTATCAATACCTTACCTTCGGCAGACGGCGATCCCCAGTATCCTTAGCGCACGCCATAACAACGACGTTAAATAATAATAAATAAATCAATCGGAATTAAAAGAGACCCGTACCCAGTGGTTTTTGCAATTTTTCCCGGCTGCCATATATTCTCAAATGGCCATCGTTTTGTTGGCTGGAGAGGGGAGATAATGAGGCAAAGAGCTCCTCTGAGTGTATGATCAAATGAGGATTTGTGAGGGGTGGTACTATTTGAGGGGAGCTGTATGGGAGGCATAGGAGGGTATATACTACTGGTATAGGTATCCTTAGCCTGTAGGCAGAGAGGACCTGCATGTCCTACATAGTCATAGACTTAAATTGGACAATCAATTAATCTTTCGATAATTACCGACTTGGTTACACACATAGTCGTTGGTGAGTGTCATGTTCCATGAGCGATAAAATTGTGCCCGAGACGAATAATTTTCCTTTCACCCATTCCATTAGGGCAAGCATCGGATTTGTAGATATTGCTAATATCAAGAATGGCTGCAAAATAGTCTCCCACGGTAGCTGTGACCTACGCAGGGATCGAACCTGCAATCTCTTGATTCGTAGTCAAGCGCCTTGCCATTGGGCCAGCAGGCCATTGCTTGCCTACATTATGGTATCTAAATCCTTATACTTATTTTATTCAAACATTGCAAAGCAAAGAATGACTTAGTCATTGAGGCTACACAGCATGCTGATCCTTTATTTTCATTAAATCTCTCAATTTGATTCCATTATCCTCATCTGGCGCCCTATGGGACCATGTCTGTGCCTATAAAACTTTCTAATTTACATAGGAGCAAACTTTGCAATGAAAACCCCCTTTGCTCTCTGCTAGATTCTGCACTATTATAGCCTAATTTTTAGAAAGTGCACTCACACTATTATTGCCAGTGTGGATTCTGTCTTTGTCCTGTGTTACCACTTTCCCCTCTTCGTCAGATTAAAGACTCGATTTTTCCGGTCTTTCGAATCTGCTCTATCCAGCCTTACCTTTGAATCCACTGTGAAATTCGAGCTAGAAATTTAACGTTTTTTACCGTAGCTTCAAAGGATTGTGTTGGTAAAAGAATCATGCTTGGGTGGTTTGAATTAGTTCTATCTGACTGCGGTGTTCAGGATGTCGTTAGGACTGTGACAGGAATCCGAGTTAGTCCATTAGCGAGGCGCTTTGAGTAGAGGATGAGAGAGGAGAGAGAGGAAAAAGAGGGGAAGAGAGGATGATATATTTATTTCGAGAGACTAGTTAATAAAATTTATTCCCTGGCTTCGAGATAGCACCCAATTCGTATTACTTCGTGTTTCACCAACAGATCGGGTTGTCGATTTTTATAGCATCTCACCACTTCCCTTTGTCTATCTCGGACAAGACATCACCATGTGCTTTACATTTTGGGATGGATATCCACATTGGAAACGTGGCTTTCCTACTCCTGGTACATTCCTTCGGTGTAAGTAAGCACTGAGCCAAATGCGCTCGCTTCTTACACGTATTGCGATATTGCTCTGGGCCCTGCTAAGGTTTTGGTGGATTTAGATGGATGACTCTCTGCAGTTCATCATAAGACTGCCTGTTTTCTTGTCGTTGTACTTATTTACTAAGCGGCAAAGGGACCAACTGGCGATCCGAAACGAGTGGATGAAGTAGGCTTCATGGCCGTATCCAGCAAGAATCCAGGAGCGCCAAGAAATTGTTCCAGCCCCCATAGAAAGTGCGGCATAAGCACCACCAAATCGGAAAACTTATACACTTCAGTTCACGTTCTTTGTTCGGATTAGGTTCTGGTCAACGATGTCTAGCCTAATTGTGCTATGTTGCAAGCGACTGTTCCAATTATTCATGGGTTCATCATCAGGATTGTGAGTAGTTTCAGTTTTAGTGGGGGTTATTAGATTCATACCTGAGCGTGTCGCATAGTAGTCAGACATGCGACTCGAGTAGCATTTGCACGGTAAACCTCAACCCCAAAATGATGATATGAATCAGGCTTTATATGCTGGGTCCTGTATGGCTAGCGTAGTTGGAATATGGGGAATGAGTTGTAGATAGATTGTCACGGTTTGACCGTTGTATGAGCTTAGGTGGATACCTAAGCGTAATACTTAGATTGTTTACAATAAGGTCGCACGGGGAGGGGAAGATGGAACTAGACGAAACGATAATACTAATCAGGACGCAAGATCGCTGTTACAACTAAGTAACACCCAACGATACGTGGCTAGTTAGCGAGTATGATGTCTGGAGGAAAACCATCAGTTAGTAGATACACGCAGCGGATCAGTCATTATAAGTACCTGTTAGTTGTAGCTAGAGTTCTCTTCTCTCATATAGTTTAATAAATCGACTTATTCATCACCAACTCGGTTTCCGTCATATAGATAAAGACGTTGTAGCCCTCTGATAGTTGGGACAAGTCTTCTACCAAATTATATCGGAATCAATCCTAGCCTCTCATTAAGCAATCTCATGAATTTTTTCCAATGTCTATGATAACAGATGTAAATAAACAAAGTCGAAGATAAAGTTTAAAGTCGAAAATTCTTCTCCTAAGATATTTTGCTTCTCTGCTGAGTTAACGGATTTCAGTTTCAACTAAATTTAGAGTGGAAGGATAGACTGAAGTTCTCAGCATAAAACTGGAGTATATGCTTGCGGCGGGATAACGGGTTTTGTTGCCTACAAACTTTTTCCCTACATCATGGCTATCCTTCCTCGTGGACCTGTAAATTAGAACCGCATAGGACAGTATTTAACAGTATATATTAATTTATTAATTTATAAAAATTTAACGTCAAGAAGTCACAAGGGATAACTCCAGCCTCTGAGTCCTCTAGAAAGCGCTGGGAGTGCCTGCATGGCCTATTGTTAACTGAAGTCTAATTCAATCTCCATATACAACATATTATCCTGTCGCTACTTAAAGCCGACGTTCATTCATGTAACTGCAGAAGTGAAACACGTTGGAAATAGAGACAAACTGTGTTGTGGACGTACGGGCCCTCCATGTTGTCTAGGTTCCTGTTGAAGTAGATAGAGGAATCCTTAAAGCAGAGTGGAGAAGGGTAAGTTAATTATTTGTTAATACATAAAAGATATCAATCAAGACCATAAAAATGTAGTAAAAATGTAATTGAGTAAATAAGTCATATGGAGAGCATAAGGAAATGGTTAAGCTATCTTTTGCAGCTATTGATGGTGACATGAATTAAGATGATGATTGTGATTGAGATAGATTTCTATATATTTGATTATACACCATTTACTAAGGCTCATATACCTCGAGCCAAGCAGCCAGATTATGTTCTTCCAGATCTTGATTCATAAGAATGATTACTTACTCAGTAAAATTCACTGAGTCTCAGTTGTCTGTTTAGTGTTATGACACTTTGATTGTGGAAAGCAAGAACTCAAGGTTTAAAAGTTAATAAAGCTAAAAATCAAAGCTCTGTTTACAAATCACATATAAAATGAGATTTAAAGCGAGTGGTAATGAAAATATCATCAGAACTTCCTTAATGCCAAACTATTGTGATTGTGAGGAGGGGAATTGCATAGAAACACTGGCTTTATCAATATGTGCTTGACACTATTATGAAGTGGACGATGATATTTGTTCGCTTTATTAGATTCGTTTCCTGATTATTGCTATCTATGTGAAGGGGGATACTCCTATTTATACCTAGAGCTCATCTATCTAATTGCTAGTAGAATATTCCATCTTGTGACGTAAGATATTCTATCATATGTGTGACGCCCCGACATTTTAGTGGCCACGTGGCCGTCGGTCCAATAGTTGGTAAGCCGACACAGGGTCGATCTAGGAATTCCAACAACTAGTTTCACACACACGAGTCTTATGTGTGACAAATCACGATACGAAAAGTTTGTCATGGATATTGGTTTTCATGCGAGACCCTTGCGTTGTAAGCAATGAGGGACAGGAGGTTTCGTGTTGGCAACTTCATTTCAAAAGTTGAACCTCCTATGTACATATACAGATTCATGTCCTCCTAGATACTTTTCTCTTTAGTTTAGAATCTTATGATTTGAGTCCACGCCAGCTTTTGACCACTCGCCAATCGTCTTTTGTCCCTCGAGTTTCCACAATATGCTATAGAATAGTTTATATTCTTATTCACACCATCCACATGCAACTGTTATGGTGTCACTACATCGACCACATCTTGTATAGATCCCTATATCATCTAATACAGCTTGTCTAATTGGCTGAGTGATTTCACATCATAACACAAACCTCCGTAGGTATCCCAATCCAACGCAATATCTCTATACTAGATCCCTAGCCATTTGACATTTAGGATCTTGACTAGGTTTCTGGTAACTAGTCAATGATATTTCTCCTATCACTAAGACATAGTCATGGTAGATACAATAAGTACAAACGATGAATCGTGTCTATACATGACGTTGTGAAATAGTCATGATCGTTTGAACAATATCAACTCATGAATGAATCATGTCTCTACATGACAGAGAACGATCATTTAAGTTGTGTTCTCTCGTCATAGAAGTGGAGCCACACTAGTAACTGTTCATACAAATCTTATAAGCCACCATAACTTCGCAGTGGTACTTGCAAATAAAATCCGAGGCATGAGTGCTCTTCTTGTAAATTGAGTCATCTTTTCTGTACTTTTCTTTGATATTGTCTCATAGCTAGAGAGCTGAACGCGCAATTAAAATCTGATGCACAAAAAAAAACTCATAGGTGAGACGGGACTAGAGCTTGAATAGTGGATATAGGGATTGCGTTGGGAGCCCTTACATAATGAAGGTAAACGTCACTAATAAGAATATTCTTCTTTTTTCAATACTTCCCAACACGATCTTGAATGTATTTCATGTAGTAATAGAACAGTTCTGCATTAGTACCAATGCAGGACCTCTGTCTGTGCACTACATGTAACTTTTAATTCATTTGTAACCAGATTCCATGTTTAATGTAGTCATGTCTGTTTTTTGTTGTCATCGTGGGGACCTATTAAAACACAAGGCTAACACGTCATTTGGAGGATCAAGTCGGCCTCCAATGTTGCAAAAAAGGGAGATATAGATGAATATGCGCACTTCATGTTGTCTCGGTGCCTAGGCCTCACCTGGCTGGGGCTGCAGGTTTTTTGAGACTTTTTCCCTTGTTCCTTTTTTTTTTTGTGGGATACAAGGTTTCGTGGAAAGGGTGGCCGAATTTCACGGGTACATACTGAGCTGGATGGCTATTTATCAAGGGTAATATATCAATGATCTTGCAAGAAATATGAGAGGCAAGGAGCACTGTATTTTATTAATTCATTTTATTGTCCTGTCTGAGTCTATGACAATGTAGGACATGCAGGTCTTCTCTGCCTACAGGCCAAGGATTTAAAAGGACTGATCACGATAGCTGTCCGCATTGGTAAATCCAAAAATAAAGGTTTATATTCTGTATAACGAAAGAACTACACGAGCTACACAATTGAGTATCTACTAAGTCTTACGTAAGTCACTTCAAGCCTGACTATCCAATGGTCACGTGATAAATCGTTACATGTGGAATCGGATAAGTCCGATTCTAATCCTTCAAGGCCCTAAGCCTGTAACAAAGGATACCTATACCAGTAGTATATGCCCTCCTATGCCTCCCATACAGCTCCCCTCAAATAGTACCACCCCTCACAAGTCCTCATTTGATCATACACTTAGAAGAGCTTTTAGCCCTTCATTATCTCCCCTCTCCAGCCAACGAAACGATGGCCATTTGCGAATGTATGGCAGCCGGGAAAAATTGCAAAAACCACTGGGTACGGGGCTCTTCTAATACCGACATTAGGACTAAATCCGAAGACATAGTGATCCTTCTGATGCGTTTGAAGAGGCCGGCCAGCTGGGCGCTGTAGACTTGTGGGTACCTCGGGAAATTCACTCTCTGCCTTTCTAGCCTCCTTCCAACTCCTTCCCGAAGGTCGTGCTGAAATTTCAGAAAACTCTTGACAGAGCGTTATTGCTGTATAGTAGCTTAACCCAACTTCCTTTGTGCAGTCCAGGGCGCTGGGGAGTGCCGTTGACTCATCGATAAAAGAAGCCCTCCTGGCTAATGAGCCGAAATCTTGGTCTTGACGCCCACAAAAAATCCAAAGCTGAAAACTCCTGGAAAATGTCAGTCCCCGCATGGTCTTCAAAGACTTGTTCCCCCTCTTGCTACACATCTCAGTCGCCTGTCCTTCCTTAAGATGTATAACCCCATTAGAGCAACAGTCCCCCATAAACCAAGACCCTAACTTTGTATATTATGACTTTATTTCCTCCTTGCGGGTAGACGTAGCGTCGTAAATTTGTAGTGATTGATGGCCGGTGATGAATGAGGCAAGCTCCTGATTGCAATTGGAGTGACGCCTTTATCGGTCGGCGAGGCAAGATGAAATGTGGTTAGATCGGGTTGAGGACTCAGAAGAAAATGGTGAGTGCTGCATGGTTGAGAAGTCGTCAAATGGAGATATGCATGTGTTTGCTTTCGACTTCGATTCGGATGTGTTGTGCTGGTGATGGCTAGGATTACGATGCACAAGGGTAATGATCACTGAAGGTGAAGGAAGAAATTTCCAGGTGGCTCCATGATAAGTAGAGTAACAATGGAGTACTGTATAGAAAGTGTTTCTAAATTGTACTGCCAGATGGAAGAGACTAGAATATTCCGTGGTACTGTTTTGGGTAAATAAGGCGAGAGTCTGGCTACCTCAGATGTGTATATAATTAGCACTTTCTACCTCTTAATTCTTTAAGGTCTGAATATCAAATATATCAGCAGTTCACATTGATTCATTGATAATTGTCCGTAAACCTTCTGCCAATTAATCTCCGTAAGCTCTTACCTTTACAACAGGATGTGATTCTTCTTGGATATCCTAGATATGCAGAGCATACCGAGCAATTACACCGGCACCACTGGAAGGTGAAGAATTCGTCTTTGCCGGCTGAGGAGCACTGTACAAGGTGTGGCCTGGGTCAGAGAGGAGCCCAATGTGCTAGATAGTCTAAGACCTAAATAGCACAATAAAAAGCATCACTTCACAACGTCATTTGGATAATGTTGTCAAGTTGGGACATTGGGTCGTACTTCATCAATCTCCCAACTTTCGTCATAGCTGTTGAAATTGCGCTACTTGGCAATTGTCTAGGGGTAACATTTCACCTACTGATATAAACTAAGCTAGACAGGTCACATGACCTTCATAGCAGTACATAGATTTCATCTGTAGCTACAGGGTTCATTAAGTCAACATTTACAACGTAACACCATGTCCCACATATCTTTATTAAGAGCAATGAAGAGTCGCATTAATACGGAACTTAATAAGGCTCTATTATTACTAGCCACATTCATGACGACTCATATATTTACCAGCCTCCCAATTATTTAGCGTAAACAATAGAACCGTGTCCTTCACTTAGATGTAGTAATTAGTTTAAATAGCGCTCTGATACTTAGTGGGTTTAATCAACAACTCTCCACTATAGTTTTCAGACTCTTCAATCTCCCAACTCGCTTCACTTGGTGATATTAAATACAAGCCTAACATCTTACGCTTCTCTATACAACTTCCATTACGACGCGGTTTCCCACACTGTTATACCCTAACCGCACGGTTTCAAGAGATAGGTGCTGGAGCCAATATTTGATACAGCGGCACGCCGCAATGCCTAGCCAGATGCTATGTACATGCCGAAGCTCGGATAATGTAATAAGTTGCATTAAAAATCAGCACATTGGTAGTAGTTAATAGTATGCCACCCAAATCGGGCCCATCTTGACCAACATAGGCTAAAGGATCTAATCGGTTTACCAGCCGTTAAACTTAACTCCAGAAATAGTAAATAGGCACGCATTAATTTTCTCTGGGGGGCCCACTTCAGTTTATATAGAATATCTATAGCCACTTCTAGGGTCAACGATGCCACACTAGGATGGCGATGAAATATAATCTGGCGTTCTCGTTCGGGCCTAGACGTTTTTAGAGTTACGGGAAGTCTGTCTAAATTCTGGGACCTCTATTCATAATCTCTCCGGGTTTGCACAGGCCATTTGGCTGTACAATTTTGTTTTCATTTCTGGAAGAGTTGCACGGCTAGCTGGCTCGGGCGGCTGTATAGATAGCATAGCACGAACTTATAATATCCAAACTCGAGGGAGAAGGACGATTAGGTAGCCGGGCTGAGTAATAATTTACTGGACCATCAATCGGATTCAGGTTAGCTGCACTTATGCGTGGTCCTTGGCTGTGTGCAGATAGAATGGCCGGACGCTACGCTAAAAAGGTACTTTGTATTTCTACGCAGACTTTTTATATCCTGACTGTTACGGTTTGACCGTGGTTTAGCTTAGGCGGAGACCTAAGCGGAGTTTGGGGGCGTATTCGGGAGAGTGTTACACATTATCTTGTATCAAGCGACTTAGTTTCACTTGGCCACATTACATTAAAGCTAGGAAGGAATGTGAGACGGCGAAGTAGAATTGCCAAGTGAGAGGGTCAGCTAGATGGCAAAGATGACGACGGGCAGTGGCGAAGCAATATGTCATTCTCACCAACAGAGTACGTATTGGATGAGCTAGAAGGATGTACAAATAGTCATTGCCCGTAGTTGTGATACTTCTCTCTTCATATAGTTTAATCTTTCTAAAAGTACACTACAACCAGCTTGGATTTGTCACACTGACATAGACTCTCTGCTTCATTTTCTGCTTTCAGGACACTCAAGGGATCCCCAAGCACAAATTCTAGCTATGGACGCTTGAGCTGGAGGGAGTTGATAAAGCGGAGATATGAGCTGTAGAAACGGGTGATTGCTATCTAGAGGCTAATAAAACGCTCCAGTATTCTTCTATGGGTCTCTCTATATGGGTGTTGAGTAGCTTGTTTACTTAATGCTCACAGGTGCCTCTTTCAGGTCGTCAGTATGCTCGTGACTAGGGAGATGGGGTGACGGAAGGGGATTCTCCGATGTCGTGGTAGGGAGATGTTATGGTTTGACCGTGGTTTAGCCCAGGTGGAGAGCTAAGCGGAGTTTGGGGGCGTAGTAGGGAGAGTGTTCCATGTTATCTTTTATCAAGCGACTAAATTTCACTTGGCCATAATACATTGGAGCTGGCAAGGAATGTGAGACGACGAAGTAAAATTGCCAAGTGAGAGAGTCAAGCCAGATGGCAAAGTAAGATAACGACGGGCAGTGGCGGAGCGATATGCCATGCTCACCAACGGAGTACGTACTGGATGAGCCGGAAAGATGTACAATTAGCTATTACCCGTAGTTGTGTTACTTATCTCTTCATATTGTTTAATCTTTCTAAAAGTACACTACCACCAGCTTGCTTTCTTCACAGGAGGTTAATCGCTGTGCCTCTCAACCATTGTCAAAGAGATGCGTCAACGAGTAAAAAAGGGGTGAAAATAAAACAAAGCAAATGCGAGGTCTTTAAATCCCGTTGATCTCCGTTATAGTGGCAGCCTTTGCACCGTGCAAAGGTAATATGCTATTTATCAACGCCACCATGAGTCGCTTCTATAGAAACAACATTCCTTAATTATAAGAATAATAATGTAAAAATAACCACAGAAGCCTATAGATCTACCAGTACGAGAGTGCTCGAATACGAAACTGTCATCCTACCGATAGAGATTTACCTTAAGCAACAAAGGCTTCAATACGTTGGCCGCTCAAAAAACTGTTGTAAATGGAGACAAAGATTGTTGTGGACGTACAGGCAATCCATTCGTCTAGGTCCCCAATACGATCTTGTATATATTTAAGAGGTTGGAATGAGTAATATGGTAGTACTTTAGGCTACCTATTGGAGATATGACCGGCTGTATGGCGTGGGCATAAGGAGGTTATTGGGGTTTTTCTATGCCTGGATAGCACCACGTTCGTTTATGCTGTGGCTTGGTGTTATGGCCAGGCATCCTTGAGGAACTTCCAAGTAGTAGGTTCTTAGGAAAAGGTCATAGGAGAATGTTTAAGAAAGTTTTCGGGAAAAGGTTTACTGAGAAGGGTTCCGAGAAAACTCTGACAGTTAGAGATGGAGGGGCTGGCGTCATGGCTACATATGCCATAGTCTTAGTTGAGTTCAAGTACTATCTCGAGTTAGACTTAAGGAAGCTGGAGCTGCCACATAGTAGCTCTCCAGCTTCTCAATCTTTCATTCTTTTGATATTTGATCTCGCAATCTAGCATTTACTTAATATTATAATCTTATATTCTCACAGTCCGATATTTTCAGTCTTTCATTATTTGTTAAAATCTTCATACTTCTGTTGACCCTAAGTAATCAGACTTGATTGCTTGCTCGGCAACTCGACTTCTTGACTTCGTGTCTTTCGACTATCCTGTAGTTCTACGGCCTTTGACCACCTGGCACCTCGCCAGTCGAATTATATCTGAGTATCCTTCGTTAGCAACTATGATCCTAACAGTTATTAATACCTTACCTTCGGCAGACGGTGATCTCCAGTATCCTCAGCGCACGCCGTAACACTTTGGCTCTATGTCACTAACACTTGTACTTGTTTTTTTGCATTAGATTTAATTTGCGTATGCAGCTATCTAGCTATGACACATTATCAAAGAAAATTACAGAAAAGATAACTCAATATAAAGGAAGAGCACTCATGCCCCAGATTTCATTTGCAAGTACCACTGCGAAGTTATGGCGGCTTTTTCTTCACCCCAAGTCAACCCTTATCCGTGAATACCCACCCAGGGGAACGTTTCAAAAACCCTGAGTTTTCCAGACATGCCTCCATCTGTTAAGTTGCTAGGAATATGGTATACAGAGATAGAGTTGGATTAGAATGCTCACGGCGGTCTGGCGTTATGGAAGCACTGATGGCTCATCGATACTATTCGCTTATTCTAACACACTTGGATATATGTAATTCGTAGACATAGCTCTGCTCTTTAGCTTTATTACCTTTTAAACCTTGAGTTCTTGCTTGCCATATTCTGCGTATCACAACATCGTCAAATTGAACTACAATTTGTGCCAACATGTCATAATTGTCGAAATCTATGTACGCGACCCCAGCGAGCTTATCTTTAACTGGTGAAGAGAGACCCTGAAAGAACTCCGCTCCCCAGACTTGCTTGGGTTAGTTAATCTCATAGCAGAGAAGTTCGAATTGCTGTCTGTACTATTGGATAGTATTTTTGTCTTGTTTCAATATCTATCTCTCGTAAACTTTTCTCTGTCGAAATGCGGAATTTTGATAGCGACTCCGAAGTCATTGCGCAAATGCTATCCAATCATCTTTCAGTTCAGGAAACATTCGTAGCTCAGGTCGAGCCCACTCCTTGGGTGCATCTGAAGTTCCATCATCTACTGCGCCTTCAAGGTGGTCTATTGTTACAATGATTTTTTGCCTGTCAGTGAAGTGAAATTGCGACTGTAATACAAACTTGGCTTCTAGGTCATCGAGAAAATGATTCAAATTTGTCTTTCCAGAGTACTTGGTTATTGGGTAAATCGTTGTTTGAGTAAAAATATGGTTGGATTAGAACTGAAATGACGAATTTTGATTATGATTAAAGTAGTTGGGTATTCCATGGGTGTATGGTGAAGGTGGTTGGGTTCGAGGCTAAGCTTGTGGATATGGAATATTGGAGTGGCAATGCAAATTCTCGAGTAATGGGTTTCGGAATGTTTTTCAAATCGATTCCCGAATCATCTTGGCGACTGTAGAACTGGTGATTGAATCGTTTGGTGCAGAGTTGTGTGATGTCGGTAAATTAGACTTTGTGGCAGGTATTTGGCGGAGTTTTAGCTCGTTCTCTGACGACTCAGGCAGTGAGTTGGTAGAATTACTCTCGTCTGTAAAAAAAGGTTCATTCGATTTGTGGGCATTTCGACGAGTATGGTTAATAATATTGGATGTTTCCAATCCACGAAAAATATTTTTTGGTAATGAAGACATGGCGAGGTGGTGTACGAAGGTTTGAAAGAGTTCTCGGGTGCCAAAGTCAAAGAGCTTTATTGTTATGACACGCAGAATATGGCAAGCAAGAACCCAAGGTTTAAAAGTTAATAGAGTTTAATAGCGTAGCCAAGTCTGTAAATTCAATTTATCCAGGTGTGTGAGATTAAGCGAATAGTATTAATAAGTCATCAGTGCTCCCATAACGCTAGACCGTCGTGAGCATCCTAACATAACTCTATCTCTGTGTACCATATCCCTAGCCACTTAACATCCTCCATTTAATTTTTTTTATTCATTTTTTTGTCCTGTCTGAGTCTATGACTATGTATAACAGGTAGGTCCTCTCTACCTACAGGCCAAGGATACCTATACCAGTAGTATATCCCCTCCTATGCTTTCCACACAGCTCCCCTCAAACAGTACCACCCCTCTCAAGTCCTCATTCGATCATGCACTTAGAGGAGCCCTTTGCCCTTCATTATCTCCCCTCTCCAGTCGACGAAACGATGGCCATTTGCGGGTGTATGGCAGCCGGGAAATATCGCGAAAACCACTGGGTGCGAAGTTCTTCTAATACCGACATTAGGACTAAATCCAAGGACAAAGTGTTCTTTCTGAAGCGTTCGAAGAGGCCGACCAGCTGGGCACTGCATACTTGTTAGCCGAGATCTCGGTCTTGGCACCCACAAAAATTCCAAAGTTGAAAACCCCTCAAAAACATCAATCCCAGCATGGTCTTCAGAGATCTGTTCCCCCTCTCGCTCCACATCTCAGCCGCCTGTTCTCCCTCAAGTTGTTTGTCTCATTAGAGCAACAGTCCCCCATAAGCCAGGACCTAAGCTTTTTATTTTTCGATATGATTTCCTCCTTGCAGATATAAATAGTCTTTTTTTTTCATTGTGTATGCAGCTCTAGAGCTTTGACATTTATATCTAATTATTTGTTCTAAATTACAATTGTCCATCAACAGGTACATTTTTCTCCAAGTTATTTTATTCATTTTATATTTATTTGTGCAAATTATATTACTTCATGCTAGGCACACCCTCTTGTGTATTCCTACATGAAATTAAGTTGTCTCCTATTTTTGGAAAATTAATACAATTACTTGATTCAATAAATTTTTGTAGCTTTTCTCTCCCACCCTTGGTATTTAATAGCAAACTAAGGCTGCGTGGCACAACATCTGAGAGCTCTTCTTTTCTTTGGACTTTGAATTTTTGGCACTGAAATACAAGGTGGTGACAAGTTTGCTTCTCTTTTCCACAGAAATTACAAATGTTATTGTCTGATGTTCCAATTTTTTTGAGGTGTGAGAATATTTTCAATTCCAAATCTGAATTGAAAATATGCTGACTGAGTTGCTCGACTGTAAGGCTCTAAATTGATAGGCTTCATGCTGGAATTCGGTGTCTGCTTTCTTGCCTGTATTCTGTAATAATTTCCGAGACCTCTAGCTTTCTTTCCATCCTCTTTTCTAAGAATTTCCGAGTTCCAGTACTTGTGCCAAGAATTTATAATTTGCTGCTGCACTTTTTGTTTAATAAAACTATGAGTGATAAATTGATCCCTTGGTCTGGTTCTTTTTTCCACTCCCATTTTTGCAAGGTTATCAGCAAGCTCATTGCCTTCAATGCTTTCATGCCCTGGACACCAGTGAAGCTCGATATTTGCCGGCTGATTTATGGATCTAATTTTATGTGATAACCAATTTGAAGAGCTTTTGACTTTATTTAACGCAGCTTGGCTGTCTCAAAAATATAAATAGAGTCATAAATATGTAGTGAGAGATGGCTGGAAATAAATGGGGCAAGCTCCTGTTTGCAATCGCAGAGACTTCTTTACTGGTCATTGAGGCGTGATTATGAGTGGTTAGAGAGTTTGAGGAATCAGATGAGTCTGGTAAGAGAGGCATTGTCGAGAAGTCGTCCAATGGAGATATGGATGTGTTTGCTTTCGACTTCGATGCGCATGCGCTTCTTCTTGACTATCCCAGATATGCAGAGCATACTGAGCGATTACACCGGCACCACTGGAAGGTGAAGAATTCGTCTTTGTCGGCTCATACATTTACTTTTCTACACGCAAAATATGGTCTTAGTTGTCTCCTTCCCAAGTGAGGTAGGTGCCCAGGCTACTCAAACTATACCAGAGAACACCACCGGGAGGTAGACCACAGCACCTTCCTTCGTTTGCTTATTTTATAGTGTCAGCTGCACTCTCGCATTCGAAGCCTTGGCACGCACAAAGCTTTATTCGTAAGTCTCCTTACCACAATTCGAAATTTCTGCCCTTCGAGACTGTATCCCTCTTCTGCACCATTTTGTGAACTTATCCTTATCCCTCTCACTTCCATCCCAAAGAACTGTCTCCAAGATTTATGCAGCACGCTGTGCTTCCTCCTTCGGGTATAAATGTAGGCGTGGGCGTGTATTTGGTGACGAGCTGAGGCCAGAGAAATTCGACGAGAGGTGCGATCATTGGAATGAGGATGTACTAGGTCGTACTCGTAGTCTTGATGAGACTTAGGTGATAGTCAGGCTTGTTGGGAGTGAAAGGTTGATGTGTTGGATTAATTTGAATTATTGCCTCGTGGACCAACTTGTTCGGTATTGCGAAATCTAACTGAACTTGGCTCTGGGAGAATATTTCACCCCCAGGTTCGTAGAAGGCATCGCGCACAGGTGTTCAGTCTTGGCTTCCTTAAGTGTAATCGCGCTTACTAAAGGATACATTGGAGAGAATATGGATTGGATGGTGCAGTGGTATACCATTCAAGCCGTTCTCCCAAGTAGATACTGGGTAGCTTGAACACCCAATCCATTTGAGACAGGAGAAAGTTGGTTCGAATCCAATAAGATCCATACACCACTCTCCCTCGCGGTGATATTGTACATGTGGGTTCATTAAAGCACACTCGGATAGCTACAGGGTTTTTCACGCTTTTCCCTGTGATGGGTATGCACGGAAGAGCCGGCAATGCCGAATTCTTCAGCTTCCAGTGGTGCTGGTGTAATCGCTCAGCATGCTCTGCATATCTAGGGTAGCCAAGAAGAATCGCATGCGCATCGAAGTCGAAAGCAAACACATGTATATCTCCATTTGACGACTTCTCAACCATGCAGCACTCATCATTATCTTCTGAGTCCTCAACCCCGATCTAACCACATGTCATCTTGCCTCGCCGACCGATAAAGACGTCACTCCAATTGCAAACAGGAGCTTGCCTCATTCATTACCGGCCATCACTCTCTACATATTTACGACGCTATATATACCCGCAAGGAGGAAATCGAGTCGAAAAATACAAAGCCTGAGTCTTGGTTTATGGGGGACTGTTGCTCTAATGGGACAAACAACTTGAGGGAGAACAGGCGGCTGAGATGTGGAGCGAGAGGGGGAACAGATCTCTGAAGACCATGCTGGGATTGATGTTTTTGAGGGGTTTCAACTTTGGATTTTTTCTGGGTGCCAAGACCAAGATTTCGGCTAATTAGCCAGGAGGGCTTCTTTTGTCGATGAGTCAACGGCACTCCCCAGCGCCCTGAACGGCACGAAAGATGTTGGGTTAAGCTACTATACAGCAATCACACTCTGTCAAGACTTTTCTGACAATTCAACACGACCTTCGGGAAGGAGTTGGAAGGAGGCTAGAAAGGCAGAGGGTGAATTTCCCGAGGTACACACAAGTTTGCAGCGCCCAGCTGGCCGGCCTCTTTGAACGCTTCAGAAGGATCACTATGTCTTCGGATTTATTCCTAATGTCGGTATTAGAAGAGCCCCGCACCTAGTGGTTTTCGCGAATTTTCCCGGCTGCCATACACCCGCAAATGGCCATCGTTTCGTTGGCTGGAGAGGGGAGATAATGAAGGGCAAAGGGCTCCTCTAAGTGCATGATCGAATGAGGACTTGAGAGGGGTGGTACTGTTTGAGGGGAGCTGTGTGGAAAGCATAGGAGGGGATATACTACTGGTATAGGTATCCTTGGCCTGTAGGTAGAGAGGACCTACCTGTTATACATAGTCATAGACTCAGACAGGACAATAAAATGAATTAATAATAATGCACGGAAGATGTTGTGCGCCGTAAGGGTCAACCTCGAGTGGTATCTGCAAATGAAATCTCAACGGAGTGTTCTAAACGTGAAATTGATTCATCCTACTTAAAGTACATATATTCTCATAAAACCTGCATGGGCCTCAAGGCGCCAAATCAGAAAATGACATTTAATACAGATATATCTTAAAGTGACGAGGTTGGCCTTAGGCATGAAAACACATCTGTAAAGAAATGTAATGCTGCCGACGACCCGCCTAGACTAGGGCCTGTAATTCTCGTTGACAGCAACAAATATGGTACTATCGACCCCATAATCAATTTAATAAATTGCTGATGTTTCTGACAGGAAAGTCCGCACGAACATCAGCAGAACCTACTAATGTCTCGCATCATCACCAATGTGGTATGAAAATAGTGATGCATAGCAAGATGCGCTCGTGCGGTTTAAACTTACATCACTATAGGAAAAACTGAATGAAGCTATTTCCCTTTTGAACATGAATCTTCAGGTGATTGAATAGGGAACTTCAGCTTGCATTTGTGAAGAGTTTCTAAGCATTCATAGCATATCAACATACAGAATATGAATGTAGAGCTAGTAGCTCAAATGTTCAAGAACTATCAAACAAACGTTCTCTTTCATTTAGAAGGTCTAGTGAATTCCTGAATTAGTAAACATATCAAGGCTATTGACATGTTAAAGCTACCGACTCCCTCAAAGATCCATCATAAAGTTTGATCAAAACCATCAGGCGGGTGAATTCGGCAAAGACATCTTCGAGGTTCGTTTGCTTCAATATTACATACGAGGGAGTGGAAGATGTGACTTTCAAAATAGTTAAAGAACCGGTCTGCCGTGCATACCTTTTGATGGAAATTTATCGTACCTACGAGGCATCGGCTATCATCAAATCAATTTATTGGGCCAAAGAAAGTCATCACAATTCTGCAGTTTGCCCTTGTACTCGAATCACGACCAACACTAGTAACCCCTTCAGAACATTTATTTGAAATATATTCTGATCACTCATAAGCTAATTTTCTCGACTTTATCCGAGTCAACCAGCCCACAACAACGTTTTTGTCAGCAAATTCCGAGCCCAAATGTGTTAATCAGTTAATCAAGCTCTAAACGAGAGACAAGGAAAACATGATTAGAATATTCGGGGATTCATATTTGACGGTGGCAGAAGAGAGGCAAAACTAATTACTCCGAGAGATGGCTATGGAATCGATCAATGTTGGACAGTAGAAGTAGAAATATAGGGCTATCTAAATTTTAAAATGCAGAAAAGTTTGTTGAATAACACAAAGGAGCCATATAAACTGATAAATGATAGAACAGTACAACTGATCAATCTACTCAGTATATAATCTATACTTCATTCCCATTAGCTACATTTTAAGGATCTACCCAAAGAATTCTCACATTATCTATCTACTTATTACTGCATTTATGTTCAATTAGCAAGTTAGTTCAGTATGCTACGCTATAAATTGCGTGTCTACAGGGCCGGACCCTCGAGATCAATCAGTGCAAAGGTTTAAATTTTAGATTCAAAATGTAATACTAAAATTAGGGAAATGATTAGTTAGATCTTTAAGTAGTAATTTACAGTCTAGGATCCTGTTCATACGGCAAAGTATTGGATGAATTTAAGGTACTACGTTACAACTTGATGGCTCAAAATTGATTCATTCTTCTTCAACTGTGTCCAGCCCGCACAAGTGAGATGCTCTCATTTGCCCGTATCAATAATATCGGACCTTATTAGACTTATCAAACGTTACGCGAAGCGGATTCTGGATGAACCTCAAAATAAATAAATAGATGGATAAATAGATTTTTATTCGTGACGGGCATAGCCCTAGTACTCATAAAGCTTGACACAAAGGAGATAAGTCCTTCCCCGACGACTGTATATGACGATATCTTAGCTAAAGGGCAAGACTGATCCTTGTACGCGGTTTCCTCTACGAACCTGGGGGTGGAATATTCTCCCAGACCCAAGTTCAGTCAGATTTCGCAATACCGAACGAGTTGGCCCACGAGGCAATGATTCAAATTACTCCATCACATCAACCTTTCACTCCCAACAAGCCTGGCTAATACCTAAGTCTCGTCAAGCCTACGAGTACGACCAAGTGCATCCCCATCCCAATGACTGCACCTTTCGTCAACTTTCTCTGGCCTCGGCTGATCGCTGAAGGAAGCAAAGCGTGGAGCACAAATCTGGGAGATAGTTCATTGGGATAGACATGATAGTGATCAGGACATGTTCACAAGATGATGCGGAGGATGGATATAGCCTCGATGGGGCGTGAAATTTCGAAATTCGGCAGGGAATAATTACTAATTGAGTTTTGTGTATACCAAGACTTCGGTTGAGAAAGTGCAGCTGACATTGTATACACCGTCATGGTTGGATGGTGTGGTGGTACATCGTCTCAGCCGTTCTTCTAAGTGGAGTGCGGATAGCTTGGACACATAACCCTCTCGAGACAGTAGATCGCTGGTTCAAATCCGGCCAAACATAAACTACTTTTCTCGCGGCGCTGGTATACATGGATGACGAAGGCATGCTTGGATAACCAAACGTTTTGAAACGTCCCTTTGGTGTGCACTTAAGAAGGAGAGTCGACTGTTTGTGTTAGCAAGCATACCTCATAGTGGTATTTGCGAATGAAACACAGAGTATGAGTGTCTCTAGCGTCAAAAGAGTCATCCAATATGTACACATAGCACCGGTCATATGTCATAGCTAGATAGCTGAAAACACATCAAATGATTTAAAAAAAATATAACTCAGTTTGACATTTGGACCTCTCGTGTACAGGGTGCATTCTGTAATACCATTCTAGATATTCGCGCTGAGGAATCCTGCCCTTTTCTAAACCGTAAGTGTCCTCCGAAAGTAAAACAGGTAAAACAGGTAAAACCTTTGTCTATCATAACATGCCTTTGCCATCTTATGTATAAGCCACCGCTCGAGATATGGCCTCTCAGTCCTCCCTTTCTCAAGTGAGGTAGGTGTCTAAGCTGCCCAGGCTTTAAGTCGGGAAGATGTCGATCAGGAGGCGGATTACAACACCTTTCTTCGTTTTTAGTTTTTTTTTTTGCATCATATTTTAATTGCGTATGTACCTATCTAGCTATGACACAATATCAGAGCTAGAATTCCTGAATATTCATGAGAGAATCAATAAGATACTCCATTACCATTACCGTCCCCCTCCGACTCGCATACAATTACACTAATTCGAAATCTCACAGTACCAAGACCCCGGATCTCCAATATGTCTCCGGGGCCTGCCAAATCGTCGCGACCTATTCGCCATCAAAGAACAATTGATAGAGCGAATACCAGGCTGAAAAAGCGCTTGGCAAAAAAGAACATACCATTGAGCTCGATAGACGAGCGAAAAACGGAGTCGGAAATGACCGAGAGGATAAGAGCCTTTGAAGAAGATTCTAACTCCACAAACCCAGATGTTGAAATGGGTGATGCGTTTATCGACCGATATATCATGGAGGTGCTTAAGAGCTCACGATGTAATGTCAGTGAACCCGAAGACGGACAGGTCTCAGAGGCCCCCGTTATTACAGACATGAGGAAGATTGCTGTGCCGGCCATGAAGCGGACAGCTAATGTTAACTTAAAAAAGGCCGACGAAGCCACGTCAACCACAGCCCCTCAGAACCCCATTCCGAGGACAAGTGGAAATAATCAAACTTCTTGCAGCGATGGCAACTCCAAGAACACTGCGACTTGTCCTCCCGAGCTTCGTGCCATACTTGAAGCCGAAGAACAGCGAGCGGCCTAGACCGCAACTAATCTCACAATATGCACCGCTGCTATCAATGGTGCGGAGAATGCGCTCTCACCTCTATCCAAGGGGTCAAGCGTTCAATTTATAGACTCCATGAAAGTCTACCTCCGAGCTGCAATAGCTCAATTCATGATGTCGGGACCAGGAACAGTCCTTCCCAACCTCCCCCCATGACCAAACTACCAGAATCATGGCGGAAAGATCATTGAACAAACGATTGAAAAGCAGCCAGAGCTGCTACAAAAAGCGACCCAGGTCAAACCTACCTGGGCAACAGTTACCCGAACTGGCCTCCACACGCCAGCAGCACCTGTGAAAGATGTGCGGGTCCATAAAAAACCCCCGACACCAACGAGACCTCCGGCAAAAGTTAAGAAAACTGGCCCCAAAGATGATCGTTTGTTTCTTCGACTCGGAAAATAACATGCTTGGCGCGCACTCTCGCCGGCCGGTGTCCGAGATGCGACAGCAAAATTGCTCGAGCTACCCCCGCAGAATATTAAATATGTATACCGTGTTCCGACTGGCTTTGCACTCCGAGCCAAAAACCTAGAGGTACGACAGCTCCTTCTGGACTCTGCTGAGTCTTTCGTCCAGGTAGACGCAATCCTGGAGAAGGCCTCAGATTTAGTGGCCCTTCGTATTGCGACAATTCCCGTCGCAATTCACACACTCCTAGGTAAAGTAGTTGTCACCGACGAGATGGTGGCCGAAGAAATCGCCAGGGTCACTTCAAAGGTTCCGGTAAGGGTCCGCCCTCATGGAAAAGGGAGAGTCGGAGCCCCATACCAGACATGGGTAGCTCATTTTGAAAGAGTGTCCGTCCCTAGACCAGGCTTCCGACTATTTGACGACTTGGGAATCGCTGTTCGCCATCAGCAACGCCAAACTGTGAGCCAATGCAAGCGATATCTCTTATACCACGGGACCCAGAGTTGCTCGCGCGCCCCAGTGTGCTGGAACTGCACCCCAACAATGCACTCCCTACGCAATTTCGCACAGGACCACTCAACAATATCAATCATCTACACCATACATCTTGATATATACTCCAAGCCATCGTAACATTCTTACCCCATACATTGCGAAAAATGCCAGATCCCCCTCCCCCTCCTATTCCCCCGTTATCGGTAGGGGCATCAAAGACATTGACAGAGACCCTCATTGAAGCAACCTCCGCAGCCAACACTAGAACGCAGGAAGCAACTCTTTTATTTGGCGGCGTGGCTGCAGCATTAGATAACGTCACTCGTGGCACCGCTGCCCCAACAATCCCTCCTCATTTACAGAAATCTTTTAACGATTTCCTGACACGTATGCAAGCTGTTGCACAAGAATTCTTCGAAAGCCATGTGCGTGGTGTACCAATTCCTGCAACAACTGATCGTCTTCCTATATCTCAGCCAAAACCAGCTGCCCATGCGAGGCATTACTATGCGCACGTTGCAGGAAAACCGAAAGGCAATGCTGCATTAAGTACCCCCCAGAAGCCAAAACCTGCTAAGCCCCAAAAACAGGCCAAATCACTGCATTTAGACGACAGATTGTTCCTACGCCTTGATGAAAATGCAACTGAACGCCTAGTATCAGCGTACTCCCTTCTCATTCAACTCCGGAATTTCCTTGGAGAGAACTCCGCCCTGTTGAAAGAAGTGCAGCATATTCCATCCAGCCTGGCACTCCGTCCCTCTTCAGAAGAGGCCTTACCAAGGCTGGAAGATCTTTTCGTCCAGGGCATCGGGGAAGGGAGATTCCCAGGTGTTCTGGGCATCGAAAAAGCTCAAAACCTGGACAGTTATCTTATTACGTCTGTACCTCGCACATTCACCACTTTAGACGACAATAATAGACTCGTCAAGGAGCCAATCACCTCAGAGCTCGTCCTCAAGGAGCTTAAAGAAGAAAAAGGTTTTAATCCTACAATTGTAGTCGAAACCAAAGGGAGTATTGCATCCCCTTACGATCCTTCCGCTAGATTTATTGCTCGCTTCCCTATAGGCTCTCACCTCCCACGAAGATTTCATATTTTTGGGATGGGCATCAACTGCCGCAAACTGTCCAAGAAAATTAATATCGCTCAATGTGGCAGATGTTTTCAGTGGCATAACCAGCGTATATGTGCTCGCGCTCTACGCTGCCGTCTCTGTGGCTCAGTTGAGCATACAGAGGAAACCCACACTCTATGTGGACCGCACCAACATCCCTGCCCACCCCGATGCATCCACTGCCATGGTCCACATCCAGCCGATGCACCAGAGTGCCTACTCAGACCCCGGTCAAATGGTATAAAGCTGACAAAGGGACAAGTAGCCCAAATCCGCAGTACATCTGCCGCAGCAAGAATGGGTCTGTGCACTACTGTTGGCTGCATCCGTGACCGCACCACTCCCGCTACAGTAGACGAGGAAATGACTGACACTCCTTCGGGCCAAACTCTCACCTACAAACATGCGACAAACCCCTCTAACACGCCTTCAGGCCCACTAATGCTTGAAGGATCCCCGAGCTCGACCCAGCTTGTTCGGACCACCTCTCCTCCACCCTCACGTCCCACGGTCTTCCTTGGGAATCGCTACTCTGTCCTAGACGTCGAAAATGAAGTCTAGACGGCACAGGTCTACAGGGCCGCTACGGCTTCTACAGATCAACGTCTGTAGGGGAGCCTCTTCACATGAGCTTGCACTTACCTTTGCGAATGAAGAAAGATTTGACATCGTTCTCATTCAAGAGCCCTATATCTTCACTGACCGACAGCGCCGCATCACCAAATTTAATCCCAACTATGAGTGCTTTACCCCCACGGATGACTGGTCATCCCGGCCGCGAGTGCTCACGTATATACGCAAAGGGGCGGGACTACAAGTATGTCAACAACGGCCCCTCCCTCTAATGAGCACAGCTGCGAGAGATCTCCTTTTCTTGGAAGTTACTGCACTATCTGGAGCAAAACTTCTAGTAGTGAATGTTTACAATGCCCCCGCCGGCTCAAAAAATGGGGGTGAGGCCGTTAGAGCCCTCCTTGATCTCACCTTCTCAAGTAATTCTAACCGAATTTTCCTCGCTGGAGACTTAAACCTCAGGCATACGTGGTGGCAAGCATCATCCTCAACTAACAGTCCACTAGCGGAACCGTTTATCAGGTGGATAGATAGTCTCAATCTTACTTTAATCTCTCAATTGGATATTCCAACGCATAGCCGCGGTAGCGTGTTAGACCTTGCATTTGCCTCCAACCCGCTGATGCTCTCGGGAGCGGAATCTTCAATAGTACCGGAGCTGGACGTCACATCTGACCATCTTCCTATTGCATCTTTAATTCCGTGGGATAGCCGCTTCCAGGAGCCAATATCTCGCCTCAAAATCAGCACGCTCGACGAAAAACTTTTCCTTTCCCTTCTCGAACTGGAGATCGCAGGGCTAGAAAACCTCCCCGTAAACCCAAAGCCTAATTCTCTAGATTTCTTCGCTAAAGGCATCTGTACGGCCCTCCAGAATGCCTATAGAGCATCTGCGCAGCGAGCCCTTGGAAAGGGGACCGGGCAACCTTGGTGGAACAACGACTGCAGAAACGCTGCACAGGCCTACCGAACGGCTAGAAGAAGCTCGGCTAATCAAAATGATATCACCGCCAGGAAAAAGCTGCTGGGCGCTGCAGTACGTAGGGCAAAGCGAAAGTTTTTTCAGGACAAGATAAGTCATGCCAATACAGCAAAAGACGTGTTTGGGATCGTTAACTGGCACCGAACAGTAGGATCCTTTCGCACCCCACCTTTCAAAGATCCAACCAACCCCGGTGCCTCACCTGCAAACACACTTCAAGAAAAGCGAGAAGTACTAGTTCGGAACCTATCGCGAAATGCCTCTGATGCAATAGATGTTCCATTAGATACACCATCAGTCGGCGTCACTAGCCTTCCTTTCCCAGACCTAACCCTGACCGAAATCAAGGACTCGGTCATTAGATCAGGCAATACGGCACCCGGGGAGGACGAAATTCCAACGGCAATCCTAAAAATTGGCTGGCCACTAATCGAAACTCGGGTCTGCGATCTTTTTAGAGGCTGCCTCCAGGCTGGACACCACCCTGCTTGCTTCAAGACCGCTGTGCTGGTTATGTTAAACAAGCCCAACAAGACAGATAGATCTAGCCCACGCTCATACCGACCCATTGCTCTCCTTTCGACCCTGGGGAAAGGCCTTGAACGAGTGATCGCCCGCCGCCTCTCTTGGACAGCTATCAGAGCAAAGATAACAGCCTCACAACACTTTGGTGCCCTCCCTCTCCGCTCGGCCACAGATTTGACGACCTGTCTAGTACATGACATTGAAACAGCACTGAATAGTAAGCTCACTGCCTCCCTCCTGACGCTTGATGTGAGGGGTGCTTTTGATAGCGTACTTCCTGGCCGAATAGTCCATCGACTCAGAGACCAAGGATGGCCTGATAATTTGGTAAAGTGGGTGGCCTCTTTCGCCTCCAATCGCGTGGCCAAGATTCGTCTAGATGGCTCTACCGGTCCCGAATTTGATGTCTCCTGTGGCCTCTCACAAGGCTCGCCAGCATCACCTATTCTGTTCATGCTATATCTTGCACCTCTTCCCCACATGGGAACCGCCAAAACAAGATTTGGATACGCAGACGATATCGCCTTCCTTCACACCTCTCCATCCCTCCAGGAAAATTCCGAATCTCTTTCACTCAGCCTCCAGGAAGCCATGGAATGGGGCATAGAGCAGGGCTTGAAATTTGACGAAGACAAGTATGAGCTTCAACATTTCTCTCGCCGCCGACTCTACCAACAACCCACAAATACTCCCATGGTAAGTGCTGGCGCTATTACCGTCTCTGAAAATACTACTCGCCCATACACTCGCTGGCTTGGAGTACTCTTTGATAAAAAGCTCTCCTTTAAGTGGCACGCTCGAACCCTCGCCTCAAAGGCCCTCAAGGTTAGCCATGCTCTGTCATCCCTTGGTAATACAACAAGAGGGGCTCCTCCTCATCTACTGCGTCGTGCAGTAGATTCATGTGTCCTCCCCATCGTTTACTACGCCTCAGAATCCTGGTGGCCAGGCAGATCTAGACAAGGTCCCACGGGACGCATATCAAACCGTGTAGATTCCCTACTACAACAGCTCTCCAAGGTCGTGCTTGCCTCTGCCCGCGCGACACTTCCAGTGTATCGCACCACACCAACAGCGATACTTCATCGCGAATTAGGGCTACAGCAGCTGGAAATAGCCCTTGATGGCCGTGCACTTGCAGCCACCGTCCGACTACGCCGTCTGGATCCTCGACACCCGCTCTTACGCCGTGCTAACAGAGTTCTCAGCTCACAGCGTGCTACCTCTCGATTTGCCCGACGTGTACTTTCACTCCCCAGATCAGAGCAAATCAATGCAATCGCTATTCCTCCTTGGAATCCACGTGTGAGCCGTGAAGCTGCACAATCCCGGGTGGCTGGACCGAACAGTACCACTACAGAGGAAAACAAACAGTCCTTCCTTGACTTTCTTACGACCATCCCCTTCGGAGACATCATTATCTACTCAGATGGCTCTAAGCAACTAAACGGCTTGAGCGGCGCTGGCTTCATCGGATACCAAGGAGGCGTACAAGTCTTGCATCAAAGTCTTGCCCTTGGAAAAGGCGTCGAAGTTTTCGTTGCGGAAGTAAAAGGTGCCCTAGAGGGGGCAAAGTCCGCACTAGCACACCCAACTGCCAAATTCGCGACAGATCTATGGATTTGTCTAGATAATCTGGAAGTTGCCACTCGACTGTTATTCCCCTTTTCAGGGTCCTCACAAGCGCAATTTGACGAGTTCCTCACCTTAAATCCCAAATGGCAAGACCGCTCTCGGCTGGCCCATACTAGACGGGGCCAAATCCGGGTCCGATGGGTTCCGAGTCACGCATCGATAGTTGGAAATGAAGCTGCGGACAAAGCAGCGAAAGATGGCTGCCAGTTACCAACTCCAGGCAAAAGAGTCAACAACGCAAGCCTCTCGCAACCTCTGGAGAAATCTCCTTCCCTAGCACTTAGGCTACGAAAAGCTAGGAATAATATCAGCACCTACTAGGCCAAAAGAACTTGCCCTTCCGCGCGCCACTCTAGGTCGAATTCTAGCAGCTAGATCTGGGCACGGCGACTTCGCTGACTATTACGAGCGGTTCAATCATGAAAATGCATCAAATTACTGCCGATTTGGCCGTCGTAAGGCCCCACTACATTGCTTTTTCTGTCATATAGCGAAAAGAAGATCACGACTAATGCAGGGTCCGCCTTCGGAAATGATCCCGTTCATTCTTGGCACATATGAAGGAGGTCAAAGATTTGGAGAATGGCTACAGGAAACCCGATTCTTCACAGATATCTGCCCATAATCTTGAGGTTTCAAGTGTCGCGAAGAACCAGCAAACGAAGGAAGGAAGATAAGCAATTTAGACTCCTTTTTTTTTTTCTAATTTATTTTTCCTGTAGTGGAGGTCAACAGGGAGTGTGGGTTGACCTGCGCAGAGAATGGCGCCGGGCAAGTATCTTACCACCACAAATAAGAGCCTAAAAAAACTGCGGGAAGTAGCTATGTGAATACACCTCCTTTATATGTTAAATAGTTTAATTTTGTTTTTGTTTTTTTGCTTTCCTTTAAAACATGTAGAAGCCCAGAGATTAAATCCTGGCGTCTTTTGTCTCAGTAGGGACTTAATAGGGTTACTCGCTTGACGCGTGATCCGCCAGACGTTAAATAAAGATAAATAAATAAAACAATGCACTCCACTTCGGAATGCCAAGGACACACCAAGTGCCGCAACTGCGGGGGTCCTCACAGATCAGACAACCGAAACTGTCTGGCCCGCCCTAATAAGTCCGGAATGGCTTCTAGGGAAACCCTCGAAAAGATCAGGTACGCTAGCCAATGCGAACATGCCGCGGTGATCCGGGCGAAAACCGCCGTTCGACGAGCAGAGGCCGATATCAAAGCCGCCACTGAGATGGCCAAAACAGCTACGCCGAACTACAGCTCCAATAACAGCTAGGAGGTTCTAATGACGGATGAGACGCCAAACGTGACTGAGGTCACAGAGGCGGTCCCGAAAAATCACTCATAAAGGGCGCCCCACGGGCCCCTTTCCGCCTCCCTCCTACTCTAAGTTTCATATCAATAAACGTAGGTAGAGGAGGTCCAACACAGAATACTGCACTTGCTCGAGCATTCGAGCTGAATATCGACGTAGTCCTAATTCAAGAACCTCGGTGGAAAGAAGAGACAATGTCGCATCCTGGATACATTTGCCATTTACCTTATGGTGGCGAAAAGGTCAGGCCAAGGGCTGTGACCTACACCCGGAAAGATGATAGGACAATATCAGCGAGGCAACTCTTCCCCTGTGCTAAGCTGACGGGCGACTATTGCTGGGTGCTTGTTAATGGAGTTACTTTCCTCAATGTGTACAAGGCACCCAGAGACACATCAGCCGTACAGCCACTTATCAATTGGACCCCGCCACCGAACTCAGTCGCTGCGGGTGATTTCAATTCTGTGTACTGTGCCTGGCAACCAGGAGTCACGAGCCCCTACGGGCAAGGTTAAATGATTGAAAGATGGGCAGAAGATCACAATCTAACCTGCCTTATTGTTGGAGAACCCACGCATCAAGCTGAAAATACCCTGGACTTTGTCTGGACCAACATTAATGGCAGCCGTGCATGGGTTGACCATGATGAATGTGTCACCAGCGACCACCTTCCTATCCGAGGAATAATCCCGGTCCAGTCCGCAACATTGAGACCCAACTTGGGCAAGGTTCGAGTGACGAAGGAAAGACTGCCCGACTTTGCACGAGCTGTTACTAAGTTGGTCCGTCTACCGCCAGTTTTAGATACAATCGAAAAGGTCGAAGACTATGCCCAGGACCTTTGCTTAAAGCTTAAGACTGCCATCAATGCAACAGGAACTCGACCCAGAGCAAACGGCGGTAAATCAGCCCCGTGGTGGACCCCGGCGTACAAGGAAGCACGGGCTGAATATCGAGCGGCAGAATCACCTCTCCAACGTGCAGTGTATGCTAAAAAGCTCCGATCAGTCATCAGAGCTGCCAAAAAAGAACATCAAGCACAGCAGGTGGGAAGAATGAACACGCCGAGCGATGTTTTTAAGCTGATGAGAATGGCTGGGCCTAGACAAACATCCCACCACCCCTCAATCACAACGGAGCTCTCATCTCTGATCCACTAGGGCGAGCCACAGTTCTCCGTGACTGTCTCCTGGCAAGACACCAAACATCGGACGACCTGCCGCCTTGCATCGCCACGAGTAACAACCGTATACCATGGAAGGACGACATCTCCGAGGAAGAAGTCCGATCTTATACTATCGGCTGTGGAAACACGGCTCCGGGAGCAGACGGAGTCTCCGTACAGCTGCTAGTGGCCTAGTGGAAGACAATTGGACCCTGTATAGTCAAGCTCTTTAGAGCTTGCATACAGCTCGGTACGCATCCGACTTGTTTCAAATTGGCCGAAGTAGTACTCGCACAGAAGCCTTAAAGAGACCCAACAACTGTCAAAGGATGGAGACCAATTGTCCTTCTTTCTTGCCTTGGTAAAGGACTTGAAAGACTTCTGGCAAAACGGATGGCGCACTTAGCAGTGATTTGTGATGTAGTTGGTCGGCAACAATTCGGCGCTCTCTCGAGGCGCTCAGCAACAGACCTAGTCTCCTGTGTAGTACACGATGTCGAGGAGGTGCGCACACAAGGGTGGGCAGCCACTTTCGTCACCTTAGACGTACAAGGTGCGCTCGATGCAGTTCTTCATAACCGTCTAGTGAGAAGAATGCAAGAACAAGGATGGCCAGACTCAGTTCTAAAGTGGACAACTTCGTTCCTTGCACAACGAATGGTACAGGTCCGACACTCGGAAGGAGTCACGACAAAGCGACAGCTAGTTTGCGGGGTCCCACAGGGCTCGCCGATCTCGCCTCTTCTCTTTCTTCTGTACATGGCAGAGCCAATGCGCACTGGTGTAACTAATCTGAGGTTTAGCTACACTGACGACATCGGTATTCTTAGATTTGGCCGCACCACTGCTGAGTCTGCTGCAGCTGCCCAGAAAGAAGTCGACCACCTGCTGGAGTGGGCTCGGAAAAATGCTGTCCAATTCGACACAGAAAAGTCAGAGGTAGTGCAATTTCCACCACGGCATCGCGAGGCAGCAGTTGGCATCCACGTAAACGGCACTCTCATAGAACCAGCTGAACAAGTTCGCTGGCTTGGAGTTTACCTCGATCCGCGTCTTAACTTCAAACATCATGTGATGACGTGGTCCGAAAAAGCAATGAAAGTCGCTCATCTTATGCGACGCTTCAATTCTACTTTTCGAGGGGCCGTATCAGGAGCGCTGATACGAGCAGTAAATAGTTGTATTGTTTCAATCGCGACTTTTGGAGCGGAAGTCTGGTGGCCCAGCCTCAAACGCCCAACAAGAGCAGGAATAGCCACGCCAGCTACCGCGAGAATTTGTACTATGATCGATAAGGCCAACATGATGGGTCTCCGATCTGCACTTCCGGTTCTGCGGACTACTCCGAATGTGGTCCTGCACAGGGAAGGAGGAATCCCTCTCGCAAACATTATTCTAGAGGGAAACCGACTACGAATTTCAGCCAGAATAAAAACCCTCGATGATCAGCACCCGCTGAGATCTCGTGCTGCGATGTGCCCAAATGTTGGGACTCGAAAGTACAAGGAAAAACCTCGAAGATTTGAACATGTAGATAGACAAAAGACTCGTGCACAGCGAGCCTATCGACAACTTCCGGATGCAGAAGCTTCGATGCCTCTGCCGCCGCCATCCTACTCTGCTAGATACATGACCAAGTCAGAAGGAAATGAAGCAAGCAAACTTTGGATAGACAACTTGCCCGCATCGGAAATTTGTGCCTACTCAGACGGCTCTTCGGAGGGAAACGGACGCTTAGCTTGGGGCTTTGTTGTGAAGAGATATGGTAAAACTCTTCTCAAGGAGAATGGTATCCGACCCGGAGGAGAGGTCTTGGACGCAGAAATCACAGGCGCACTGAAGGCTCTTGAGGCGGCGTTGAGACTTAAAGAAGCGCAACAGCAGCTGGGGGAGACGATCCGGCGAGTGAATGTTTTTCTGGATAGTCAACATGCTATAAAAGCACTTGAGACGGGCATCTCTTCAACCAGCCTCGAAGAGGTACGTCAGTTTCGCATACTCTCAGCGTCCGCTGCTGTGACGATTAAGTGGATCCCCGGTCACTCTGGAATACAAGGGAACGAAGAAGCAGACGCTACTGCGCGCCTCGGCTTAGGAATGCTGCCCAGTCCGGACAACCAACCAGAAACCATTTCGTTGGCATACCTTCGCCGTCTCATGAATAACCGGCTACAGGCTTTGCTCAACGATTGGTGGGATAAAGCGTGCCCTGTTCGGTATCGAAAGCTAAATCTGCTCATGAAACGGCGCAAGCCCCCTGAACTAGCCCTATCAAGACATCTGCTACGTAAACTAATTGCGGCCCGTACGGGCCACGGCAATTTTGCGGCCTATCATCGCCGATTCAACAATGCAGACGCACCTAGTAAGTGCGCGTATGAGAAAGAGACTAGCCCAACCCACTTTATCCACTGTCGGCTCCACTCTCACGAAACACGTCGAATACGAGGACTAAAGTCCCACGACGACTTTATACATGAAATTCTAAGACCCAAGTGCCTCGAAGCATTCAAAAATTTTGCACAGAAAACCCGATGTTATGGGTGATCAGCTGCAGGCTGGACCTCTTCTCACAGCGGGGTCCATATAAATTAGTCATGTAACATGATTCGATCGGAAGGGGAACAAGGCGAGAAGTTTTGCTTCCCAACCACAAGTGCTGATATTTAATTGGAGCTCAAAGTTTTGGAGCCTGGAGTTATGTTGTGATTTCTATTTCGTGTATGGCTGCATGTAATTTAACTGGCTACAATTTGAGTAGCGGTTCACGTGGTGGGAACAAGTTGGGCATGTCATAGATATGATCTTAGCTGTAAACCCCAGTCTTTGACCCTCAGGGGAAAACGGGTATATCCTAGGATTTAAAAATAGAAAAACAAAACAAACAATATCAAAGAAATGTACAGATCAGATGACTCAACGTAAGGGAAGAGCACTCATGCCTCGGATTTCATTTGCAAGTACCACTGCGAAGTTATGGCGGCTTTTTCTTCACCCCAAGTCAACCCTCATCCGTGAATACCCACCCAGGAGAACGTCTCAAAAACCCTAAGTTACCCAGACATGCCTCCGTCATCCATCAACTTTTCTCCGCGCGAAATGTAATCTGAGATGTCTCCTTCCCAAGTGGAATAGGTGCCCAGGCTACTCAAACCATACCAGAGAGCACCACCAGGAGGCGGACCACAGCACCTTCTATTGTTGGCTTGTGTTTATAGTGTCAGCTGCACTTTCGCAACCGAAGTCTTGATATACACAAAACTTAATTAGTAATTATTCCCTGCCGAATTTCGAAATTTCACGCCCATCGAGGCTATATCCATCCTCCGCATCATCTTGTGAACATGTCCTGATCACTATCATGTCTATCCCAATGAACTATCTCCCAGATTTGTGCTCCACGCTTTGCTTCCTTCAGCGATCAGCCGAGGCCAGAGAAAGTTGACGAAAGGTGCAGTCATTGGGATGGGGATGCACTTGGTCGTACTCGTAGGCTTGACGAGACTTAGGTATTAGTCAGGCTTGTTGGGAGTGAAAGGTTGATGTGGTGGAGTAATTTGAATCATTGCCTCGTGGGCCAACTCGTTCGGTATTGCGAAATCTGACTGAACTTGGGTCTGGGAGAATATTTCACCCCCAGGTTCGTAGAGGAAACCGCGTACAAAGATCAGTCTTGCCCTCCGGACAACTGTTCATGACGAACTCGAAAATGGTATGCCCGCTTCTGACATCATCATTCGCTGGTCCTACGTCACAGCTGTACATCCTCCCTCAAGGTGTGACGCCCCTTTAGAGCAACGGTCTCCCATAAAGACCCGAGCTTTGTGAATCATGACTTAGCTTTCTCGTCGCGAGTTTACGTGGAATCGTAGATTTGTAGTGGGAAATGGTTAATTTTTAGTAGCCAAATTCCAGATTGCTGTTGGAGTAATGCCTTTGTCGGTAGTTGGGGCGAGCTGTGGTAGTAAGATTGATGTAGAGGACTCGCGTGAGATCGATAGATACGACATTGACGAGAAGATGTCGATTTTAGATATGCTAAACCTCACAACAGACTCAGTAGAGACTCTCATTGAAGTCAATCAAAGTGCGAACCTCAATGCTCATGGGCTTGTACGTGGGAGACGTATGGTATACATCAGCATGAACCATACGATATACACGCCAAGGCATCTTTGGTGCGAGTGGCAAACCTTCGTATTGGCCCGTACAGTAAAGCCAGTTCCTTGAAATATGGAATAAATATCTTGTAAGTAATGCCATAGTTTAGCCTATACATTTGGTGTGAAGATTCTTGGAGACGATTTCACATTGTGCGAGTTATCTATGTATAGGGCAAACAAGTTTCACAAGGTTCAACACTGCCGTAAAAGAATGTCCGAATGACTTAGTCAAGCTTAACCCATCCACAATCCCACCGTGAGGTAGGAAGTTCAGGAGAACGCTCCGGCTTAATTGCAATCGTGTAGATATATGCCATATTGCGAAAGTTTACCGAGAATATATTGAATGATGTTCTCAGTCACAGTACATTTTGCTCTGCGATTCGCGGCAAGATGATGTTTTTTAGGCTATGGAAGAATTCTGTTAGTTTTCACACTATTTTTGTGTACGGATTAACAGATAGTTGGCGTGCTTAGTGCTAGACCGGCCCTTTCCAGGTTACTTGCCAGAATTATAGCCCTAATCTGGAATTGTGTTTCGTACAGAAGAGGATAGAGTAGCTGTAGTATGTGTGGCCTGGTGTCACGGGGTCACAAGGTGCGGTGTAATCGTAGAATCAAGAGGTACGATAAACATTAAATTTGCACCCCTAAATCTGTACAGAAGTTGAAATTTTGCCTTTTTCTGCTTAGTAGTAATGTAGATAAATTTTATACAAATCATACGATGGGGAGTCATGTGTGATGATAATAAATTATAGAGTCTGAGCGTTGTTGATCAGAAAGGTGAGACGCTAGAATAACGACCTGCCAAATTTCCAAAGCAGGAGGAAAGGCTTTCAGTCACTAAATATGATTTTCCTGCGCTAGCTTCCGACACTAACGGCTAGGGTGAACTATGCAGCAAATGACGCATCGAAGGAGCGCTTGGTTCAAGAAACTCTCTCAACAAGCCAGATGGCCTAGCAGTATACCCTGTGAAGTAACCTCTCACTCCCCAACGGCGCAGTCGAAGAACGTAGTCTCTGATGGCGGTAGATTTGATAATCGCAGCAGACATGAGCTATCTAGCTAGGAAACTTCAGCGAGCCGGCTCAGCACTCCGCGCAATTTTCCAACAAGCTAAAAATAATCGGCAATTCTACACTGTTGAAGCTATATGGTTACTCTGATTTCCAGAACCAATAGATATACTGCTATTAGAAGACCGGCAGTTCCTACATAGCCATAGACCCAGGAAGGACAATAGAAGGAATTAATAATAATAATAATTAACTGCTACTGATAAATGCGGAATAACGACACCGAGTTGTTTGTTCAATCGGTGAGCCAAAGACATCCAGCCATCAACTTGATGTAGATACAGGACTTCCAGGCTCTACAGCAAGATTTTCCCGTTGAGGTCGAAGATACAGGGAGGTAAATTGGCCAACAAATCGACTCTGATCAGGGTGATTAATGCGTCTCCAAGAGTCTGAATTCCAGGACTAACCATAAATAGAATAAGATGGATGTGTGACGAAAAGGAGCTCGAACGGACCATGGAAAAAGCCCGTTCAAGAGGGTCGATTTTACTGAGCCTCCCCACAGAGGCCTTACAAGAACAGATGGTCCGACACAGCATTGTCCTCAATGCTAATTATTTTTACATCAGATTTAAATTGCGTATGCAGCTATCTAGCTATGACACAATATCAGAGAAAAATACATAATCTATGACTCAATATAAAGGAAGAGCACTCATGCCCCGGATTTCATTTGCAAGTACCACTGCGAAGTTATGGCGGCTTTTTCTTCACCCCAAGTCAACCCCATCCGTGAATATCCACCCAGGGGAACGTCTCAAAAACCCTGAGTTATCAAGACATGCCTCCATCATCCATTTACTTTTCTCCACGCGAAATGCAGTATAGGCGTCTCCTCCCCAAGTGAAGCAGGTGCCCAGGCTACTCAAACCATACCAGAGAACACTTCTCATCAATGCTATGCTCTACTCGGCACAGGTGTGGTCGCCAAGGGCCCAGCCAAAGCAGTGTTACAACTAGTCAAAGGGGACACACGCAGGCGTCGTGTGGTAAGGCAGCCTGATGTAGCCAGTGCGCTGGTGCTGACCAGATTCGTGATTGCTCAAGGAAAAGGACTTCTTGCGGGAATTGCGGCAAGGAACACCGCTCATGATAGAGAGCGACGTGTCGAACTTTTCGAGTCTACAAGGGGAGTGATCAGAGAGCCCGCTTCGAGCTTTCTTAGCGAACGGCGAAGATTCAACGGGAGGCTATCCCGACAACTGCGGCACCAAAGGCGCCATCAATAACTGACGATCAAGGATTTACCCTAGTTGCCAGCAAAAAAGTTGACTCACTAAAGAAGGGACTAGGGCGATCACGTAAGGTGATTGCTGATACAACGGCCGTACTAAACTTGTTGAGATCTATGACACCGGCGGCTTCATCCACCGAAACGACAAGAAGGACAGGAAAGAATAGTGAAAAGATTCTTTAGTACTTCAACTGAGAAGAGCCTATGGCGCTAGAGGAGATAAATTTGCAGTGAAACTGAAATCAGTGGAACAAAAGTATGTCTTCGGCATGAAGCCGGGATATGCGATCGTGGTTCATCTTTGGGTTTTGTAGCTTGAAAGCCTTTTCCCTCCTTAACATGGCATATTGTCTTCATGGTTCTGTAAATAGATACCGAATAGGAGTTTAAACGAGATATAAATCAAAAACTGCTACTGATAGGTGTTGAAAATATTCCTTCTCCCTGTAGTGGCGTTTGCGAATGAAATCCAGAGCACGAGTATCTCCAGCGTCAAAAGAGCCGCCCAGCGTGTGTACATGGCACCGAACATGTGCCATGGCCAGAAAGCTACACACACTTAAATGATACAAAGAAGAGCTCGATGTGACATTTTGGTCACGATCTAGATTTAGCTACACTCAGCTACAACAGAAAAATTGGCCTACGGGGAAGTAATAAAGACTCCATACGAAATGAATTCTCCAGACCCAATGAGATTGATTCCCGACCTAACTGGCACTTTTTCACCGATATTGTGCCATGGCTAGATAGCTGCATACGCAATTATAATCTGATGCAAAAAAAAAGATGAATTCTCACCAAAGCCTCCTTGAGTCTATGGGTACGGCCGAGTGGATTCCCGCTTCAATGCCTCTACCTCTCGACAACTCAGCCCCTAGCCTTGAATAGCCTCTAAATCAACGCCCACAACAACGAGAACATCCGCTGGGCGGATCAAATCGTGGCGCACAAAAGTGTGAGGTAGATCTCCGGAAAGAATGAGGGGGGGCTGAGAATAGATAGGCAATATCATACATGGATTGACACAAGCTCAAAAGCCGTAAGATAAGAGATTTTTGAAGGAATTTTCCGTGAAGAGCTTTGCGCGCTCTACGACATGGTTTGTGAGAGTGAATATAAAACTTAAGTAACAGTCATGGCTAGTTAGCGAAGTGGTACATCATCTGGGCCTTGGTCCCATGTGGAATTGGAGGACCATAAAATTCCACACTCGTTTTTGGCTACCAAGGAAATCCCAAGTCGAGTGATAAATTTGACGTGTATCCTATTTTACACGTGGAATTACTGTGTCATGTTCAGAAATTCATAATCGTGTTTCTCTTGGAGCTCATTAGCAGGATGGTGAAGGCATTCTTGAACTGTTAAGTGGCTAGGGATCTAGTATACTGATATGGAGTTGAAATAGGATGCTCACGGCGGTCTAGCGTTATAGAAGCACTTATGACTTGATATTTGCTGTCTGCTTAATCTCGTACACCTTAGGTATGTAGATCTTAGTCATATCTCTACCCTCTAGTTTTATTACCTTTTAAACCTTGAAATATTTCTTGCCATATTAGTGTGTCATACCATGAACAATTTTGTCATAACTATATAGCTGTATATGCAATTATGATCTGATGCAAAAACAGGGATAATTCAAAGTCTTGAAACTTCCCTTTAGTGTCTGCTCACGGAGCATAGTCGTTTGTTCAGTTGGAACTGGAACACATCATCGAGCTATTTAGGAATGTAATGCAGTGTAACATTATCCCTCAAGTTGAGAAATTCTTTCATAACCAAACCATTGCCCAAGTATTACAGTTAGATTTCTACTTGAGCAAGAAACAGTTTAAAATATTTGAACCCATTTCCAGCGAGGCTGAAACTTGATTGCAGACCTTGAGTGGCACCACATTACATTTCATTTACCGAGACCAGGCTACTTTGCGACCCAGCAACCTACTTTGTTTACCACACGGGATTCTAAACCCCATACGTCCTTAACCCCCCCGACCTCAGGTCCCAGCCGAAATGCCTTCACTATGGCTATCAGATACACAAAGTGAGTTAGCTCTGATGGAATCGCGCGGGGAAAACTCAAAACATCACCATTGTAGCTCAGCTGCTAACCAGAATTGCTATACAGAAATAGGCGTTATATTTTGCTCCGGTGGTGAGTGTTGACGCGACGCTTTACGATAGCAGCATTGTAACAGCTGACTAATCTGTATCTTGCTTATCACAGGCGGATTTTTCCTCATCGGTGGTGTTATGATGTTCTTTGATAGAGCGATGTATGATAATCTTTCATAATTCTATTCATTTTTATGATTCCTATGGTCAACCTAAACTGTATTCGAGCTAACTCCATATACTTCTGTCACAGGTTGGCTATGGGAAACGTATGTTTCCTTGTTTAAATACCAATTGTTTGGAACCTTCAACTGATACTTTATCCTGGCGAAGATTCTTTTCCTCATTGGTCTGACAATCCTAATTGGTCCTCAAAAGACGCTTGCCTTTTTTGCTAGTAAGCAAAAGTTGAAAGGCACAGCTGCCTTTTCGTTGGGGCTGATATTAATACTTATGCGGTGGGCGTTGGTGGGATTTCTTATTGAGCTATACGGAATATTTGTGCTATTTGGGGACTTCATCATTACAATCTCGGGCTTTGCAAGGAGTTTACCTGTCATAGGGCCTTTTATTGGAGCTTTAGTTGATAAGCTCGGTATAGGAAAGGATGAAAATTTGCCAGTTTAAAACCATCATTACGACAATGAAATTTCAAATTGTGGATAGTATTCTCCTCGGACCACTTACAATGATTCTCTTCAAAAAATTAATTCCATTCGATGAGAGAGTCATTGTAGATCAGGAACAAAATTACGGAGCCAAGTGACATATGTTCAAACTTCCCAAAAGATTAAGCATTGTGTAAATATTTAGCGCCAACTTCAAAAACAAATCAGGATGTAGTGGCTGGTGCGAAACATATTTTAATCTATTTGCAGGGACCCGTACTTTTTCCGAAGCGTCACTGAGATTTGGGAATTACTCTCCAAATACCGTTGACTACAGGTATCCAGAAATAATTACTGTATATCTTACACCTGGCCAAATTCGACTGCCTCATATAACATAAGGACAATTAGGTTTAATAACCTGAGCTACCAAGATAATCTGCCAATCCTTCAATAACAGTTGAACAATTTCCAGCAATCATTGTGTCATTGTGATGGGCAATTAGGATTGTCTTAGCTGTATTGACGATAACAACACCTTCTGTTCCCTAGTGTAAGAGTCAGCAAGAACGAGGGAAAAACCTTTTTTTATGATCCTATATTGAGTGGTACCAACCTTCCTAGCATATAGGCTGCGAACTCCTTTATTTGAAAACACATATTTCACCCCAGCAATAAATATCCCCTCAGATTGTAATTTTTCTAGATTGGCTGAATTTAATGCGTCATGAATAACTTTAATTTCTTCTGGTGTTATCTGTAAATGGTGTAAGCTTTGGGATGCGTGATTTCTATTTCTTCATGGATTTCTTGACGGTATTTGACCTACGTTAAACCCAGTGGAGCTAGCCCACATGCCGAGGTCATCAAAACCGAATATGGCACCTTTATCAGCATGGCCACTGCCGATCATGCTACGAGCCCATTAGTTGCTTTAGATTATCTCATGCTATATATGTTTGTATGAAAATGCGAACCTATCATCAACATATGCTATTCATGCCATTAGTCTTTGCTCAATGGTTTGCCTTGAGCTTCCACGTACCTTGCCACGACATTTTGAGAAATCTTCGAAAACTTCGAGCGAAAATTGAACAGGTAGCTTCGTCGTAAGGTTAGGCAAGGAGTAGATTTTTTTGAGTAATATTGACGGCGAATACAGTTCAAGTTTCCAGCCTGTACAACTTAAGATGCAATGTCGAGTGATTCAATAGGTAGGGTTGGTCAATGCTAGGGTGGGGGCCTGGAAACAACAACGACAAGATTCATTGGCCAATTCATTGGCTGACTCAGCGACCTCAATTAACCCCGCTAAAGTACCTGGAAACCCGATTGGAGATAGTGTTGGTCTTATCGGCTGTGGCCTGGCAATCCTTACCATACATTGTAGCCGGTCTTAATCGACAAATTCAGGTTGTGAGAGTAATGGAATGGGGTATATGCCTCATCTTTGAACATAATTTGAGAGATTTTCAGCGTCACCCGAAGAATTAGATTTACTTTTCAATCGCACTGTGATCCTATACTGAATTTGGCATTTCATAAAGCCTAGTCTTTTAAAGATAAGACTAAAAGCACTAATTTGTATTTATATCCACGTGATAAAAATTAACTGTCTCGGCTTTGTAAAACCGACAGTGGCCGGCATGTTTAATACTTGATTTTCCAGGTTTATAAACGTAAACGCTCTTTGCGTTTTACATATCTGGAATAATCAAAAGTAATCACAACCGAATCAAAGTCTAAAGCAAACACGGGCACAAGTTTTTATTGATGACTTCTTACCAATGTCGGACTTAACGTTCGAAGACGAGTCCTCTAACTCAATCTCACCATACATCGCCACCCTAGCGAATGATCAAGGGACTGCTACAAGTCAAAACTGGAGATCATGCTAAAAATGAACGGCCATCTTACACTATCAAATTACAACTCCACGTTTAATCGTAGGGTGGCTGCAACTGATGAGTTACAAAGCCCGGGTGTTGGTTCATGAGAGAATGTTGCTCTAATGGGACTTTCAAACTTGGGGGAGGATAGGAAGTTGTTGTATAGAACGAGAGAAGGAAGATTTTCCTGATGGCAATGCTGACACTACAATGCTTGGGAGGTATTCATCTTTGGGTGCTTGCAAATGCTATGACCATGATTTTGGGTAGTCAGCCAGGACTTTTATTTTCGGTGATTCTATGGCACTCCCAACTACCCCAAGCGGCACAGAAGAAGTTGGACACTAACTATAGAGCAATCACGGGGGACTTTTCTCAACACCTATCAGTGGTGTCACCGACGAACCTCCAGCGCTTACTGTGAGTCTGCAGAGTCCGGATTGAGTAACACCGTCATCCTTGGTTCGATGAGGATTCCCAATTAATTTCACGGCTTGTATTGTCTTCTTCCCTCAGCATAACCCCTTCACACTATTATCATGACGCTAACCACCATCACATCAGATGTTGAGCTCGAAGCCCTAATCACCACCCGCTCTTGATCATAGACGAAAAGCCATCCGATGAGTTTCCGGAGCGTACTCAGCACTCGATACGGCGATGGTGGATTTGATCAAGACGACTTCGACTGTTACAAAGAAGGGAGATATAGATTAATATGCACACCTCATGCGATCCCGTTGTGTATGCCTCGCCTGGCTGGGGCTGCAGGATTTTTGAGACTTTTTCCCACGCACGTAGTTTACATTGCTACCATTTTTTGGGTAAAAGGTTACGTGAAAAAGATGGCCGTGTTTCATAGGTAAATACTGAGCTGAATGGCTATTCATCACGGATAATATATCAATGATCTTTGAAGTAACAAAAGAGAACAAGAGCATTGTACAAGGTGTGGCCAGGGTCAGAAAGGAGCCCAATTGCTAGATAGACTAAGACTTGAGTGTACTATTAAACATACCTCTCTCTCTATCTTCATGCCTCTTGTTGATTGTCAAAAGGTCAACTTCATGTGACCTACATCTCCCAGTCACACTGCACGCAGATTTTCTACCCAACAAGTAGCCTTTTACAGTCAGGTAAATATGTGGCCTATACATTATTTACATCGTTATATTTTTGTATATTTTATGTCTCAACCAACTCACCTTCTGCTCGGTGGAAATTAAAAATTGACGATTAAAAGATATGACTGGAACGAATACGGGCGAGAAGTGATGAAGGTTTTTTAGTTATTGGCTTTGATTTTTGGTTATAGTTTTCTTAAATCCTACGTCTACTGAAAATTTATTGAAGAGCGACAATTTCAAGCGTGTTAGTGTTGGTCTCCGCCAGCCCCACCGGTCCTGTACTCAGATTGTATTTGGAACCCTAGCACAGGTTCTGTATGTATGTAAAAAAAGATTTAATTGACGCAGGTACTACTATACCTTTCTTACCAAGATCATACCTCGTGCAAACCCCTATAAACAATAGTAAAGAGTATTACCTATCCTGGAAAATATATCAGAGATATATTTTTATAACAAAAGGGGATAGGAGCTGTGTTCAAGGTTTGGCCTGGGTCAGAGAGGAGCCCTAGGTGTTGGATAGTTACAGATTCAAATAGTACAATGATTAACCAATTCAAAAGACAGTAGAGTTATGATACATGGTACGGGAAACCTCCTTTGGCGAAACACCTATCGGTCTTGAAGGCTCATTACCGAACCTGATGAGATCGTTGTAGATTATCCCAACGCCAAAATATTAGGGAAAATCAACAAGAAAGTCTATATCACTGAGTTTCATGAGAAGACGCCCGGCTGATTTCTGAATTCATATATAGAGTGGATATTCATCTACAAGCATCTCTAACAGTTTGATATTTTGATGTAGCTACTTGTAAAAAGCAGGTGGTACTTAGGCTATTGGTTCTGGAAATCAGAGCAGAAATAGCCCCAACAGTGTAAAACTGGCGATTTTGCCGACTTGTTTGAATTTTGCACGGAGTATTCAGCCGGCTCAGTGTTGTTTCCTGGTTGGATAAATCGTGTGTCCTCCAACTATCAATCCCATTGCCACAGTAGCCGCCCGGAATTGGTGTCAATGTGAGGTTTTTCGTAAGTGTCAGCATTGGTTCACCAGGCCTCGCGCTCGGGAGATGAATTGTCTCTTCAGCGCTGTCCAAGTAGCAAGTTGAGTGCAAAATTTTGACGTAGGCATGGAGCACAGGTGAGAAGAGACGAAGAGACTGTGTGGGTGTAGCAAGCTTATGCGAGGAATAGTCACGCTAGTAGATGGTCAAACTCAGGTGTGGTCAACTTCGAATGAAACGCTAGGTGTTCCATCACGAAAGACTTGATTCGAGCAACTCAAACGAAGCAGCCAAAGCTTAGAGAAATTCAATTAGATGAGCGGGACTTGGCTGGTTCTGAATATTCTTGGACCATTTCTTGGGAGTTTTGAAAAAAGATTTCGGAGCATCGCCGTGTAGATAATCGTAAGCCAGATATGCTACGTTCAGGTATATAAGCTAGTCGAAAGAGCTGATAGCATCGTGTCCCGCAGGAAATCGTGGCTGGTGCTTGGGCACTGTTGACGTCAATGAAATGATAAGGCGGACCATGCCAAAGTGTTTGTTGCTCTAAGGCCGGGAGTGTTAATTTGGGATGCGACGGGTATGCCCGATAATCCACGTCTCGCTTATTCCAGACGGAGAGGGCCCACGTCGTTGCGGGGGGGGCCTGACGAGCGAAGTTTCAGGGCCTGTCGACAGCCGATGACCAGAGGGGAATGACGAGTAGTGGCCGGTGATGTACCCGTCATAATTCCGTCATGCCTGAACATCGTCTCACAATAACTGTAGGTCTTCAGACTGTGCAGGGGAAAGCATGTTCCGACAGATATCCGTCCGCTGGCGCCTCGTGGCTCATTTCTGAGGCATAGACGTCCAAGACAAAAGGCATTGCCGCTCAACATGTCTGCCTCAAACTGTCCCTGGTCAATTCTGCTTCACGGCTAGAACGCCTATCTGTCAGGATTAGAGGGATTAAAGGAGCATTTGTGGAGGAATTCTAGACCCGAGAACGTTGACGAGCAGTAACAAAGCAGTGGATCCATACATTATGTTCAATTCGGATGCAGTGGATACGGTTACTGTCATCACAAGGCCTACTGGACTTTGGCTATCATTCGCGACCAATGTCTATCTTACTTTTTCCAGCATTCATAAGAAAAGTTTCGGAAACCGGTGCAAATCGGGATGCTGAAGAGAGTCCTCGTCCTTGTCTTTGACTAATTGCTCCTCATCAATGGCTAATCTTACAAGGTCTAGCCCTAACAACCAGCAATCCTCGTAGAATGAATCATCCTTGCATAGAACTTTTGTTAGACTGAAAGCTCCTTATTTTCTCCTGTTCATAAATGGTAATTGTCGCATCGTCTTAATTGTGATTCGTTCAGCAATCTGTAGGAGGAATTACAAGTCGTCTGTTCAAATTTTCAGATCTCCCCATATTGAGACACTAGCTACGCGTGTAGTAGCTTCTAGCGTAGTAGGTAGTTGTTTTGATTGATCAATCGCAATGCTGGGCCATCAGTGTTCTGCGTTATCCCTTCCTAAGAAGCTTAACTCGAGCAGAGCCGGACTGAATCAAATGGACTGGCATGTAAAGTTCAATAAACATCTCTACACCAACATAACTCGGAAGACTGCTATCAATTACTTATCTACGGTGAACATTACTGATGTGGGAATGAAATGCCGTCCCTTAGACAAGATTCAATCCCTTTCTTCAAACTCCAACCTTATTTAACCCAAGTATCGCCAACAATTGATGCGGAACATCACACAAAACCGACAATCATATACTTTGAGTTTATTGTGCTACTTGAGTCATACACTATCTAACACATTGGGCTTTTCTCTGATCCAGGCCACACCTTGTAGACTGCTAGTATCCTCTTTTATCACGAAAAAATACATCTCATATATTGCTCCCGTTGCATAGCTATCCAGCTCAACACTTACCCGTGAAATTCAGCTATTATTTCCGCTGAACTTTTTGCCCAAAAAAATCAAAAATATTGTGGCAGCAATGTAAGCTACGTGCGCGTGAAACACTCAAAAATCCTGCAGCCCCAGCCAGGCGAGGCCTATACACCGGGACCACATGAGGTGCGCATATTCATCTACATCTCCCTTCTTTGTAACAGTCGAGGCCGACTTGATCCAATCTACCATCTCCGCATCGGATGATGGGCACGCCCCGAAACTCATCGGATGGCTTTTCCTCCATGATGAAAGGCTGATGATGAATGGGGCTCCGACCCTACCATCTGATCTGATCGTGGTTAGCTTCATATTAATGGTGATAGCGGGATGTGCTTAGGGATGAAGACGATACAGACCGCGAAAGAGATTGAGGAACCTCATCGAAGTGAGGACTTTGTTACTCAATCTCGGCTCTGCAGACTCTACAGTGAGAGTTGAAGGTTCGTAAGAGACATTACAGACTAATGTTTTTGCTGTGCTTTTCATCTGGATTTGTTCACGACATACTCACGATGCTAGCGATATTTGTGTGCAAATTCAGATTTCTTCCTGTTCATCCATCTTGACCTAGATTTCAATTGCGATAAGATGTCGTAAATAAATCTGCTATCTCTTGCGGTAAGTAAGGAAGTTCGAGAAGGAAGATACTAGAAGTGGTGAAAGTACTGTGGGGTCTATGCAAGTGGGCTCTGCTCACTTGGTTGTAATACTCAAACGCTCCAGAATAAAACCATATCTTTAGACTGAGTTTCGATATTGATAATAGGAGAGCCTTACTCCATAGAGGTCTGTAAGACATACACAACCAGCGATCCACCCACAAATGTGCTTCGTTCCCCTGTCGGAGAGGAAAGATATGAATTGGATAGCGGCTCCCCAAAGTCTGTGCTCAAATGAATATTAGTAAGGGTATAACCGCTGTATAGACTAGATTACATATATATTACAGTCCTATCTAAATCCACTACTACAGAGGAATTCTACAATCTAAATGAAAGTGATTGGTTACGTTTAGCTTATTTTACCCATATAAATTCAAATCTTATTCTTGTGCAGAGTGAGGAACAAGTCCTGGTATCCCCGCTGGACAGGTTTTGAAGGATTGGAGATGAACATCTGAGAATTGCTATCTCTATCTAGCGAGAATGGAGTATTGAAAGATGCTAAATTATTCTTAGGTTAAATGGAACAATGAATAATACACCCAGTCTAGCTGATTCTATTTCGTTTAGAGCCTTGATAAGCCACCTACTGTCTCCTCGCAATATTTGCATCGTTAAAAAGGTTCCAAATCTCACTTACCCATCAGGTATAGAGTCGCATCAAATTTTGTTTTATGCGCACAGTGCATGATGCGTAGGTAGAATAGGTTTTAATGTAGTGAAGTGCAGATAAATGTCTCAGAGAAGAATAGGGATGCCAAGGCATTTTCATCCGTTTACTAAGAAAGAAGATTGAGCCGTTTCATAATTTATATCGGTTCGGGGTTAGGATCACTTACCCTACAGGACTTAATGTGCATTCATCGAGATTCAGAGATAAATACTTCGAGTGATATTACAAAAATGTTAAGTTACCCTTAAAAAAGAGGATAGGTAAGAGGCTAGCCTTACTTTCCATCGCTTGAGATTGAACCGCTAAAAGGCTTCGACATTGAATCTATGTTCAACACTTCATGAGTATTCTAAATTTACCGAAGCCGGTAAAGACGAATTCTTCACCTTCTAGTGGTGCCGGTATTATCGCTCAGTATATTCTGCATATCTAGGGTAGCCAAGAAGAATCGCATCCGAATCGAAGTCGAAAGCAAACACATCCGTATCTCCATTTGACGACTTCTCAACCATGCAGCACTCACCATTATCCTCTGAGTCTTCAACCTTTTTCTAACCACATATCATCTCGCCTCAACGACCCATAAAGGCGTCACCCCAATTGCAAACAGCAGCTTGCGTCATTCATTACCGGCCATCACTCACTACAAATTTACGACGTTAGCTATACCCGCAAGGAGGAAATCAAGGCGAAAAATACAAAGCCTGAGTCTTGGCTTATGGGCGACTGTTACTCCAATGTGGTAATACATCTTGAGGAAGGGATGGTGGCTGAGATGCGGAGTGAGAGGAGGAATAGGTCTCTGAAGACCATGCTGGGACTGATGTTTTCGAGGGGTTTTCAACTTTGGAACTTTTGTGGGCCTCAAGGCCAAGATTTCGGTCCATAAGCCAGGAGGACTTCTAATGTCGATGAGTCAACAGCACTCCCCAGCGCCCTGGACAGCACAAAATAAGTTGGGCTAAGCTACCATACAGCAATCACGCTCAGTCAAGACTTTCCTGACATTTCAGCACGACCTTCGGGAAAGGGTTGGAAGGAGGCTAGAAAGGTAGAGGGTGAATTTCCAAAGGTATCCACAAGTCTGCAGTGCCCAGCTGCTCTTCGAGCGCTTCAGAAGGGGCATTAAGTTTCCAGGTCTAGTCCTAATGTCGGTATTAGAAGAGCTCCAAGCCCAGTGGCTTTTGAGATCTTTCCCGGCTGCCATACACCCACAAATGGCCATCGTTTCGTCGGCTGGAGAGGGGAGATAATGAAGGGCAAAGGGCTCCTCTAAGTGCATGATCGAATGAGGACTTGAGAGGGGTGGTACTGTTTGAGGGGAGCTGTGTGGAAAGCATAGGAGGGGATATACTACTGGTATAGGTATCCTTGGCTTGTAGGTAGAGAGGACCTACCTGTTCTACATAGTCACAGACTCAGGAAAGACAATAAATTGGAATAATAACAATAACAAATATGCAGAAAATAACTTTTATTAGCCATTCCTCGCACGATTAAAAAATACTCGCTGAAACTTTGCCCAAAAATTCCAAGTCGTTTCAAGTGACGCTCGCGCCCTATATTCATCAAGTAAGGATCTCGGCTTCTTATTCGGCCTATGCACTTTCAATAGTTTTGTCATAGCTCGATGCTTCATATTATCCTTTTAATAGAAAATTTTGTGAAAATGATTTGGAGAGATAAATATATCGCTCAAGGCACGGGTATTTTGATAAAGACAAATCTTGCACCGAATGAGACTCCATGTGCACCCAGATGCTGACGTTTTAACTGCGCTCAGACTTGTTATTGGATATATTAAATCAGTAATCATATACAAACCCTCCAGCTCCCAAAGAATCAGTCTCTTATTGTTAGGATATGGTTGGTTGAAGTAGCCCATAAAATCTATCACCCTGATTTCACAGACGATAATTATTTGAAATTGCCTTCGTTAGATGCTTCTCTATTTTCCCAAGCACTTTAGTCTACGAATAGATAAACCGTTGATCGAAGGTGCATGAGTCTCTAGAATCAGCTCAGAGAATCGGTAAAGTTACAAATAGGTTGCGCGCGTTGTTATCGACTTTTATCATCCACAAGTGAAGAGAATAGAGTAGATGTATCTAATTTCAGCTTCAAGTTAATCGCAGCTTGCTTCCTAAAAAAAAGGTCTTCCATGATATAGCTTATATTTGATTCCCCCAAGGATTGCGACCCTGGCTAGAGTATCGTATACTAGTCACAGGATATGCAGCCATCACATACAGTATCACCAATCAAGGCACCATTAATATCATTGCGGTCTCATTTTACAAGAGATCAAAAGTCCTGAACCTCTGCGACAATTAATTTTTCTGGACTCTCAAGAGTATTTCTTGAGAATTTTCGATTATCTGGGTGGTGGAAGTTGAGATGATCACGAATGTCGCCTTCGAGTTAACACATTTACTTCTAGACCATACACCGGAAATGTCTTACCACGTTGGAGCTGTTAACAAGACTGGGTTCGACGGGGAGCTCAACCACTCACATAAGCCTGTCTCATGTTATTTTAGATTCTTTGATCATTCTACCCTGAGTTTCCTAAACCATAAAACAAAGTCTTTATTGCTAGCACGGTCCTTAACATCGGGGTAATTTATCCCTGAGAATGATCGACGATCCCTATTTTATCCTTGTCGATTGCTATTAAGGATTAGGTCCATTCGCGATGCGATTTACAGCTTCTCGCTGGCTGAGCGCCCGCGCGGATCAATGGCTTGCAGCCGGCTAACGTGGGCTACATTATGTACTGAGACGTCTGTCGTGACATGCCACATTCTGCATGTCGCCTTTCCCTTTCTCATTCAGTCACTTCGGCTCAAGTACCATTTAATCATCTGCCTGTAATTACTTGCTCATTCATTTGTCCTAATTTTCGAGGGCACCTCTATTATTAATATTTAATCTTTGCATTTGGAAACCCTTCTGGTAAGGGTCAGATCTCTATCAAACAAGCTACTAATCACAAAATTCATGGACTTCTATTCAAGTTGGAATCGTGAATCCGGGTGGCTATCGCTAAAAAACAGTGAGTATAACTATCAAATGCGGGAGGATTTACAGGAAATTCGAGACTCTGTGGAAATACTCGCTTTAGACACCAACGACCGTCCTTCGTTTACTAAATCTTCAACGAAACCGAGATCATATTATGACCCTACAATAAATTTCCATCCGACTTTTCCTAACATATCCCATGAATACAGTTCCCAGAGGAGTAATGTTGCTAGCAAAACCATTAGTAAAATACCACTCTGGGGAGGCAACTCGCTGTCTACAATCAATGAAACGAAGGTTGAATCTCCTGAGTGCCACATCATACCTTCCCCACAAATTTTAGTTCACACTTCGAACCATTTCAAGTTTGACGATAAATTATGTGCAACAAATGATGAACGTGGAGCTTTCCCGGCAAGCTTGAACTCACCCGATAGCATTGGGATAGCACTTGGGAGTCCCAAGAAAGATGTTTTTACAAGACCAGAATTGAAAGGAAATCGAATGAGTTCAAGAGTCTGCGAGAGCATTGCAGAAAATAGATACCACAAATCTCCAAGAAAACGAAATTCGAAAAGATGGAGGATAATGATGGGAGGTCTATTTAGCGGTAAGAGAAGTAGATCGCAAACAACATCGGCATTTTATCAAAACAAATCACGGCGGCCACTAGAATCTGAGTCGGGCCGGATGACTATGAATAAATACCGTAAATACAACGAGGGAGTCTCTACAAAAGTAACAAAATTTGAACGAAAGAGTGGCAAGAAATCACTTATGCGATACTACATGACGACAGAAAGTAGAGAACTAAAACAAAGACCAAGTCTTCATCGGGACATGAAAAAGCCCAACAGGCCCACCGCTACAGAAAAAAGCTCATTACTTAATGTTGATATCCCGACTATAAAGATGGATAGGTATAGCGTTATGTTTAGTGGACTTCTCAACAGCTCGCAGTCAAACGCTCACCGGTTATCTACGAAACGAAGACATGACTTCGAAAGACTGAAGGCTGTCACCGAAGCTCTGGCTATGAAGGTAAGGCTCATACATCTATTCACTTACACATCAGACAGTTATGTTAATTTCATTCAAGGAACGCGAGTTAGATGAACGATTTCGGAAGTTAAACCAACAAACAGCATGTCCTCAAGTGGCCCGGGCTTCATTTTCTTTATTTCCCAGAGAAACAACACGAAACAAACATGAATCATCGCACTCCCAACTTCCACCTTCCGCCGAGCTGCAGGGATCCAAGGGGCCCCTGAAACCACCCCCGCCTCTTTCCTCTCGAACCAAGCGGATAGCACAGACCACATCATCGAATTCAGCCTACCTAGGCAAGGAGAGCGGAAAACAAGCAGCAAGGGAACCCCTAGTTGCTCCACGAGCCGAGAAAACCTCCCGAGATCAACCACCCGGAAAATTATCCAAACCTCCGTACATAACATCAAGCCACCAAAAGTCACCCGATAGCGATGATTGGGGGCTATTTAGTCCGAGCGCATCTTCCATCCGATCGAATCCCCTCGCTCTCAACCCGCCTCTCATCAATGAACCGGTAGCCGAAACCATTTATAAATTTAATTGTACCTCTTCCAGTCCTCCCATAATGGCAGCCCCTTCTCGTGAGGCAGTTGGGCTTCAACCGGTAACGGAGCCGCTGGTAGATAGTCTACCGTATTATGGCAGGGCGGCCGCTAGCGTCTTTCCTACGCGCAAATCAAGTATGAGCACGCCCCGAGATGCCACCATTTCGCCGGAACTAAAGTCTAAGTTCTTCGTGGCACCTACTGCGGCCCCGCTGCGCACTAGCCTTCTAACCGGAGTTCAAGAAAGCCCGCTTGAAGCGTTTGCCAAGGCTGCTAGTGAGGAACGGCGACGCGTCGCGCGCCCTGCACCAACAGATTCCCGCAGCACGTATTCCGGACTTGAGGGGCTTACTGCCCAGTGCGTGAAGAGCGTACGATATGTTCGGCCGACTTTCGTTCTAGCCTGCGAGGAGTCTGGACGAATGAGTGAGTGTGCCAGCCTGAAGTTGGATAGTGACAGTATCCGCACTGTTACAGACCGTCGGCCTAGCTAAGATAACAATACAATGCGTGTTTTTGTAATTTATAGAAAAGGCAAGAAATCTTTGGCACAGGATGTTGCCACAGTCATTGTGCATAGGGGGGAAAGTAGTTGTAATATATATTATTAATTTTTTTCTCCATATTGCCATACTCAGGTGTTTCTTAATAACAATCCCCTTGTTTCCGCGACATACTTGTTCCCGTCTATAATATCCTTGTTTTACACCCAATTAACCATTACAATGTCTGTGCCATTTGTGGGATTATCAGTATATCCCTGCGGGACTAGACGGTCTCTGTGTTCTAATTTACGCTGCCTTGAGCGTAAGATAGGGGGTTGAGAAGAGGTGCGCATCTTGGACGCGGGGTCTTCGGGGTATCACCTCAGAGCTTTATGAATTTATCCGGCGGAAAGAGGCTTACCTATCGGGTATAGACTCCCAGTAGAAAACTTGAGATAGAAGACGCTGTCTAAGCAATAGTGAATAATAGAAGGAGCGGGCTAGAAGCAGGAGGTGTGTTGGCGACTCAGCGGCCCTAATTTAGCAATCTATCTGGAAAAGCATATATTCGCTCAACACAAATGGCCGTCAATCTTTCCGGTGTGGGCGCCGTAAAGGGCCTCGTTAATTGCGGATTTCGCTGATGATAAAGGGGATTATGACTACACAAGCTTTCCAGAAAATCAACACGCTCTCTTCAAGTGCCAAGGGAAGCTTCCAGATTTTCCCAAAGTTAACCGTCGTTTCACGAATGATTAGCCAGATGCTCAAGAATGCGACGGCAAAGAAGTGATAGAAGAGTACAAATGGTTGTCTAATGATTCCAGCGAGGAGGCCAACGGGGCCATCGACACAGTTGCCTCCTTTGAGGAAGTAGGAAAAGCATCCCTTCTGCAGAGCACGAAGTTGTCGATCGTTGGCCGCAAAGAGAGAGTAAAGAGCCATGGCAAGAATGTTAATGATGCTGGACAAACCCTTGCGTTTCCAATGGAAATCTTTCATCGCCTTTTGAATGGCGTGTGTGTCTGATAGGTTTGGAATGCATTCAGGTGAGAGCAGGTCGGAAAGTAGTACAACGTCATTAAAGGCTACAGTCATACCACCACCAGTTAAGGGGTGTCGCATATTCATGGCGTCGCCGAGTATAACTATGCCTTTTTCCTGCTGTGTGGAAGGAGGAAGCCAACTATTGGGCATGCTACGGGGTATTTTGCCATCTTCAAGGGCCTTCTCAAAATATGGCTGAACTTGCTGCGGTAAGGATGGGAGTATGACGTTGCGGAGGTGACCACGTATGCCACCTGCAGAAACAGCAGCAGATGGTGTATTCTCGGGCACATCGACAAGCGCGCGTGTCTCGTGAGTGCCGATTTGGTAAAGTAAAACCGGTGAAGCGTCTCCAAGGATAACGGTACCATGACACGGTGCAGGGAGTGGGCAGTCGATAAGCTCAAGTGCGTAGAATTTACTTTTCACGATAGGTGTATGATTAATATATTGCTTACGGAATCTGGATGCGTAACCGTCAGCAATAATAGTTAGCTGGGCGTAAAAATTGTCTTTTTCTTTGACACCTGTTTCCTGGTTCATTGTCCTTGTTTGTACCCCGATTACTTGAGATCCGTCCGTACTTTCGACAGTCTCCATGACTTCCGTCTCAACGATCGTGATGTTTGGCTGTTGTGCGCAGGCTTTTCGTAGCTGAGAAATGAAACGGCCATGATGAAAAGCTCTTCCCTCTGGTTTTCCGCCTTTGGCATTAGAGTATTCGTAAGATCCCTTTCCTTCAATCTTCTTATCGGGGTAAGGTATGCGCACTCCTGTTCCGTAATAGATCACTTCGTAGCCATATACTGGTATAGCATCGATGTCCTCGAGACAATGCGAGAGGCCGAGTTTCTCTAGTGCTGAGATCCCTCCCGGCTGCAACAATTCACCAACAATCCGATCCGGTTGCTTGAGAGATTTCTCGAGGAGAAACACGCTACGGCCCTGCTTGGCCAACGCGAAAGCTACAGCACATCCAAAAATCCCAGCTCCAACAACTACGACATCAGCTTCGCGTTTGGAAAAGCTGCGTTTTTTTGTATCCTCTTCGTTAGGGGAAATCATGGTGTTAATGTTTTGCGTCAAGCACATGGAGCGTTTTGTTATAATTTGTTGAAATAAGGTGTGAGGCGCAATGCCAGGAAACAAGGGCCATAGAATCGAGGTGCAGCAAGATTAGTAATCGGATACAGAGTCGAGGTTGAACCAATAAAAACTGCTAGCATAAAGGGCATGATTACATAAAACGATGATGAGTCATAGATGCCGGGCCAAGTTTCACTAACCATGCTCATATCCCTGCAAACTCAAGATCTTTTCATATCAGCAAAGCCCTTACATATACTGTAGGGAATCCACACCTCTTGTGGCTATTGATCGATTGTCATGCACCTCCTTCTTGTCACGAAACAAAGCTCAGCCGTGAAACAAATCTTGCCCTGATTTTAGCTGAGATATGATGTGTTTATTAGGAGGGCAAGACTGAATACCTGCACGCGGTGTCCTCTAAGAACCTTGGAGTGAAATATTCTTTCAGAGCCAAGGTCAATCAGATTTCGCAATACCGAACAAGTTGGCCCAAGAGGCAATGATTCAAAATCCTCCACGTCGTTTTTTCGCTCCCAACGAGTTTAACTCCTATCCAAATCTCATCAAGCCTACAAGTACGACCGAGTACATCCTCATTTCAATGACCACACTTCTCATAAACTTTCCCTCGCCTCAGTTGACCACCAAACATACTCCCACGCCGATATTTGCACCCGACGGAGGAATCAAAGCGTGGCGCGCAAATCTGGAAGACAGTTCCTCGGAATGGGCGTGAGAGGAATCAGGGCAAGTTTACAAGATGATGCAGAGGATGTATACAGTGTCAACATGCATGAAATTTCAAATTTTGGCAAGGAGTTTTACGAATTGAGCTTTGGGCGCGCCAAGACTACGCTTGCGAGAGAGCTGTTGACGTTAAAAAAACAAGCAAACGATGGAAGGTGTTGTAGTCCGCCTCCTGGTGGTGTTCTCCGGTATAGTTCGAGTAGCCTGGGCACCTATTCCACTTGGGAAGGAGACATCTCAGATTACGTTTCGCGCGGAGAAAAGATGATGGATGACGGAGGCATGTCTGGATAACCCAGGGGTTTTGAGACGTTCTCATGGGTGGGTATTCACGGATGAGGGTTGACTTGGGGTGAAGTAAAAGCCGCCATAACTTTGCAGTGGTACTTGCAAATGAAATCTGAGGCATGAGTGCTCCTCTTGTAAATTAATTCATCTATCATCTACTTTTCTTTGACACTGTGTCATAGCTAGATAGCTGCATACGCAATGAAAATCTGATGCAAAAAGAAATATCGTAATAGCAGTCGTGCTGGGACTAATTAATCCCTGTATCATATACTAGCGCTTGTACTTTGGACATGGGTGCACTCATGCCAACGGTCACAGTTACATCTCTACAATATACTCACCCTTATTTATCTTAGAAACAATCGAACCATCTTGATCCAACTTATCATCTCTGTATAGGGTGCTGGGTACGGTCCGAAAACTCATCGGATGGCTTTTCCTCCATGATCAAGGGTGAGTGATGAGAAGAGTTCAGACTCTACTATCTGATCTGATCGTGGTTAGCTTCATGATAGTAGTGATAAGGGAATGTGTTGAGAGATGAAGATTTTACAGACGGCGAAAGCAATTGGGAACCTTCAGGAAGACGAAGGCTGAACACTTGTCAGTGGTGCCCTCTTCGAACCTGGGAGTGAAATATTATTTCAGATCCGAGATTCAGTCACGAAAAAGGGTGAATTTGAGAGCTTTCGTGGTGTTGGCGAGTTTTTAGTCTAAGACCTGACCTACAGAGATTTCACGACTGCACAACCCAATGAATTCAACTATCTACCCCAAAATACGAACCGCAGAAAGGATAAAACCCATCTGATACTCATATCAAAAAACTGATATCTTTCTCTTTCCCAAATTTTTCTGGGATCTCTTGTCCATCAAACTCATCTCGTGAATCTACACAGTTTTCTCACCACTCACTGAAGCAAACCAAAATGCAAAAGTCATAGCCGCAGTCTAGGTTATAAGTGGACATCCATCCTGTGGCAGATGTCGCACGCTGTGAAGATACGGTCAAAGCATCATCTTTATATTTGTCCAACCTCGGCCAAGATCACCAACAACTGGACCTTCGATGAGATGTGTATGAGATTTCGGCTGCAAATTAACTAGAGTCTTTGATAAAGTCTGAGTTTTTGGTACCTCGATCTTGAACTCTCCGACCCATATTCGGCCTCCATGGTTAAGGGCACGGCAGCCACGGGGCAATGCCGAAGGAGAGAAAAGTCTACAAAGTATTCTTTTCTTTTTAAATAATTTAATGTGTTTTCAGCTATAGAGCTATGACACATGACCGGTACTATGTATACATGTGGGATGACTCTTTTGACGTTAGAGGCACTCATACTCTGGATTTCATTCGCAAATACCACTATGAGGTATGCTTTCTAACACAAACAGTCGACTCTCCTCCATAAGTGCCCACCAAAGGGACGTCTCAAAATCTTGGGTTATCCAAGCATGCCTTCGTCATCTATGTATACCAGCGCCGCGAGAAAAGTAGTTGTGTTTTGCCGGATTTGAACCAGCGATCTACTGTCTCGAGAGGGTTATGTGTCCAAGCTATCCAGACTCTACTTAGCAGACCGGCCAAGACGATGTACCACCGCACCATCCAACCATGGCGGTGTTTATAATGTCGCCTGCACTCTCGCAACCGAAGCCATGGCACGCACAAAACTCAATTAGTAATAAATCCTTGCCAAAATTTGAAATTTTACGCCCGTCGACACTGTATACATCCTCTGCATCATCTTGTAAACTTGTCCTGATTCCTCTCATGCCCATTCCGAGGAACTGTCTCCCAGATTTGTGCGCCACACTTTGCTTCCTCCGTCGGGTATAAGTATCGACGTGGGCGTATATCTGGCGACCAGCTGAGGCCAGAGAAAGTCGGCAAGAGGTGTGATCATTGGAATGAGAATGTACTAGGTCGTACTTGTAGTCTTGATGAAGCTTAGATAGGATTCGACCCCGTTGGAAGTGAAAGACTGACGTGGTGGAGTATTTTGAATCATTGCCTCGTGGGCCAACTTGTTCGGTACTGCGAAGTTTGACTGAACTTGGCTCTGGGAGAATATTTAACTCCCAGGTTCGTAGAGGACACGGCGTGTAGGTGTTCAGTCTTGCCATCCTACAAAGTATTCAGGGCGGCGAAGTTGACATAAGGGTAGCTCCGATGAAGAGAACGACCCCTGAATGAGACGAGAAGATGCTAGGATGAGGCATGAGTGGTGCTGAATGGAAAGCATAAATTAGACATAGGTATTTTTTCAAGGGTTCGGGCGCGTGGTGGCTAGGTCTATGGAAAATATTACGTTTCAGCGCGTCAACATAGAGTTCTCTGCACGATTGGACTTTACATGTTCAATATGCGAAAAAACCCTGAGGTGATCCGGTCATTCAAGTGGGACGAGGTCTATTGTACTTATATGATAGTTAACCTGATGCAGCCCAGCCCTATTGTCAAAGCTAGCTAACTGAATACAAAATGATAAAAAAAAAGCCCAGCCCTATTCATGCCCTAGCTCCTCTGGGAGTGAGGAGGATGCCGACTACCCAGCATGGTTATAAAAATACCACATTCAGATGATGTACCACCGCACCATCCAATCACGGCAGTGTTTATAGTGTCAGCTGCACTCCCGCAGTCAAAGTCGCGGCGCACACGGAGCTCAATTCGTAATTATTATTAATTCATTTTATTGTCCTGTCTGAGTCTATGACTATGTAAGACATGCAGGTCCTCTCTACCTACAGGCCAAGGATAGCTATACCAGTAGTATATCCCCTCCTATGCTTTCCACACAGCTCCCCTCAAACAGTACCACCCCTCTCAAGTCCTCATTCGATCATGCACTTAGAGGAGCCCTTTGCCCTTCATTATCTCCCCTCTCCAGCCGACGAAACGATGGCCATTTGCGGGTGTATGGCAGCCGGGAAATATCGCAAAAACCACTGGGTGCCGGGCTCTTCTAATACCGACATTAGGAATAAATCCGAAGACATAGTGTTCTTTCTGAAGCGTCCGAAGAGGCCGACCAGCTGGGCACTGCAGACTTATGGATACCTTTGGAAATTCACCCTCTGCCTTTCTAGCCTCCTTCCAACCCTTTCCCGAAGGTCGTGCTGAAATGTCAGGAAAGTCTTGACTGAGCGTGATTGCTGTATGGTAGCTTAGCCCAACTTATTTTGTGCTGTCCAGGGCGCTGGGGAGTGCTGTTGACTCATCGACATTAGAAGTCCTCCTGGCTTATGGACCGAAATCTTGGCCTTGAGGCCCACAAAAGTTCCAAAGTTGAAAACCCCTCGAAAACATCAGTCCCAGCATGGTCTTCAGAGACCTATTCCTCCTCTCACTCCGCATCTCAGCCACCATCCCTTCCTCAAGATGTATTACCACATTGGAGTAACAGTCGCCCATAAGCCAAGACTCAGGCTTTGTATTTTTCGCCTTGATTTCCTCCTTGCGGGTATAGCTAACGTCGTAAATTTGTAGTGAGTGATGGCCGGTAATGAATGACGCAAGCTGCTGTTTGCAATTGGGGTGACGCCTTTATGGGTCGTTGAGGGGAAATGATGCGTGGTTAGAGATGGGTTGGGGACTCAGATGATAATGATAAGAGAGGCATTGTCGAGAAGTTGTCAAATGGAGATATGCTTGAGGTTGCTTTCGACTTCGATTCGGTTGCGATTCTTCTTGGCGATCACAGATATGTAGAGCATACTGAGCGATTACACCGGCACCACTGGAAGGTGAAGAATTCGTCTTTGCCGGCGCTTAAGTCGTAAAATTCATAGCCAAAATTTTAAAAATACACGCCCATTGAAATTACATCCATCGTGTAAACTAGTCATAGTTTCTCTCTTGTGCATCCCATAGAACTGTCTCCCGAATTTTGGCGGCGCGATTTGTTTCCGTCTCTGACCATAAATATCAGCGTGGGCATATATTTAGCAACCAGCTGAGGCTAGAGAATTATCGATAAGAGGTGTGTTCATTGAAACGAATATGTACCAGATGGTATATGTAGACAAGAGACCTTGGAGGAATCGATCTCGTTGGAAGTGAGATATGGATTTGGTGAAGCGGCTCGAGTCATTGCTTCATGGACTATCTTATTTGGTATTGCGAATTTGACTGGACTTGGCTCTGGGAGGATATTTAACTCCAAGCATCGTAGTAGACACTGTGTACAAGCTTTCAGTTTTTGCTCTCCTACTACTTAGCTTGTCCATCTATTCTCATGCGCTACCTCCATGAATAATTTAGCTACTCAATTTTCACTCACCTGCGCATTAGAAGAACTTTGACAAAGTTATTCGATGAATACATGGTTACGGTGGCTTTTTGAGCTTTTCTCTAACAAATCTGCCATCCATATTTTAATATTATCTTTTGTGATATACATCATGCCTATGCTTTAAATCAATGCGTAATTTCTAGTTCCAGAAAAAGCCGATATAATTAGAATGATTCATGACACTTACAGGATTACAATTATCAAGTATTGCTCGGTTCCGGTATGACTGACATATTAATTTCGAGAATTAATATATTTTCCTCATATCCCACCTGCGCTCCATAGAGGATGATATTTATTGTCTCAATAGCTTAGTATCTTTCATCTCTGAACTAATTTATAGTATCTACCTCGCAAGCCTCTGCTCAAGCTTAATCCTTACAGAAGAATTCTCATCACACTTTATTTCCTAGCAAGAGCTTGACCTTGTCTACCGCTTTCTCTCAGGTCTAGGCAGAGATGAGAAGGAAATCTCTATTGACTATATTAGGGATTATAATCAACTTTTACGTCTTCTGTTTAGCTACCCCAGATCTTCAAAGGCTTTTCTATTGTGATAAGAAGATAATCGATTTCAAAGCAGTGGAGAGAGCAAAGCGTCACGCCTGCAACGGTCTTAGTGGTTCATACTGGTGGAGCAAATTCCCAGCTACGTTGAGTGGTTCGGAAATATTTCGTATAGATGATGCTATTCTCTTTGTGTGGCCACTGAATTTGGGGAGTAATCATGAATTTAACGAAGGTATTTGTAAACCAACTTAAATGCCAAATAATTGAAGGCCCACAAGGTGATGAGTTGATGCTTACCTATTCTCTAGGTGGTGCCGCAACTGAACGGGTCGTTATAGATTCGCAGTGCAATTTCATTGGCCTTATCAAGAGAATTGACGAAACCTATCAGAGGTGCATCCAACCTGTAGATCCTAATTACAGACCAACTCATTTACCAATGTTTCCTATGGAAGACCAACCTAAGCAATACGGGTACAAATGTAGCAATGAAATAATACCTGAAACCGATTTGAAACGTACCTATGATTACATCTACAATCATTGGTCAAAGCTACAAAATTCAGGACAAGAACCATCCGGGAATCTTCAAGGACAAACCACAGAGAGCAGTAGATATGAAAAATTTTGGACATGGCCTATTCGAATCAAAAAGCGAGAGTCGAAATCTCCGAGTTTGTTAAATGTATATCCCTCTAAATATGGCTAGCGCCCTAATAAAGTATTAGATTATCCACCGGATCGATTCCGCGCTGCAATAAGCCAACTTGACAAGTCACTCGCTTTGATATACAAAGATGAGGACCGTTGGAAAAAATGTGATGGTATTTACTATTTGGACCCAGAACCACCTAGACTGTCAGAAGACACTAAAACCTCTGTTGGTGAGACTATTTACGAAGGTATCAGCGCATTCAGGTGCGGCAATGATAACTTCTCGGCAACTACAGTGAATAGCCACATTCAAGCAGGTTGCAATCGAGTAAGAAGTCTGGTCAATCCAAGAGGCATTAATACATATGAGTTTCCCAGATCACCTGAAAATATTCAATACAAATCAAAACCAGTATGGCACTGGCCTCTCAGACGATTTGAAACCAATGATAGATCATCAAGTAAATATCCCTTGAGAACCACGCTTAAATATACTGACCATGTTGGCACCTGAACAGAACATATAAATCACTATTCGGTCCGCCTCGGCAGTGATTGTGAATTTCTGGGTGTCTATCATCTCATGGGCGAAGCGTATAGACCATGTGAAAAGCAAAGAGATACTATTCCAGCGCCAGAATTGCAATCCAAGGATTTTGATACACGGTTATCATCCAAGAGGCGAAAATTTGCCGACATGCCCTAATATATGGATGTATTGACGGGATATACTTGGGTAAAATAGAATATATATCCTTGCTCCCCATCTTCCTCGGTTCCTACTAATGATTGCACGAGAACTGATGGCTGCATGACTTAGGAAAAAAACTTCTGAGCAATAAGCCCTGTAGTTACTTCTCACGTTAATTTCAAAGGCGTCCCTTTGCTTACTGAAGTTCCGCCAATTTTATAATCTCCTTTTCTGACGAAGCCTAACATCCGAGCAGTGTATCATACCCCTCAAGATCTACATCCAGTCTCTTTGGAACAGGTTGTAAATATTTTACTCAATATCTGACTAAAATTGGTGATTTGGCTATCGTTGAAAGGAGCGCCTTGCAAAGCCGCTTAGGGATTTTAGTTATAACCATAATTATTATGTCATTAACTATAGCACTTTTGACCTGTATCGGTGTTGCCTCTGGGACCGGTTCCGCTATCTTATGATGTGTCTCCGCTAAAATTTTGCTCCTCATAGTTTTGACACTTAGTTTTTGGAGCTTTTAGACAGTGCACCATGATATTTGATGTGGCTACAAAATAAAATTCTTTCAATTGGATAATCCCTCTCTTATAATCGAAAATTTTTATGATTCGGATTTCATGTTGAGCAATGGTAATGTGGCAAATGGTGCCTAGCTGTGGAGAGGAAACGGAATTGCGCAAGCCACTCCCGACCAAATTTATCTAGATGTGAATGGAAAATTGCTTTGATTTAAATAAAAATTGCCTATATTCAGTTACGGCCGTATTCCTCACTGCCGATCTCATATGCAACGTGCCACTGGGCACGTGCATATCTACCCACTGTATATGCCTAGTACTGTCTTGTATTCCTAGATCCCCATCGCCGATATCTCGGGTATTTAATCCAATGCCGCACTGGACACGGTAAGTTTCGTGCTTATTGTCGGTTCACAGGTGTATGGCGTGGGGATAAAGGGCTTGTATTATCATTATTTAACATCGTGCTAGCTCACGAAACAACCACAATTTTTTTGAAATTCGAAATTCGAATATTCACTTTTTCCTCCTCTCCCTACCTTTCGCGCTCGTCGCATTCCCTCAAAAAATTGTGTACGAGTCGCTGGCAATTTTACCATGCCACCTGTTCGAAAAAAGCTTCCCAACGCAATGTTGGACAACGCGAGAGTCCACCCGAGAGCTCCCGCAAAAATACCAGGCCTCGCGCAAAAACTTTCAAGCATGTTTGCGAGTGAGGCCTTCATCGAAGGGAAGTCTCCAAACCTTCCCGACGAAGAGATGACTGGTTCTGAGCCCGTCAGGTCAGCAAAAATTGGTTTCGAGACCCATACCCCTATCGAGCTTGCCCCAGAGGTAAGCAACTCAAGGAAAGGAAAGGAGGTCGTCAGAGAAAGGACGACGGAACGTGCAGAATCGTCTGCCGTAAAAGATGCTGTGCCAGCCTCAAAAGGCGCAGCATCGACATCAGCAATGGAGTTACCTCCGCAGCTGCATACCGTGATGGAGGCCGAAAAGCGACGTACGACGCAAGTTACGGCCCGCCTCGCCATCTGCTCGACTGTGATAAACAATGTTGAAGTAGCACTTTCGCCTCTTTCGATCGGCGAAAATAAAGAATTCGAAGAAGGCATAAAAGTCTACCTACGAGCAGCCGTTGGCTAGTTTGTACAATCAGGCCCAGGGATCACACTACCAATTCTCCCTGCTCGCCCCAATAACCCTCTTCCGACGAGGGCTCCAGAAATTAGGGTTCAAAACCATTCGACGACTCAGGCTCCGGTACCAAAGATGACTTGGGCCAAAGTAGCCCGTGCAGGTCTAGGCTGCAGCGCCGGACCGTCGACTACAAAGGCAGCACCGCCCGCCCCAAAAGCAAAAAGTGCCAACTCGGGTGAAAAAGTCGATTCACGACTTTTTCTACGTCTTGAATATTTCCACCCCCACCGTCTCCTCTCCCCAGCTGGCGTAAGATCAGCTGTGTCACAGGTGCTTGGTACCGCTGCTGACGACATTACGTTGGTTAAGCGGGTCAAAACAGGCTTTGCACTGACAGCAAAGAATGAACTCGCTCGGAAAGAGCTCCTAGATTCGTCCATGACACGGAGCGAATCTATAATCAAACTGGAACCAGCATCAAATCTGGTTGCCATGTAAATTGCCACCGTCATGGAGACAATTCGAACTCTCGCTGGCCCCATTGCCGTGACGGCAAAGATGGTTGCCGATGAAGTCACGCGAGTGACCAAATCAGTTCCTTTTCTTGTTCATCCTCACGGGACCAGCAAACCTGGGGCGCCATACCAGAACTGGTATGCGCTCTTCCCTCGCGAATCCACGCCCCGACCTGGATTTCGCCTCTTCGATGACTCTGGAGCTGCAAAGCTCTTCCAACCTCGTCGAAATATAGTTCAGTGCAAACGATATCTTGGCTTCCATGCCTCTCTGTTGTGATGTGATTATTGCATTTACTCTAAATTTATCTCTGCCAAGTGCCAGGGATACAACACATCTATGCGAGTACTGCACAGCCCTACATGGCTATCATTACAATCGACTATTGAGCCGCAGCTCTATACAATGGCATAGAGTAATGTGGGATAGTATTGCATGGAATTAAGAGTGTAGTACTTCATGCATAGACGGTGATGTACTGTATAGCGGGTGCCAAATATGTGTATATAAGTCCTATCTACTACTGTGATATGTAGAACAATATAACCAAGCTATTCATCATAACGTCAAGCTCTGATAATCCTTATCCACCCTCTGCACTATCCCTAGAATATTCAACATCTCATATCTACTCATACCTTAATTACAACACTCTCGCGGTTGCCCCCGCGCTCCGGCTTGCTGGAACTCCACATCAAAAATGCACTCGGAAACGGAGTGCAAAGCCCCCACACAATGCCGATACTGTAGTGGACCTCATCGATCGGACTCACGGTTCTGCAAAGCTAGACTCAGCAAGTTCGGCCCGGTGAAAAAAGAGCAGCTTGCGTTAATTCGCAGAGCCGAGCAGAAAAATCACGCCGATTATGCTCGAATCAAATCTACAGCCGAAATAGCCATTCAGGCGATGCACGGCTCAAAGAACGACGTCTATATGTCGGACGGATCGGGTTTAGGGATTCTGGGATCCGAAGAGGAAGCTTAAGGTTACGGCCAGCCTCAGTGAAGTCGTCGAGGTTTCAACACACTAACAGTAGGACACCAGATGGAAATAGGGTAACTGCGAGCTCATTTTTAGCTCTCAGCGAAGATCAGAAATTGTCACTTGGAAGATGTGACAGGAAAAGGAACGGGCGAGAAGCGCGGGATCCGGTCCACAAGAAAAGAATCTTCTAAATTTGATTTCAGTCTTTTGCTTTCAGTTTTGTTTTAGTTTTTGATTACAGTTTATTGTTAACTTCATCATTTTTTTGAGGTTCCCACGGTTGGAATGAGTTGGGCCTGTACGCAGTGATCCTCGCCGGCTCCACCTGTCTTTGACCCATTGTGGAAAAATAGCATTAGCTTAGGACAAAAACAATAGAACAAAACAACCTTAAGGTCTCGTGAAAAAGGCTTGTTTTCAGTGTTTACTTCCAAAAGTATTGGTCAGGGCAGTCCTTCATAGTCATAGACTCAGTAGGGACTTAAATTTAATTCTATTCTATTCTATTGGTCAGGGCATCACGTGATATAGTTAGTGCGCTAAGCTTCACTTTGTACTTTAGATTAGATTAGGTTAGATTTTTATTGTAGTCCCTATTGAGTCTAAGATTATAGAGGAATAATTGTACGTTAGATATAAATGCTCGAGGAGGGATACAGAAGAGATAGACAGAATATACCACTTGTTTTTAGCACTTTTAAGGCATTAAACCAAGTGAACCCTGTCGTACCAACACTTATCACGATAGGTTTTATCGTCTTGATACCCTTTTGACTTGTTCCTGTGGGGCTAACAAGTCAATCACCCATTTAGTATTTTGCCCTATTGTGCAAGAGAGACTGGCTTCGGCCGGCCATTGACGAAGTACGGGCCCAATCTATTTTCTTCTAAGCACCTCCCCAGGAGGTAATCGTTTCACCACCATATTGGAGAAGGTTAGGTTCCTGTAAGAAATCTGCCCACTCTGTAACATATGAGCTATTCTCGTGAGGTGCCCGCTGCATAGCGCTCGCAGTCTCTAAATATATTTTTATGGCTTCTGCCACTGCATATCACGTTTTGTATTACTTAGTAGTCACCATGTCCCCTCAAGGATGCGGCTTACGTTGTAACTTGTGCCCGGTAGACATAAAAAATAGCTAAAATAGTATTCTTAGATCCCCAGCGTCATCTTACACCACCAACGCGATAGTTGCCAACGGGTGTTGCCTTTCTTCTCAAGTCGTCACTTATTCACAGTGCAACAATAATAACATTTAACTTGCTTGAGGCGTTAATCCGGCGAAGAGGGGAGTATGGTAATACAAAACAAGGACGCAATCCACACTAGCAACAACAGTGTGAATGAGCCGGCCAAGACGACTTCTTCATCTTCCAGTAGTGCCGGTGCAATCGCTCAGTATGCCCTGCATACCTGGGATAGCCGAGAAGAATCGCATCTGAATCGAATTCGAAAGCACACACAGACACATCTATAATCGGCGACTTCTCATCAATGTCGGACCTATCATTCCCGCACGAGTCTTCCCACTCAATTTTGCTGTACCACCTCGCCTCAAATACTGATAAAAGCGTTACTCCGATTGCAAATAGGAGCTTGCCTCATTCATTACCGGCCATCACTCACTACAAATTTACGACGCTACGTATACCCGCAAGGAGGAAATTAAGTCATAATATACAAAGTAAGGGTCTTGGTTCATGGAGTACTGTAGCTCTATTGGGGTTATACATCTTGAGGAAGGACAGGTGGATGAGATGCGGAGTGAGAGGAGAAACAGGTCTCTGAAAACCATGCTGAGACCGATATATTCGAGGGGTTATCAATTTGGAACGTCTGTGGGCGTCAAGACCATGTTTTGGGCCAATTAGCCAGGAGGACTTCTATTGTCGATGAGTCAACGGCACAAAAGACGTTGGGCTAAGCTACCATACAGCAATCACGCTCAGTCAAGACATTTCTGACATTTCAGCACGACCTTCGGGAAAGGGTTGGAAGGAAGCTAGAAAGGTAGAGGGTGAATTTCCAAAGGTATCCACAAGTCTGCAGTGCCCAGCTGGCCGGTCTCTTTGAACGCTTCGTATGGATCACTATGTCTTCGGATTTAGTCCTAATGTCGGTATTAGAAGAGCCCCGCACCCAGTGGTTTTTGCAATTTTTCCCGGCTGCCATACACCCGCAAATTGCCATCGTTTCGTTGGCTGGAGAGGGGAGATAATGAAGGGCTAAGGGCTCCTCTAAGTGTATGATCGAATGAGGACTTGAGAGGGGTGGTACTGTTTGAGTGGAGCTGTATGGGAGGTATAGTAGGAGATATACTACTGGTATAGGTATCCTTGGCTTGTAGGTAGAGAGGACCTGCATGTCTTACATAGTCATAGACTCATTATAGACAATAAAATGAATTAATAATTATAATAATAATATAACGAACCTCCTGCTCTTACTGTGAGTCTGCAGAGTCCGGATTGAGTAACACCTTTGTCCTTAGTTCGATGAGGATTCCCAATTGCTTTCACGGTTTGCATTGTCTTCTTCCCTCAGCATAACCCCTTCACACTATTATCATGACGCTAACCACCATCACATCAGATGTTGAGCTCGAAGCCCTTATCACTACCCGCTCTTGATCATAGAGGAAAAGCCATCCGATGAGTTTTGGGGCGTACCCAGCATCCGATACGGCAATGGTGGATTGGATCAAGTCGACCTCGACTGTTACAAAGAAGGGAGATGTAGATGAATATACGCACCTCATGTGGACCCGGTGTCTAGGCCTCGCCTGGCTGGGACTGCAGGATTTTTGAGACTTTTTCCCGCGCACGCAGTTTCCATTGCGGCCTTTTAATTATTCTTGGATGATAAGTACCGTGGAAAATTGGGCCGAATTCTACGGGTAAATACTGAGCTGAATGGCTATCCATCACGGGCAATATCTCAAAGATCTTTGAAGTAACAAAAGAGGACAGGAGCACTGTACAAGGTGTGGCCTGGGCCAGAGGAGAGCCCAATGTGCTAGATAGACAACGTGACGGAAGCAAGCTGGTTGTAGTGTGCTTTTAGATAGGTTAAACTCCATGAAGAGAGAAGTATTACAACAACAGGTAATGGCTATTCGTACATCCATCTGGCTCGTTCAGTACGTACTCCGTTGGTGAGCATGACATATTGCTCCGCTACTGCCCGTCGTTATCTTACTTTGCCATCTGGCTTGATTCTCTCACTTGGCAATTGTACTTCGTCGTCTCACATTCCTTGCCAGCTCCAATGTATTATGGCCAAGTGAAACTTAGTCACTTGATACAAGACAATATGGAACACTCTCTCTACTACGCCCCCAAACTCCGCTTAGCTCTCCATCTGAGCTAAGCCACGGTCAAACCGTAAGAGACTTAGACCAGAGGAGTACTATGAAACTTAACTCCCTCTCTCTCTCGCAAACTTTGAGTTAGATGTCTTTGTTTCCCTTAACATCTCTATCTTGATATCAACCCGTACAATCTCAAGGTATATTAGTACCTCATATTTATACTTGGGATTGCGATGGATGGCAGAGATTGATGGTGTTTATGGCAGTGCGGGTTCGGTAATTGTTGACAGGGATATGGCACGTGTATGTGTATTTTTTTTTTTTTTTTTTTTTTTTTTTTTTTATTGTCCTGTCTGAGTCTATGACTATGTAGGACATGCAGGTCCTCTCTGCCTACAGGCCAAGGATACCTATACCAGTAGTATATCCCCTCCTATGCCTCCCATACAGCTCCCCTCAAACAGTACCACCCCTCACAAGTCCTCATTCGATCATACACTAAGAGGAGCCCTTTGCCCTTCATTATCTCCCCTCTCCAGCCAACGAAACGATGGCCATTTGCGGGTGTATGGCAGCCGGGAAAATTCGCAAAAACCACTGGGTGCGGGGCTCTTCTAATACCGACATTAGGAATAAATCCGAAGACATATTGCCCCTTCTGAAGCGTTCGAAGAGGCCGGCCAGCTGGGCGCTGCAGACTTGTGTGTACCTCGGGAAATTCACCCTCTGCCTTTCTAGCCTCCTTCCAACTCCTTCCCGAAGGTCGTGCTGAAATGTCAGAAAAGTCTTGACAGAGCGTGATTGCTGTATAGTAGCTTAGCCTAACTTCTTTTGTACCGTCCAGGGCGCTGGGGAGTGCCGTTGACTCATCGACAAAAGAAGCCCTCCTGGCTAATTAGCCGAAATCTTAGTCTTGGCGCCCACAAAAAATCCAAAGTTGGAAACTCCTCGAAAATGTCAGTCCCAACACAGTCTTCAGAGTCTTCTTTCTCCTCTCGCTCCACATCTCAGCTGCCTGTTCTTCCTCAAGATGTATAACCCCATTAGAGCAGCAGTCCCCCATAAACCAAGACCCCAACTTTGTATTTTTCGACTTGATTTCCTCCTTGCGGGTATAAATAGCGTCGTAAATATGTAGAGAGTGATGGCCGGTAATGAATGAGGCAAGCTCCTGTTTGCAGTTAGGGTGACGCCTCTATCGGTCGGCGAGGCGAGTTGATATGTGCTTAGATCGGGGTTGAGGACTCAGAAGATAATGATGAGTGCTGCATGGTTGAGAAGTCGTCAAATGGAGATATACATGTGTTTGCTTTCGACTTCGATTCGGGTGCGATTCTTCTTGGCTATCCCAGATATGCAGAGCATACTGAGCGATTACACCGGCACCACTGGAAGGTGAAGAATTCGTCTTTGCCGGCACGTGTATGTGTATATATTGCGCACTTGACTTCTTTCTAATATGATGACGCTTCCGACGACATTCACAATGCCCATACCTAATCCGAGCTAATCATCCCTTTCTAAATTGGCCTTATCTTCTAATTAATATCTTTAGAACCCTTATGTCTTGAATGACAGATCAAGATATTCTCGTCTTGCTGGCCAACATCATGCTCAGAGCTATGGACTGATTAAATCTTCAATAGTTTCCTAAAGTGCTAGGTGCCCGTGTCCCATCGCACTCTTAATGTAGCTCAAGCACGGGTCGGGCTGGCCGGCATCGGATGAACCACCGCAAGAGAACAAGTATGTCTCGTCACAATCGATGGATCGGATTCATGCCGAAATGCACTTGGGTATTGAATCATGACGGACTCAGCCGCCCAGCATACAAACAAAAGGAATCTCCTACGAATATTCTCGCGCGACAAAATTAAAAAGGAAAATAATTACGCTTCCCACATTCTTCCTCAGCCACCGCCCGCCTGAGCTTCTCCACCCGGAACTTGATTCACACGTTACCAAAACTATCATCGCCCCCACTACCTGTTTTTGTCTCTGCTAGCCACGGCGAAAGCAGCTATACTTGCTTGTAGGAGTTGTTTATTTGGAACTTGCCACGCAAATCCTCATGCAAATCTTGTCCAGAAATAGAGTCTTTAGATCCACATTCAACTTTGCAGGGAACATGTCACCAGTGTAGGATCTATTAAACGCACTCATTCTGTTAAGCGCTTTAATTCCACCAACTGTGAGTTGCTTAATCTCGGAACTTGGGTGTCAGTCAGGAAATTTATTGTGCAAAATGAAATATTGGCTTATGCAATGTAACAAGGTTTACTGTCTCACAATTTTCTTGCATCCGATTTAAATTGCGCATGCAGCTATTTAGCTATGACACAATAACAGAGAATTGCGCATAATCGATCACTCAATTATCGCTAGATCACTCATGTCTCAGATTTCATTTGCAAGTACCACTGCGATGTTATGGTAGATTTTTCTTCACCCCAAGTCAACCCTCATCCGTGAATCCTCACCCATGGGACGTCTCGAAAACCCTGGGTTATGCAGACATGCCCACATCACCCGTTTACTTTTCTTCGCGCGATATGTGTTCTGAGAAGCCTCCTTTCCAAGTGGTGTAGGTGCCCAGGCTACTCAAACTATACCGGAGAACATCACCAGGAGGCGGATCACAACACCTTCCATCGTTTGCTTGTTTTTATAGTGTCAGCTGCACACTCGCAAGCGAAGTCTTGGCGCGCACAAAGCCCAATTCGAAAAACACCTTGCCAAAATGCGGAATCTCATGCCCTTTGAGGTTATATCCGTCCTTCGCATCATCTCGTCAACTTGTCCAGATCCCTCTCACATCCATCCCAAAGAACTGTCTCCCAGATTTGTGCGCCACGCTTTCTTTCCTCCGTCAGTTATAAATGTCGGCGTGGGCGTGTATTTGGTAACCAGCTGAGGTCAAAGAAGGTCGAAGAGTGGTGTGGTCATTGGAATGAGGATGTACTTGGTCGTACTTGTAGACTCGATGAGACGAAGACAGGAGTCAAACAGAGAGTGGTGTGTGGGGATTACTGGATTCGAACCAATTTTCTCCTGTCTCAATGGGGTAGGCGTTCAAATCTGCTGGTAACTACTTGGGAGAACAGCCCGAATGGTGTACCACTGCACCGTCCGACCCTACTGTTTCTGATACTGTTTAGTGAGATCAACCTTGGTACGCAAGTCTCTCGTAACACAGACATCATGCGTCGAAAAGATCGGTTATCACTTGGTTTGCTGGTTTGAAATCTCTGCCGAATCTTCATGTATTCGTGTAACACGACTCTACTATCGGCACCCAGGGTTGGTGATATACACCCATCAGACATGAACATATGTTAAAGTGCTAGGCAACAATGCTCTCCAGAGCCTTATTGGTTCTTCAGCGAGAATGAGGCCAGGCTAGACAAGGTTAACTATCGCTCAAGTACAATAAACCTAATTTCAATTTGTTGGCCCTACCTTCACACATTTCATCCAGGTGTTGAACAAGTCAAATCCAACCATTCAGATCACTCGATTTCATCATGCTTGTGCGCAAATTCCTCACAGACTCGTTCACCACGCGCCCGAGCCCTTAACATGAAATTTCGAATTTTGGCACGGAGTTTTTACGAATTGAGCTTTGTGCGTGCCAAGACTTCGGTTGCGAGAGTGCAGACGACATTATAAATACCGCCATGGTTGGATGGTGAGCTGGTATATTGTCTCGGCCGTTCTTCTAAGTAGAGTCTGGATAGCTTGGAAACATATCCCACTCGAGACAGTAGATCGCTGGTTCAAATCCGGCAAAACACAACTACTTTTCTCGCGGCGCTGGTATACATAGATGACGAAGGCATGCTTGGATAACCCAAGATTTTGAGACGTCCCTTTGGTGGGCACTTATGGAGGAGAGTCGACTGTTTGTGTTAGAAAGCATACCTCATAGTGGTATTTGCGAATGAAATCCAGAGTACGAGTGTCTCTAACGTCAAAAGAGTCATCCAATATGTATACATAGTACCGGTCATGTGTCATAGCTTTATAGCTGGATACACATTTGATGATATAAAAAAAATATAAAAAACAGCCCTTAACATATTCACCGTCTTCAATTTGTACTTTCCCCCTCATTACTTCCTATTCAATCCTCATACCAGTACCTCCTCATCTCTTCTAAGGGTTATTATCTTCATCGGAGGCCTCATGCAGTCGCGTAGGCCTTCACAGATATCCATATTTTTTGTTCCCAAATTGAAGCTTCCACTCAATATTTCAGTTTTGATCATACTCTTGGAAACTTTGTAGAATTTCCATCCCTGAGGCCATGCCCAGACGCTGCAGTACCCCTAACTTTGGAGGCCAAATATGAGCAGAAGGGCAAAAGACTAAGGCACCGACACCGAAGCCTTGTCCAATTTTACTAATTCATATGCTGACGAAGTAACATGTATATTTTATCATGGGAGATTCATTGCAGGTCGAGTATTTGGTGACCTTGGGCGAGGTATAGACGAATAAAATGCTGGTGCTTTGACTGCAGCTTCTCAGTACATGACAGTTGCTACAGAATTGATATGTAATGCTAACATGGGCAGCGAATATGACCTCAGCAATTCACGGTGTCTCGGTGGGTGGTGAGATATCTTCGAGGAGAGTCATGAGATTAATTTAGTTGGTAAAGATCGTCCAATAGATTTAGAAAGAGTGAAACTAATTTGTAGTTTTCATACGAACATCAGATAGGTTTTATCCCATATGCTGTTCGTATTTGAGGGTTACACGGTTGGATTCATTGGGTTGTGCAATCGTGAAATCTCTGTAGGTCGGGTTTGAGACCAAAAACTTGCCAACACCACTCCTCCCGATCACCGTCTGGACGAAAACTCTTGTAGACATCGTTTAATGTGACCGAATCACTGTCCAAAGGAAAAAATCCTTGGTTCGTATGGAACGATGTTAATAGATGTTCAGCTTTTGACATCCAATCCATCAATCATAGTTTGTGTAATGTGGACTTTGTTTTGGGATGAGACTGTAGGTGACCTATGTACAGGGATGTAGATTATAACTTTCCGACCGTGGGTAATGATTCCTCCTGTTGCATCGCGCTAGTCTACAACTAGAGTCCTATGTAATCAAGCTGAATTGACAATCACTTTTTTGCAGCGCTTTTGAAATAAACATACTAATACTTTTCCTTACATGCCGCCATGGACATCCTCTCCAATTCTACTTCTTCAACAAGTCCACACACGTATTTGAGTATCTACCACGAACTGTCAAAATACAATGGCCAGCTGAATATTCTCGAGCGCCTGTGGGCTGTAAGTAGGCTTCTTCCATATCCGTTGCATTCATTTAAAGCCAACCATTCTTAAATAGTCATGGTACACCTACATGCAAAATGATGTCCTTGCCACAGGAATTATGAGCTTTGTCATGCATGAAGTCGTATACTTCGGTCGGAGCCTGCCATGGATCTTAATCGATCAGATTCCATACTTCAACAAGTACAAGATTCAGAATCAAAAGCTTCCCACAGCCAAGGAACAATGGGCATGCACTAAACTCGTTCTTATTAGTCACTTTACTGTTGAACTTCCGCAGATTTGGCTTTTCCATCCATTTGCGAAGGCCTGCGGAATGGACACTGGTGTGCCATTTCCTTCCTGGCAAACAATGTGTTTCCACATCGCAGTCTTCTTTATTCTTGAAGATACGTGGCACTATTGGATGCATCGTGCCTTCCATTGGGGGCCGTTCTACAAACATGTGCACAAAATACATCATCAATACTCGGCACCATTTGGACTGGCAGCAGAGTACGCTTCCCCAATTGAAACTATGGTACTTGGAGCTGGAACTGTCTTGATGCCTATACTTTGGTGCCTATTAACCGGTCAGCTACATATATTCACCATGTATCTCTGGATTACCTGCCGTCTATTCCAGGCTATTGATGCCCACTCGGGTTACGAATTTCCATGGAGCCTACACCACTTCCTACCTTTTTGGGCCGGCGCTGAACATCATGATGTACATCATGAGCGTTTTATTGGGAATTATGCTAGTAGTTTTCGGTGGTGGGACTACTTGATGGACACTGAATCCGGACCCGAAGCAGCAAAGAAAAGACGAGAGCGCAAGATAGCTAAATTGGCGAAGGCCCAGTAATAAGCAGGGTTTTGTTACATCCATTTTATGACACAGTATAAGAGGTACCATATATAACGTCAAACACAAAAAAATAATAATCTCTGCCAAAGTTCTTCCCTGCAACGAGACTTGTACATCAATTCTTGAAGTGAGTATCTAGATGCCTACATGGTTATAAACGCTGTAGAACATCATCGAAATGTAATTTTCTATCTGTTTAAATAATGAGAAATGTGACGTCAACTAGGATATTTAAATGTTAATCTTGAGAGTCATTGTTCACATTAAGAATTTCAATTAGCCTATTCTCCCTTACTAGTTCATCCTCAGTCCTGTTGGATTTTATCTCGCCGAGCTCCTCTGCCCTTTCATCACAAAACCTGGCCATTTCCACGTCCGTGTCAGTTAAGCCAGGTTCAGAATGAGTAGTCCATCTAATGAAGACTGAGTTATAAACCTATACAGGACATGAGCGTATCATTCTACCTCGAGCTAATCTCACTCTAAGACCACTTACATTTGCCCATTCGGGATGATGACCCAAACGCTTAGTTTCAGCGGCCACCGAATTCATAAATTTCTGATCACGTGACCACGTGGTCACCTCATGTTAGTCTGTAATGTAAGAGTTAAAAGACGTCGGTGCCCACCCAAGTGTTCCGAAAATTGGCGAAACGGAAGCGACGTTCGAGAGCCAGGCCGTCTGGCGAGAGGGACCAGCGACCGGCAGGGTGGAGCAGGACGGTAAGCCCTTTTTCAATGAGAGCAGGTTTGACGAGCAGACTCTGGAATCGAGGAGAAATGGGTTTGAAGGCGGCGAAAAAGGACTTCGTGGCGCGCATGTTATCGTCTAGAAGTTGATGAGTATAATACGTGGGCTTTGTGGCATTGGAAATGGTGAGGTGAGATTAGGTGCTCTGCGGGCAGCGAAGCATTCCCAAGCTAGATTGACAGGAAGTTTAAAGAAGCCGCACTGCCGGTTATCAATAAGGCTATTATTGTGTATGACTAAAAGAGCCGACGGCAAGTAGGATATGATGGCATAGTTCATAGCATTAAACAAGCTCATTTGATAGCCATTTCGACTGATTTCTACTTGGCAAAGCGTACTAGAAATAAGACAGTATCGGTCTACTCAGAATTTGATTGATACATGAGGCTAATTCACCAACGTCTGTATACCCCGAGCATCCAGCCAGCCCTAAGCAAGGCAAGTCCATAAGCCATACCCAAACTATCACAGATTACATTAAGTTTACTGCCGCCCACCTCTTTCCACCCGATAAAGACCTCTTTGACTCTGATGCCCGCATCCGTCTCGCCGCCACCTGGGAGCAGTGCAGGCGGTGCACTCTCTGCTAGCATTAGCATTTCTACATCGAAGATCCAGCCCTCGGCGTGCATGTACGGCACAATATACGGAAGTGCCGGGCGAGAGAATAGTTTGAAGCCGCACTGTGTGTCACGTATCCGTGACGTAGCGGGCGGGGTCAGGAGAAGGAGGAGCAGGTGGAACGAGTGCATCAGAACATTCCGGATGAGCGAACGCTGTAACCAAGCAGTATTAGCAGTGTAAATCTTCAGTAATTCTACAGAAGCGGTGCCTACCTTGACAACGGCCTCACTCTCGACGAGGTGCGCGCGACTGCCTACGGAGACGGCCCGGCCCGAAGCATCTACGACTTCCTTACATCCTTCCACCAATTTGTGCACATCCGTGAAGCGACTGGCACCATCGGCATCCGCAAATAAGGCATATGCGCCCCTCACGTGCCGAAACCCATGGATCACTGCGCCACCCTTTCCTCGGTTCGTCTTAAGAGTACAGACTCTCAGGATATCATGTAGATTATGGCGTCGACCAAATTCTAAGGCGACTTCGACTGTCTTGTCCGAGCTACCATCGTTAACGATTAATATCTCATATCCTCCGACAACTCTATGCCCAGAAGGCTGCTCTCGAGTAACCTTGGACTTCTCTAGTTGTTTGGGCTTCCGCCCGTATTCGGCTTCAAGGTACTCAACCGCTTCCTCCAGCATAACTGTTAGACGCTCTTCTTCATTGTAGGCTGGTACGACTACACTCATTTCTATTTCAGGCTCGTCGATAAAACTGGTGTACTTCCCAAGAGTATTACTGGAGTTTGCAGTTCCCTGCCGATTTTGAAGCCATACATCATGCCAGCACGGCAGATTCCGGGGCTTGGTGACCTTGGTTGATGGATCAGAAGTTATGTATGTCCTCTCCGACGCTAAAGGGGCTCTGGGTTTGGGAACGAGGAAGAAAAGGGCGGCATAAAACTGTAATCAATATCAGGTTAAAAATCAGTCTCGTCTTGTAGGAATAGAGACGCCTGACAAAAATAAATATGGAGACCACTAGGGCGAGAATTTTTGCAAAACTAAGTGATCTTTGAGAAGTCTTTGCCTGATTGCCTCACGCCCAGATAACATGCCGCAGTGTCTCGATGGATATAGCGATAACTGAGATTTGTTTTTATTTTTTAATGTCCTAAGCTAAAGCTCTAGGTCCACTATCGGTACAAGACTGGTGGAGCCGGTGGGGTTCTCTGCGTACAGGCCCAACTCATTCCAACCGCGGGAACCTCAACAAAAGTAGGTGAAGTTAACAACAAAACTTAAATCAAAACTAAAACCAAAGAGTAAATCAAAAAACAAAAACTGAAATAAACTGAAAAAATAAAAAATAAAAAATAAAATCTAGAAGAATTTCATATGTGGTCCAGATCCCGCGCTTCTCGCCCGTTTCCTTTCATGTCACATCTTCCAAGTGACTTTTCCTAATCTCTGCTGAGAGCAAAAGATGAGCTCTCAGGTAACCTTTGCTGTCGGTCGGTTTCCTGCTTTTTGTTGTGAAAGTTGTCGTAGACTTCACCAAGAACTGCCGAGTCCTCAAACTTCTTCTTCGGTTTCCAGAATTCCGAAACCCGATCCCTCCGCCATGGAGACGTCCTTCGCAGAGGCGTTCCTCGCCTCTTCGGCCTTTTTGTATGCAGCTTTGACACGGGCAAAGTCTGCATATATTTCTTGCTCGATTTTGCGAATTGCTGCGAGCTGTTTCTTGGTCACCGGTCCATCTTTTCTGGGTCTGGCTTGGCAGTGCCGAGAGTCCGATCGGTGAGGTCCCCCACAATTGAGACATCGTGTGAGGGCCTTGCACTCTACTTCCGAGTGTATGTTTGAGCCGCAGTTCCAGCAGGCTGAAGCGCGGGAGCATCCGCGGCTGGCGTGATAGCCAAGACAACGTTTGCACTGTTCGAGTTGGTGACGAGGTCGGAAGAGCTTCGCAGCTCCAGATCGTCGAAGAGGCGGAATCCAGGTATGGGCGCGGACTCGCGAGGAAAGAGGGCTTGTCAGATCTCGTATGGCGCCCCAGGCTTACAGTACCCGTGCGGACGGACAAGAAACGGAACCGATTTCGTCACTCGCGTGACTTCGTCAGCAACCATCTTTGCCGTGATCTCGATGGGACCTGCAAGTGTGTTTATTGTCACCGGTACGGTGGCAATTTACAAGGCAACCAGATTTGACGCTGGTTCCAGTTTGATTTCAGATTCGCTCCGTGACACGGAGGAATCTAGGATCTCTTTCCGAGCGAGTTCATTCTTTGCTATCAGTGCAAAGCCTGTTTTGACCCGCTGAACCAACGTGATGTCGTCGGCAGCGGTACCTAGCACCTGTGACACAGCTGATCTTACGCCGGCTGGTGACAGGAGCCGGTGGGGGTGGTTAATTTTGAGGCGTAGAAAAAGTCTCGCGTCGACTTTTGTCCTCGGATTGGCACTTTTTGCTTTTGGGGCGGGCGGCGTTGCCTTTGTAGTCGACGGTTCGGCGCTGCGGCCTAGACCTGCACGGGCTATTGTATCCCAAGTCGTCTTTGGTGCCGGAGCCTGGATCGTCGAAGGGGTTTGAACCCTAATTTCTGGAGCCCTCGTCGGAAGAGGGTTATTGGGGCGAGCAGGGAGAATTGGTAGTGTGGTCCCTGGACCGGGTTGTACAAACTGGTCAATGGCCGCTCGTAGGTAAATTTTTATGCCATCTACGAAGTCTTTATTCTCGCCGATTGAAAGAGGCGAGAGTTCTGCTTCAACACTGCTCATTGCAGTGGAACAGATTGATAGACGTGCTTTTATTTACGTCGTGCGACGCTTCTCGGCTTCCATCACTGATTGCAGCTCCGGAGGATATTCCGGTGCTGATGTCGAAGCTGTGCCTCTTGGAGTTGGCACAGTGAATTTTCTTGCAGATGTTTCTGCTTGTTCTGTCGTCTTCTCTCGGACGACTTCCTTTCCTTTCCTTGAACTGCTTGCCTCGGGGGCCAGCTCGGCGGGTTTCCCGGTCTGTTGACCATTTGTTCCTGTTCTGATCGGGTCAGAATCATTCATCTCTTGATCGGGAAGTATGGAGGACTTCCCAGGGTTAAAGGCCTCACTCGCTAATAAGCTTGACAATTTTTGCGCGAGGCCAGGTGTTTTTGCAGGAGACCTCGGGCGGACTCTCGCGTTGTCCAACATTGAGTTGGTGAGCTTTTTTCGAAAAGGTGGCATGATGAAAATGCCAGTGACTCGATTACAATTTATTGAAGGAATGCGACGAACGCGAGAGGGAGAGAGAGGGGGAAAGGTTGAATATTCGAATTTCAAAAATTTGTGGGCGTGTGTTTGTGTATTTTGTACTTCTTGAGTCTATGACTATCTAGCACATTGGGCTCTTCTCTGACCCAAGCCACATCTTGTACAGTGCTCCGATTCTCTTTTGCTACTTGAAAGATCATTGATATATTCCCCTTGATGAATAGCCATTCAGCTCAGTGTTTACCCATGGAATTCGGCCACCTTTTCCACGGAACCTTCTACCCAAAAAAAATGGTAGCAACGGAAACTGCGTGCGCGGGAAAAAGTCTCAAAAAACCTGCAGTCCCAGCCAGGCGAGGCCTAGACACCGGGTCCACATGAGGTGCGCATATTCATCTATATCTCCCTTCTTTGTAACAGTCGAGGCCGACTTGATCCAATCCACCATCTCCGTATCGGGTGCTGGGTACGCTCCGGAAACTCATCGGATGGCTTTTCCTCCATGATCAAGGGTGGGTGATGAGAAGGGCTCCGACCATGCCATCTGATCTGATCGTGGTTAGCTTCATGAAAATGGTGATAGGGGAAGGTGCTGAGAGATGAAGACGATACAGACCGTGAAAGCAATTGGGAATCCTCATCGAAGTGAGGACTTTTTAACTCAATCTCGGCTCTGCAGACACTACAGTGAGAGCTGGAAGTTCGTAGGAGACACCACTGACAGGTGTTGGGAATAGTCCCCCAACTGAGATTTGATACAGGTAAATGTACTACTTATACCATTTGGACCGATTAGATGACAGCCATAGTTCGAATTCGTAACCAGTTTTAAGGCATATAGAACTTAGTCGTTAAATACGTCATTTTTGCGCAAGCTAGTCCATCTTATATCCATTCATAGTGATACGTGTATATCGTGTAGGACACCTGAATCGTGGGCTTGTAGTTGGCTCGAGTCGGCAAATTGATAATCCGTGAAATGAGACTGCTAATGTGGTGAACCCGACACTCTGAGGGAGCCACGGATTGACTGTTACGAATGATCTGTAAAATTTGTATCAGCGACAAATAATGAATCGAATTTTTACTGTTTATCTCTCATTGTCTGTATCATACTAACTGGTCCAAAGTGTAGGCCTTCGCGCAAGGGTGTTGATCGCACCAGGGTCTTGGCAACTACATAAGATAACTCTCTGTAGACAACTTAAGTAGAGAATCAAGATTAAAGTGGCTAACCATTATCTATCTGCTAGCAGCTTCAGCCTGTGCCAACACTCATCTACCCCCCTAAGGTCTATTTAGACTTAGTGCGTAACTGACAAACCTTGGGAAGAGTGGAATTCACATCTTGCATATCGTCTATTCTAGATGACCGTATCCATGTAAATTCGAGCCAGCCAAAAGATGTTGGCGCCATATTTCGCGTCTGTAGATGAACTGCCATCTACAACACAAAGCATTGGAAGGGAGTTAAGTATAAACGGTGCACTAGTCACTGCTCTTCTCTCAAGGAGCAGTGTTACTAGTATTCCGTAGGGTACGAATTTGGTACAAGTAGGTTACAGGTGTGGAGTATGGTGGTGATTCCTAAGAGTAGGAGGTATAAATTCAGCGTTAGGTATAGGGTTCACGTAAGAAGTAAAGGTAAAATAAGTAGTAGGTGAGAAGGGTACAATAACGGCGGTCTTCTTTAGAGAAGAGATAAGTAAGTGAACAATAGGTATGAGTATAAACAGAAGACGTTGCGTGAAGAAGAATACTCCTTCACGCTGGGTATATATGTACATCAGATAATAGGACAGCCCTAAGCTCTGTCTCGAACAGTATTACTACGCAATCCCTATGAAACGACCCTATGTTCCTGAGCCTGTCCTAATTGTTTGAGAACTTGATCTAACCCCGAGTTGTGTTTTAGAATGGAACTCCCCATGAGACACCATCCTAGTTTCCGCCACGTTCATCCATGAAATCTTCTGAGTTCACATGAGTCGGCTATAAGAACCGGGCTGGCCTTACTAGTTAATCATATGAATACTTCTCATTACGTCTCTATTCCTCTGGTGATAACAAAGACAAACTCTTCACCTCCCAGTGATGTCAGCGTGATCGCTCAATACACTCAGCGTATCTATGATAGCCAATAAGAATCGCATCTGAATCGAAGTTGAAAGCAACCTCAAGTATGTCTAAAAGATCACCTCTCAATATCGGACCTATCTTTCTCATGCGAGTCCTTCAACTTACTCATATCACAAACCAACTCGGTTTAAACACGCCACAGCACAATTTTTCGCAATCCAAAGTAACGATATTGCATTCCATTTACGACATATTACTACCACTTCCATTTCTCAATCACCTATGCCGCCCCAGTCCTCCGCAGAGGCTGGCTCCTGACCACCTCTCCCCACCCAACACGCGACGCGCCAGGACGTCGAAATGGATCTCAACAATCCACAATACACACTACCGCCTACACCACACAATACCACAGCAGACTTAGTCTGCTGCGCGAGTCAACAGCGCTCTACATACCCGAGCCCAAATCCTACGGCCATCAACATGACCAACTTTCTCGCCGAACAAGCGAGGGCTTTCCAGGAACGTTTTGCGGAAGCAGAACGCATCGTCGGCGGGTACTGCAACCTGATCGAATCGACAACAGACGAAGAGTTCCGACAAGCCATCGAACCCACTGGCTTGGCTCTTCAAAGCCGGATTACAGAAATTCTGCGGGGCAATTCAGCCACCCCCAAAGCCACAGCACCAGCTCAAGCTGCTAGTGGCCACCTCATCAAACCTCGCCTCGAGAAAGCTAAAGAGTCGAGGAAGAAGACTATTGCGAGCATCGTGCGTCCTGTACAGATCCTTGCCAGGGAAAACACGAGAATAGGAGCAGCCACACCACCGGCTGCTTCTGCAACACCAATCCCTACCCATGGGACAGAACAAACCACCAACCAGACTCCCGAGAGATCCTGGATAGATGTGGTGCGTAAAAAGACTAAGCCAGCAACCACAGCTGACACAAAACAACCAGTGGCCACACGCCCACATCGAAACCCAAGGCATCAGTAGTGATGCAGGAAAAAGCTGACGAGCGCGTATTCTTACGACTCAAACCCGATCACCCGTGGAGACGCATGTCTCCACATTTTATAAAAATAAGCCTGGCTGGTAAACTACGCCTGGCCAACTCATCGATCAGATAAGCCACAGTCGTGAATTCTGGATTTGCCATACAAGCTGACGGGGAAGGAGCAAGAAGCGCGCTACCGAAAGGAGCGAATACCCTAGACAGCTCTGAAATGAAGTTGGAAGCCGCGTCCAATTGGATATCAGTGCTTGCACCCAATATTCCAGACAGGCTATATACCCTCGAGGGACCGGTGCCAGTCACACCAGAAATGGTGATCGAAGAAGTCACCCTCAAAACCGGCATCAGACCAACATCTGCTCGCGCTTTTGCGACTAGCATGGCAAGGCCATCTATAGACTGGGTGCTACATTATGCGACAGAAAAACCAAAGCTTGGTGAACGACTATTTGAAGAAAGTGATCGGCTGCACGAACTCCAGCGCAAGCCAAAAATTGCTCAATGCAACCGATGTTGGGGACACCACCCTACAAAGATCTGCTCGCGAGCGGAACGCTGTTCACGATGCGGCTCTATCGAGCATAAGGCACTGATTGCAAACAGGCTATCCCGAGATGTATCAACTGCCATGGACCACACTCTGCCGTCGAGCCTAACTGCATGGCAAGGCCGACGCGGGTTGGTGGCAAAACGGTACAGCGCACAAGAGACCAGCTGGCGGTAATTCGCGAACAAGGTCAAAAGGAACGCTTCGATCAGAGAGATGAAAGCAAAGCAGAAAGCCACCGAGGCTACTGCCGAAAACGAAAATACAAACGTTGCTCAATGCCCGTAAAGGACCACAACCCAACCGAGCTTCAAAAAACGGCAACAACAATATCGTTCCTCTGTGCTAACTTGAGCAGAGGAGACCCCGCTACGGACATCATTCTGCAATCCCCTTGGGATTCAGGAACCGATGTCCTACTTATCCAGGAACCCTGGACCCAACAAAAGGATGGCTTCTGGCTCACCAAGTCGCATCCCGGATTCGATAGGCATTTGCCTTCCCGTGTTGCTGCCAACTCTTCAAGGCAATATTCCCTCATCTACACGCGAAAAGGGATCAATTTCCAACAGCAAGCAATCTGCGAGACATCACCGGATTTCACCGCATTAAAGGCAGGAGTCACATTTGTCTCCGTATACCGCGCTCCTGGAGCAGACCTTATGCCGCTACTATCATGGGCTCCATCTGGGCCTACAGTTATTGGCGGAGATTTCAATGCTGTTCTCACTGACTGGCAGCCAATGGCTACTAGGCTACACGGCGACAGCCAGGTGCTCACCGAGTGGATGTTTGAGCACGATATGGATCTATCTTCCACACCGGGCGTTCCGACACACGACTTTGGAAACACACTCGACTTGGTCTGGTCTAACGCTGGTGCCCTTGCAGATGTCTCGACAGATCTTGACTCAACATCGGACCACAGAACGCTTGCAGGAGACATTCCCCGCCCGAATTCGAAAGCCAGAGCGGTTATCAAAACTGGTCAACCAGTACGAGTGACAGACGACGCCCTCGAAGACTTCGCCAAGGTACTAGGCAGGTGGGCCCATGGAATAGGGATGCAGCCAAGGTCTCAACAAGTGCGGTGGATAACCTTACGGATAAACTAGTTCAAACCATCAGCAATGCTATTAGGGCTACCGGAAGACGCGGGAGTGCGAAGAAGGGTAGGACGGCACCTTGGTGAACGTTGGAGTGCTCACAGGCCAAACGCGAATACAGGATATTTAGGGACGAAGAGAGCAGAAAGGATTTCCGTCGCATAGTCAGAAGTGCGAAACGCCAGTACTGGCGCCGGAAGTTTTTCGAAGCCACAACTGACGTCGACATGTATCGGATGGCACGCTGGGCAAAGCCCCAACCTGCATCTGCTGCTCCACCACTCCAAACTTCGGATGGTCTTGTCTCGGATCCAGGAAAGCGTACACTTCTATTGCGCGATCTCCTTCTCGGCTGGTTCACTAGCCAAAACGACGTGTACACCGAACACCTCGAGCCAGGACGCTGAAACCTTCCATGGATCTTAAGCGTCACTGATGAAGAAGCCAGGTGGGTCACAACGGCCTGCCAGAATAAAGCCCCTGGAGGAGACACAATTTCTGTTCGTCTTCTTAGGACAGCCTGGCCGTCAATTGGACAAGCAGTGAGAGTACTCTTTGAGGGCTCACTTCGACTAAACCACTTCCCGAAGGCATTCAAGCTAGCCGAAGTGATTCTCCTCCCCAAGCCTGGCCGTAATCTCAGCACAGCTAAAGGATGGAGGCCCATTGTACTTCTCTCCTCCCTGGGCAAAAGTCTCGAGAGACTAGTTGCAAGGCGCATGGCATTTACCGCCATTTCGCACAAGGCCGTGCCGCAGCAGCTTTTTGGAGCACCCCCTGGCGGATCCGCTAACGACCTCGTCTCATGCGTTATCCACGATGTGGAACATGCAATGAAAAGTCAGAAGAAAGCAGTCCTTGTCACTCTAGACGTACAGGGGGCATTCGACGCTGTACTCCACGGAAGGCTGCTGCAAAGGATGAACGAAGCTGGGTGGCCGAAACCAGCCATCACTTGGATAAAGTCTTTCCTGGACGAACGATCCTCCCGCGTCAGACACGAGGATGGAGTAACAGACCCAATTCACCTAGAATGCGGGCTGCCACAAGGATAGCCTTTATCCCCAATTCTCTTCCTCCTTTACATGGCCGAAGTCGTGGGGGGCAGTAGTCGGAGATTTGGCTATGCAGATGATGTTGCTATCCTCGGCATAGGGTCGACTCCAACCGAAGCCGCAGTAGCTGTCTAGCGGGAGGTCGATGCAGTCCGAGGGTGGGCTGCTGAAAATGCCGTCTCTTTCGACCCAGATAAGGCCGAAGTAGTCTACTTCGTTTGCCCCAGATCCAGGGGTCACGATCTTCCGGCTATAAGGGTAGGCACTCGCGATGTACAAGCATCCGACGACATCCGATGGCTCGGAGTACACCTTGATCGCGGTCTGACTTCGAAAGTCACGTCGCAAAGTGGACCAGCAAAGCAATGCGGCTAGTGCAACACTTCCGACGGCTCATTCAGTGCACTTAGGGACCAAGGCCCGACATACCAGCCACAGTGATCCGCACGGTAGTCCTGCCAATCGCGATGCACGCAGCGGAATCATGGTACCCGGGGCCAACCAGGGAAACATATCGGGGTGTCGCGCGAAATTCATGTAAGAGACAGTGCAAAGTTATTGATCAAACTTCTGCCTTAGGAATCCGCGTGGCTCTACCAACCTGGCGCACCATGTCCATCGCAGCCCTGAGAAGGGAGACTGGCATTCCACCAGCACACATTCTGCTCGAGGAACACAGGCTCAAGACTGCCGCATGAATCGGAAGTTTAGATGAGTACCATCCGCGTCGACTTCGGGCCACGGAAAGCACTGACAGCGCTCGCTACCGACTCGGACTAAAGACATGCAACAAAAGCAGACTTGGCCTGGATAGAGTTCATGATTCGAGGGTCCAGAGGATGTACCGACTTCTACCAGAGGCTGAACTTCCGCCACCGCTCCGACCTCCGGTACCCCCTCAGCTAATTCCCTGCTGGACAAGCAAGAAAGAGGCTGCCAAGTTCATAAGAGAGTGGCTACCTACACTCCCACCCGACTGTCTCTGCGTTTACAGTGATGGTTCTGGGGCCTCAACCGACAGAGTGCCATATGCTCTTGTGACTTTTATCAACGGCACAGGCACGGCAATCGAGCAAAGCGGCTCAGGTAAAATTACCAACGCGGAGGTTCATGGAGCTTTGTCTGATCTAGAAGCAATTACTGCCAGGAATCTAGATCGAGGACGCAGCGCCATCTATCTCCTGCTCGAAAATTCTTCTGCTGTTAAGGCTTTACTGACGGGAACAACGGGCTCATTATCCTGGCGTATCCAAAAGTTCGTGAAACTGGCCGCAGGATCTTCCGCTCCTGTAAAAATAGGATGGATTCCAGGCCACGAAGGGCTGATAGGAAATGAAATTGCTGGCGAACTCGCCCGAAGGGAGCTTAAATCAGTGGATAACTCCAGGACAACACATGGTGTAATGACCCTCGCCTCATCTGGACGAAAAGCCCGCGAACTTGCCAGGCAAATGTTGACAGACTGGTGGCATTCAAACCGCCCCAAACGTTACGCAGACCTTGAACTCGAGATGCGACGCAAGAAACCGCCAGAACTAGTGTCAGGTAACTGGGAGCCTGACCTGTGACAGGCGAAGTGTATGTAATTAAAGTAAAAGATAACTCAGTAAAAACAACTTGATTTCTATTTCTCCCGGAATTCTAGGACTATATACACTGATCATGATTGACTTGATCTCTTGATCTCTAAATATAGACATGCGCTAGAAATAGAATAACCTGCAGTTCTAAATACAGAATTGAAGCACTGACCGAAACAAATAACCTACGTATGTATGGACAATCCCTATTTTTGACCTGAGACATTTCTTTGTCCAACTTCTTCGGTGGTTATTCTTGGCCGTTGACAACTAGCGCTACCGAGAGCGGTCTACGCCCGCTTAATCGCCGCCCGAACTGGACATGGGGACTTTGCGGCATATCATCGCCGCTTCAACCACACTGACGCCAAACTCTACTGCAAGTGAGAGAGGGAAAAATCAATTGGTCACCTTGTCCAGTGTCGAAAAGCACTGGCAACATGGCGGCTAAAAAGGGTAGGGCGCCGGCTTTGGAAACAATGCTCGGATCAAGTGGATGGCAGCTGTTTAGGGACTACGTCCAGGAGAGCGAGATTTACGCGGAGGCTAGTCGGGGGATGGCAGGGATACCTGTGACTCGGAGGTGATAGATCGAAAGCCTAGGTGGTTTGGCATGGACAGAGAGATTGGAATTGAGGCTCGGGCGCGTGGTGGCTGAGGTGGAACGACGGAAGGGAGATTATTTAAGTTTTTCTTTTGTAATGCGGGATTTCGCGTGAAAGTTTTTGTTTTTCTTTCAATTCTGGGCTGCTGGACTCGTCATGATTCAACACATAGATGCGTCTTGGCGTGGTTCCGGTCATTTAGGTGGGAGGAGCCATTTGTACTGTACGGTAGTTAACCTGATCCGGCCCGACCCCACTCGAGCTCAAGCTCCAGTAGGAGTGCGACGGTAGTTACTTCACCTAGCACGTTAATGAACAAACAAAACAACTTGGTTTAATGACCGGCCAAGTAGTTGCACCAATTGCAATCTAGAATTTGCGTCATCAAAAATCAGTCATCTCCCACTGCATAGTTACGATGCAGTTTGTATTCGAGAGGAGGAAGCTAAGTCATAATATACAAAGCTTGGGTCTTTATATATGGGGAAAGTTGCTAGAATGGGGCTTCACGTCTTAAGGGAGGACATACAGCTGTGAAGTAGGACCAGCGAATGATGATGTCAGAAGCAGGCATACCATTTTCGAATGTGTCATAAACAGTTGTCCGGAGGGCAAGACTGATCCTTGTAAGCGATGTCCTCTACGAACCTGGGTGTGAAATATTCTCCCAGGGCCAAGTTCAGTCAAATTTCGCAATACCGAACAAGTTGGCTCACGAGACAATGATTCAAAATACTCCACCACGTCAATCTTTCACCCCCAACGAAATCGATTCATACCTGTTGGAAATATCACGCAATGAAATGGGCGCAATACCCATGGAACGAAAGTAGAAGTTGACTAAAAGAGTGTCATGTTCGGATTTCTTCTAAAAGTGTGGGAGGTGTGCGCTACAAGTACAAGTGTAAGCGGCACGTAGCCTAAGCCACAGCATAAACGAGTGTGGCGCCATCTAGGCATAGAAAACCCCCCATTAACCTCCTTGCGCCCACGCCATACAGCCGCTCATATATGCAATAGGTAGCCTGAAGCGTTACCATATTACCTATTCCAACCTCTTAAATACACAAAAGATCGTGTCGTGAACCTAGACGAAATGGAGGGCCCGTACGTCAACAACACTTCGTGTCTCCGTTTCCAACACTACCTAAGCCTCATCAAGCCTACAAATACGACCAAGTACATCCTCACTCCAATGACCTCACCTCCAATCGACTTTCTCTGACCTCAGCTGGTCACCAGATACATGCCCACGCCGATATTTACACCCGATGGAGGAAGCAAAGCGTGGCGCACAAATCTGAGAGATAGCTCTTTGGGATGGACGTGAGAGGGATCAGGACAAGTTCACAAGATGATGCAGAAGAGGGATACGTTTTCGACGGGCGTGCAATTTCGAATTTTGGCATGGAGTTTTACGAATTGAGCTTTGTGCGCGCCAAGACTTTGCTTGCGAGAGTAAAGGCGACACAGTAAATACCGCCATGGCTGGATGGTGCGGTGGTACATCGTCTTGGCCGGTCTGCCAAGTATAGTCTGAGTAGCCTGGGCATCTACTCCACTTGAGACAGTAGATCGCTGGTTCAAATCCAGCAAAACACTACCACGTTTCTCGCGGCGCTAGTATACATGGATGACGAAGGCATGCTTGGATAACCCAAGGTTTTGAAACGTCCCTTTGGTGGGCACTTACGGAGGAGAGTCGACTGTTTGTGTCAGAAAGCATACCTCGTAGTGGTATTTGCGAATGAAATCCAGAGTATGAGTGTCTCTAACGTCAAAATAGTCATCCCACATGTATACATAGCACCGGTCATGTGTCATAGTTTTATAGCTGAATACACATCAAATGATTAAAAAAATAAAAAGAGGTTTCTTGAGTGTACTAGATGTTTATCGGTAACAGGGTGTGTGATTATCACAAAGTTGTGGGTTGTGCAATAATTATTCAGTGTCTCGTGGCTCCTGACTATAATTTGATGTGGTAAAGCTTGAGACTAGATTGTGTGCCCCTTCAACAAGATCTATGCTATGATTAAGTACACTCCTAAACTCCTCGCCACCTTTTACATATCGTGCGCCATCCCTGAATACTATTTGCCTCCTTACTCAGCACTGATAGTTGCTACTGTTTCCTAGCATGTAACTCTGTCTCACTTATCTTAGCGTAGGCCTGATCATGCCTCTGGCTTACTTCAACGACTAGGATTCTTGGGATCCACACATATTTATTAGGTCGGTGCTAAGTTACGCTTGTATTGGAAGTCTAAAACTGTCCATGCTCGAAACATTGTTGGTAACTAGCCCACACCTGGATAATGGAAGCCTAACTGCAGGACAGCTACTAGCGTTTAAAATATCAAAATCTGCTAGAATTTAGAAAAATTGTGGCTATCAATTGGGCCACGTTGCTGATATACAAGTGACTAGAAATTCTGTACTATGCTTCACTTTGGTAGTTAATTGAATCAATGCGCTCTACAACCTCAAGGACTGTTGGGTCATTATTTCCTTGTAGAATCCTTTTTTCCTTTGCATCAGATTTTAATTACATATGCAGATATCTAGCTGTGAAATAATACCAAAGAAAAGTACAGAATAGATGATTCAACATAAAGGAAGAGCACTCATGCCTCAGGTTTCATTTGCAAGTACCACTGCGAAGTTATGGAGGCTTTTCCTTTACCCCGAGTCAACCCTCATGCGTGGATACCCACCCAGGGAAATATCTCAAAGGTCCTGAGTTATCCAGATAAGCCTCCATCACCCACTGATTTCTCTCCGCGCGAAATGTGGTTTGATGTGACTCCATTTCAAGTGAAGTAGGTGCCCAGGCTACTTAGACTATACCGGAGAACACCACCAGGAGGCGCACCACAATACCTTCCATAGTTGGCTTGTGTTTATAGTGTTGCCTGCACTCTCGCAGCCGGTGACTTGGCACGCACAAAGCTCAATTTGTAAAAACTCCTGGCCAAATTTCGGAATTTCACGCCCTTCGAGGTAATATCCTTCCTTTGCATCACCTTGTCAACTTATCCTGATAACTCTCACGTCCATCCCAAAGAACTGTCTCCCAGATTTGTGCGCTACGCTTTGCTTCCTCCGTCGGGTGTAAATATCGGCGTGGGCGTGTATTTGGTGGTCAACTGAGGCCAGAGAAGGTTGGAGAGAGGTGTGGTCTTTTTTTTTTAATCATTTAATGTGTATTCAGCTATATAGCTATGACACATGACCGGTACTGCGTATACATGTTGGATGACTCTTTTGACATTGAGAAGTGTGGTCATAGGGATAAGGATGTACTTGGTCGTACTTGCAGACTTGATGAGGCTTAGGTAGGCGTTAAACTCGATGGGAGCGGAAAAACGACGTGGTGGAGTAATTTTAAATTTTGCCGCGTGGGCCAACTTCTTTGATATTGCGAAATTTGACTGAACTTGGCTCTGGGAGAATATTTTACTCCCAGGTTCGTAGAGGACATCGTGTACAGGTGTTCAGTCTTGCCCTCCAGCCTCAATTATTGCTGTGTCGTAGCTTAGCCCAACTTATTTTGTGCCGTACAGGGCGCTGGGGAGTGCCATTGGCTCATCGACAATAGAAGCCCTCCTGGAAAATTAACCGAAATCTCGGTCTTGGCGCCCACAAACATTGCAAGGTTAGTTACCCTGATGAGTTCTATTATACACAGATGCAAATTACAATCTTTATCATCTGTCCCCTAGTAGAGAATTATCTCATCACCTTTGTCTAATTTTTTCTCCTCTCTATAAATTATGAGTCATTGAGCTAAAGCAGGAGATGCTTTCTAACAGTGACCCAAACTTTGAAAGATGATTTGACTTTGATACAATAAATCTTAATTGCTTTTGTTCCACGATTATGGCACTCCAGACGCTCCATCGCCCAGAACTTTACAGCCTATGCCAGCCTTAGTTTTGTAGATTTACGATTATTGATTATTGATTAAATCTAGCTTTCAATTTCACTTTGATTTAGTAAGACGTAAAAGACGTTCGCGAAGTGATATTAATGCGTCACAAAACTTGTGCAGTGCAATTGAGTCACCAAAATAATGCGAGCTCCGAACTTCTCCGGTGCGATCGCCATTCTGAATGCCATGTCTGTCTCTAAACTCTCGGTACTAGTGCACTCAGCGAAGGAACAAGGCTCCGAGCTGAATGTTAGCCAAAGGTGCATCGCTACTTTTCCACTTTCGGTTGAGCCAAGCAACTACAGGAAAAGATCGCTAATCTTCGCAACGGCGGACATGGACATGATTAAAATCTGATGCAAAAAGAATAAAAAAATGGACATGGACATGCAGGTGGCAATTGGTATCCGTTTTTATTTTTCTCTCAGGAAAAGACATTATAACTAATACGGATATGTCCTTCGTGGACGCCAGTCACCTTTCCACCTCAGCTACTCAAACAGCCATACAAGTCTTGGTTGACTACAGTTCCTTACCAGTTTAATCCGAACGTACGAGGGGATAAACTACTGGCATAAGTATTCTTGGCCCGTAGGTAGAGAGAATTTGCATTTCCTACACAGTCATAGACTCAGAAAGGACAATAAAATGAAAAAAAAATTAAAACTCTATCACACGGTCATTCAGGTTTGTGCATCAATTTGTTCTTGTTATTGTCAGGCAATACCTGCAAGTAGCCTGGAGCTTGTCTTATACTCACTGCCCATCAGGGCCAAGGTAGAATAGCTCGACTGGAGTGGTTTAGAAACTAGTTGATTAACTTTAGTCTACCTCATGGAGTCGGTACATCAAGCATGCCGATTGGATCCTGGACAGAACTTTTTCCTCGTTCGGGATAAATCTAAGACTCCCCACAATCTGGGCTATCTACAGCTGATGTGCAGCGCCGCCCTAGCAATTTCAGTCGGCAGTTATCTTCATTCTACGACTATGCTAATCCAACAAGTGACTTCTTTCGGAAATATTATGAGGCGTTAAATGAATAAGCAGATGCCCACAGCTTGGAAGAATTGAGCTGTTCTCATCCCACGAAAGGCCACACGGAATTTTGAGATGGGATCATGATCAATCTCGAAAAGACACGACGTATTTAAAGCTTGTATCGTGTGAATGTATAATATGCGGCCACGTTAGCGTAGATTCAAGCTTTGTTCAAAACTTTTCACTAGAACCAGAGTCTAACTGTACGTGAAGTAGCTCCTCCCAGCCAATTATCAGATCCAATAATGCCATGGTAAATCCAAGATCATAGTCTTTGAAGATCAACTAGTCCTTTTCAGGATACCATGGAATGCGGAAAAATGATGCTAATGGGATCTATGGAGAGAGTGTGGGTCTAGATCTACAAGATTAAAGCTCTGCAGGGCAGCAAAGAGAATTCAATAAACTATCATCAGGATTCACTGGCTACCATAAGTAATCATAACTGGTTGATCCATGCTGACTGGAATTGAATTTGATAGTAAAAAATTTCATGAATGTATGCAACACTGGAATATATAAAGGCTGCTCCCGCCCAAGGATTACAAGACAAAATAATCTTATTGTATCTATCAATCAGCAAACATGAAGTTTCCAATCAGTCTCGCGACACTTGCAACTAGCACTGTAGCACTAGCCTACTGTGTACCGCCCTTAACGCTACCAACGACACCTGAAGGACAAGAGATATTCTCAAATGATCTTAAAATTCCGGGCCCAAACTATATGCAATACTGTTCAAGCGAGTTTAAAGAAGGTCCTATTCTTCTCACCGACGTCATGATAAACCCAAGTATACCATTGCTGTAAGACGAGATGCAATGACATTATCTTCCCTTGTAACTAACCATGAAACAGCACCCAAATGAATTATGTTGACATGTCTGGTTTTCTCGGTGTTCCTCTGAGCCACGGGGCTAAATTTCGGATTTATGACATACTCACTGGACGAGATCTCTCGGAATCAGTTGACCTTTTCAAGTATATGAACAGTATCGGGGTTGAAGTCCCTACCAAAGTTGGACATTTTCATCTCAGCTTTCCTTTTAAACCTCAATTTCCCAAATATTATGTGAGTTTTGCAATTCCTTCTGCCTCAACATGTGGCTAATTCAACTTTAGTCCTTTCAGATTGGTATCGAGTTATATAACTCGGAAGGAACTAAGCTTCTATGTGTTCAGACCCCCGTCCAGTTCGTTTAAAAAGAGAGAAGGCAACTATTCAGTTGGGCCTTGTTATAAAGAAGAAACCCTTTAACCCACTCTGATTATAAGAGGGATAGGAAATTTATTGACATGAAAAATTATCAAAATCTCAAGTAAATATCAGTGGTCACGTGACTTGAATAGAAATTATTTTCCAAATGGAGTTTATCAATTGCCTTTCCCTGATTTGTTCTAGTGCGAGATAACATTTGTAATGGAACGACTAATCCCAACGCATGGGACTCAATGCCACAATCCTGCCACTACAACAGTAAAACCGACTATCCCGTGACGTTATTCGCGAACCAAAAATAAATTCTAGTCACGATCAAGGAGATAAACTTGTTTCAAGCGTGAAACAGTAATTCCGCAATCCATTCAAATTTGTGCAAACTATCTACACGGAGTAACCACCAACTCCATGTTCGCTCTCAAGCTTGCTTCCGATAAGCATAAGGTGTGGTAATCTTTAATGGTATAAAGATTGAATCGCTACGCCGTCGGTTTTTGTTTAACACGTTGGCAGAGATAACCCCGTAACACACTACTCATCTAAGATAAGAGCAATCATGCCTCAAATTTCTTGAAAGTACCAATGCGAAATTTTGAAGGGTTTTCCTTTACCTCTAGTCAGCCCTCATCCATGGAAATGTCACAAAAACCCTGAGTTACCCACACACATCTCTAAAACATGTTCTCTTTCCCGCGCGAAATTAAGTCTGAGATATTTCCTTCCCAAGTGAAGTAGGTACCCAGGCTATTCAAACTATGCCAGAGAACACCACCAGGAGGCGGACTACTACCCCTTGCATTGTTTGCTTGTTTTATAGTGTCTGTTGCACTCTCGCAAGCAAAGTCTTGGCGCGCACAAAGTTCAATTTATAATATCCTTTGCCAAAATCCGAAATTTCATGCCCGTCGAGAATGTGTCCACCCTTTGCACTATCTTGTAAACTTGGCCTAATCCCTCTCACGTCTATCCTAAAGAACGGTCTCCCAGATTTGTGCACCACGCTTTGCTTCCTCCGTCGGTTGGAAATATCGGCGTGGGCGTATATTTGGTGACCAGCTGAGGCCAGAGAAAGTCGAAGATAGGTGTGGTTATAGGGATGAGGATGTACCAGGTCGTACTGGTAGACTTGATGAGGCTTAGGTAGGATTTGAACTCTTTGGGAATGAAAAATTGATGTTGTGGAGTAATTTGAATCATTGCCTCTTGGGCCAACTTCTTTGACATTGCGAAATTTGACTGAACTTGGCTCTGGGAGAATATTGCACACCCAGGTTTGAAGAGGACACCGCGTACAGGTTTTCAGTTTTGCCCTCCAATGTTACGGGATGCGAATGGTATCTTATCGTGTTATAATGCTACCGGTTATCTACAAGATAATTAACTAATCCAACATACTTTCAGATAGCGCCGTAGCTATGTGGATCCTAAACGTAGCAGGCTACGTTATGTAACATAGACTACTAAATGCGGTTAGCCTATAATTAGTAAGCTACGCACAAAGTGTAGATTTCGGAGTTGGGAGTTAGGAGGAAATATAGACAAATTTATTAGAACTCAAGCCTAACTGTTGCATTCTGCGGAACTAGCTGTAGTAGAGCCACGAGTCATATTTGTCACCATCCTGTTTCAATTGTGATCGATCGAAATCCACAGCTAGTATATTTTAGGAGTGATCTACGGGTGAGTGTAGCGATCGGTGGTATCTAATTTATCACTATCCTGTTTCCATTTCCCTGGCTCTGCATGCTACGCTACGGGGATGACGATTTACTGCTAATGTGAAAAGCGCATTCATGACATACCCAACCTGAAATTAGAACCCCTCACGAACTAATGACTGGCTCGACTCACGTAGTTTTACATTTAAGAGTATGGGGATGTCTCTGCTATGTTCTAATTCTGTCAGAATCTCTTGGGACTTGGTTACTTAACTTGAACAGGTAGTGTTACGGTTTGACCGCTATTAGAGCTTAGGTGAATACCTAAGCGGATTGTTGGGAATATTTACAACTAGGCAGCACTACTAGTCAGGAGGTCGAAGCGTTACTACAACTAAGTAACACCTGGCAATGCGTGGCTGGGTAGCAAGTATTGTGCCTAAGGATAAGTCATCAGTCTGGAGATTGAAGAAGGGGACCAATTCTTATAAATACCTGTTAGTCGTAGCTAGAGTTCTCTTTTCTCCTCATATAGTTTAATAAATCGATTTATTCACAACCAACTCGGTTTCCGTCACAGGTAGACGGTAAATCTTGGATTCTTGATGTTAAAGAAAATATGACAACGACAAAGACTCGATTCTTGATTCTTGGGTATCTAGGGAATAATACAAGAATCAAGAATCAAGAACCGAGTCTTTGTTAATATCATATTTTCTTTACCATCAAGAATCCAAGATTTACTGCCTACCTGTTCAAGTTAAGTAACCAAATCCCAAGAGATTCTGACATTACTGAAAGCTCTACAACAAATTTTTGAAATCATGTCTTTGAGTCCAGGAAATCAAGAAAAACTAGGCCAGGATCAATAGATTTTGGAACAAATTGCCGGAATTTCAGTTGTGTCGCAATTTGGTAGAGGGGTTCAGACCGACCCAGCAGTTGTAATTGATGCAATTAAGGCATTGAAATTAAGGAATGAAGAAGCCGAAGCGGAACTCAAATCGGCCAGGCGACGAATCAAGAAGCTTGAAAAGAAACCATCGAGCCGGAGAAATGTGAACGGTCAATCAATGAATGAGGACTTGATATCGCGACAAGTGGTTGCCTTAGAAGGTCGAAATACATCGAGGTTAGCATTACTGCCGGATGCTCATATTTTCAGTGGTACCAGGAAAGATTTTTACAACTTGAAAGAGTTAGTAATGATGAAAATTAAGGGGAACCTAGACCAGTACCCGACGAAACAGTCCAGAATGATTTATGTCTATTCACGAATGAATTGAGAAAGTCGCACACATTTGCAGAATTGGGTTCAGGATGGATCATTACTTTTTGCAACTCTCGCTCACATGATGGATCAGTTGACAGTTATCTTTGGCGATTCTCACAGAGCGCGTGATTAAATGGGTCCTCAGCACGCCTAAAGGGGCACACGCCTTCGGAAAATGGGTGGAGCTCAACATACACAACGCACAAAGTCTCTCATCTCACAGCATATTCTCATTTGTAGATTGTACTGTAAAGACCCTTCCGTTCTGGCTCCGATCAGAAACAACCACAAAAACATCAAACCCCCCCTTACCACCCTTCACAAGTCGCGTCAAAAACCGACAACTGTAGCCAAACCGACACCAGAATCAAGCCGCATCCCGCGCTCAGCGCGCGCGAGAGCAGCCCTCCCGACTATGGAGGGTCTTACCCAATCTCAGGCGGTAGAAGCCATTCCCTTCTATAATCCAGCTCTTAGCGATTGGGACACACCCGGGAGCAGCCAGCAGCTTGACATGGAGATCGATCCAATTAATTACGACGATCAAATCGAATACGACGACCCCATAGACGACCCATTTTCAGAGCCAGCTCCCGCGGGCCCAATGCAAGACACTCTGACCAAGAGCGTAAACTCTTTGACAGCCCGAGCAAAAGAAGCAGAGACCCTTTTTGGAGGTATTTCTGCACTAATCGACAAGCATAGCAGCGCACCCAACTACGCTACACTACCCGCCAAGCAAGCTGAAGCATTCAAAAGCTTTTGCAATGATTTAGCTAAAGTCGCAGCACGGCATTTCGATGCTTACCTCTGTGACAAGCCAGTGACCGTCACCATCGACGCCGCCACGTCCAACCGCAATGCCCCAAAAACTGCGCAGACCTACGCAAATGCAGCTTCAAGGGCGTCCAATAAGCAATTCGCCGGTCGCCACACTCCAACCCTCCAAACACCCGCTAAAGCGCGGCTTCAGCTCAAGCCCACCCGCACTGATGATCGTTTATTTGTCCGTATCCCGGAAGGTAATACACTCCGAGATCACTCAGCATACGCGATACAATCCCACCTGAAAGCTAAGCTTGGCAATGAGGGTCAGATTCTTACAAATGTGCAGTCAACAAAGACTGGTTTCGCTCTCTGCCCCAAAGACGGAGACTCAGAAAATCTCATGGAAAAGATAAAGTCCGTTAGTTTCTTCGGGGACGCACCAGTTGAGAAAGCAACACCATGGACTTCCTACCGCATAAAAAATGTTCCCCGGACATATGGAGCCCTGGAACACATCAACGAAGAATGGAAGTACTGCCTTAAGCCCGTCACAGCTGAGGCGTTGAAGGATGCCCTAGCCACGGCAGCTGGAGCGGTACCTGTAGCTATTGCGGCTTCTCGCGACAATGATGCTAATCCAACGTCCTCATCGACGACATGGATCGTGCGTTTCCCAGAATCACATCAGCGCCTGCCACGAACCCTCTTCCTCCTTGGCTACCGCACGCAGACAAGAATTCTGCCCAAGCGTCAGATGGCTGCCCAGTGCACCCGGTGCTGGCTCTGGCACAATACACGCACATGTGCCTCCGACCTCAGATGCCGCCTTTGCGGATCCTCCAGACACTCCGAAAAAGACCATGCCAATCAATGCGGCGCTACGGGCCAACACATATGTCCCAACAGATGTATCCACTGTCATGGGCCCCATCCCGCGGACGATGTCAGCTGTCACCTCCGGCCTAAGCCCTCCGGTCCTCCAAAGACCAAGAATCAAGTAACTGCTATCCGCCAGATTAACGCAGACGCTCGCCTACGGAAACAAGCAGAAGCTGGCTGTATCAAGGCTACGGCCAGCCCCAAAACCCCGCGTACTACGGCCGCAACTCCAGCTGAAATAGGCCAAACCCAGCCGGTTTCAGTAAAATCCATCAACCCCTACGAAGTTCTACTCACAGGGGATCAGAGCAACGACCAAGCGCAATCGTAATGACCCCTTTACGGCGCCGCAAACATAACAATTGCCCATTAAAAATAGTATCTGCAAATGTCGGCCGCGGTGCCCAAGCGCACGAGTTAGCTCTCAACGAAGCCAGCCTAGCCTCCGCTGATATTGTCCTAATACAAGAACCGTACATTTACAGCGACCGCGCCAGGCGGATCACCAAACGCCACCCATCCTTTGAGTCCTTCTCACCTATCGACGACTGGACATCTTCACGACCCAGGGTGATGTCCTATGTGCGGAAAAATGCCTGTCTCTGTTCAGAACAGGGTTATACGGCATTCTCAGGCGATATGCTTCTTCTTAAAATTATCTCGTCCTCTGGTAAGTCCATAAGCATTATCAACGTCTACAACGCTCCTGCAGGACCCACCAGCAATAGCGTTCTCGATTCTCTTTACTCTCTCACCCTCCCATTCGAAGGCAATCTGCTTATCTCTGGAGATTTCAACCTACACCACGCCAGATGGCAGCCATCATGGACCCGCAGCCCCTCCCCCGGCGCCGTAAAATTCACAGAATGGGCAGATAAAAATAGTCTCTCTCTTCTATCACCTGCAGATATGGCAACGCATGACCGAGGCAATGTACTCGATTTAGTTCTCGGATCCAGCCCTCTAGTTCAAAAGACAAAGTGCACCCTCGCTCCACACCTGGACACGACGTCAGACCATGCCACAATACTCACTTTAGTAGATTGGGAAGGCTATACTGAACCCCTCCGCAGGCTCAGATTCGACACGTTGGATAAGGATCTTTTCCTCCGTCTCCTATCCATCAATATTGATGGTATTAGTCCAATTCCACTAGCTTCCACCAGGGAGGCGCTGGACAGGTGTGCTATAGAGTTAACAGAAGCTATTCGTACAGCATACACGGGCGCAGCCCGCCGCTCACTAGGCCATGGTAAAGGGAACCCATGGTGGGATATATCATGCAAACAGGCTCGCCAAAGATACAAGAATGTCCGTTGCGGACCCATAACAGAGGAAGGTGTTGCCAGAGAGAGAAAGGAGTATCGGGGCACGATTGCAAGGGCAAAGAAGGCATACTTCACTAACAAGATTGCCGCAGCCAGTACGGGCAAGGACATCTTCGCTCTGACAAAATGGCATAAGTCCACGGGTAACTTCCGATCCACTCCCCTTAAAGATCCTAGGTCTCCAGACCGTCCTCCTGCAACATCGTTGCCAGAAAAAAGGGAAATTCTACTCGGTAATTTACTCACAAACCTGACTGTAGTGGATGATATCCCTTTGGATACCCCGACAGTTGCAAAACGCTCCATTTCGTTCCCACCACTCTGCCAGGACGAAGTTCAGGATTCGATTCTTAGAGCAGGAAATACAGCCCCTGGGGTTGACGAGATCCCGACTGCCATATTGCGTATAGCTTGGCCCCTCATCGGAGAACATATTTTCTCACTCTTCAAAAGCTGTCTCACTCTCGGTCACCATCCTGTCTGCTTCCGACAAGCTGTCTTAATCATGCTTCAGAAGCCAAACAAGGCAGACCTATCTTCTCCTCGCTCATACCGCCCGATAGCACTTCTCTCCGCACTTGGGAAGGGGTTGGAGCGGCTGATAGCCAGACGTATAGCTTGGATTGCGACCCGAAATACGATACTCACCACCCAGCAGTTTGGCGCTCTCCCAGGAAGGTCAGCCGTCGATCTCACCACCTGTCTTACACATGATGTCGAAAGAGCTTTGAGCGAGGGGCGCACGGCTAGCATGCTGACACTCGACGTGAAAGGAGCCTTTGATGCTGTGCTCCCAGGCCGGCTTGTCCGGCGTATGCGGGAGCAAGGCTGGCCAGAGTTCCTTGTCAACTGGGTAGCCTCTTTCGCTACTAACCGTTCAGTACAAATCCGTCTCGATGGCGAGCTAGGTCCTCTCCAGTCAATCAACTGTGGTCTCCCACAAGGCTCCCCTGCCTCACCTATCCTTTTCATGCTCTATATATCCCCTCTGTTCAAGCTGGGAAACGTCTCTAGGAGGTTTGGGTATGCTGACGATATCGCAATTCTTGAGACCCAAAAATCACTTCACGACAATTGCATCTCTTTAAAAATGGCACTGAAAGAAGCTTTAGAATGGGGGATAAAGGAGGGCATCACTTTCGACCCAGCTAAGGCAGAGCTTCAGCATTTTTCACGTAAACGGGCTGATAAGAATCCGGGCAACACCCCGTCGGTCAAGCACGGCAATTTCTCCGTATCTGAGAAAACAAATCGCCCATACACCAGATGGCTGGGAGTATATTTTGACAAAACACTTTCTTTTAAATGGCACGTCCGCATCCTTGCAAATAAAGCTCTAGTGGTGGCAAACGCGCTCCGCAGCCTTGGTAACACACTAAGTGGAGCCCCCCCTAAACTCCTACGCCAAGCAGTCACCGCTTGCGTACTACCTATCGCCTATTATGGAGCTGAAACATGGTGGCCAGGCCTGACACGCGCTATCTCCCCAACTCGGACCGTCTCAAACTTAGTGAAGGGACATCTCTCCCTCCTCCAAAAGGTTGTTAGAACTAGTGCAAGAGCAATTCTTCCAGTCTACCGAACAACACCAGCTAGCGCGCTATATAGAGAAGCAGGTCTTTCCCCTCCAGAAATCGCGCTGGACTCAAAACTTCGTCAAGCATCCCTCCGTATACAACGCCTCGATCCACGGCACCCTCTTCGCCGCCGGAACATTTGGATCCTTAGCCAACAGAGACGTGTCTCACGCCTTTCCAGGTGGGCCCTAAGCTTCCCGCCTACAGAGTATCTGGACCCTCTGGTCAACCCCCCTTGGTTAGCAAAGGAGAGTTGGTTCTCAAGGACTAGACGGGTCACTGCTGCCTCACATCAACTTCCTGAGGGGATCCCCTCACATGACTTAGTTATATATTCCGATGGCAGCCGCCTAGAATCAGCTTCGGGACCTTGCGTCGGAGGTGGTTTTGTAATCTTCCAAGCAGGCCACATGATCTGCCAGAAAAGAATACCTCTAAGCCCATCACTAGAGATATTTGATGCAGAAGCTGCAGCAGCTTTAAGTGCTGTAGAGACAGCAATAGATCTTACCTCTACACGCTTTGCAAACAACTTATGGGTCCTACTCGATAACCTAGATGTAGCCCGACAGCTTCTATCTACTCCGATCTGCTCTTCCCAAGACGTATTCAAAAAATTCGCGTTCAAAGCACAAGAATGGCCAGGCCGCACGCGTCTCCCCCATACTATCCCAGGCAAAGTCCGGGTTCATTGGATCCCAAGCCACTCAGGACACTTAGGCAACGTTCTAGCAGACAAAGCAGCGAAAGATGCTTTGTCCATGCCGTATCCGTCCCCATCTCCACTCACAATTGCCTCGGCAAAAGTTTGGGTCAAGGACATATCTATAAAAGCTCACAAAGAGTATTGGGCAAAGCATGCCCCTCAGTCATATCAAGACTTGGAAATCGAGTATCCTGTGGGCTGCCCCGCAGAGCTATCACTACCTCGACATCACACTGCCCATATATACGCTGCTCGCTCCGGACATGGAGATTTTGCAGCCTATCATAATCGCTTCAACCACAACCCCGCCCACAATACCTGCAGCTGCAACAAACTCAAGTCCCCTGCACATTTCCTAAACTGTAGACTAATCACAACAAGCCCCCTCAAACCACCGAGGGGCTGTTCAGACAAATGGAAGTTCTTTCTTGGGACCCCCACAGGAGCTTCAAAACTTGCACAATGGCTTGAAAAATCACAGTTCTTCACTAAAATTTGTCCCCGGATTCCTCCCGTGACATCGATAAATGTTGCTTAACAGCAGTTCAAAGAAAATTAAAATAAAAGAATGCCCATGTGCTAAATTTTCCTTTCTTCCCTTTCTTTTCCTCTAATTTAATTAAGCATATTGGGAGGATATTCTTCCCACTATGACTGGCTCTCATTCCCTCTAGGAGGCATAAACTTCTGTAGACAGCGTGACGTAATAAGTCATCTGACACCGTATTTCATCTCGGGTCCCTTCTTTTTTGTTTGGAGAAGCTGGGTGCCCCCGGTTCTAGAGCAGTAAGCTCTGGCGTCCTTTTCCAGTCCGGGACTAGTGTATTATAATCATTAGTTAGACGTTAAATAATAAATAATAAATAATAATAAATAATAAATAAATGGGTGGAGCTGACAAAGTTCTACGACGAAGTCCAACGGGCACATTAGATATTTCCCTTGAGATTTTTGGTACTGCGTGAATATTCTGCGGGAGTAATTTCAAACTACTTGTAAATAAAAAGTAAAATCCCGGGTAGAGGGAAATTTGCTACATTTAAATTGGAAAGCAGAGTAGCGGACAGCAGGTCGGACTCTTTTGTAGTTTCTAGGTGCTGTAGGGCGCGCTAGAGCGTCGGGTAGTTCTGTAGGGACTGGGCCGTCCAGCACGTGACTAAGGTCACGAGCTGTAGACAGGCACGACGTTAAATTTAATCAAATCAAATCAAATCACAGAGCGCGTCGAATGCGAAGAATGGATGCCTGGCACCCTCTAGCCCTTCGGGCGGCGGAGGACCCGAAAGATACTATAAAACGCCTAGGTCTTAGATCGGGACAACGAGATCGCTTGTTCAGACAGCCAGAAAGGTACATGACACGCCTACAAATAAGCGTGCGTCAAGTTCCGACAGCGGAAGGCCCTGGAAAGCTCTACTTTCCCCATGGTCTCCCGGCATCGACACCAGGCAGTCGGGAAAAAGGAGCTAGGTCAGGAAGCATCAAACGATGGTTAACTTCCCTTCCAGCCAACGCAGTCTGTGCCTTCTCTGATGGATCCTCGTCGGGTCCCGGGCAATCAGCTTGGGGTTATGTGGTATACCAAGGAGGCAAACTAGCTGGAAGTGGCTCGGGTCCGCTTCCCGGAGCAGAGGTATTCGACGCAGAAGTTGTAGGCGCTATGAAAGCCTTGGAGGCTGCACTAGCGGTGGGAGAAGGCTTTCTGGTCAGCATTCTTCTGGACAATCAAGCGGCCGTCAGAGCGCTCGAACAAGGAAGATCCAATTCCTCGCAGACAGTGGTGGACAAGTTCTCATCGCTGAGACATAATAGGCGTGTAGAAATACACTGGATACCTGGTCATGTGGGGATCCAAGGCAACGAAGAAGCCGATAAGCTGGCCAAATCAGCCCTGGGAGATCTCAATGATCAATCACTAACCGCAGCTTCGCCCAACGGAGACGAGCAAATTCTGACCTTTGCGGCTCTAGGGAGACTAGTGAAAATGCGGAGCCAAAAGCTTGTGGAAGAGTGGTGGCAGAAGTATCGGCCTAAACGATACAAAGATCTCGACCTCTACATGCGCTGCAAGCGACCGCCGGAACTGGCTCTGCCTCGATGGGCGTATCACCGTCTTATTGCGGCAAGAACAGGCCACGGGGACTACGCCGACTACCACCGGCGTTTCAACCCCGAACATGAAGATCTGATGTGCATTTGTGGCCGAGAGAAAAGGCCCTGGCATTTTTCAGAGTGCCGACCTGCTCTGCAACGTTGGAGAAGCTGTGAGAAAATGACTCCACCTGGGGTCAGGGAAATGATAGGGGAGAAGGGATGGCAGAAGTTTTTCCAATTCCTAACCATAAGCAGATGCTACAGTCTGCCGAAGAACTGACAGGGTGGGAGTGACCATGCTGAGATAGTTTCTGGCTCGAGAGGAGAGGTGTTTGGAAGATAGGGATACGGTGCAGGGCACCGTAACTCAGACATTTGCTGTGATTTTATTTTTCTTTTGTCGCTTCTGGCTTTAATGCCGGTCATGTAGGTAGCAATGAGCTCGTAGGGCCCATCTACCCGTGTCACGTCTAAATAGATGTTGGGTTCGTCCTGTCACGTTAAAGATTTCAAATTCAAATTCAAATTCAAATCACAGAGCGCGTGATGCGGCTTCGCGTTTGCATTCAAACGCACGGAAGAATAAGAGTTTCGGTACCTGGATTGCCGAAATTAGACGCGAAGCGGCTATTGCCGGATACGAAAGCAATTCTCGGTACCTACGCGACCTGGTTTTGAACCAATTGAATCTAGAATTAAAGGAAGCCCTGGTCCATGAACGCGACATCGAATATCTCGATATTAACGAGGCAGCATCTCGACTGTAGGACATAATAAATCGCCTGAGATCCTGCGCTAACGCTGAATTTCGACTAAGTTTCCGCAGTGGGGGTTCGACTCAGTCCATTATATACCCTGAACCAGCTGTATAGCCAATATCTCCTCGCGCCTTCGGTGGCCCCATGGATCTTTCGGCAGCAATGCCTCAGAAAAGAGGTAATTTATCTCAGGAGGAAAGAGAAAGACGCAGGCGTTTAGGACTATGCTTCGATTGTGGGGAGATAGGCCACAGGTCATTTGAATGCAATAAAAAGTCACAACCAACATTTCAGGCTCGGGTAATGGAAATGGATAAGATTGAGGACGACGCATTGCTGTCGGGAAAAGATTAAGCCCTTTAGAAAGTCGCCTAAAGGGCAAACCATATAGTTTAACACTCTCGTCAGTTGCCACCGATGGAAAAGTTAGGGACAAAATGAGTCACTCTGTAGTCAAATGTTCTATTAAAAATAAGAAATCTGTTAAATGACAAGGTGTGTCTATTTGGTGTAAGACCTTGCCGAGTTAGTTAAGGTCAAACTTAGGAATCACGTCAATAACGCTACTCATGCAGATCTGTCGCGTGAAGAAAGTTTGTACTTAGTAGTTTTGAGTTTATCTCACTCTTGTGAATATAACACTATCGCTTCTAATTCTATCTTACCTCCTTCCATTGTGCTAATTCCTTTGTTTTCTCTACAGTCATACAGCTATAGAAGGCCTCTCCATTTAATAAAATCAATGAAAGTCCCAACTTTTGCAGTGATTGATAGTGATGCCTCAGCTCATGGCTTCGTAGACGCGGAGTTCGTGCGCATTCAGGATTTGGAGATATTACCACTGTTTCACCCACGCTCTTTAAAGTTTTCGATGGAACTGATTCAGTTCATGGAAAGATAACATACATGGCTAAAACTACCATTGACATCGGCGGACATGTGGAACGTATCTTCTTATTTGTCACCACTCTAGCAAGTTTTGACGTTGTTCTCGGTCTCCCTTGGCTTCAATTTCTTAACCCAATAATTAATTGGTCTCAAGAACTTCTTACGTTTGATCAAAGAATCTGTGAAAATCATTCAGAGAAGTTTCCAACTACGGTTCTTGCAATTTCGGAAAGTGATATTGATCAGTATCGGAAACAATCTTCCAAATCCAGGCACTCCAAAAGGTTGATAAATATAGAACATTGTAACTATCAAGACTTTGAAGATTATGCTGATAGAATAAATTTGAAAATTATGAGTGTGTCAACTGAGGATATCCAGGTGGCACTCAAAGAAAAACTAAGAGTCGACCCAGCAGAGAAATTACCAGAAATATACCACAAATTTCTTTCTGTTTTCTCTAGAGATGAAGCTGACAAGCTACCCCCACACAGGCTCAAAGACCATCAAATTGTTGTCAAACCAGGATCGGAGCCTCCTTGGGGTCGTCTGTATGGTGTATCTCGCGAAGAGCTTCAAGTCCTTAAGAAGTACATTGTTGCGATTTCATGGTAAGAGGAGCAGAAAGTATAGCTCAAAGAATATTGTTTCCATTAATGTTCTAAGTTACATGTAAAACGCGAATTTATATACGCATATCCTAGAGTTAAAGTGGGTATGCTAACAACAATTATTACAGTAAAAGGTTTTTAGTACAGCTGACCACGAAATCATTTTGTAGGGAATAAGACAGTCCCGACCCTGCACCATTAAAGCCATCCTATTTATTGCAAAGTAAACATGATCATGTCTCTCAGTGCATTTGCATATAGTATCATATTACCCCGCACATGCAAATGTATGAGAGAATATCTCGACAGCGAAAAGAAACTAAAATGTAGAATACAGGATGTATTGTGCAGCATGCAGGAAAGTTGTTCATATTTGCAAGGAATGCCAATTATCGTAAGAAATGTGGCAAATTCCAACGTAAATCCAGGGGAATTTAGAGAAGGGTTTTATCAGACCGAGTTCATCTTCCGCATCTTCGCCAGTTCTTTTCGTCAAAAAACCAGGTGGAGACCTCCGCCTGTGTGTAGATTACAGGGCATTAAACAATGTAACCATGAAGAATAGGTACCCTACACCACAAACCAATGAGACTCTGTCGCTTCTAGGAAAATAAAAATATTTCACTGAGTTGCATGTTATATCTGCCTTAAATTGTATGCGCATCAAAGAGGGAGATGAATATTTGATAGCTTTCCGAACGCGATTTGGGCTATATGAGTATTTAGTGATGCCTTTTGGTTTGGCAAATGCACCAAGTTCTTTTCAAAATTACATTAACGATACTCTTAAGAAAGATACGTGGGACACGGTATTACGTTGTAAATGTTGACTAGAGAACTCTATTGCTACAGATGAAGTCTATGTGCTGATATTCAGGTCATGTGACCTGACTAGCTTAGTTTACATGAGCAGGTGGAATAGTTTGCCTTGGCAGATACTTTAGAGGGTTATCTAGATGAATTTTGTACAGCCTACATAGATGATATCCTAATCTTTAGCCAGTCTCTAGAAGAACATCAAGAACATGTAAAAAAAGTACTCAACCGTCTCATGAGGGCAGGACTTCAGATTGATATCAAGAAATGCGAATTTCACGTGGAACAGGCCAAGTTTCTAGGTCTTATCATCGCTACTGCCGGAATAATAATGGAACCGTCTAAATTAGAAGCCATCGAGAACTGGGAAACTCCAAAAAATACAAAAGACGTCTATCGGCTCATTGGATTTGCGAATTATTATAGAAGGTCTATTCATAAGTTCGGATCAATATGATGCCCTTCACAGATTTGATGAAGAAAGACGTATCTTTTACATGGGGATCCGCTCAAGAAACCGCATTTAAAAATATTAAGTCTAAGTTCAAAGAAGATGTTATCCTTCAGCACTTTAACCGGGATCAGCCTGCTCGTTTAGAGACTGACGCATCAGACCGTGGAACAGGCGGAGTTCTCTTATAGCCGGATAATTTAGGTAATTGGAAACCAGTCGCTTTCTTTTCACGAAAGATGAGTCCGGCTGAATTGAATTACGAAATCTACAATAAGGAGCTGTTAGCAATTGTACAGGCTTTTGAGGAATGGCGTCCCAAGTTGAAAGGATCTCTGAACCCGGTAGAAGTAATTACGGATCATAAGGCTTTGGAATATTTCATGAAATCTCGGCTGCTCAGCAGACGTCAAGCTAGGTGGAGTGAATTTCTTTCTAGATTCAATTTCAAAATATGCTATTGGCCTGGTAGTCAGAACGGACCAGCTGATGCATTATCTAGACCCGCCGGGACTCAGGACTTAGCTTCTAAACAGTTTCTTGAGCAACAGCTATTGAAACCCATAAACTTGTCGCCTAATATGGGAGAAACAAATTTACTTGCAAATGAATTGGAGAATATGGATCAGTCTGAGAATGGCGTTGAGTCTTCTAGTTCCTCACGACCAGACACATTATTATAAGTATCTGGAAATCTCTCATCTTTTTTTGAACGCATACGGCAACTAGCTTTATCTGACGAATCAATAAAAGCCGTAATAAAGGCACTGGATAGCAATGAAATTTCTAGATTTACGAAATTTACACTCTCCGAGTGCGAAAAGAGGAATAGCTTCCTTTACTATAGTGGAAAGATTGTTGTCCCTTTGTGCGATCAGGATAAGACCTTGACAACAGAAATTATCCAGAGCCATCATGATACACTAGCTTCAGGTCATCAAGGAATAGCTTCAACTTATACCGCAATTATTCGAACCTTCTTCTGGCAGGGGATGTTGCAACAGGTCAAGAAATATGTTAGAAATTGTCATACCTGCTCTAACATAAAAGTATCTAGGGAAGGTAATCAAGATCTTCTCTGTCCACTACCTGTAGCAACTGAAAGATGGTGTCATGTGTCAATGGACTTCATAGTGGATTTGCCATTAAGCAGAGACTGGAATGATAACAAGTTTTCGATCATTTTAGTTGTGGTTGATAGGATGACTAAGCAGACTCATTTAATTCCATGTAATGACCTCTCGTCGCGGAATACAGCCTATCTGTTTTATAAAGAATGCTTTCGTCCTCATGGCTTACCAGATACTATCATATCTGATCGAGGGTCTCAGTTCACATCCGAATTCTGGAAATGGTTCTGTAAACTCCTTCAAATTAATCACTGCCTTTCAACAGCCTTTCATCCACAAAGTGGTGGACAAACCGAAAGAATGAATGCGCGTGTTGATCAGTATTTGAGAGCTTACGTTAACTACTCGGAAAACAATTGGGTTCAATACTTGCCATCTGCAGAATTATTCATGAACAATCAAGATTCACATAAAACTGGTGTTGTTCCCTTCCTAGCAGTTTATGGTTTATATCCACGATCAGGATCTGAGCTTTCGGCTTCATTGTCTAGACCAGCAGCCCCCTCTTCTATTCAATTCCAGCGACACGATGCTGATGAGCTAGTTGAAAATGCTCGAAAGGTTGATAAATTCTTAATTGATAATATTACATATCATTCTACTGAATATGAGGATCAACCTAATAAATTTAGAAGGGCAACAAGACTTTTTCGCGTAGGGACGAAGTTTGGCTCAATCTTGAGAATGTAAAACTACTGCGTCCTTGTAGAAAATTAGATCTAAAGAATGGAGGACCTTTCGGAATTATACAAATCATCGGAAATTATGCATATAGATTGAAACTACCACCAACTATTAAAATACACCAAGTATTTCATGGTTCCTTACTTAAACTGTCAGGGTAAAGGTCATAGGATAGATTGAAGAGGTCTAGTCTGGTGATTGAGATTGTCTACAAAGAGGAAAGGTTTCACGGATCCGTGATTAGAATTTAAATACTTATATTAATTCGTGATAAGATGAAGGGGTAGTTAATTAAAACCATCAATTTAATAATAGCTTCCTCCATAAAATTAGTCATGTGAAAAGTCATGTAAGGATACGCAAGAGAGTCATGAAGAGAAGGACAAGAACACAGCCATTAATGCGAAGATATTGGCAAGAATTGATTACGATTAATTCCGGTTGGCAAAGGCTTCTACTCTTGCATATAATAGTTCGGCGTGAGAGAGATTTACTCCTCACGCAACGTCTTCTTTACTTACCCTTTACAATACATTTGTTCACCCATTTCTTCTTCGGGAAGACCATATATCCATTGCCTAGTTCTTCATCAGCAAGACCCATGTGTAACATCTACTGCAACTAGTTGCCCATTCATCTCTTCTTAGAGAAGACCTGCCATCCCTTTGACTCATTTATTGTCTTCATTCACCACCTAGATCTTCAATAGGCTATAAAACGCACCCCGTGGAACACTGTCAAACCCTCATCCCTGAGAAAAGGTGACTCCTATTGAGTCTTATAAATATATATATACATCGTGAATCGCGCATCAGACGTGTGATAGCACATGACCATACGGTAACGCAATCCACTCCATCTCTTGACATATGGTACCGCCTTACTCAAAATTCCTTAAATCTTTGGCGCAGTTTTTGTTACGGAAGATTTGGCTTGTCTTCTTGCAGTTTCAATCTCTCGCAATCATGGCTTAGGTTTATGTGGAAAGCGCGGTTCAAATTCTTTTATGGACGATATAGCATTCACGACGTTCTTGAGAGGTTCCCAAGTTTGGTCTTCTGAATCATAACCTCTCCACAGTATTAAATACTGGAAGTTCTTTCTATTCTTGCTACGCTTAGAATCTAGGATAGCTTCGATAGCATATAACTTTTCGCCTGACTCGTCAAGGGCAATAGGCGGTGGTGGAGGATTGATCTGAGCTCGTAGGCGGTCTGCTGGTGCCGGTCTGAGTAAACTTGTATGAAAAACATCATGTAAATTTTTATATTCGAATGGAAGCTGCAATTAATATGAATAATGTAAAACTTAGAGAGGTCTTCGTGTGAATGTCACGTTAATATTCAAAAGGTAAAAGCGAATACAAGAATGAATTGATTAATTGTCTCCGTGTTACTGTTAAAGTTATGAGCTTTAGCGAAGATGGAGGTTATAGTGGAATCAGTGTCGGCGGTTAGACCGATATAGGAAGTCTTGTATGAGGTTGTGAAAGGAAGATTCGAGTGGAAACAATTGTATTTAGATGTATGGCTTTGAGTTAAACTGAGATAATAAGAGTGAGATTGCGTGTTCGCACATCTTATCAACTGTGGTTTTTGACCAATATTTATCAATCTCCATGGATCGTAAGTTATGATCCCTGTAGATATAGATCAATGTATATATATATATATATATATATAAGTCAGGAATATAAAGGTAAATACATGTGTGTCGGTTGTAGATACGAGAAAACTATAACCTGCATTTGAGACATAGTCATCTGCTGGAATGCTAGTGTGAAATAAATGCTACTGCGCATTAAACTTTCACTGAAGGATGTATTGATAACAGTGATATAGAATGGGGAATTTGATAGTCTACTTAGCCAGACTTACAAATAGGTTGCTCTTGGCATTCCAAGATATATTGTATTTCAACTCCCACGAGGCGTCCTTCCTTAGAATCACGTACGCTACGCCCTCTCCTACGCCTCGAGTCTTGTGCCTGGTGAATCTGCGCCTTACAAAAACAAATTCACTTGCTTTCTGCTTCAAAAAAGAATGGCATGTAAATTTGTCATGTCTTGAAGCTGTCTTCTTTGCTGCTCCTCTTGCAAGTGAGTCAGCAAGTTCATTACCCTCAATATCCAAATGAGCTGGACACCAGGTGATGCTCAGACTGCTGCCTTTGGCTAGATTCCGAACTCGGTATGAACGGTCGTTTGTCTTCCCTTGTATTCTCTAAAGACTTGCTTGGCTGTCACTAAAAATTTGTTATCTTGCATTTGCCAGCTTTTTCTTTAGGAATTACAACAATTATATGGATACGTAGGGGGACTATTCTCAACACCTGTCAGTGGTGTCCCCTACGAACCTCCAGCTCTCACTGTAGAGTCTGCAGAGCCGAGATTGAGTAACAAAGCCCTCACTTCGACGAGGATTCCCAATCGCTTTCGCGGTCTGTATCGTCTTCATCTCTCAACACATTCCCCTATCACCATTATCATGAAGCTAACCACGATCAGATCAGATGGTAGGGTCGGAGCCCCATTCATCATCAGCCTTTCATCATGGAGGAAAAGCCATCCGATGAGTTTCGGGGCGTGCCCATCATCCGATACGGAGATGGTGGATTGGATCAAGTCGGCCTCGACTGTTACAAAGAAGGGAGATATAGATGAATATGCGTACCTCATGTGGTCCCGGTGTCTAGGCCTCGCCTGGCTGGGGCTGCAGGTTTTTTGAGACTTTTTCCCGCGCACGCAGTTTCCATTGCTACCATTTTTATTTTTTTTGGGTAGAAGGTTCCGTGGAAAAGGTGGCTGAATTCCACGGGTAAATACTGAGCTGAATGGCTATTCATCAAGGGGAATATATCAATGATCTTTCAAGTAACAAAAGAGGATAGGAGCACTGTACAAGGTGTGGCCTGGGTCAGAGAGGAGCCTAATGTGCTAGATAGTCATAGACTCAAGTAGTACAATAAAACACACACACACATAAAACACACACACACATAAAACACACACACACATATATGGATACGTATGATTGAGCAAAGAAGACTTGATAATTTACAACTGTAGGAACATTGGACTTGTATATGCATTAAAGGGAGAAATTCCCACTAGTATTGAAATGTATAACCCACTACTTAGTTCGTGGACTTTATTGGTAAAGGGAAGCTTATGCAATAATGAAGGATAAAAGGATGTCAATTCGACTACTCTACTAAACACAGGTACCAGACTCCTTTTAACCCCAATAGATAGCCCGTGCGGGATCTCCTATTAACAGCAGTAAACAACGCTAGCACAGGGTATACGCAATCTCCATTCGCCAAACACCAGTCGGTCGGGACTACTGATTATCGAGCCTAGTAGGATCGATAAAGTGTATCCCAACACAGAAATAATAGAAAACTCAACAACCAAACCCTTCATCAATTACTTCCATTAACCATCACCTGACTTATCTCTGTACTCCATAATTTCAACAACTAGTCTCATATGCCTGTCAAACCTAGGGATAAACCGACACCACTCATCTACCATAATGAGCCAAGGTACATTGTAGTACGTAAATACCTGTTAGACACTGAGGGTCAAATGAAAGATGTAAAATAAAATTGTTTTGATGAAATCTCTGCTCCTCAACTCCTCTCCAGCATTGATGCTATTAACCCATTTGAAACTATTTCTGGATGAGGATATCTTCTCTTCGCTTCCCTAAATAATGTATAAAATATATTACATTTATTGGAGATCAAAGATCTCAAGCTGGAGCTTTGAAAATCCTGACATTCATGAACATCCTGATCACCATGTCCCTAGTGAGATACCTAAGCTTGAGTAAGTTAGTCCAAGAAGATGTGTCATCCCAATATCCAATAATTCTCATAACTATATTCAGTAGGTTCCAAGCTATTAGATGTTTGTCAATACCCAAACATAAATGCAATAGTAGGTGCAATTAGCGCACTCGGGACATGCGTAGAGAGAGTCGGTCTTGTCGGGAACCTGAGACGAAACAGGTAGTGGTTGAGTCCTAAATTCGAGAGTCAGAATTTTTAACACAATTGTAGCCGGTGGCGTGGCTGCTGCGGGTCTCGTATTTTCTCTAGCAGGAATCTGTACAGGACGTACGCCACTCGCAATAGTCATATTCCTCGGCTCTGTGGCTGTCACGGGACGTAGTTTGATGGTGTTGCCACTAGCAGCTTAAGCTGATGCTGATGCTGTGGATTGGAGATTGGCTGGCTAACCCCGCAGAACTTCTGCAAAGTGGCCTTGAAGGGCCAAACCGGAGGGCAAGACTGAACACCTGTACGCGGTGTCCTCTACGAACCTGGGAGTGAAATATTCTCCCAGAGCCAAGTTCAGTCAAATTTCGCAATATCAAAGAAGTTGGCCCACGAGGCAAAAATTCAAATTACTCCACCATGTCAATCTTTCACTCCCAAAGAGTCCGATTCTCAACTAAGCTTCATCAAGTCTACAAGTACGACCTAGTACATCCTCGTTTCAATGACCACACCTCTCGTCGACTTTCTCTGGCCTCAGCCGGTCACCAAATACACGCCCACGCCGACATTTATACCCGACGGAGGAAGCAAAGCGTGGAGCACAAATCTGGGAGATAGCTCTTTGGGATGGACGTGAGAGGGATCAGGACAAGTTCACAAGATGATGCAGAAGAAGGATACGTTTTCGACGGGCGTGCAATTCCGAATTTTGGCATGGAGTTTTACGAATTGAGCTTTGTGCGCGCCAAGACTTCGGTTGCGAGAGTGCAGCTAACACTATAAAAACAAGCAAACGATGGAAGGTGTTGTGGTCCGCCTCCTGGTGGTGTTCTCTGGTATAGTTTGAGTAGCCTGGGCACCTACTCCACTTGGGAAGGAGACATCTCAGATTACATTTCGCGCGGAGAAAAGTTGATGGATGACGGAGGCATGTCTAGATAACTCAGGGTTTTTGAGACGTTCCCCTGGGTGGGTATTCACGGATGAGGGTTGACTTGGGGTGAAGAAAAAGCCACCACAACTTCGCAGTGGTACTTGCAAATGAAATCCGAGGCATGAGTGCTCCTCTTGTAAATTGAGTCATCTTTTCTGTACTTTTCTTTGATATTGTGTCATAGCTAGATAGCTGCATACGCAATTAAAATCTGATGCAAAAAAAGAAAAAAGAAAAAAAAAGAAGGGCCAAACCGTTGTGGTCGATGGCTTCTCGGAACTCTTCGTCTATTTTTGATTAGACCAGGTTGCAATACCCGCTTACGATGCACTTTGCTTCTGCAAAACGTTCCAGTAAAGCCCTCACCTGTTTGGCGAGAAAGTTGGTCATATTTGCGGCCATGGGATTCGGGCCCGGATTTGTAGAGGGCTGTTGGCTCGCACAGCAAATTGAATCTTCTGTAGTGTGATTTGTGGTCTATTTCGACGTCTTAGCATGTCGAGTGTAACATGGGGAGAGGGGTCTATGGGCCAACCTCAGCGGAGGACTAGGGGGGCATGGCTGATCGTATTAATTGTTAGAAATTTTCAAGGATTTCTGGGAGGAAATATCTCGAAGAACAAGTGTATAATTTCGGACAAGAATTTATTATTAGTTGTATGTGATATCAAACTCTCTTCTCAATATGAATTTTTTTTTTTTTTTTTGCATCAGATTTTAATTGCGTATGCAGCTATCTAGCTATGACACAATATCAAAGAAAAGTACAGAATAGATGATTCAACGTGAAGGAAGAGCACTCATGCCTCAGATTTCATTTGCAAGTACCACTGCGAAGTTACGGTGGCTTTTTCTTCACCCCAAGTCAACCCTCATCCGTGAATACCCACCCAGGGGAACCTCAATATGAATTAATAATATGTAATACTCTGTTGATTTATTTTTACATGTAAAGATGAGTGTATCATTAAATACAGATCCCGAGGCTTTAGCGATCCCGAACTCCCAGTGATCTAGCAACAACCAGCCACTCAATTATCACAACGTAGCATTTCCTAGCCACTGCATTCCAGATGCCACTGAACCTTATTTCGTCCAACTGAGCTTAATCATATTCAATCGAATCAACTCAATTGATCTTGATGATCATACCTAGAAATCTAAGCCTTCATACATGCTGAGTCTAGATTTCCAACATTAATGGAAGATGATTTAAAGATAATTAGGCGTGGAATTAATGACTGAGTAGTGCGGAGTCTAAGATTGGATTTCCTGGAGAACTGTTCATGACGCACTCGAAAATGGTATGCCTGCTTGTGACATCTTCACTCGCTGGACCTAAGTCACAGCTGCATATCCTTCCTTGAAATGTGTAGACCCATTCTAGCAACATTCCCCTGGAACAAGACTCGAGCTTTGTATATTATGATTTGGCATCCTCCTCGGGGATATACACTGCATCGTAACTTTGCAGTGGGAGATGGCTGATTTTTGATGACACAAATTCCAGATTGCAACTGTTGCAACTACTTTGCCGTTCATTGAAGCGAGCTGGTTTGTAATATGAGTAAGTTGAAGGACTCGCATGAGAAAGATAGGTCCGATATTGAGAGGTGATCGTTTAGACATGCTTGAGGTTGCTTTCAACTTCGATTCGGATGCGGTTCTTCTGGGCTATCATAGATACGCAGAGTGTATTGAGCGATCACGCTGACATCATTGAGAGGTGAAGAATTTGTCTGTGTTATCACCAGAGGAATAGAGACGTATTGAGAAGTATTCATATGATTATTTATTATTATTTAACGTGGTGCTAGATATTCAGATGATTAACTAGTAAGGCTAGCCCCGTTCCTGTAGCCGACTCATGTGAACTCAGAAGAGCAGTAACTAGTGCACCGTTTACACTTAACTCCCTTCCAATGCTTTGCGTTGTAGATGGCAGTTCATCCACAGACGCGAAATATGGCGCCAAGATCCTTTGGCTGGCTCGAATTTACATGGATACGGTCATCTAGAATAGACGATATGCAAGATGTGAATTCGACTCTTCCCAAGATTTGTCACTTACGCACTAAGTCTAAATGGAAGCTAAGGAGGTAGATAGATATAAACAGTAAGAATTCGACTCATCAATTGTCACGATTACAAATTTTACAGATCATTCATAACAATTAAACCATGGTTCCTTCGGAGAGCCAAGTTCAAATGAGCAGTCTCTTTTCACGGATTATTAATTTGCCGACTCGAGCCAAGTACAGGCCCATGATTCAGGGGTCCGACGCGATTTACACGTATCACTACGAATGGATTTAAGAAGGGCTAGCTTGCGCAAAAACGACGTATTTAACGACTAAGTTCTATATGCCTTAAAACTGGTTACGAATTCGAACTATGGATGTCATCTTATCGGTCCGAATGGTATAAGTAGCATATTTACCTATACCGAGTCTCAGTTATGGCAACATCCATCGAGACACTGCGGCATGTTATCTGGGCGTGGGGCAATCAGGCAAAGACTGCTCCAAAATCACTTATTTTTGCAACTTTTCTTGCCATAGTGGTCTCCATTCTTTTTTTTGTGAGGCGTCTCTATTCCTAACAGACGAGACTGATTTTTAACCTGATATTGATTACAGTTTTATGCCGCCCTTTTCTTCCTCGTTCCCAAACCCAGAGCCCCTTTAGCGTCGGAGAGGACATACATAACTTCTGATCCATCAACCAAGGTCACCAAGCCCCGGAATCTGCCGTGCTGGCATGATGTATGGCTTCAAAATCGGCAGGGAACTGCAAACTCCAGTAATACTCTTGGGAAGTACACCAGTTTTATCGACGAGCCTGAAATAGAAATGAGTGTAGTCGTACCAGCCTACAATGAAGAAGAGCGTCTAACAGTTATGCTGGAGGAAGCGGTTGAGTACCTTGAAGCCGAATACGGGCGGAAGCCCAAACAACTAGAGAAGTCCAAGGTTACTCGAGAGCAGCCTTCTGGGCATAGAGTTGTCGGAGGATATGAGATATTAATCGTTAACGATGGTAGCTCGGACAAGACAGTCGAAGTCGCCTTAGAATTTGGTCGACGCCATAATCTACATGATATCCTGAGAGTCTGTACTCTTAAGACGAACCGAGGAAAGGGTGGCGCAGTGATCCATGGGTTTCGGCACGTGAGGGGCGCATATGCCTTATTTGCGGATGCCGATGGTGCCAGTCGCTTCACGGATGTGCACAAATTGGTGGAAGGATGTAAGGAAGTCGTAGATGCTTCGGGCCGGGCCGTCTCCGTAGGCAGTCGCGCGCACCTCGTCGAGAGTGAGGCCGTTGTCAAGGTAGGCACCGCTTCTGTAGCATCACTGAAGATGCACACTGCTAATACTGCTTGGTTACAGCGTTCGCTCATCCGGAATGTTCTGATGCACTCGTTCCACCTGCTCCTCCGTCTCCTGACCCCGCCCGCTACGTCACGGATACGTGACACACAGTGCGGCTTCAAACTATTCTCTCGCCCGGCACTTCCGTATATTGTGCCGTACATGCACGCCGAGGGCTGGATCTTCGATGTAGAAATGCTAATGCTAGCAGAGAGTGCACCGCCTGCACTGCTCCCAGGCGGCGGCGAGACGGATGCAGGCATCAGAGTCAAAGAGGTCTTTATCGGGTGGAAAGAGGTGGGCGGCAGTAAACTTAATGTAATTTGTGATAGTTTGGGTATGGCTTATGGACTTGCCTTGCTTAGGGCTGGCTGGATGCTCGGGGTATACAGACGTTGGTGAATTAGCCTCATGTATCAATCGAATTCGGAGTAGAACGATTCTGTCTGATTTTACCGCGCTTTGCCTATTAAAAATCAGTCTAAATGGCTATCAAATGAGCTTGTTTAATGCTATGAACTATGCTATCATATCCTATTTGCAGTCGGTTCTTTGAGTCATTCATAATAATAGCCTTCTTGATAACCGGCAGTGAGGCTTCTTTAAACATCCAGTCGATCTAGACTAGGAATGCTTCGCCGCCCGCATAGCACTTGATTTCAACACACCATTTCCAAGGCCACAAAATCCACGCCCTCAAAAGCTGAATACAATATAAATTTAAAAATAAAAAGGCCCACGCCCCGTACTCATCAGCTTCGCGACGGCAACATGCGCGCCACGAAGTCCTTTTTCGCCGCCTTCAAACCCATTTCTCCTCGATTCCAGAGTCTGCTCGTCAAACCTGCTCTCATTGAAAAAGGGCTTACCGTCCTGCTCCACCCTGCCGGTCGCTGGTCCCTCTCGCCAGACGGCCTGGCTCTCGAACGTCGCTTCCGTTTCGCCAATTTTCGGAACACTTGGGTGGGCACCGACGTCTTTTAACTCTTACATTACAGACTAACATGAGGTGACCACGTGGTCACGTGATCAGAAATTTATGAATTCGGTGGCCGCTGAAACTAAGCGTTTGGGTCATCATCCCGAATGGGCAAATGTAAGTGGTCTTAGAGTGAGATTAGCTCGAGGTAGAATGATACGCTCATGTCCTGTATAGGTTTATAACTCAGTCTTCATTAGATGGACTACTCATTCTGAACCTGGCTTAACTGACATGGACGTGGAAATGGCCAGGTTTTGTGATGAAAGGGCAGAGGAGCTCGGCGAGGCAAAATCCAACAGGACTGAGGATGAACTAGTCAGGGAGAATAGGCTAATTGAAATTCTTAATGTGAACAATGACTCTCAAGATTAACATTTAAATATCCTAGTTGACGTCACATTTTTCATAATTTAAACAGACAGAAGATTTCAGTTGGATGATGTACTACAGCGTCTATAACAGCAATGGCTTCTTGATACTCACTTCAAGAATTTGTGTTACAGGCTCATGCCTGGTTGTCGTTAGTATGTTGCCTAATAAATAAGACTGTACCTCTTCTACCTTTCCTTAACACTATCTATTGAAATGTTTAACCCACTACTTAGTTCGTGGACATTATTGGTAAAGGGAAGCTTAGACAATAATGAAGGATAAAAGGATGTCAATTCGACTACTCTACTAAACATGGGTACCAGATTCCTTTTATCCCAATAGATAGCCCGTGCGGGATCTCCTATTAACAGCAGTAAACAACGCTAGCACAGGGTATACGCAATCTCCATTCGCCAAACACCAGTCGGTCGGGACTACTGATTATCGAGCCTAGAAGGATCGACAAAGTGTATCCCAACACAGAAATAAAAGAAAACTCAACAACCAATCCCTTCATCAATTCGAGAAATTCGAAAATTCGAAAATTCATTTTTTCCCTCTTTCCTCCCTTCTCGACCTCGTCGCATCTATCTCTGAATTGTGATCGAGCTCAGGCATTTCACCATGCCTCCAGTTCGCAAAAAGCGCCCCAACGTCAAGTTGGACAACACGAGAGTCCACCCGAGGGCTCTCCAACAATTACCTGGCCTTGCCCAGTCTCCGAAATGCGCGGAGATGAGCAACGTCTCTACCAAAGGGAAGGAAAAAGCCCTCCCCACCGTCACTGAGCCCGATACTGACATGATCGGGTCAGTCGAAATTATTGAGGAAATCCCTCAACCACCCTCCGTCCCCCACGGGATTGGAGAATCGTCAAAATCTCCCCCGACCGCGCCAAAACTGTCGGAGAACGCTGCACCCAAAGCAGCGTCAAAATCAACGTCGCAGCCCAAAGCTGCCACGAAAGCAGATTGCCCTCCGGAACTTCGACCCATTATCGAAGCCGAGCAACGACGCGCCGCCGAAACAGCGGCAAATCTGGCCCTCTGCTCCGCCGCCATCTCTGGCGTCGAAGTCACCCTTCTTCCTTTGACCAACGGGTCAAACAGACAATTTGTAGACTCGATGAGAGTCTACCTACGCGCAGCCATCGCGCAATACATGGCCACGGGCGCGGCCTCCACGCCACCCGTCCTCCCTCCTCGCCCGGCGAACCCGATCCCAAGGGTTCCCGACGTCAGGAGCACAACGATTTCCGCCGTCCCAGCGCTGCCTATAAAAAGCACCTGGGCCACGGTGGCCAGAAATGGACTGCAACAAAAAGCAGTCCCCACTGTAAAGGCTTTTCCGCGACCTGCGGCAAAAGCCCAAAATAAAGAAGCTCCGAAGGCTAAAGTCGACAAACGACTGTTCCTTCGCTTAGAGAGCGATCACCCATGGCGCCAGCTTTCGCCTGACGGCATACGGCATCAATTATGTTGTAGGCTACTGTACACGTTGAGTGAAAAAAGCTCTATACACCGTGTCAGAACCGGATTTGCGATTCTGACAGCGGATAAAAATGAAAGGGAAGAGCTCTTAGATGCCTCACCGAAGTTGTCGGACTTCAATGCCAAAATCGAGGAAGCCTCCAACCTTGTTGCCTTTTGGATCGCGAATGTTCCAGCGACTATAAAATTAATCAACCGTATTGAGACGGTCGATGCCGGTAGGATCTCACTGGAGATTTACCGCAAAACACAACGACGTCCATGCCAGGTGCGACCGCAAGGGACATGTCGTCCTGGAGCGCCATACAGAAACTGGTATGCCCTTTTCAACCGGGACTCCGCCCTTCGTGCGGGCTTCCGAATTCTCGACGAGTCTGGAGCGGCTACAAAGATCCATCCTCGTCGCCAAATTGAATAGTGCAAACGCTATTTGGGCTTCCACGCCACCCGTGGTTGCTCCCGCGCCCCAGCGTGCTGGAACTGCGGATCAAACATGCACTCGGAAGCCGAGTGCAAGGCCCTCACAAAATGTCGCAACTGTGGGGGACCCCACCAATCGGATTCTCGGGACTGCAAAGTCAGACCCAGAAAGTCTGGACCGGTGACCAAAGAGCAGCTCGCGTGGATCCGCCAAGTCGAACAAGGGGAGTTCGCGAAGGTGGCACGAGCACGAGCAACAGCAAAGAAGGCTGAAGAGGCAATCACCGCCGCTGCAAAGGACGTCTCGATGGCCGAGGCTACAGGTTTCGGAGTTCTGGAATTTGAAGAAGAGGTTTGAGGACACAGCAGCCTCGACAATGTCCCTTTTGGGGCATATTCTAACCAATAGCAGGATACCGGCTGGATAAAAAGTGCCTGCTATCTCATCTCTTGCTCTCAGCGGAGATTGAGTAAATTTGTCATTTGGAAGATGTGGCAGGAAAGGGAACGGGCGAGATGCGCGGGATCCGGACCACATAAAAAATCTTGTAAATTTGATTTCAGTCTTTGGCTTTTAGTTTTGATTTTAGTTTTTGATTACAGTTTCTGAGTTATAATTTACCTGCTACTTTTTCTGTAGCGGGTCACGCGGTTGGAATGAGTTGGGCCTGTAAGCAGTGATCCCCGCCGGCTCCACCAGTCTTGTACCGATAGTGGACCTAGAGCTTTAGCTTAGGACTTTAATATAATAAAAAAAAAAAAAAAAAAATCCCTTCATCAATTACTTCCATTAACCATCACCTGACTTATCTCTGTACTCCATAATTTCAACACCATCTATGTCACGAGTGTGGTGGATTCTATATAGCACGTGATACAATGTACTTAATGCTAGATAGCACCACAATAAAACCACATGCTCCAGCCATTCGAATCCGAACGCTACCGACAAACCCATACCATTTACGATAGATACACAACTGGAAACTGACCGTCAAGTCGGCGACAATGCCTGCTTTAAGGTGGAGGAAAAAGCTCAACCCCAGCCCAGTAGGGGCTGCCTCATCCACGCGCATTACAAAGCGTAATAAACAATCATCCCCAACAGTCATCGTGGAACCTCGGATGCCTGTTGAACTAAATCAAGTTCCCCCCGCCCCTCTAGACATGCGCATAGATTTTGAGGATGAATTCATGGACCTCGAGGCAGAAGATGACGCGCTGCAGATTTTGTCTCAGCCGCCGTCAAACAGCCATATTCCGTCCGTCCCTTTACAGCGGACTACGCCCAAAGTTCCGAAGATCTTGTCAACTCAGGATCAAGGCCTTGCTTCATCCATTTTTGCGGTAGCAACCCACCCCCCTCCGAGCGGCCAAGCTACCAGAAACACAAGGCAAGCGCCTGCCCCAGCCGCGGCTGTACAACGCTCTGTGGCCAACCCATCATCGGCCACCACTAACGAACTGGCCACTACCCTTCTAGCCTGGCAAAATGCCGGGGCTATCCATCTCCGCTCCCTCCCACCTGCAATAGCGGCAGATCTCAAGGCAATCGTCACTCGTAGTGCTGCTAGGGTCATCGCTGGCCTATCTGTATTTGATCAGACAACCACAGGCGAAAACCCTCAAACAACCAATCGAAGCGCCGGGCCGGCAACTCGTCAACACCGTCCCGATACCTCTCAGAAGCAGACGTACGCGACGGCATCTTCCCGAAACCCCATTCTAGCGGCTCAGACTACCCTAACAAAGAAGACTGTTACTGCACCACCACCGAAGCAGGCCAAGTCTCCCCCCAAAGCGCCTAAGGTCGACTCAAGAGTTATCGTACGCCTACCGGCCGACCACTCGCTCCGAGGACAAGATACATTTCTCATCCGCACAAGACTCCGGAGACTAACTGACCGGCCAGAGCTCATCAAAGATGTGCGCATAGTTCCCTCTGGAATCGTCATAGTAGCGCCCACCGCCGCCCAAGCCCCCGAACTACTTCAAGTAGCCTCGGCATTTCAGACGATTACGGGAGACGCTCCAATAGAGCGCCAGGAAAATCGCAATACATTCATCTTAGGACCAGTCCCTAAGTTTGGCTACAACCATTTGGGGGAACGTGAAGCCCTCACCATGTCTGAAGTTCGGCAGGAACTATCCACTACGAAGATTGACCCCGAAGCAATCTTCTCCATGTCGTGGACTCGCCGCTCTGAACTCTCTCCGGACCACGAAGGGACTATACGCCTAGTGATAGCTTCCGAGTCCGCTAAAAAGTACCCAACAAACCTGCGACTATTTGCTCGAGCGGTGAAGCTCCGACAACTAGACCACCAGCCCCCACTCCAGGTGTGTTCTCGTTGCCACGCGTTCCACAATGTCAATAGATGCACTCGCCGCCCTCGGTGTGGGACATGCGCCGCGGATTTCCACGTCGGGCCCTGCTCCAGACCAGAAAAATGCCTTAACTGTGACGGACCTCATCCATCATTTTCTTTAGGCTGCCCCGCGCGACCCATCCGCGCCAACGGAAGCTTCGCCCGCCCCGATAAAACTAGACTCCGAGCCATCCGAAGCCAGGGCCTAAAGGCCTGGACCGCACTACACCCTCCAATCTCTCCCCAGGCCGCTGCGAGCTCCGGGAACTATCAGGTTCCTACCCAACCCACAAGAATCGCCTCCCCCTCTCCTTCACAAATTGGACAAGAGTCACGATACTCCGCCCTGATAACCATAGAGGAATCATTATGATGACTCGGGCCGGACGCACAAATCCCAATCAATAAACGGTTTGTGCATATTCCAGGTAAATGTGGGTAAGCGGAGCCCGGCACACGACTCCGCCCTCGAACTTGCCTCTAAAAGCGGAGCAGATCTAGTACTAATTCAAGAACCCTGGATAAGTACTGATCTCTCGCGCAAATTAACTAAAAATCACCCAGAATACATTTCTTTCTCTCCCCTTCCAATCTGGACCAGCAGGCCTCGCGTAATGACCTACACTCGCAAGGGGTGCGGCCTTTCACCTTTCCAACCCAGTATTCACTCACGCGACCTTCTCCGGATTTGCGTCTCTCGACGCGGAAAGCGTACCATTTACTGCTGGAATATATACAATGCTCCAGTAGGCGCAGTTGGCGCTGGGGATGGCCTTCAGCTTCTTCTCAACCTTTCTGATACCCCAGACGTTTTAGCTGGTGACTTCAATATCCACCACTCGGCCTGGGACCCAGCAGCATATAACGAAAATTCGGAAGGCGACTCATTACTCGAATGGACAACTGCAAGGGGAATAACGTTGTTGAATGTATACTATGCCCCCACTCATGATGCCGGCGCTACTATCGATCTTTGCTTCGCACGACATAGTCTCAACGCATCTTGTGCTATCCGAAACGATTTGGAAGTCGGGTCAGACCACAGAACTCTACTAACTCAACTTTCAGACACAGGACCTGAAAGAGATACCTCTGGAAAACTTAGATACTCTGCTTGCAACTGGGTCACCTTCCGTAAAATTATCTCCGACAGACTAGTGGCCGCACCCTCTCTAGACCCAGAGAGAGAAGCTTCTTTCCTGGTAGATGCTCTCCAAGGTGCTCTCAACGCTACGTGTCCCAGAAAACGTACACAGGGACCGCGAAATCGATGGTGGACCAGGGACTGTACAAACACGCACAACGCACTCTGCCAAGCCAAGCGCTCGGGATCAGTGGCCATCGCTGAACGCCGCGCCTTTGGCAAGGCGGTGAAAAAAGCTAAGCGAGAAATGTGGCGCGAAAAAGTAGATCAGGTCTCTTGTCTCACAGAAGCGTATAGGGTTACAAGCTGGCATAAGAAAACACCCTGTTTTCATACCCCTCCACTCAATGGCCCAGAAGGACTCGTCTTCACTCCCATGGCCAAGGCACAACTACTTCAGGGGGCTCTACTGAGTAGGCACATGGAGCATGAGGATATGGTCATGGGAATTCCAACTGTTGCAAGAAGAAGCCTCCTCTGGCCTGCACTAACTAACCAGGAAATCTTCAGATCGTGCTGCGTAGTCTCCTTATCGTCCCCCGTATTGATTGATTATGCTGAGCTGGAATGACGTACCACTAGGATGAAGGTATGGAAGGAGGTAGCTATGGCTTTAAGAGAAGTAAAGTTCGTGAGTTATACTCTTAGGACTTGGATCAATGGACGAACTCGAGGATATTCCCTAGTATTCTCAAGTGTGTAAATAATATGGAGATTGTTTGAATTTCCGATTGTATGAATTGCTTAATTTATCTACGTGACAGGACCTTCTTCTATATACATGAATAAGGGGGTTCTGCACACTAGTGGATGTTCCAACATCTGTCCTTGCCTAACCGAGAAAGGAAGGATGTGAGAGATCCTAGCGCCAATAGATACCATTAGGAATCTATTGGGAAATACTATGTCATACCAATGAGTGATGATTTAGGTCAATCATATCCCATGGTGCATGTGCACATTATTCTAATGTGAACAGTTTATTGTAATGTAGTCATGTTACTCCCTTAATTACAACACCCCGGACTAGACGAGATAACCGCAGAAGCGCTAAGACAAGCGTGGCCAGTTTTAGGGCCCCGAGTGACCGATTTGTTCCGTCTGTGCGACCTGCAAGGACTAAACCCAAATGCCTTTAAAAAGGCCAGCATAATTATTCTCCCGAAGACAGGCAACCGAAACAAAGCTCTTCCCAAGTCTTACCGACCAATTGCTTTGCTGTCGTGCCTCGGGAAGGGGCTGGAACGCCTGATAGCCCGACGTCTCTCTTTCCTTGCCCTCTCACAAAATATCCTTGCAAAGAACCAGTGCAGCGCTGTTCCTCACCGGTCAGCAACGGATCTAACCACAGCCCTCGCCTCTAACATCCAGTCCGCCTGGTCAGAGAAGAAGGTTGCAGGTATAGTAACAGTAGATGTTAAAGTTGCATTTGATGGCATTCAGCGAGGACGTCTCTGCCATAATCTCCGTACTCAAGGCTGGACCCACAATCTTATCAAGTGGGTTGTATCATTCATGGAAAATCGCGAGGGCGTAGTCACATTGGACGGGACAACAACTCCACCCTTCGCCATAAAATGCGGCCTCCCACAGGGATCACCGGTCTCACCCATTTTGTCCTCCTGGCTATCGAGGGCATGCTGCGCCTCTCGCCAGGATGCTTCGGCTATGCTGACAATGCGGCAATTTTCGCTTCCGCACCATCTCTACCTGAATGCGCGGCTTGCCTCCAAGAAAAGCTGGACAACGTACTTGCTTGGGGAAGTCTTAACAGAATCGAGCTAGAGATAACAAAGACTGAGCTCCAATATTTCCACCGGAAAAAGGGGAAACCCTTTAAGCCAAGCCTCCGGGTAGATAGCGTCGAGATCAGGCTTAACGACCAAGCTCGTTGGCTGTGAGTCCACTTTGATCGCCGCTTGAAATTTCGCCACCATATTAAGTGTCAGAGCAGCATGTAGACAGCAGGGCGGAGACATGGGTCGTAGAGGTGGTATTCAGGCTAAAGGGCGCCATCCTACATTATGCATGAGATAGGTGCATAACTGCTCGGCCAAAAGGCCAGACCAGAATCATAGAACACTAGATTTTGGTTATCTCCACATATATAGATTATACAGAAGGCAATCCTGACATTAAGCAAGCTTGCGGTAGAGTTACGGCCGTTACAGCGCACATAAAAAGCCTCTGCAATACCGCTCGAGGTATCCAACCAGCTCTAGCCAGACAGGCTTTACAAGGGGCAGCGTTTACAACCCTTTTCTACGGAGCCGAAACCTGGTTCTCAGCAAATACCTGCAAAGAAGATATTGCCCGTATTCAATGCAGGATAAACAATGCAGCCCGTGCAGCACTGCCAGTATACAAAACCACTCCAGTGGCCGCCCTTCTGCGGGAAACTGGATGGTCATCAGCTCAGGGGTGGCTCGAACGTATCCATAACCGGCTTGCAGTGCGAGTTGCCTCGTCATATCCCCAACATCCCTTGCGACTGCACTGGAAATCTCCGAGAATGGCTTGGATTTGGCGCAGAATTTCCCCAGAACTATCATTGAACACGACTTCACCTCCCTGGACACCAAAAAGAGACGAAATACTCGCAGCAATTGGAGCAGTTGGTCGTGAAGCAGGGCTCCAAGTCTTCACCCAATGGCATTCCTCAGCACCGCCCCTGGACCTCTTCGTTTTCTCAGACGGAGCTCTGATGGAAGGCTCAGCAGGGGCAGGGTACTGCATTTATCGCGGCGCAAAACATGTGATTGATCAAGGCTCTATCCCTCTGGGTCAATCAGCAGAAGTATATGATGCAGAAGTCATCGGGGCCATGGAAGGCCTCGCAGCTGCAATTAGAAACCCAATGGCATACTACGCCACCAATATCACTGTCTGTCTCGGCAACCAAGAGGCAGCGTCTCGCTTACTCCTTGGACCGCCGACCCCATCCAGCTCGACTCGGATCGCAAAATTCGGGATCTCGCAAGATCCTGGCCCTCAAGAAACCGTGCCAGATACACTGAGCCAGGAAGAGTCTCTGTACGCTGGTTCCCAGGGCATTCAGGAATCCCTGGAAATGAGAAAGCAGATGATCTCCCCAAAGCGGCCTGTACTATAACCGCCCCCAACCTGGCCCCTTCAATTGCCAGAGCAAGGAGAATTGTCAATCTTCGCTACGAGGCCTCTGCGTCGGAATACTGGTCGCGAAATGCCCCTGACCGGTATAGAGCGCTTAGAATCGGGCCAAGCTCCCGCATCACCCCAGGGCTCGCTAGTATGGATCATCGGTCCCTCGGCCTTCTTCTCGCTGCGCGGTCGGGCCATGGTGATTTTGCAGCATACCACCATCGTTTCGCACACAACAGCACACCTTTAACATGCTCCTGTGAACATGATAAATCGCCGGAGCATTTCATGACCTGTCAACATGGCCTACTACAGGCGCGGCTTCGTGGAGCCAATCGCCCCCGTCCCCCAGACGCTCGCTGGATTTTAAGCTCACCAGAAGGAGCTATCTTGTTCCGAGACTGGCTTAAGTCAACTCTATTTTTTCGAAGAGTTTGAAAGGTACCATTAATGGGGGAAGCTCTGTTTGCACCTACATTTGTAGGACAACCCTGATTACTTAGACATTAACGCTATCTAAATACGAATATCCACATGTAGTTTAAGTTCCGCTTTTAATTATATAATTTATATCAATTTAAGAAGAGTCTAACTGATCTGGCGACTATGCGGACCGGGGGCAGTGGGGTCTTTATCGGGTTTTTGTTATGGGAATGCCGGTGCGTCGGGTAGCCCTTCATAGGCTGAGCTAACCGGCATGGGGCTTTAAAGCACTGTGTTGTGCGCAGGCACGACGTTAATATAAATAAATAAATAAATAAATAAATAAATAAATAAATAAATAAATAAATAAATAAATAAATAAATAAATAAATAAATAAATAAATAAATAAATAAATAAATAAATAAATAAATAAATAAATAAATAAATAAATAAATAAATAAATAAATAAATAAATAAATAAATAAATAAATAAATAAATAAATAAATAAATAAATAAATAAATAAATAAATAAATAAATAAATAAATAAATAAATAAATAAATAAATAAAAAAACATCATCACTTTGAAAAATCTGCCCCCATCGATTTTAATCCCGTGAAGTTGCAGCCTAGTTCTATCAGTAATGGAGAGTAATCCTAAGAAAGATTCTCATAGTAGAAAGTCTCATACGGCCCCGAAAGCCGGACACGACGCGTCGAAAACGCCCCAAGACACTGACACAGCCTTAAAGAGGTTCAAGAATGCAGTTGAAGGAGATGAGCTCTCAAGCAGAGCATACAAGAAACTAATATCGGACGCGATTTTAATAATCGAGGGCCTCAATAACGCGAAAGTTCACTCCCAAATCACTAATAGCAACGAAAACTCATCTATAGCTAAGATATTGCAGGAAATTCAAACCATCAAAGCGTCTATTTCACAGACTAAAGCTCCAGCCGTTACACAACACTCCTGGGCTCAAATTGCTGGCAAACCTGAAGTCGCGAGCACCACAATAAGGATACATAATGATGAAGAAAAGAAGGAGATATCCAAGCTCTCGAGCGAAGAACTCGTAAAGAAGATAGGCATAAATGAGGTTATCGCAGCGAGACAGATGTCTAATGGACAAGTTAAGGTGTACTTCGCAGGTCAAGAATCAAAGGAGAAGATTGAAAGACAGAAGGAATGGACCACTAAGCTTGCAGCTACAGCACAAGTAGCCAGCCCTATGTACCAAGTATTGGTACACGATATGCCGCTCTCATTTGAGCCACATAATATAGAACATCTGAAGTTGCTTCAGCAAGCAAATGCCATGTATCTCCATGGCATAAAATTACAAAGAGCCACATGGCTTAAAAAATCATCACAAGGAGGAAAGTCATCAGGATCTATGATCCTGTGGTTTGAAGAGGCTGAAGCTGCAGATAAAGCGATCGCAAAAGGGATAATGTGGCGCTATGAGATTAAATCAACAGAGATTTTCAGATCCGGTTTCCGAACAATGCAGTGTTTCAACTGCCAGAGGTATGGACACATTGCTAAGGTTTGCACCGCTGAAGCCAAGTGTGGCCAGTGTGCCAAGGCCCATAACACCAGAGAATGTGGTGAAAGACAAGAGACAAGGTGCTGCAATTGCAGCAGAAATCACGAGTCATGGCACCCGAGCTGCCCAGTTAGGATCGCTGCCAAAGCTAAAGCAGTATTGAATCGTAACCAAGATCCAGGAAGATATCAACGCCCGGAAATCTTGGAAAAAGACCAAGAGAGCGAATGGCAGACTGTAGGGTCTAGAAAAAGAAGAGCTGGTATGCTAGGTACACAGGTGATCGGAGAAGATGGCGAAGTAATCGCCCGCCGAGGCCCTGGAAGACCACGAAAGACTCCTGCTGCTATGAATAACGTAGCAACATGGGCCACGATGCCAATAACCTTCGGTACGGCAACCCCGTCGACCGTAATCCAATCCCGGACTGTGACACGGGAAAATCAGGCAGAAGGAAGCGATGCACCGCTGTGCAATATGACCCAATGAAAGGCACAAATACGTGGAATATCATACAGTATAATGTGAATAGAAGCAAAGATAAAGTACAGCACCACTTTCTCCAAGAGCTGAACCCCGAGGAGCACCATGTAGTAGCAGTCCAAGAGCCCTGGCGAAACCCATCGAATAACTTAACCCTTAAGCACCCAGGATATCACTTGGTATCATCAGATAGACCGAACAGCCGAACTTGCATATACGTCAGCAAGCGGCTAGCCACAGATAAATGGAGAGTCGAAAATGTCCCCGAAGAAGTTGGTGGAGACATAACTTCGATCAGCCTCCAGACCGAACAGGGAAAAGTGAGGGTTCATAATATTTATAATCCCCCACCTAAATCCCATAGCAGCACAGAGCTGGGGACACTTCAATGGATTCCTCAAATTCTAATGCAGGATGACCTCCACATATTGGTTGGAGACTTCAATCTCCACCACCCAAAATGGGGAGGCCAGGCAGCCACGTCACACCACAAAGGCTCGGAAATTCTTATCGACATGCTTCAAGGGTGTAACATGGAACTTATACTGCCCGAAGGAACCGTCACTTGGAAGAGTAGAGGGAGCCAAAGTACTCTTGATCTATCGTTTGTCTCAAAGAAACTTGAGGAGACCGTCTTAAGGTGCCAACCAGCAAACGAGCTTGAGGCATCTTCTGATCATATTCCCATACGCACTGAATTACAAATCCAGCCAATTCCTCAAGTGGAAAAGACAACTTATCCCCAGTGGAAGAATGTAAATTGGGAAGCATTCAACGAACGACTTGCCACAATTCTGTACCAGAACCTGGATGATAGTCAGCTAGACTCCAGGCAAGCTATTGACAAGAGAGTTATGGTTATTACTAGTGCTATCCAACAAACAACTGAAGAAATGGTGCCTAAGTCGAAACCTTCTCGATATGCAAAGCCGTACTGGAATAAGGAATGTTCAGCTGCAGTGAAAAGGGCAAGGAGAGCAAGAAGAAAATGGACCCGTGACTGCAACGAGGAGAACTGGATTGGATACCAAGAAGCCACAAACCAGAAGAAAAAGCAGATAAAGAAAGCCAAAACCCTAGGCTGGAGAGCTCTCGTTTCAGAGATAACAGAAGATCCAATTAAAATTTGGAAATTAGCTAGATGGGCCAAGAAAAATGACGGAGAAGTAGGGAGGTCTACTCTGATACCAGACTTCAAGGACGCCAAAGGAAATACTGTCAAAGAAAACAAGGAGAAAGCCAACATCATGGCTTCTCATTTTTTCCCACAACCCTCGCAGGCAGATACCAGCGATATTGCTAACACAATCTATCCCGCGGAAATAGAGACAATCTCCAACCAAATGACTGAGGATGAAATCGAAGAAATGGCAGGATCCCTACCCAGCGACAAAGCCCCAGGTCCGGACGGTATACCGAATCGAGTCTTAAAGCAGTGTAGGAAGACTCTGAGCAAAATACTAACAGTCTTGTTCAATGCCTGTCTCAAAATTGGATATCATCCGAGAGAGTTCAAGGATTCTACCACTATTGTCTTGAGAAAGCCTCAGAAGCCAAACTACGACACTCCAAAAGCTTATAGACCGATCGCACTTCTTAACACTATAGGTAAGCTGCTAGAAAAGCTGGTAGCCAATCGTCTCTCCAAGGCAGCCGAATCTTACAATCTCTTTCCCGAAGAGCAGATGGGTGCTCGACCACAACGGTCCACCATCTCGGCAGTAGAGCTTCTCACGGAACAGATTCATACAATTTGGGGTAAAGATAAGAAGCGAGTGGCCTCTCTGTTAAGTCTAGATATTTCGGGAGCCTTTGACAACGTGTCCCACCAAAGGTTACTACATAACCTGAGGGAAAAAAGAATTCCGGAGTGGATTATACTATATATAAAATCCTTCCTCGAAGATAGAACAACCACCATGGTACTGGGATCATTCCGAGGAAAGAAGATCTCTACCAGTACAGGAATACCGCAAGGCTCCTCTCTATCACCTATACTGTTTCTATTTTTCGTCAGTACACTCCTTCCAATGTTGAACACTTCCTCTACATCAGCAGTAGGATTTGTTGACGATACCAACATTCTAACTTGGTCCAATACAACGGAGGAAAACTGTCGAGAGCTCGAGAGGCAACATAAGGTCTGCGAGCAGTGGGCAAAAACGCACGGAGTCAGATTTGCGCCTGAGAAGTATCAACTAATGCATTTCTCACGAGCTCGGAAGAGACATGATCTTAAAGCAACAGTCCAGATCCAAAGTCACACTACAGTGCCACAGCCTTCCCTGCGCGTCCTTGGAATCTACTTTGATCCAAAGCTCAACTGGGGGGCGCACATCAAAAGTCTAAAGCTGAAAGCAGAGACACAGGTCCAGGCCATAAGTAGGCTGACGCAGTCCACGTGGGGAGCCACATTTCACAAGTCAAAGCTACTTTATAGCGCAATAGTGAGACCAGCCCTTACGTATGGGTCGCCAATCTGGGCTGAGGCCGGGCCAGGAGGTAGAATACCCGAGAGGATAGTCAAACCCCTTCGAAGCTCTCAAAGAAATTGTCTGAAAGTAGTAACTGGAGCATACAAATCGACAAGCACCAGGGTGCTGGAACATGAATCTGCTACTCTTCCGATGGAAATCTACTTGAAGCAACAAAGGGCTCAGTATGTAGGCCGCTCAAGTCATCTACCAGTCCAAAAGACTATTCAATCAGCTTGTGCTAAAATAAAACTTCCCAGAAGAGGAAGAGAAGATATTAGAGCACATAATAGAAGAGCAGACCTTGTCTACTGGAAAGAGATTTGCGGAGAGGAGAAATCCAAGGACTTACAAAAAGAAGCAATAAGAGTTGCAGCGTACCTAGAATGGGCGAAATCTTGGTCAGCCACAAAGCGAACTCGACAGCCTAAAAGATTTGCTTCAGCAGATCCTAAAACTTGGGCAGCAGCAAAGTTTTACCAATGCCGCCATTCTGGACGTACAAAAATAAGCTTCCGGGAGTCGCCATTTTCTCTCCACAAAAACCTGACGAGGGCCCAAAGTAGCTTAGCAATCCAAATTCGAAGCGAGCATATCGGGCTCAATTCGTATTTGCATAGAAGAAAAATACCAGGAGTCTACAATCCATGCTGTCCGTGTGGCTACCAATCACAAAATCCCAAGCACATGATCATGTCCTGCCCTAAGTGGTCAATTGGTAGAGGAGAAATCTGGAGACAAGCCCGAAATCGCTCCTTTGAAGCAATGACCAACAATCCTAGCGATATGTCAAGAATCACACGATGGATTCTTAATCATGGTTGGATAGAACAATTCCGCTTGACAAATGCAGTCGAAATGCTGCTCAGGGAACGAGAGGGAACATGTGGAAGGTTGGGATTGATAGAAGGGACGTGATTGGTACACATCGACGGCGTTACAGTGTAACTGTACTTCCTGAAGGATAAACTGCAAACTATAAGAATTAAATCAGAAAGCTTGGGGGGTTTTCACCGAGAGGTTTCCTCCTATGTAAATATATAGATAGGTTTATAGCCACCTGCATGGGCCCATAGGGCGCCAAATCAGGATAATGAACACAAATCAAAAATAAATAAATAAATAAATAAATAAATAAATAAATAAATAAATAAATAATAAATAAATAAATAAATAAATAAATAAATAAATAAATAAATAAATAAATAAATAAATAATAAATAAATAAATAAATAAATAAATAAATAAATAAATAAATAAATAATAAATAAATAAATAAATAAATAAATAAATAAATAAATAAATAAATAAATAAATAAATAAATAATAAATAAATAAATAAATAAATAAATAAATAAATAAATAAATAAATAAATAAATAAATAAATAAATAAATAAATAAATAAATAAATAAATAAATAAATAAATAAATAATAAATAAATAAATAAATAAATAAATAAATAAATAAATAATAAATAAATAAATAAATAAATAAATAAATAAATAAATAAATAAATAAATAAATAAATAAATAAATAAATAAATAAATAAATAAATAAATAAATAAATAAATAATAAATAAATAAATAAATAAATAAATAAATAAATAAATAAATAAATAAATAAATAAATAAATAAATAAATAATAAATAAATAAATAAATAAATAAATAAATAAATAAATAAATAAATAAATAAATAAATAAATAAATAAATAAATAAATAAATAAATAAATAAATAAATAAATAAATAAATAAATAAATAAAATAAACCTCATGCTCCACACACACAACTCCATCTTTAAAACTTCCATCAGCAGAGCAAATTAAATTTGTAAATTCAAGCCTGTTCTCTAAGTAGAGGGTATGGCTCCTCTGGCTCGCGGCAGAAAGCGCGAGGTGTCTGAGGCACTGGATGCAAAGCATCGCATTCAGAAACACGCAAGCAACTCTGGAAGGGGGCAGTTAAGTGATGGCATTGCCACCCGCTCAAATTCGAAGCTGAATGCAGCAATCTCTGGATTCGCTGTTTCTCGAGGACTTCAGGCATTAGTGCCCCAAAATGCTCCTCCCGATACTCACCAGGTCTTGAGTCCTAGGGAAAAGGACACGATCGAAGAAGATCAGTTGACAGATAATAAATTTCCTGAAAGTACAATCCCAACGCAGCAAATAGATGCTGACAAAGAGGAAACCAGCGTGACCCCAATGGACACAGAAAACAGCGAGCCCGCAGGGAGCTACCGTACTTCCCTCATGTCAAAAGCCAGAGGTTTACTTAATCTAGTTGGACCGGACCTTGAAGATATGGAAAAGGAATGCTCGGGAGCAGGTGTAGACTTCTTAGCCCTTATCTCAGAGGGGGTATCACGAGCCATCAGAGGACAGAAGATTTACAAGAGCTCAATGAACGAGCAAGAGCAAAAGCCCTCCACTCAAAGTGACAACAAGAGGACATGGGCCTCCAAAGCGGCTGCAGGGGTCTCGACCGGAACAAACATTGATGTAGGTCGGCCCATGACAAGACCGACGCCTCCCCAGAATCAGAGCAAAGAAAACAAAAGGATCATAATTTGGCTAGATCGAGAACACGAAGCTCGAAAAGCAGACCCGTTTTTACTCCGCCAACGAGTCCAAAGGCTGATCCCCGACCCATCACTTGTTGTTGACGCATGGTAGGTTCCGTCCGGCGTGGCAGTGCTCGCCGCATCGCCGGCAAAAGCAGCTAGTATTTTACAGCATAGTGAAGCCATTGCTGCAAGATTTGATAATGCTACGGTGGAAAGACAAGAGACTTGGACGACATTTGTTGTCGGCCCTATTCCAAAGAAAGTTAGCACATTAGACGGAGCCTATGACCCACTTGAAGGGCTTTTACTAGAGGAGCCGGCGATTCGAGCTATGAAAGATGACACTCCTATTCGACACATAGCCTGGACACGTCGGTCTACAGACTCTCTGAGCCCGTTTGGGCACATCAGAATTCATGTTCCTGAGGCGAGGGCACACAAAGTGCCATCCCGGATGCAGCTTTTTGGACAAGCAACAAGCGTCCAACGAGTTCCGAACAAGCAGCTATTGCGCACCTGAAATAAATGTTTTGGCTTCCACGCCACGAGAACCTGCGCCCGACAATTTAAATGCGCCTCTTGCGGAATGGATTCTTACGAAGGTCCATGCTCACGACAAATACAGTGCCTAAGTTGCCGTGGGCCTCACGAATCTACTGATACCTCATGCCCGGCTCGCCAACGCAGAGATCATGGTGTATTCGTTCGCCCAACAGGGGCACAGTTGCGACATATACGCGCCGCTGGACGCAGAGAGCTTGCCAATACTTTGAGACATACTCAGTAATTGGCCGAGAGCGGTGCCGAGACCCTCACTGAACTCATCCCTACCCATTAAATATAGTCAGGAGACAGAAAAATTTAAAAATCAGACCAATCCGAATCATGCAAGAAAATTTTGGAAGAGGAGCTTACGCGCACAATATGGCTCTCCAGCTCGCACACGAGAATAATATTGACGCTCTACTCATACAAGAACCTTTGACATTAAAAGATCTAACAGCGATAAGGTCAATTTCACACCCAAAATTTGCGCTTTACTCACCACTAGATGAATGGCATACTCGCCCCAGAGTTCTAACCTATATTAGCAGTTCACAAGGACTGCGCTCATACTAAAGTGCAATTAATACTTCTCCAGACCTACTGCAGGTGGTTATCTCCAACGGGCGAGGTCGGAAAATAGCTGTATGGAATGTGTACAACGCTCCAGCTGAGTCAATCAGAGCGGGAGAAGGCCTTAAAAGGTTAATCGAATCGACTGGTACTCCTGAATTTTTCGGTGGAGATTTTAATTTGCGACACCCAATCTGGGACTCGCATGCCACGTACACTTCTCAGGGGGGCGCAGACTTACTAGAATGGGCAAGAGAGAAGGAACTTATTCTCTTAAACCCAACGGAAATGTCGACACACAGGGGCGGCGGAACGTTAGATCTAGCTTTCTCCTCCCTAGCCGGAGCTAAATGTGAAATCCCTTCTGACCTTCACACCACATCCGACCACGAAACAATGGTGACCAACTTAACTGGTGAATACAATGCGAATGAAAATAGTGAGAGGCGGCTACGGTATGACTCAATTAACGAAGTTTTATTCACAACTCTATTGAGATGCCATAGCAATCCCCTAGATCTTTCGACAGTAGACGACATCGAAAAAGAAGCGGAAAATATTGTTAAAGTGATCCGAACGGCAATCCAGTCTACCTGCCCTTGCGCCAGAGAGAAGAACCATGGCACCGTCTGGTGGAACAAAGATTGTAAGCTCGCAGCTCGTAGGTACTACGCAGCAAGACGGAAGGGAAAGCATGAATTCGAACGAAAAGAGCTCCGAATTGCCGTCAGACGTGCGAAGAAAGAGCACTGGAATACAAGAATCGAAAAATCGGAGTCTCTCCAGAGGTATTTAAGATTGTTAATTGGCACAACACTCCGTCCAAGTATGAGACACCACCACTAAAGGGACCAGATGGGGAGCCCAAAATCCAGAACCCGAAAGAAAAAGCAGCACTACTCCATAGAGTGCTCCTCTCCCGACATCTGGAGACAACAGATATCCCAGAAGAAACCCCCTCGGTAGCATCGAGGCGTATTCCTTGGCAACCATTCTCTGAGTAAGAATCGTTCCGGGCAACCTGTCAGGTATCTTCAATATCACCAGGGGAGGATGAAATAACGGCTCCTATTATTCGACTCTCATGGCCAATATTAGGGGAGCGGATAACTAGGCTTTTCAATAAATGCGCAGTACACGGGGTACATCCAAAGATATTCAAGCGCGCACACATTGTTATTTTGCCAAAATCTGGAAAACGGAATCTAACACTACCTAAATCATACCGACCTATTGCTCTTCTTTACTGTCTTGGAAAAGGACTTGGACGGCTCTTCGCACGGCGTCTCTCTTTCTGCTCCTTGAAGTTTGATATCCTAGGTAGGGACTAGTGTAGTGCAATAAGCCGAAGGTCAGCTACGGATCTAACGACAGCATTGGTATGTGATGTTAATGAAGCACTCCGCAAGGGGAAAATTGCAGTTATGGTGACGGTTGATGTGAAAGGGGCCTTCGATGGGGTGCTGCGAAACCGACTCCTTTTTCGACTGAGGACTCAGGGATGGCCGGAGAACGTAGTGCAATGGGTAAGCTCCTTTTTTCAAAACCGGTCGGCAAGAATCAGACTCGATCGAGAAGTATCAGACCCTTTTCAGATTCTATGTGGTCTACCACAAAGATCTCCAACATCGCCCATTCCATTTCTTCTCTATGTAGAACAAGTCATGCGCCTTGCACGCGGATGTTTCGGCTATGCAGATGATATCGCAATGTTCGAAACAGGCCCAAATCTTGAGGAATGCAGTCAGAGACTATAGTTACGACTGACAAGAACTCTACAATGGGGTAAGGACAACGGTATTCAGTTTGAAACAACGAAGACTGAGCTCCAATATTTTCATAATTAGAGAAAATATCAGGAACCTCCCTTAATGATGGGGGACACCTTAGTTCTTCCGAATGATCACACACGCTGGCTTGGGATAGTCTTTGATAGGAAGCTATCATTCAAGGAACATGTACGGCGAGCCTGCCAGCGCTGTCGAGTGGCCACCGACCATTTCAAGAGACTATGTAACACTGTGAAAGGTGCCCAACCTGCTCTTCTGCGGCAAGCCTTCCAAGGTATAGCTTTTGCATCACTTTTCTACGGAGCTGAGACGTGGTATGGACCAAAAACGTCCAAGTGGGCAATAGATCAAGTCCAAAGAGCAGTTAATAGAGCAGCTCGAGCTGTATTACCAGTGTATAAAACTACCCCTGTCCCAGCACTTTTGCGGGAAACTGGATGGCCTCCAGCAACTATCTGGCTAGAAAGAATACACGATCGCTTCGTAAATAGAGTTGCCTCAGCTGACCCTAAGCACCCCTTACGAAGCTGTTGGAATACAAAAAATCTCCAATGGATTAGGAGCCACCAAAAAGTCGAATTGTTGCTGGACACTATCACCCCCCCTTGGCTTAGTCTTGATAGGAGTAAAGCAAAGGAAGAGATTGGAGCTATTGGCCGAGAAAAAAGTCTGATGGAATATCGAAATTGGGAGCAAAGACAGAGACACAATTTGTTAAATATTTTCATATATTCAGATGGGGAAATGAATAAAGAAGGAGAGGCAGGCAGTGCGGATTGCATCTACCGGGGACCAAACTCAGAAATTACAAATGCGAAGATTCCCCTCGGTCGGACTGCAGAATTATTTGATGCAGAAATTATTGGGGCAGTCGAGGGGCTAAAAGCAGCCATGGCACATTGTATGGCCAAATACGCTACAAATATAGTGGTATATCTGGATAATGAAGAAGCGGCACTACGATTGCACTCTGGCTACCTAAGCCCATCCAGCTCGGTCAAGATTGCAGAATTTCAGGAACTGAGGAAAAATTGGAAGAGTAGAGTGCACTCTTCGAGAAAGGTAGAGGGTGCGGTGAAAGTACAATGGGTTCCGGGTCACGTAGGGATCAAAGGAAACGAGCGTGCAGACGTATTAGCCAGGGAGGCCTGCAGCGAAACAACGACACGGACAAAAGCTTCGATATACCGAGCCAAAAGCCTCATAAAGGAGCGGCACGAGAGTAGCATCATCCAATTTTGGAAGGATCACGCTCCGAGTAGATATAGGAGTCTGAAGATACCTATGACAGGACAAATGCCCGAGGAATTGCAGATTTTATCTCGGAAAAGTCTCGCGTTACTCCTTGCTGCCCGCTCCGCTCACGGAGATTACGCCACGTATCACAGACGCCAAGCTATTGTGTATCTGTGTAGAAGCAAAGGCTCCGGAACATCCCTTTGCATGTGTTACGGTTTACCCGTTGTTTAAGCTTAGGTGAATACCTAAGCGCATTGTTGAGGACTCTGAGGATAAGACTGTTGGGATCGAAGCAATGTCATAGCACAGTGAATATGGGCAATGCGTAGCCGTGCGGTAATTATTCGACCTAAGGAAAGGTATAAGCAACGAGACTCATAGAGTGGACAAAATGTTATAAGTACCTTGTAGCTGTAGTTAGATTTCTCTTCTTCATAGAGTTTATTAAATCGATTTTTTCATTACCAACTCGGTTTCTATCACAGCATGCAGGAAACTTGACCAAAGTAAAACTCCGAGACCACGTCCATCTCGGGGTAAGGAGGGGGACATCATGTGGATCCTCGGCGCAACAATAGGGGCCAAAGAATTTGGTAAATGGTGCAACACAGCTCATCTATACAAACAACAGCTTCTCACAGTGTAGAAGCAAGATTAGTGGTGACATTGATAGGATTGCCTTGAAACAACTGCCTAAATTTGTAATTTAATCATAGTAATTAAAAAAAGGGGGGGGGAGTATTAAGGAGTTAGGCATTGAGGAATTTACACGAATAGAGTGGCCTAGAGCTTTACCTTGCATTAATATCGAGCATTAATTGCGAAAAAAGGGAGGATACAGTAGTTTTTTTAGACAATAGAATTGTCCGATAGTAATAGGCTATGCGGACACGCCAAACGCCCATTCTTGTGCATAGAGGCCGGGTCATACCCGTGAGCCTACTTGGCGTTAAATGCAAACAAACAAACAAACAAATCTTCATGCTTCGCTCCGCTTCTGACCTTACCACAGCTCTCGCTTGTGATATTCAGGCAAAATGGGCGGAAAAGAAAATAGCTGGTGTAGTGACTGTTGATGTCCAAGGGGCATTTGATGGTATCCAGAAAGGACGACTCTGCCATCGACTTCGAATCCAAGGATGGCCACCGAACGTGGTTCGCTGGGTGGCATCTTTCATGGAAGAGTGGGATCCTCAATCTCTATTGAAGATACTATCTCTCCGCCCTTCCAAACTCACTGTGGTCTCCCACAGGGCTCACCTGTATCTGTTGGAAATGAAGTATAATATTATTAGTAATGATTACCTTCATTACGTAATAGGTTCCCAACGCAATCCCTATACTCACTATCTACACACTAGTTTGGTTTCCTCAGTAAGAGTTATATGGATATGTACTAGCGTGGCTCCACTTCTATGACGAGAGCACATAGCTTAAGTTATCGCTTCTTGTATTTGAGGATTTTTCCACCTGTATACTCAACTCCTATCTTTTTTGATGCTTGGGATTAACATTTGATCATACATAACCAAGTAATCAGTTCATACTTCTCTGCTTTGTCATAAGTGATCCTCTTTCTCCAACAACAGGCCAACCTGACATTGAGATGTCGAATGCCGCATCAATAATCGAAGAGATTATACATAAGGGTCTTGAGCACTCGCGATGGGCATACGCGGGAGCCGAGAGCTCCCAGGAGGCGTCAACTGCCCCAGAATTCGTCGTCAAGAAAGCAGTCTCAGCGACAACGAACGAATCCGCACCCATTGCGGCTGGAAAAATCGTGGTTCCGACAGCAAAGCGGACATTAAATAAAATCACACAGAGGGGAACGGAAGTCCCGACTCACACAATGGCAGCAAATGCCTCCATACCTCCGCCTACCCCGGCCACAATTCCAGGGACGGCTGAGCGCCACAATCACTCTGCTGGTGATGCTTCCACTTGCACGACAATACAACATCCGCCTGAAATTGAAGCTCTGTTTGAAGCCGAAAGGAAGCGGGCTGCAATCACCTCAGCCAAGCTCGAAATAGGATCGACGGTGTTGAACACACTCGAAAGTGTTATCCTATCATTGAAAACAACAGATAACAAGGAATACTTGGACGCCATGAACGTCTGTCTAAGGGGTGCCCTCGCCCGATTCCTGCGCACTGGAACCACACCAGTACCGACAAGTCTTCCTTCCCGCCCCACTGGCCAGCAGGCCGGCACCAGCGGGACATTTCCATCATCAACCGCCAGGCCAGCAAGGCCTGCCGTAGCGGTACCCCAGATAACGCCAACCCGGGCAACTGCAGCTCGAAATGAGCTACCTAATCAGCCGACGCCAGTGATGGTTAGTCGTGCCCCAAAAAGGCCGACTCCGCCGACCAAGAAATTGGCCAAGACGGCTCCTTCGTCCTCGCCAGACAACTGACTGTTCCTCCGGCTGGGTTCAAAACACCAGTGGCGAAAGATTTCGCCAGCTGGCATCAGAGAAACTGTGGCGCAGCTCACTAACGCGCCACATGTAGCCACTGAGCACGTTTACCGTGTCCCAACAGGTTTCGCACTTCGAGCGAAGGACCAGGAATCTCGCCAGCTCCTATTGGACGCGGCGGAATCTTTCCTTCCCATCGAAGCAAGACTGGAGGAGGCCTCCAACCTTGTGGCGCTAAGGATCTCGACAGTCCCAGTCGCCATCCACACTCTTCTTGGAAGGGTATCAGTGACGGAAGAGATGGTGATCGAGGAGATCACCAGGGTTACAAAGGCCGTTCCAGTCAAAGTTCTGCCTCACGGAAAAACCCGCCCTGATGTGCCATATCAATCATGGCTTGCCAATTTCGAGGAGGGAGCAGAGCCTAGACAAGGGTTCCGCCTATTTGACGACTCGGGTGTCGCGGTCCGACATCAACCGCGTCAGACAGTGCAGCAATACAAACGCTGCCTACAGTTCCACGGAACGCGTGGTTGCTCTCGCGCCCCAGCTTGCTGGAACTGTACCTCCACTATGCACTCGACAGACGAGTGCCATGCACATACGAAGTGCCGTAACTGTGGAGGACCACACAGGTCCGACAGTCGACTCTGCCTGGCGCGTCCAACCAAGTTAGAGCCGGTAAGCAAAGAGCAATTGGCTATCATTCGCATGGCCAGCCAACGCGAGCTAGCGGCAGTTGTAAGGGCTAAGGCTGCAGTCCGTCGCGCTGAGGCAGCATCTCAAGCGGCCGCCAGGTAGACACAAGTCTCACCCGCAGTAGAGAAATCGAAAAACAGGTTCGAAGTTTTGATGACCGACGTCGCCGGCGACGCCACGGTCACAGGAACAACGAATCCTGCGGAATCTTCCTGAAGGGCCCCTCATGGGTCCCTTCCAGCCCCCAACCTACGACAAGTTTTATGTCGATCAATGTAGGTAGGGGAGGCCCAACTCACGACATCGCGCTTTCCCGAGCTTACGAGCTAGGCGTAGATGTAGTGTTAATACAGGAGCCTTCGTGGAAAAAAGCCACAAAGGAGACGAAGTCACACCACGGTTACGACTGCCACACACCACATGGCGGCGTAAACGTTCGACCCAGGGCAGTGACTTATACGCTAATAAACAGTAGAATCCACTCGGCAACTCAAATATTTCCCTGCGATCCTCTGACAGCGGACTACTGCTGGGCTGTAGTAAACAGAGTCACGCTTCTCAACGTGTACAAAGACCCGAACAACCCGATATCAATTCGACCACTCCTCAGCTGGGACCCACCAACACAATCTGTTGCAGCAGGTGACTTCAACGCGGTGCACTGCGCCTGGCAACTAGAGGTTGCCCGCCCACGTGGACAAGGAATTGAAATCGAGAGATGGGCGGAACGTCACAATCTCACTTGTCTAATTGTGGGCGAGCCAACGAATCGAGCCGGGAACACGCTCGATCTTGCTTGGACAAACATCATCGGAGCTCAAGCATGGGTGGATCGCAACGAGTGCGTAACCAGCGACCATCTTCTGATTCGAGGACGAGTCCCCACTGGATCCGGAAAAAGGGACCAGGAGCCTTCACAAATCAGGGTAACGCGTAGCAATTTGCCGAGATTCGCCCTTGCTGTAACGCAGTTTACACACCCGCCAACAGCCCTGGACTCGGTTTGCAAGGCTAACTAATACGCCAAAGATCTCTGCTCCGGCCTTACTAACGCTGTAAAAGCAGCAGGAACACGAAGGAACACAAGACACGGCAAATGTGCGCCTTGGTGGACTCCGGAATGCAAGCTAGCTTGCACAGAATATCGTGCAGCAGTGACTCCATAGCAACGATGGGTGCATGCAAAGAAGCTGCACTCAACCCTCAGAGCGGCAAAGAAAGAGCACCAGACGCGTCAAGTCGAAGCGATCACAACACCGACTGCTGTGTTCAAGCTAATGCGATCGGCCGAGCCAAGGCAGGCAAGTGTCCCCCCTCCGCTGAACCACGAAGGGAAAATGTACGCCGATCCGGCCGAGCGAGCAGTGATACTCCGAGACGCTCTTTTGGCACGGTACCAAGCGACGGACGATTTACCGCCACTCGATGCACCGAGCACTAACCGAATCCCCTGGAACGACCATGTCTCGGACGAGGAGATACAGATGTGCACCATAGGCTGTGCTAACACAGCGCCTGGAGCGGACGGGATCTCTGTGGAGCTTCTACAAACCTGCTGGAAGACGATTGGACCATTTGTTGGCACTCTCTTCCGCGCCTGTATCAGACTTGGCATCCATCCATCCTGCTTCAAGCTGGCTGAAGTGGTGCTCCTACGCAAGACTAACCGGGATCCCACAACAGTTAAGGGCTGGATGTCACGGATTCTAGGACAGGTGCTGGAGCAACTATGTGGTTGATGGTAGTAGAAAATAATTCTAAGGAGAGAACTACTACAAGATCTAGGGGGACTATTCTCAACACCTGTCAGCGGTGTCCCCTACGAACCTCCAGCTCTCACTGTAGAGTCTGCAGAGCCGAGATTGAGTAACAAAGTCCTCACTTCGAAGAGGATTCCCAATCGCTTTCGCGGTCTGTATCGTCTTCATCTCTCAACACATTCCCCTTTCACCACCATCCTGAAGCTAACCACGATCAGATCAGATGGTAGGGTCGGAGCTCTACTCATCACCAAACCTTGATCACGGAGGAAAAGCCATCCGATGAGTTTCCGGGGCGTACCCAGCACCCGATACGGAGATGGTGGATTGGATCAAGTCGGCCTCGACTGTTACAAAGAAGGGAGATATAGATGAATATGCGCACCTCATGTGGTCTCGGTGTCTAGGCCTCGCCTGGCTGGGGCTGCAGGTTTTTTGAGACTTTTTCCCGCGCACGCAGTTTCCATTGCTACCATTTTTATTTTTTTTGGGTAGAAGGTTCCGTGGAAAAGGTGGCTGAATTCCACGGGTAAATACTGAGCTGAATGGCTATTCATCAAGGGGAATATATCAATGATCTTTCAAGTAACAAAAGAGGATAGGAGCACTGTACAAGGTGTAGCCTGGGTCAGAGAGGAGCCCAATGTGCTAGATAGTCATAGACTCAAGTAGTACAATAAAACACACACACACATACTACAAGATCTATCTACACATGTATATATACAAAAGAGCCTCATGTTCTACGACGTCATTGCACTATCAATTGAGGAGGTTGTGTCCGATCTCGTATATTCCCAGCCAATAGCTTCTCAACGACAAGTGGTGCCATGTTGAGCTGCACTGTTGAATCGGATGCTATGCAGATTCCGATGCTCCGATATTAGATCGATCGATCGTGCGCACCCTAAATCGGACCAAGCCTATGTTAGCCAACATAGGCTACAGGAACCAGCCGTCACACTGGAGACCAATTGCCCTCTTGTCATGCTTGGGTAAGGGACAGGAACGACTCTTGTCGAAGTAGATGGTCTATCTTGCAGTTACGCTGGATGTTGTTGGATACCAACAATTTGGCGCGCTCCCTAAGAGAACAGCAAACGATCTTGTCAGCTGCGTAGTCCACGACATCGAAGAGGCAAGTACCCATGGATGGGCGGCCACATTTACGACTCTGGATGTCCAGGGCGCGTTCGATGCAGTACTTCACAATCGTTTGGTGAGGAGGATGCAAGAGAAGGGGTGGCCGGACTCAATTATCCGATGGACGACATCATTTCTTGCACAACAAAAGGTGCAAGTACGATATCCTGGAGGGGAAACTGGGCAGAAAGAGCTGGTGTATGGGGTCCCGCAGGGGTCGCCGATATCGCCACTTCTCTTCCTCTTGTACATGGCAGAGCCAATGCGAAGCGGCAATGTAGAAATGAGGCTCAGCTACGCTGACGACGTCGGGATACTAGGATTCGGGCGCAGCATAGCCGAGTCAGCTGCTTCTGTACAGAAGGAAGTGGACCATCTTCTAGAGTGGGCGAGCACCAACGCAGTCTCCTTTGATACCAACAAGTCGGAGGTAGTCTAGTTTCCCGGACGCAAACGCGAGGAGCCAGTGGGCATTTGTGTGAACGGCGTGGTTATCGAGCCATCAGACCAAATACGCTGGCTAGGAGTATACCTAGACCCGCGACTGGACTTCAAACATCACGTCACGACGTGGTGTGGCAAAGCTCTGAAGGTGGCCCAGCAAATGCGCCGCTTCAACTCAGTATATCGAGGAGCTGCTCCTGCAGCACTGGTTCGGGCAGTAGACTCGTGCATTGTCCCCGTAGCAACCTTTGGAGCAGATGTTTGGTGGCCCGGCCTCAAACGTCCGACCAAAAGGGGAATCATCACACCTCGGACTAGCATTTTCTACGAGATGATCGATAAGGCAATCCTAACGGGACTGCGTGCTGCCCTCCCGGTAATGAGAACGACACCGAATCCTGTTATCCACCGCGAAGGAGATATCCCAACAGGAAAGATCATTCTGGAAAGGAATTGACTACGGCTTTTGGCTCGGCTCCACTCACTAGACAATCGCCACCCGCTCCGGACCCGTGCTGCTGAGTGTCCAAGAGATGGAACACGGAAGTACAAGAAATATGCTCGGGTCTATAAAAATCCAGAGTTCCAGATGTCACGAGTCCAGCGGGCTTACCGACAACTCCCGGACGCGGAAAATGCCGAGCCTTTACCGCCGCCATGCTATCTTTTGGGTTTCGGCTCAAGGTTAGAGGAGGAAGAGAAGGCAACTCGGTTCATTGATAATGTACCGGCATCAGATATTTGCGCCTACCCAGATGGATCGTCGGAGGGGAATGGTCGCTCAGCATGGGGTTTCGTCTTGAAGAGGGATGGAAAAACTCTGTTGAAGCAATGTGGCATCAAGCATAGTGGTGAAGTGCTTGATGCGGAAATGATAGGGGCGAGGAAGGCCCTGGAAGCTGCGCTGGGATTGTTGGAGATGGAGAATGGGGGAAGGGACGGCAGGCAGCAGATCAATGTATTGACAGATAGTTAGTCTGCAGTGAAGGCACTGTTGACTGGAATTGCCACAACAAGCCTAGACGACGTACGCCAATTTAGGACGCTATCAAAAAAGGCTCTAGTCTCGGTGAAGTGGATACCGGCCCACTCCGGGATACAGGGAAACGAAGATGCAGATAGAGCTGCACGCTCCGGCCTCCGACAACTGCCAAGCAAAGACAGCCAGCCTGGCTCCGTCACAATGGCGTACGTTCGTCGGCTCATGAACCGGAAACGTCAAGCGCTTCTCGACGACTGGTGGGAAGAAGTATGTCCACCTGGGTATTGAAATCTGGGTCTCCTCATGCGACGACGCAAGCCACGCGAGCAGGCACTTTCCCGGCGGCTACTCCGTGAACTGATCTCAGTCCGTACGGGCCACGGAAACTTTGCGGCATGTCATCGCCGCTTCAATGCAGTGTGCGTGTGGAGAGGAAACATCACCTCGACACTTCATTCACTGTCGACTACACGTACGCCAGACGCGTCGACTACGAGAGACAATGTCACATGACGACTTTACCCACAAACTTCTCGGGCCTAAGTGCCTCGAACACTTTAAAAAATTTGCGCAGGAAACCGGCTGCTTCGGGGGCCCACCTGCGACTCCTTCTCCAGCTCTCAGCGTAGACAGTAGTAACTAGATCATGCCACGAAGCATGACGGGCGGGAGAATGAGACGAGAAGTGTCATTTTTCAACCACAAACATGAGTATGGGATTTGGAATTTTGGTTATGGGAGTTTGTACGGGCATTTATTTTCTTTATCATAACTAGCTACTTGTTGTGTAGTGAGTCACGCGGTAAGACCGAGTCGGGCATGTTGGAAGCATGATCTTGGCCGTGTGCACCGGTCCTTGACTCCTAGGAGATATTGAGCATAGCTTAGGACTAAAAAAAAAAAACTACCAAACCCTTCATCAATTCGAGACATTCGAAAATTCGAAAATTCGTTTTTTCCCTCTTTCCTCCCTTCTCGACCTCGTCGCATCCATCTCTGAATTGTGATCGAGCTCAGGCATTCTCACCATGCCTCCAGTTCGCAAAAAGCGTGCCAACACCAAGTTGGACAACACGAGAGTCCGCCCGAGGGCTCTCGAACAATCACCTGGCCTTGCCCAGTCTCCGAAATGCGCGGAGATGAGCAAGGTCTCTACTAAAGGGAAGGAAATAGTCCTCCCTGTCGTCACTGAGCCCGACACTGACATGATCGGGTCAATCGAAATTGTTGAGGAAATTCCTCAACCATCCTCCGTCCCCCACGGGATTGGAGAATCTTCCAAGCCTCTCCCGACCACCTCAAAACCGTCGGAAAACGCTATACCCAAAGCAGCGTCAACATCAACGTCGCAGCCAAAATCTGCCACGAAAGCAGAATGCCTTCCTGAGCTTCGACCAATCGTCGAGGCCGAACAACGACGCGCCGCCCAAACAGCGGCAAATCTGGCCCTCTGCTCCGCCGCCATCTCTGGCGTCGAAGCCACCCTCCTCCCTTTAACCAACGGGTCAAATAGACAATTCGTAGACTCCATGAGAGTCTACTTACGCGCCGCCATAGCGCAATACATGGCCACGGGTCCGGCCACTACGCCACCCGTCCTCCCTCCTCGCCCGGCGAACCCAACCCCAAGGGCTCCCGAAGCCAGGAGTAACACAACTCCCGCCGTCCCAGTTCTGCCTGTCAAAAGCACCTGGGCCACGGTGGCCAGAAACGGACTGCGACAGAAAGCAGTCCCAACTGCAAAGGCTGTGCCGCGACCTGCGGCCAAAGCCCCAAAGAAAGAAGCTCCCAAGGCGAAAGTCGACAAATGACTGTTCCTTCGCCTAGAAAAGGAGCACCCGTGGCGCCAGCTTTCGCCTGCTGGCCTACGGCAACTACAGAGTGAGCTAGATTGCTTCTTGAGTGACGCCTGCTCTATACACCGTGTTAGAACCGGCTTTGCGATTCTGACAGGGAATGAAAAGAAAAGGGAAGAGCTTCTAGATGCCGCACCAACGTTTTCGGACTTGGACGCCAAGCTCGAGGAAGCCTCCAACCTTATCGCCTTCCGGATCGCGAATGTTCCGGCGACCGTAAAAACAATCAACTGTATTCATACGGTCGATGCTGAGTGGATCTCATTGGAGATCTACCGAAAAACACATAAGCTTCCACACAAGGTGCTACCGCACGGGACATACCGTCCTGGAGCGCCGTACAGAAATTGGAAAGCCCTTTTCACCCGGGACAACACCCCTCGCCTGGGCTTCCGCATTCTCGACGAGGCTGGTATGGCTACCATTCACAAGCCTCGTCCACAAATTGAACAGTGCAAACGCTATTTTGGCTTCCACGCCACTCGTGGTTGCTCCCGCGCTCCAGCCTGCTGGAACTGCGGATCTAACATGCACTCGGAAGCCGAGTGCAAGGCCCTCACTTAGTGTCGCAACTGTGGGGGACCGGTGACAAAAGAGCAGCTCGCGTGGATTCGCCACATCGAACAAGGGGATTTCTCAAAGGTAGTACGAGCACGAGCAGCAGCAAAAAAGGCCGAAGAGGCGATCATCGCCGCTGCGATGGACGTCTCGATGGCCGAGGCTACAGGTTTCGGAGTGTTGGAATCTGAAAAAGAAGTTTGAGGACACAGCAACCTCGACGATGTCCCTTTTGGGGCGTCTACTAACCAATAGCAGGATACCGGCTGGATAAAAGGTACCTGCTAACTTATCTCTTGCTCTCAGCGGAGAATGAGTAAATTTGTCATTTGGAAGGTGTGACAGACGACGGAATGTGTGAGGAGCGCATCGGCTGGGTCCAACATGGAGAAATATTCTGGTTGTCGGAGTTGTTTTGATTTTTATGATTTTTCGTTTCAGTTTAATCAACTCCACTTTTGTTGTGCTCAGCTAAGGTAGCCATGGTAGGTAGCGCATGGAGAGTGAGTGTGTCATCAAGGTGCCTTGGGCATGGACAACTCACATGACATGTTTGGCGCATCTGTTTAGGCAATGCATACTGGATGAGTAAGCATGGTAGGCATATGATTCGCTGGCAAGCGAGCTGATGGGGTATAAATTGGGAGAATTTCCGACTGTAAATTAGAGCACACACATCCACAGAGTCACTTACAATTCACTCTCAATAACATCATATCTTAGCCGTGAAACGCAAGTGTACGTTCCCCATTTCATATACCAAGTAAAACAACTTTTGGTAGCAATTCATGAGATTGGAACGAGTTAGGCTGTAGGAAAAGTTACAGGGAACCCTGCCGGATCCGCCGGTCCTTGACCAAATGTGGATAAAGAGCTTTAGCTTAGGACCAAAGTAAAAAAAATAAAAAAACCCTTCATCAATTACTTCCATTAACCATCACCTGACTTATCTCTGTACTCCATAAATTTAACAAGCTTGTTAATAATAATTCCTTTTTACACTTCACTTCGATTTCCTCAGTAAAACTTGTACAAGTGCACACCAGCGTGGCTCCACTTCTTCAGAAAATACGGTGTGATAGAGTAGAATTAAAGCCTCTACCGAGCCTATGACGACTGCCAGAGAATGCAGTGTAAATTATGGCTAATTTCTCTTACGCAATTACTTGATAACATATATACTACTTTTGGTGATCTGGTGTGATGCCTCTATTACACGACCAGTTGATCAATGCACCCTTCTCCGCTAAGCCTTCACCAGAAAAGGAGGCAAAATAGCAAAATGGTGCAAGATTGAAGCGAGCACATGGGACTCAACTCATATTTATATAGAAAAATAGTATCGGGAATCTACAGCCAAAACTGCTCACATGGCTATGAATTGCCGGATCCTAATCACATGATTATTTACCGTCCTCGATGATTAAATGAAAGAGAGCTTTAGAGATAAGTCGAGAATCGGCTTTTGAAGGTAGTGATCAATAATGCTGCTGACATCAAAGGAACTACACCGTGGATCTTAGATGGATGTGGGAGAGAGAGCCATTATAAATGCACAGGAAGTCAGAATCCATTGGGGGAAAGTGACAGGGCGGGTAGCATATGAGGTTATTGTAGAGAATTTGGTTGGCTTGAATGGATGGCAATCACCTTTTACTGCGCTTCCTGAAGGAAAATAAGTCAAAGTTATTAATGGTATTTGCAAGTTTCCTTCTATTCGAATGGACTTTATAAACATCTACGTGAGCCCAAAGCATAGTAGGTCAGGATAATTGGATCAAATAAAGATCGAACCAATATTTAATAATACTTTGCTAAACAGCCTCAAGTCCTTAGACGCCGGGTACGAAGCATTCCTGTGTGGATATACCATGGTAATGGAGTCTAATAAATTTTCTATTTTGGCTTGATTCAACAAGGTAATAATAACCCCCAGCTGCGAGACATTAGTTCTTGTAGAGGCTGGAGTGGGATAAATAAGTACAGTTCCATTTCTCGCTACTGTAAAGTATTGGAAATCTCCGTGTCATTCCTTCGGAACTTTGGCAGTATTCTACAGGAAAAGATTCATGATACGACGGATAACTCCCGAGTGACATGTTCCACATATCTTTGGCAACCAAAAGAATACTATTACGACTAATTGATCCTATACCACAGCTGATATATTGATCAGCAACTGTCTGCTGCAAAAAATTAAGTCCTGCATTAATAGAAGGAATTAGAAAAGTTTTCATCTTGAATTTGAATTCTGTTAACTCTGCGAGAGCCTCGTGAGAATTTGTGCAGGTAGATGGCGTGAGAGTTTAGGTTGTGATGGTGAAGAGATTGTGCCGTCTCGAGTGTTACGAACGAGATATCGATTGGAGAGTAGAAATGAAGATCAAGTGATGTAGAGAACTGCTTTCTGATTGTAAAAGATTGTAAAAGATCGTAAATCCATGAAGACGAAGACTTGGTGAGATGGAAGTGTTGGAATCACCCAGAGCCATCCCATAGGCTTCTTATACTCAGAGGCGGTAGTAAATGCATTCTTCGGGCTGGCTCCTTAGCCAATGCATGTCACATTTTCTGGGAAGGTAGCGTATTGCTGAGTCTTGAAATTACAGTTCCATAATCCCCCAAGAAAAATATGAGGTCAAGGCTCTCCACATCTTGGTCGCAATTAAAGTTGCGGCGCTACCTCTCCTCCTGTCCAGAATCCAGTTCCGTGTTGCCAAGAACAAGCAGTTCAAAATTAGACGAAATGTTTATGGAAGATGTTGTATTCATCCATCGCAAATTGTTTACAAGCCGATTCATGACAACAAGGTTCTAGTGAACACAAACTTGAGCAAAGAATGTTGGATTATGAGGGCTCAACATCTTTCGGTGGTTTCCCAGCAAACCTCTGCTCTCACATTAAATCATGCCGAGCGGAGATGAGGAGCAAGCCTAGACAGGAGGACTTCAATTTGCGATGAGTGCAAACCAATTTTGGTATTTTTAAACTTTAACGCCGGCATGGCTCACATGACAACTCCGGCCTCTAAGTCCTCTAGAAAGCGTTTGTCGTGCCCGCACGCCATATTGCCCTCAGATATCTCTATGTTCAAATGGCGTCTAATTAAATCTCCACAGAAATTATAATATCGTGTCGCTACTTGCTGCGGCCAAGCCTATTACTTTTGCGCCTACAATAATCTCGCAACTGTTTCCACTTCAGATATCTGTGTTATATGTCAGAATTTAGAATTATTGGGGCTATCAAGTAGGCCTCGTTTTTGATACACACGTGACTACAAATTCTGTACTTAGTTTCACTTTGGTAGTTACATGAATCAATACGCTCTACAACCTCAATGACTGAGGCTTCATTATTTCTTTAATATTATATTTATTTTTAGTATTTAATTTCGTGCCTGCACACAACACGTGAGCTCCTCACGTACCGCTTAGGTCGGTTTAAGTAAGAGCAGTCGATGTAGCTAGCACGACGTTAAATAATTATAAAATAAAAAAAAGAGCAGTCGATGTGATGGCGCCTGGACAGACCCAACAATGCGGGGTGAAGAAAAAGCCGCCATAACTTCGCAGTGGTACTTGCAAATGAAATTCGAGGCATGGGTGCCTTTCCTTGATATAGATTCCTCTATTATGCACCTATCTCTGATATTGTCTCATGGCTAGATGGCTGCATACGCAATTAAAATCTGATGCAATAAAAGCGCATCTGTAAGAGAAATATATTTTACCGGGAAGTGACTAAGCGCGCCCAGAGACTAATATTACACATGGGCGGCCTTAAGTCGACGCAAGGAGTTCTTGCACTACATCCCGTAACAAGGCAAACCGTGACTTAAGAGACATCGAAAGCCAGTGGGTTGCGGAGTGCGGCAGCTAGAACTCCAGTTGGAGGACAATTTCAGCATCATAGACTTCTGCCGGGCTTCCGAGTGGGAGTGATCCTCGCGAAATCTCCTGTGAGAGCTTGATATGTGACGTTGCCCGCACCAGATCATTCTTCTATGAAAGCTCCATCTGAAAATACGAATAAGTCTCGGATGGGTCATGTAACCTGCCACTGTATGAAGGGATTTTATCCTGAGAGATTACCGACTGCCCCGATTCCCATTAGCTTTGCCTTACGCGGTGACAGCCATGGTAGGGGAATGATGTCGTGGGAAAGTTCTGGCGGATCGAGGCATTCAACTGGTGTTTCAACGTCTATGAAGAAGTCGGTAGAGGTCAGCTGTGGCAATTTGAACCGCTAGACGACTGGATTCGGGTAAGCCATATCTAAGCTGGGCCCTAGCCAACTTCTCGTAGAAGACTTGCTGATATTTTTGTTATATAGATCCTGACTGCACTCGTATCTAATCATCATCCACGCCATGCCGCACGTAGGGCCGAGAAAAGGGAAATTGATTGGTGGTAATTTGGATGGTGGAAACTGTAACACTTAACGGTGAAATATCCCTGAGAGAGGCTAATTAGGGAGATGTTTAGAAGAGCCTGAGATTTGATAATTGTCGTGAAAATAAATAAATAACTCGTATGATTAATATAGTATACTAATGACAAGCTCTGGAAATCTTGACTCAGTATTTGTTATACTAACCAGGCTATATAGGAGTAGGACGATGGATACTCTTGGGGAAGTTATGCTCACTGTAGGTCTCGTTAATCGTTATCGCGTGTGCTCTCTTGATATGTAAGACTTGAATCTATATTCTCGTATAAAGGAAACTTGGTTACAAAGAATGAACTGAGGTTGAGACCTCATTATATCTTGCTCAAAACTTAATGTGTTGTTCACAGCTTAGAGCTACACGAATTCTTCACCTTCCAGTGGTGCCGGTGAAATCGTTCGGTATGCTCTGCATATCTGGGATAGCCAAGAAGAATCGCATCCGAATCGAAGTCGAAGGCAAACATATGCATATCTCCATTTGACGACTTCTCCACCATGCAGTACTCACCATTATCTTCTGAGTCCTCAACCCCTTTCTAACCACATATCATCTCGCCTCGCCGACCGAAAAAGGCGTCACCCCAATTGCAAACAGGAGCTTGCCTCATTCATCACCGGCCATCACTCACTACGAATTTACGACGCTACCTATACCCGCAAGAAGGAAATGAAGTCATTATATACAAAGTTTTTTTTTAATTGATAGTATATTCAGCTATCTAGCTATGACACATCTGATTATTTTATATCTAAATACAAATATTTAACCCCCATTTCCTCTACTTATCTTCTAGTCTTCTCCATTTCAGCCAGCTTTGGATGCATTCATGCATCCACTGCTTTGAAGGAAGTGGAGAGTTGCTTCTTTTCCAATTTTTGTATTAAACAATATCTCTAATCTCAATGGCAATATGCCTTTAAAAGCTTCGTTTCTTTCAGTCTTAAACTTACTACAATAAAGAAGTAGGTGTTGAACAGTCTGTTTCCCCTTCCAACAAAAGTTGCAAGAGTTATCCTTCACTTTTTTAATTCGAATTAAATGGGCCCTGGTATTTCCAATCCCTGTTCTCGCTTGTTTAAATGAAGATTGTGTCATTCTACTGTAATGAATGAAGTTGTATGGCCTCATTTTTGTTATGGGTGATCTTTTCCTGGCTTGCACTTGATAAAGCCTTCCCAGTCCTTTAGCCCTTCTACCCTCTTCCTGTCTCAAGACTTGGGTCTCCCAGTCATTTTGCCAGGCTTTGAGAGTAATTTCCTTTGCCTTCTGCTTAAGGTAAGCAATTGTTGTGAATTTAAATCACGAGAAGAGGAAGTGGCAGGAAGGCAGCTCTAATGTAGAGATGAAAGAAGTAGATTGGCTATGAGGAGAGAGTATCTAGAGGCGGACAGAGACTATATGCTAACGTGCACGTACCACAAGTACTCACGCTATTGTACCTAGAGCCAGGTTGAGGCGAGGCCGTAACTATTTATCTCTTTTATGACTTTTTTCTTGGCTCCAAAATATATTTAAAGTTGGGGTCAGGGTTTATGGGGGACTGCTGCTCTAATAGGGTTATACATCTTGAGGAAGGACAGGCGGCTGAGATGTGGAGCGAGAGGGGAAGGAGGACTCTGAAGAGCATGCTGGGACTAACATTTTCGCGGAGTTTTCAACTTTGGATTTTTTGTGGGCATCAAGACTGAGATTTCGGCTAATCAGCCAGGAGGGCTTCTATTGTCGATGAGTCAACGGCACTCCCCAGCGCCCTGGACGGCACAAAAGAAGCTAGGCTAAGCTATCATACAAAAATCACGCTTTGTCAAGACTTTTCTGACATTTTAGCACGACCTTCTGGAGGAGTTGGAAGGAGGCTAGAAAGGCAGAGTGTGAATTTCCCGAGGTACACACAAGTCTGCAGCACCCAGCTGGCCGGCCTCTTCGAACGCATCAGAAGGGTCACTAAGTCTTCGGATTTAGTCCCAATGTCAGTAATAGGAGAACTCCGCACCTAGTGGTTTTTGCGATTTTTCCCGGCAGCCATACACCCGCAAATGGCCATCGTTTCGTCGGCTGGAGAGGGGAGATAATGAAGGGCAAAGGGCTCCTCTAAGTGTATGATCGAAGGAGGACTTGTGAGGGGTGGTAATGTTTGAGGGGAGCTGTATGGGAGGCATAGGAGGGGATATACTACTGGTATAGGTATCCTTAGCCTGTATGTGTGTTTTTGTTTTTAATTTTAAAGTCCTAAGCTAAAGCTCTAGGTCCACTATCGGTACAAGACTGGTGGAGCCGGTGGGGCTCTCTGCGTACAGGCCCAACTCATTCCAACCGCGGGAACCTCAACAAAAGTAGATGAAGTTAATGACAAAACTTAAATCAAAAAAAAAATATATATATATAAAAAAATATAAAATATAAAATATAAAATATAAAATATAAAATATAAAATATAAAATATAAAATATAAAATATAAAATATAAAATATAAAATATAAAATATAAAATATAAAATATAAAATATAAAATATAAAATATAAAATATAAAATATAAAATATAAAATATAAAATATAAAATATAAAATATAAAATATAAAATATAAAATATAAAATATAAAATATAAAATATAAAATATAAAATATAAAATATAAATATAAAATATAAAATATAAAATATAAAATATAAAATATAAAATATAAAATATAAAATATAAAATATAAAATATAAATATAAAATATAAAATATAAAATATAAAATATAAAATATAAAATATAAAATATAAAATATAAAATATAAAATATAAAATATAAAATATAAAATATAAAATATAAAATATAAAATATAAAATATAAAATATAAAATATAAATATATAAAATATAAATATAAATATAAAATATAAAATATAAAATATAAAATATAAAATATAAAATATAAAATATAAAATATAAAATATAAATATAAAATATAAAATAATTTAGAAAATTTTCATATGTGGTCCAGATCCCGCGCTTCTCGCCCGTTTCCTTCCCTGTCACATCTTCCAAGTGGCTTTTCCTAATCTCCGCTGAGAGCGAAAGATGAGCTTTCAGGTAACCTTTGCTGTCGGTCGGTTTCCTGCTTTTTGTTGTGAAAGATGTTGTAGAATTCACCAAGGACTGCCGAGTCCTCAAACTTCTTCTTCGGTTCCCAGAATTCCGAAACCCGATCCCTCCGCCATGGAGACGTTCTTCGCAGAGGCGTTCCTCGCCTCTTCGTCCTTTTTGTCTGCAGCTTTGACACGGGCAAAATCTGCACATCTTTCTTGCTCGACTTTGCGAATTGCTGCGAGCTGTTCCTTGGTCACCGATCCATCTTTTCTGGGCCTGGCTTGGCAGTGCCGAGAGTCCGATCGGTGAGGTCCCCCACAATTGCGACTTCGCGTGAGGGCCTTGCACTCCACTTCCGAGTGCATGTTTGAGCCGCAGTTCCAGCAAGCTGGGGTTACGGTTTGACCGTAGTTTGAGCTTAGGTGGATACCTAAGCTTGATACTAAGAATCCTTACGATGAGGCTGTATGGGGGGGTGGAGATGAAGCTGAACGAAACGGCACTACTACTCAGGGGGCTGAAGCGTTATTACAACTTAGTGACACCTGGAAATACGTGGCTGGGTAAGAAGTATTGTGTCTAAGGACAAGTCACTCGTCTGTAGATTCACGAGGAGGATAAACTCTTATAAATACCTGTTAGTAGTAGCTAGAGTTAGCTTTTCTCCTCATACAGTTTATTAAATCGATTTATTCATCACCAACTCGGTATCCGTCACAGCTGGAGCGCGGGAGCATCCGCGGCTAGCGTGATAGCCAAGACAACGTTTGCACTGTTCGAGTTGTTGACGAGGTCGGAAGATCTTCGCAGCTCCAGAATCGTCGAAGAGGCGGAATCCAGGTCGAGGCGTGGACTCGCGAGGAAACAGAGCTTGCCAGTTCTCGTATGGCGCCCCAGGCTTACAGTACCCGTGCGGATGGACAAGAAACGGAACCGATTTTGTCACTCGCGTGACTTCGTCAGCAACCATCTTTGCCGTGATCTCGATGGGACTTGCAAGTGTGCTTATTGTCACCGGTACGGTGGCAATTTGCAAGACAACCAGATTTGACGCTGGTTCCAGTTTGATTCCAGATTCGCTCCGTGACATGGAGGAATCTAGTGTTAAGGGCGAAGAGGATTACGGACACCGCACGTAAACAGTACCACAAAGAATTAATATTTTTCTATAGAGATTAACTACAGTAAATCTGTTACATTACATATGCCCTCTACAGCTACCAGTGATCATGATTCCTGACACGTGATCCTTCGCTACTGAGTGATGTTTTGTTTGTTTTATTTATTTTGTCCTAAGCTAAAGCTATGGCTACTGAGTGATTCGAGTCGTGAGAAACGACCCCATGCTAGATCACGTGATTGAAGTCCTTGAACGAGGCTGGGCCTGAAAGATAGCCCAGCCTAATCGAACGGGGCACAGCCCGTAACACCAAGAAACATCACTAGCCTAACTCAACGGCCCCTGTAAAGCAAATAACTATCATTTCTCACACAAGTTACCAATACATGATCTATTGTCAGATGGTCAACAGTAGAAGAAGATCTCTAACTCCAAGATGATAGGTCTGTAGTTTAGGTGGAAGCTAGTTTACCACTATCTTTATTGATATAGAGACCGAGATATTTCAGATCATTGACTTTCAGGACTTCTATTTAGATTTTTATGATTATTGATTTCGTATTTACGCACAATACACGATTTCCTGATGACTTACATACCTCAGATCCTTAAACGTTATAAAAAATTGAGCCAGAGATTAGCCCAAAATAGCGAAGCTGGGCGTCTGATTTGTTTGCCTGCGCTGAATAAATTCAGATTACTGTCCTACCGTAGGTGCTCACAATTGATAGACAAAAATAGAACAAATAATTCAAGTTAACCTATTGCTTTCCAGCCTTTTAATCAACAAAGAAGACTCCATATGAGCCTGTAGTGAATAGTCTCAAAGACACATGTAGCCTAAGTCTAGCTACAAAAAGAATACATTTTATCTACCAAACCAAATGCCTGCACCGTTGAATATTTATGCGGCGGTGGAATTAAGAGTATACTTGATACCAGCTATTAATTCGACTGATTGCGGATACTTGCTCTCGAAATTAATTTCTTTACAATAAGATTGTCTATGTAATTATCGTTATTGTTATTTTTTTCCTGGAGAATATCATTTTATTTATTTATTTATCTTTATTTAACGTCTGGCGGATCACGCGTCAAGCGAGTAACCCTATTAAGCCCCTACTGAGACAAAAGACGCCAGGATTTAATCTCTGGGCTTCTACATGTTTTAAAGGAAAGCAAAAAAACAAAATTAAACTATTTAACATATAAAGGAGGTGCATTCACATAGCTACTTCCCGCAGTTTGTTAGGCTCTTATTTGTGGTGGTAAGATACTTACTCGGCGCCATTCTCTGCGCAGGTCAACCCACACTCCCTGTTGACCTCCACTACCGGAAAAATAAATTAGAAAAAAAGGAGTCTAGATTGCTTATCTTCCTTCCTTCGTTTGCTGGTTTTTTGCGACACTTGAAACCTCAAGATTATGGGCAGATATCTGTGAAGAATCAGGTTTCCTGTAGCCATTCCCCAAATCTTTGACCTCCTTCATATGTGCCAAGAATGAACGGGATCATTTCCGAAGGCGGACCCTGCATTAGTCGTGATCTTCTTTTCGCTATATGACAGAAAAAGCAATGTAGTGGGGCCTTACGACGGCCACATCGGCAGTAATTTGATGCATTTTCATGATTGAACCGCTCGTGATAGTCAGCGAAGTCGCCGTGCCCAGATCTAGCTGCTAGAATTCGACCTAGAGTGGCGCGCGGAAGGGCAAGTTCTTTTGGCCTAGTGGGTGCTGATATTATTCCTAGCTTTTCGTAGCCTAGGTGCTGGGGAAGGAGATTTCTCCAGAGGTTGCGAGAGGCTTGCGTTGTTGACTCTTTTGCCCAGCGCTTTAGCCCCGCATATGTGAAAGCGACGTCATCTGGAGTTGGTAACTGGCAGCCATCTTTCGCTGCTTTGTCCGCAGCTTCATTTCCAACTATCGATGCGTGACTCGGGACCCATCGGACCCGGATTTGGCCCCGTCTAGTGTGGGCCAGCCGTGAGCGGTCTTGCCATTTGGGATTTAAGGTGAGGAACTCGTCAAATTGCGCTTGTGAGGACCCTGAAAAGGGGAATAACAGTCGAGTGGCAACTTCCAGATTATCTAGACAAATCCATAGATCTGTCGCTAATTTGGCAGTTGGGAGTGCTAGTGCGGACTTTGCCCCCTCTAGGGCACCTTTTACTTCCGCATCGAAAACTTCGACGCCTTTTCCAAGGGCAAGACTTTGATGCAAGACTTGTACGCCTCCTTGGTATCCGATGAAGCCAGCGCCGCTCAAGCCGTTTAGTTGCTTAGAGCCATCCGAGTAGATAATGATGTCTCCGAAGGGGATGGTCGTAAGAAAGTCAAGGAAGGACTGTTTGTTTTCCTCTGTAGTGGTACTGTTAGAACCAGCCACCCGAGATTGTGCAGCTTCACGGCTCTCACGTGGATTCCAAGGAGGAATAGCGATTGCATTGATTTGCTCTGATCTGGGGAGTGAAAGTACACGTCGGGCAAATCGGGAGGTAGCACGCTGTGAGCTGAGAACTCTTTTAGCACGGCGTAAGAGCGGGTGTCGAGGATCCAGACGGCGTAGTCGGACGGTGGCTGCAAGTGCACGGCCATCAAGGGCTATTTCCGGCTGCTGTAGCCCTGATTCGCGATGAAGTATCGCTGTTGGTGTGGTGCGATACACTGGAAGTGTCGCGCGGGCAGAGGCAAGCACGACCTTGGAGAGCTGTTGTAGTAGGGAATCTACACGGTTTGATATGCGTCCCGTGGGACCTTGTCTAGATCTGCCTGGCCACCAGGATTCTGAGGCGTAGTAAACGATGGGGAGGACACATGAATCTACTGCACGACGCAGTAGATGAGGAGGAGCCCCTCTTGTTGTATTACCAAGGGATGACAGAGCATGGCTAACCTTGAGGGCCTTTGAGGCGAGGGTTCTAGCGTGCCACTTAAAGGAGAGCTTTTTATCAAAGAGTACTCCAAGCCAGCGAGTGTATGGGCGAGTAGTATTTTCAGAGACGGTAATAGCGCCAGCACTTACCATGGGAGTATTTGTGGGTTGTTGGTCGAGTCGGCGGCGAGAAAAATGTTGAAGCTCATACTTGTCTTCGTCAAATTTCAAGCCCTGCTCTATGCCCCATTCCATGGCTTCCTGGAGGCTGAGTGAAAGAGATTCGGAATTTTCCTGGAGGGATGGAGAGGTGTGAAGGAAGGCGATATCGTCTGCGTATCCAAATCTTGTTTTGGCGGTTCCCATGTGGAGAAGAGGTGCAAGATATAGCATGAACAGAATAGGTGATGCTGGCGAGCCTTGTGGGAGGCCACAGGAGACATCAAATTCGGGACCGGTAGAGCCATCTAGACGAATCTTGGCCACGCGATTGGAGGCGAAAGAGGCCACCCACTTTACCAAATTATCAGGCCATCCTTGGTCTCTAAGTCGATGGACTAGTCGGCCAGGAAGTACGCTATCAAAAGCACCCCTCACATCAAGCGTCAGGAGGGAGGCAGTGAGCTTACTATTCAGTGCTGTTTCGATGTCATGTACTAAACAGGTCGTCAAATCTGTGGCCGAGCGGAGAGGGAGGGCACCAAAGTGTTGTGAGGCTGTTATCTTTGCTCTGATAGCTGTCCAAGAGAGGCGGCGGGCGATCACTCGTTCAAGGCCTTTCCCCAGGGTCGAAAGGAGAGCAATGGGTCGGTATGAGCGTGGGCTAGATCTATCTGTCTTGTTGGGCTTGTTTAAAATAACCAGCACAGCGGTCTTGAAGCAAGCAGGGTGGTGTCCAGCCTGGAGGCAGCCTCTAAAAAGATCGCAGACCCGAGTTTCGATTAGTGGCCAGCCAATTTTTAGGATTGCCGTTGGAATTTCGTCCTCCCCGGGTGCCGTATTGCCTGATCTAATGACCGAGTCCTTGATTTCGGTCAGGGTTAGGTCTGGGAAAGGAAGGCTAGTGACGCCGACTGATGGTGTATCTAATGGAACATCTATTGCATCAGAGGCATTTCGCAATAGGTTCCGAACTAGTACTTCTCGCTTTTCTTGAAGTGTGTTTGCAGGTGAGGCACCGGGGTTGGTTGGATCTTTGAGAGGTGGGTTGCGAAAGGATCCTACTGTTCGGTGCCAGTTAACGATCCCAAACACGTCTTTTGCTGTATTGGCATGACTTATCTTGTCCTGAAAAAACTTTCGCTTTGCCCTACGTACTGCAGCGCGCAGTAGCTTTTTCCTGGCGGTGATATCATTTTGATTAGCCGAGCTTCTTCTAGCCGTTCGGTAGGCCTGTGCAGCGTTTCTGCAGTCGTTGTTCCACCAAGGTTGCCCGGTCCCCTTTCCAAGGGCTCGCTGCGCAGATGCTCTATAGGCATTCTGGAGGGCCGTACAGATGCCTTTAGCGAAGAAATCTAGAGAATTAGGCTTTGGGTTTACGGGGAGGTTTTCTAGCCCTGCGATCTCCAGTTCGAGAAGGGAAAGGAAAAGTTTTTCGTCGAGCGTGCTGATTTTGAGGCGAGATATTGGCTCCTGGAAGCGGCTATCCCACGGAATTAAAGATGCAATAGGAAGATGGTCAGATGTGACGTCCAGCTCCGGTACTATTGAAGATTCCGCTCCCGAGAGCATCAGCGGGTTGGAGGCAAATGCAAGGTCTAACACGCTACCGCGGCTATGCGTTGGAATATCCAATTGAGAGATTAAAGTAAGATTGAGACTATCTATCCACCTGATAAACGGTTCCGCTAGTGGACTATTAGTTGAGGATGATGCTTGCCACCGCGTATGCCTGAGGTTTAAGTCTCCAGCGAGGAAAATTCGGTTAGAATTACTTGGGAAGGTGAGATCAAGGAGGGCTCTAACGGCCTCACCCCCATTTTTTGAGCCGGCGGGGGCATTGTAAACATTCACTACTAGAAGTTTTGCTCCAGATGGTGCAGTAACTTCCAAGAAAAGGAGATCTCTCGCAGCTGTGCTTATTAAAGGGAGGGGCCGTTGTTGACATACTTGTAGTCCCGCCCCTTTGCGTATATACGTGAGCACTCGAGGCCGGGATGACCAGTCATCCGTGGGGGTAAAGCACTCATAGTTGGGATTAAATTTGGTGATGCGGCGCTGTCGGTCAGTGAAGATATAGGGCTCTTGAATGAGAACGATGTCAAATCTTTCTTCATTCGCAAAGGTAAGTGCAAGCTCATGTGAAGAGGCTCCCCTACAGACGTTGATCTGTAGAAGCCGTAGCGGCCCTGTAGACCTGTGCCGTCTAGACTTCATTTTCGACGTCTAGGACAGAGTAGCGATTCCCAAGGAAGACCGTGGGACGTGAGGGTGGAGGAGAGGTGGTCCGAACAAGCTGGGTCGAGCTCGGGGATCCTTCAAGCATTAGTGGGCCGGAAGGCGTGTTAGAGGGGTTTGTCGCATGTTTGTAGGTGAGAGTTTGGCCCGAAGGAGTGTCAGTCATTTCCTCGTCTACTGTAGCGGGAGTGGTGCGGTCACGGATGCAGCCAACAGTAGTGCACAGACCCATTCTTGCTGCGGCAGATGTACTGCGGATTTGGGCTACTTGCCCCTTTGTCAGCTTTATACCATTTGACCGGGGTCTGAGTAGGCACTCTGGTGCGTCGGCTGGATGTGGACCATGGCAGTGGATGCATCGGGGTGGGCAGGGATGTTGGTGCGGTCCACATGGAGTGTGGGTTTCCTCTGTATGCTCAACTGAGCCACAGAGACGGCAGCGTGGAGCGCGAGCACATATACGCTGGTTATACCATTGAAAACATCTGCCACATTGAGCGATATTAATTTTCTTGGACAATTTGCGGCAGTTGATGCCCATCCCAAAAATATGAAATCTTCGTGGGAGGTGAGAGCCTATAGGGAAGCGAGCAATAAATCTAGCGGAAGGATCGTAAGGGGATGCAATACTCCCTTTGGTTTCGACTACAATTGTAGGATTAAAACCTTTTTCTTCTTTAAGCTCCTTGAGGACGAGCTCTGAGGTGATTGGCTCCTTGACGAGTCTATTATTGTCGTCTAAAGTGGTGAATTTGCGAGGTACAGACGTAGTAAGATAACTGTCCAGGTTTTGAGCTTTTTCGATGCCCAGAACACCTGGGAATCTCCCTTCCCCGATGCCCTGGACGAAAAGATCTTCCAGCCTTGGTAAGGCCGCTTCTGAAGAGGGACGGAGTGCCAGGCCGGATGGAATATGCTGCACTTCTTTCAACAGGGCGGAGTTCTCTCCAAGGAAATTCCGGAGTTGAATGAGAAGGGAGTACGCTGATACTAGGCGTTCAGTTGCATTTTCATCAAGGCGTAGGAACAATCTGTCGTCTAAAGGCAGTGATTTGGCCTGTTTTTGGGGCTTAGCAGGTTTTGGCTTCTGGGGGGTACTTAATGCAGCATTGCCTTTCGGTTTTCCTGCAACTTGCGCATAGGAATGCCTCGCATGGGCAGCTGGTTTTGGCTGAGATATAGGAAGACGATCAGTTGTTGCAGGAATTGGTACACCACGCACATGGCTTTCGAAGAATTCTTGTGCAACAGCTTGCATACGTGTCAGGAAATCGTTAAAAGATTTCTGTAAATGAGGAGGGATTGTTGGGGCAGCGGTGCCACGAGTGACGTTATCTAATGCTGCAGCCACGCCGCCAAATAAAAGAGTTGCTTCCTGCGTTCTAGTGTTGGCTGCGGAGGTTGCTTCAATGAGGGTCTCTGTCAATGTCTTTGATGCCCCTACCGATAACGGGGGAATAGGAGGGGGAGGGGGATCTGGAATTTTTCGCAATGTATGGGGTAAGAATGTTACGATTGCTTGGAGTATGATAAGAAGGTATGAATAGCTTCTACGTCAAAGCTAGATAGTTGAATACTGTAAAACTGAGAGGGGCTTCGATTTAACGTCGTTCGTTGCCTGGAGAATATCAGGCAGAAAGTTCACAATTGCAGAGGGTGTGAAACACTAAGCGAGGCACGTGATACAAATTTATATAAATCACATGACCTTCAACTTGCTCAATGCCAGGATTCATATCTCGTGGGGTATCTTTGAACAAACGCACAAAGGATCATAGTGCTGTACAATTTAGCTGTTACAAGTACGCTGGGGAAGGAGACGAAAACTTAATACCCATCAGCTCTGATTGTAGTGACTGATGAACCGAGTTTAATTGACGCCTTTTCAAATTTAAGCTGAGTTATCTCCCCCCGGGGGACTATTCTCAACACCTGTCAATGGTGTCCCTTACGAACCTCCAGCTCTCACTGTTGAGTCTATAGAGCCGAGATTGAGTATTAAAGTTCTCACTTCGATGCGGATCCCCAATCGCTTTCGCCGTCTATAACGTCTTCATCCCTAAGCATGTTTCCCTATCACCATTATCATGAAGCTAACCACGATCAGATCAGATGGTAGGGTCGGAGCCCTACTCATCACCAAACCTTGATCATGGAGGAGAAGTGTTACGAATATCGTGAGCATGACTTGTAAATAACTATTTACGACAGATACAAGGTCTATGACAGATATCTTGGCTGGGGCAGCAAACCACCACGCATGACGAATTTGAGGCAGAGTCATATATGCTTGGGTGAAGCATCCGGGTCTGGAAGTCGCAGCCAAGGAGTATCATACATGCTTAGCATTGTGTCATAGTTGTGAAGCTAGGGTCTAGTGATACGTAGACAACGGGGGATGTAACTGAGTCAATGAGTCTCAGTTTACGACCAAGTAGTACTGGCGTAGTCATGTGGGATAAAGGCTAGCACAAGAGACTTGTATATGATATAGTGATATCTTCATGTTCAGATAGAAGTAACAATAAGCAAGCAATCAATCGAATATTATCGGGATCATTATTCATATCATTCTAGTATCATCAATTACACGATAATATTCCAATAAGAAGCCATCCGATGAGTTTCCGGAGCGTAGCCAGCACCCGATACGGCAATGGTGGATTGGATCAAGTCGACCTCGACTGTTACAAAGAAGGGATAAATAGATGAATATGCGCACCTCATGTGGTCCCGGTGTCTAGGCCTCGCTTGGCATGGGCTGCAGGTTTTTTGAGAATTTTTCTCGCGCACGCAGTTTCCATTGCTATCTTTTTTCTTTTCTTTTTTTTTTTTTTTTTGGGTAGGAGTTTCCGTGGAAAAGGTGGCCGAATTCCACGGGTATGCACTGAGCTGAATGGCTATTCATCAAGGGGAATATATCAATGATCTTATAAGTAACAAAAGAGGATAGGAGCACTGTACAAGGTGTGGTCTGGGTCAGAGAGGAGCCCAATGTGCTAGATAGTCATAGACTCAAGTAGTAAAATAAAACACACACACATCACTACAAGGTATGTTCGCTCCAGTGAAGAAAACGACCCCTGGATGAGGTGAGGAGATGCCGAGATGAGCCAAAGCTGCGAATGAATCGAAGGGAAAATTTACAGATGGCGAAGGTGTCAAGGGCTCGGGCGCGTGGTGGCCGAGGCTGAGGAGTAATTTGCACTTCGGCGCGCCAAAAGAGGGTTCTCTGGACGGTTGGGCTTGACATGATTCAACACATGGTTGAAGTCTGAGGTGGTCCGGTCATTTAGGTGGGACGAGGTAGATGTACTTAATGGTAGTTAACCTGATCCAGCCCGGCCCCACCCGTGCTTAAGCTCCAGTAGGAGTGCAACGGGAATCACTTTACCTAGCACGTAAATGAACAAGACAAGACAAGGTATGTACGCAGCTCGCGGCAATTCGCAAAGTCGAGCAAAGAAGATATGCAGCCTTTGCCCGTTACAAAGCTGCATACAAAAAGGCCGAAGAGGCGATGATTGTCTCGGCGAGGAACGCCTCTGCGAGGTATGTCTCCATGGCGGAGGGATCGGGTTTCGGAATTCTGGAATCCAAAGAACAAGTTTGAGGACTCGGCAGTCCTTGGTGAAGTCTACGACAACTTTCACAACAAAAAGCAGGAAACCGACCGACAGCAAAGGTTACCTGAGAGCTCATCTTTCGCTCTCAGCGGAGATTAGGAAAAGTCACTTGGAAGATGTGACAGGGAAGGAAACGGGTGAGAAGCGCGGGATCTGGACCACACATGAAATTCTTCTAAATTTGATTTCAGTTTTTTTTTTTTGATTTACGCTTTGATTTAGGTTTTGTTATTAACTTCATCTACTTTTGGTGAAGTTCTCGCGGTCGGAATGAGTTGGGCCTGTAAGCAGCGATCCCCGCCGGCTCCACCAGTCTTGTACCGATAGAGACCTAGAGCTTTAGCTTAGGGCTTTAACATAATAATAAAAAAAGGTATGTTCGCTTACCTAAACAGTCGACCCTCCTCCGTAAGTACCCACCCAAGGGACGATTCAAAACCTTTGGTCATCCAAGCACACCTTCGTCATGAGACATGTGGTTGTGTTTTGCCGGATTTGAACCAGCGATCTCCTGTCTCGAGTGGGATATGTGTCCAAGCTATCCAGACTCTACTTGGCAGACCAGCCAAGACGATGTACCACCGCACCATCCAGCCATGGCGGTATTTACTGTGTCGCCTTTACTCTCGCAAGCAAAGTCTTGGCGCGCACAAAGCTCAATTTGTAAAACTCCTCGCCAAAATTCATGACTCCAGGCCCGTCGAGACTGTATCCATCCTCTGCATCATCTTATGAACTCGTCCTGAATCCTCTCACGCCCATCCCAAAGAACTGTCTCCCAGATTTGTGCGCCACGCTTTGTGTCCTCCGTCGGGTGTAAATATCGGCGTGGGCGTGTATTTAGTGACCAGCTGAGGTCAGAGAAAGTCGGCAAGAGGTGTGATCATTGGAATGAGGATGCACTAGGTCGTACTTGTAGATTTGATGAGGCTCGGGCATGAGTAGGACTCCTTGAGAGTGGAAAATTGACGCGGTGGAGTATTTTGAATCATTGCCTCGTGGGCCAACTTGCTCGGTATTGCGAAAGCTCAGACCTGTGTTTCTCCTGTAAAGCAAGTTGTAGATTGGTCCTTCACCTTGAACCTCTATCTAGATCTGTAGTAAATCTGTTCATCATACAGTTTATGACCACAATCATTCATCCCTTGCCAAGGACGTGCAGGTCCTCTCTGTCTACAGGCCAAAGATACCTATGCCCGTAGTGTACCCCCTCCCATGCCTCCCATGCCTCACACACAGCTACCCTCAAACAGTACCAACCCTCACAAGTCCTCATTCGATCATACACTTGTACCGCTTAATTTCATATGTAGCTAGATAGTAGAAGAGAGGAAAACAACATAGAGTTTACTCGTTGAATCTCTTACAGCTGTACAATTGAAATTTACCGACACTGATCAGTGGTCAATTTAAGACCACAGACCAGCTTAGTTCCAAGACTAAGATCTTCTCTCCGCCTTCCCTCAGTTCGCCTGTGTACGATTTACCGGGAGAGACAACGTGAAAATTCAACCAATAAGCTGTCTACTCCATCTTTCATCGGTTAGCCTATGAAAGATTAGCGGGAGATTAAAGCAATAGCACGACGAGTCTAGAAAGAAGCAATCCGGCAACTTCAAGATTCCAGCTCCCAAAGATGGCAGATGAAATAAGTGCAGGGCCATCTGGTGCTCCAAAAAGTAACTCACAAGCAATGGAACAGCAGGTATTGACGGAGCTCAAGTTGAGAGAGAAGGTTAACGGGCTTCTTGAAGGTACAAGACTTTCACCAAAGTACGCCGATAGACTGGAAATAAACACTTGGGAAATGTCGGTAGAAAAGACATGAACACCAACTGCGCTCACTACATATGTGGTATGATTATTTACTGAATGAGAGGACTTCAATGGGAGGATTCAACGTAAGAGGGAAAACCCTCTTTTTCGTATTCAAGGATGAAATCGACGTTTGGATAACGGAAATGTTACAAAAAACCAAAAGTCCTTTCAGAAGAGGGTTCCGTGACTATTTCCATAGCAATGGGTAATACATTGGCAAGAAGTTTATGGCAATAGGACCTGAATTCGACGCACTTTTGCGACAAGAATGTTCATATTCGCCCCAAAGTTTAGAACCAACTCTAGAAATTCAATATTATCCAATAGCTGTCTGCCTATCGATCGAAGGCCTAGAAATTAATGTGATAACACCTACCCCTCGCCTCACAATATCACCTTCATAACCCGGTTCACAGCCGCAAAATCCTACACAGAACCCACAATCCCAACGGCGATCCCAAACACCCAACCAACAGCAACAAATGGCAGACCCAAATCAGTTTCCACGCCAAAGACTGCAATCTCTTTCTCCCTCGTACCAGCCGCCAATACGACCAGCTTGACAAAATTCTCCATGCCCATGGTGTTGGAAAATATACTCTGTACGATATTATATGGATAAATATGATGAAGTAAAGAAGACTTGATGATTTTACAACTATGGAAACATTGGACTTATATATACATCTAAGGGGAGAAATTCCCACTACTCTTATGTGCCTGTCAAACCTAGTGATGACCAGCCACCTCTCATCTACCATGATGAGCCAAGATACACTGTAGTACGCAAATATCCAAACGTATATGCAACAGTAGGCGCGATAAGCGCACTCGTGACATGTGTAGAGAGAGTCGATCTTGTCGGGAACCTGAGACGAAACAGGTAGTGGTTGAGTCCTAAATTCGAGAGTCAGAATTCCCAACACATGGAAAAGCGATTAACCCCCCCCTCAGAAACTCCGCGTATCCTCAGGAATGAAGAGCAAATACAGCAGAAGGTGGAAGTAAACCCTTTGCCGATTATGAAGACCTCCTACTACGTGAGGTGCCATGTGAAAGAGTCGATGTCAATACACAAACCTCTTTCACAAAGATGTGGGAACTATCTCTAAAGTACACTGGTAAAGCTTGTGATGTATTTGACGACCAGGTGCACAGTTTCCTCCGAATTTACGGTAATTTGAACAAACATCCCTAACACTTCCACGGCCTATTTCCATATATACTAGCGTGGGAGGCCCAAGCATTTTACATGAATTACATACTAAAGAGCTCCACTTTCTACATACAGTATATGAAGCTCAAATATTACTTTGACACCGAGATAAATCATCACAATTACTATGCCGACTGGACACATCTTATCTTCACCGACTTCCGCAACAAAATTCCGGACAGGCCATTGCAGAAGGTCCTGCATCTATTTATCAATCGAAAACTGCTTTGTGAAAGAGCACTGGATAATATGTATGCAGGAGAGAGCCTTTTAAGGACTCAAATCATCACTAGTAGTAGGAAAGCACTAGAACCGGTAGCAGCCTTCTTCAATCCGGGAGCGAGCTGTGAAGAATTGTTTTCGCGACTTCGCGCGACACTAGAGATGTTCACAATGAAAAAGGCTCGAAGGCGAGAATCACAGTCACAATTCCAACAGCAATTCGATAACAACCAATTCTTCCTCGACCTTAGATACAATAGCAACAAAATTTAAAGAAATCTATACTTATGATTAGTTAGGGAAGTTGAGGGAGGTTACCGCTGAAGACCTCAGATGGAATAGAAGATGGTATGCTATATCTGAAAGAAGGAGGGTTGTTGGTTTACGAAGCACACTCAAGAGCGCGACCGTATGAAAAAGCAATACTTGACCGATTGTACTTTGACCAGTCAAGCCCCAAATTTCGATGTTTACCTCGCTAAATACAAAGGAATTGGCCACAACGAATACGGCGAAGGAAGCAGCACTGAAATTGAAACAGAATACTTATAACAAGTATGCTGACTAGCCTGCCAAGGTTACAATCACCGGCTCGCCGATGAAGATAAATGTGTGCTACAGCAGTAGATTTCAAACTCTCCACAATTAATGCAACTCTCGCCCGTAAATCTAGTAACGCTCTCATCCTTACTCTCTTTGCCGGTAGATCAACATTAAGCATTGATTTTCGAGAGATACGGTAGAGTATAATAGTAGGGAATTTTGGTAGACGCAGGCGCCAGCACTTTCTCAACAGCTAGTAAAGACTAGTTTCTTCTCCAAAATCTTTTGCCATAAATTCCTTTCGTGATCTGTAAAGACAACCACTCCCTACACGGTTGTCTTGTCAAGCTAAGACCAACCGAGAAGAAAGTATTGATGATTGACATTATGGACCTGTACCAATCGTACGAAGGGATGGAGATAGCAGAAATTAGGTTGATCAATAGCAGAGACAACCCTCAGTATGCCATGTACAAACTAAACCTAAACGACACTATGACGTTTCATCAGTACGGACTTACTATTATTAGGAGTCGAAGTTATTGTTGAAAAACCCTTGAGCCAGAAATTATATGCTTTTGAGGAAACATTATCTAATGGGCACAAAGAGTCACTCTAATTTCAACGCAAATGAGGATGCCAAATTGAAGAGATAACAAAGAATTGAAAGAGGATGCCAATGTGGTTGCAACAATGACAACCCTGTTAACCAGATCACATGACAGCTTAGTCGGCAATTGGGATCGTCGTGCCACTTATATTCCCGTGAAGGTAGGTAGTAGAAAAGGAGAAAGTAATATAGATTTTGCTCATAGAACCTAATATAGCTGTACGCTTGGATTGAACCGATAAGGAGTAAATTTTAATTTTTGTTCTGTTCAATAAATTTTTTGTTCTTCATGTGCTCAGGGATAAATCAAGGGGTTTTTTCCATCAAACAACGACGAGCTGGATGATTGTTTTCGTTTTTTTTAAAAAAAGAGGAGAGTCTTGACACAGAGTAACAAGGATCTTTCGGAATTATACAGCTCAATACCAATCTTTGGGGGCTATTGAAGAGTCAGCCATATCTCTCTTCAGGAAGGAATTTAAAAACTCACATAAGCAAGTTGGGGTGTAAATGTAAAGCGGATATGAAATTCTCCCACGTTGGTAGGGACTTCCGCCCCATTCTTTTTCATATACGTGAGAAAGTCGATTGGTTCCGTGAGATCATAATCAGTGGTCAAATCATAAACCCGAATTTTTGCCCGGCTACTCAGAGGAACGTGGAGAGTACCCTTCATGTCCACCTCAAAAGGCTGGTTACTAATTTAAAGTCAGTTGAAAGAAGAGAAAATGTCTATATTATTTTGTCTTACACCACTGGCACCCTTGGCTTAGTCGATACATCAGAAAAGGTGATGGGACCTCTTTTAAATTGACTTGAACAATATTGCAACTCATTTTGGCCAGGAATTCTAAGTTTTTCTGAAATGAACTGTTGTCCTTCAACTATGGATGATTGGGGTGAGGGCGGTACACAGTAGGCGGATGCCACAGTGCTGATAGCAAGTGTTGCAAGACTGATTGGGAATTTCATATTTATTAATTGATAGATAATTGGATAATAATACTCTTTATGTTAGAAGGGCCAGAACCGTCACTATATAGTCCGGTGTTGCATATGTTCATGGACTTTTTTGCTATCAAGCCCATGTCCAGTCAGCATGGATCAAGCAGTTGTGACTACTTATGGAATCCAGTGGGTCCTGGTGATGAATTATTGATTTCTCTTTGCTGCCGTCCGAAGCTTTATTCTTGTAGATCTAGACCCCACACTCTCGCCATAAACCCCATTAGCATCATTTTTACGCATTCCATAGCATCCTGAAAAGGACTAGTTGATCTTCAAAGACTATGATCTTGGATTTACCATGGCATTATTGGGTCTGATAATTGGCTGGGAGGAGCTACTTCACGTACAGTTAGACTCTGGTTCTAGTGAAAAGTTTTGAACAAAGCTTGAATCTACACTAACGGGGCCGCATATTATACATTTACACGATACAAGCTTTAAATACGTCGTGTCTTTTCGAGATTGATCATGATCCCGTCTCAAAATTCCTTGTGGCCTTTAGTGGAGTGAGAACAGCTCAATTCTTGCAAGCTGTGGGCATCTGCTTATTCATTTAACGCCTCATATTATTTCCAAAAGAAGTCACTTGTTGGATTAGCATAGTCGTAGAATGAAGATAACTGCCGACTGAAATTGCTAGGGCGGCGCTGCACATCAGCTGTAGATAGCCCAGATTGTGGGGAGTCTTAGATTTATCCCGAATGAGGGATATGTCTTGTCCGGGATCCAATCAGCATATTCGATGGACCAACTTCGTGAGGTAGACAAAAGTTAATCAACTATTTTCTAGACCACTCCAGTCGAGCTCATCTACCTTAGCCCTGATGGGCGGTGAGTATAAGACAAGCTCCAGGCTACATGCAGGTATTTCCTAACAACGAAATGCATAAATAGATGCACAAACTTCAATGGCTGTGCGTACGAGTTGAACCGGTAGGGATCTGTAGTCAACCAAGACTACAGTCAGACCCCTGTTAAGACGATCCTCTTTAAGACTATATTTTTTACAGAATAGACTTCGTTCACATACATTTACCGATTCCCGATTATCGTTCTTCAACCTCTAAATATCATCTTAACCAGGGTTTCTTTGCTAGATTGGTGCTAACAATGCCGCCAAAAAAGAGAATTTCTGTGGGGCAACGACGTGCTCTGCGACGATGAGCGCACCGCCGGGTCCCAAAACCAACACAAAAACAGTGCATTGAGTGACTCTTAGCTGATTACGGCTATCGATTGAGCCAGTCCACAGTCTCTGAGTCCTTGAGCAAGACCTTTGCGAAACTCGAGGAAGCTCCAAATACTACTGCGCTACGACAGCGAGCTGGAAATTGGCCTGACATTGAGAGTATTAGAACGACTAAAGACGGCAAAAGGAAGTGTATGAGAGGCATCAAGGGTACAAAGTAGCCTAGATAGCTGGATTAGATAATGATATCCTTTTAAACGATATCCTCTATATGACGATATTTTTCACGGTCCTGATTACGTCATCTTAACAGGGGGGTTTGACTGTAGTATGGCTGTTCGAGTAGCTGAGATGGGAAGTTGACTGGGGTCCACGAAGGACATATCCGTATTTTTTTTTTCCCAAGAGGGAAACAAAAACGGATACCGAATACCACTAGCATGTCCATGTCCGCCGTTGAGAAGATTAGCGATCTTGTCCGGTAGTTGCTTGGCCCAAGCGAAAGTGGAATAGATTTGATGCACCTTTGGTAGACATTCAGCTCGGAGCCTTGTTCCATCGCTGAGTGCATGAGTACCGAAAGTTTAGAGATAGACATGACATTAAGAATGGCGATCGTACCGGAGAACTTCGGAGCACGTATTATCGTGTTGATTTAATTTAATTTGTTTTTTATTTATAATATTCAACGTCGTGCCCGCGAACAGCACGTGAGTTCCTCACGTACCGGTTAGCCCAGGTTAAATTAAACTACCCGACGTGTTGGCGCCTACACAGACCCAACAAAGCAAACAATAGCTAGGATCTTATCATCCGACGCTCGAAAACTACAGTGTACATGAAGGTCGTCCGTCCAACGAATCTTGTGCCATGCAGTGTGTACTAAATCAAGAAAAGATTTTACAGAAAAGAAAAGAGGAAATTGCTTTACGTCAAATCGTGATTTCGTTCGAATCAGACTTGTTGTTGTGCCTTTTCGAAGAAACTTGTGATACGCACCCAGCTATTGAATGCATTAACTCCTTCCGCCGAAGCAAGAGCCCAAGATACGCTGTGATTAGAATTCTGTGCCTTGTGGAGCTGAGCCTGGGATTGCCCGAGGTGGCAATAGAAAAAGTGGTTGGAGGACTTCTCCTCTCCGCATGGGCAGATTAGAATGGCGTTTGCGTGCTGAAACCGTCGATGTTAGTCCGCGAAGTCGCCGTTACCGGACCGTGCCGTTTTGTTTTGTATTCATTATCCTGATTTGGCGCCCTATGGGCCGATGCAGGTGGCTGTAAACCTATCTATATATTTACATAGGAGGACTCCTCACGGCAAATACCCCCAAGCTTTTTGATTTAGCTCTTACAGTTTGCAGTTTATCCTTCAGGAAGTACAGTTAAACTGTTACGCCGTCGATGTATACCAATCACGTCCCTTCTATCGACCCCAACCTTCTACATGTTCCGTCTCGTTCCCTGAGCAGCATTTCGACTGCATTGGTCAAGCGAGATTGATCTATCCAACCATGATTATGAATCCATCGTGTGATTCTTTTCATATCGCTAGGATTGTTGGTCATTGCTTCAAAGGAGCGATTTCGGGCTTGTCTTCAGAATTCTCCTCTACCAATTGACCACTTAGGGCAGCACATTTTTTTTTTTATAAATTTTAGTTCCTAAGCTATGCTCTATATCTCCTAGGAGTCAAGGACCGGAAGGGCAGCACATGATCATATGCTTGGGATTTTGTGTTTGGTAGCCACACGGACAGCATGGATGGAGGGCAAGACTGAACACCTGTACGTGGTGTCCTCTACGAACCTGGGAGTGAAATATTCTCCCAGAGCCAAGTTCAGTCAAATTTCGCAATATCAAAGAAGTTGGCCCACGAGGCAAAAATTCAGATTACTCAACCATGTCAATCTATCACTCCCAAAGAGTACGATTATCAACTGAGCTTCATCAAGTCTACAATTACGACCTAGTACATCCTTGTTTCAATGACCACACCTCTCGTCGACTTTCTCTGGCCTTAGCTGGTCACCAAATACACGCCCACGCCGAATTTTACACCCGACGGAGGAAGCAAAGCGTGGCGCACAAATCTGGGAGATAGCTCTTTGGGATGGACGTGAGAGGGATCAGGACAAGTTCACAAGATGATGCAGAAGAGGGATACGTTTTCGACGGGCGTGAAATTTCGAATTTTGCCAAGAGTTTTACGAATTGAGCTTTGTGCGCGCCAAGACTTCGCTTGCGAGAGTGCAGCTGACACCATAAAAACAAGCAAACGATGGAAGGTGTTGTGGTCCGCCTCCTGGTGGTGTTGTCTGGTATAGTTTGAGTAGCATGGGCACCTACTCCACTTGGGAAGGATACATCTCAAATCACATATCGCGCAGAGGAAAGTTGAAAGATGACGGAGGCATTTCTGGATAACTCAGGGTTTTTGAGACGTTCTCCTGGGTGGGTATTCACGGATGAGGGTTCACTTGGGGTGAAGAAAAAGCCACCACAACTTCGCAGTGGTACTTGCAAATGAAATCCGAGGCATGAGTGCTCCTCTTGTAAATTGGGTCATCTTCTCTGTACTTTTCCTTGATATTGTGTCATAGCTAGATAGCTGCATACGCAATTAAAATCTGATGCAAAAATAAAAAGGACAGTATGGATTGTAGACCTCTGGAATTTTTCTTCTATGCAAATAGGAGTTGAGCCCGATATGCTTGCTTCGAATATGAATTGCTAAGCTACTTTGAGCCGTCGTCAGGTTTTTGTGGAGAGAAAATGGCGATTCCCGGACGGTTATTTTTGTACGTCCAGAATGACGGCATTGGTAGATTTTTACTGCTGCCCAGGTTTTAGGACCTGCTGAAGCAAATCTATTAGACTGTCTAGTTCGCTTTGTGGCTGACCAAGATTTCGCCCGTTCTAGATACGCTGCAACTTTTACCGCTTCTTTTTGTAAGTCCTTGGATTTCTCCTATCCGCAAATCTCTTTCCAGTATTCAAGGACTGCTCTTCTATTGTGTGCTCTAATATCTTCTCTTCTTCTGGGAAGTTTTATTTTAGCACATGCTGATTGGATAGTCTTTTGAACTGGTAGAAAATTTGAGCGGCCTAAACACTGAGCCCTTTCTTGCTTCAAGTAGATTTCTATCGGAAGAGTAGTAGTTTCATGTTCCAGCAGGGGGACTTTTCTCAACACCTGTCAGTGATGTCTCCTACGAACCTCCAGCTCTCACTGTAGAGTCTGCAGAGCCGAGATTGAGTAACAAAGTCCTCACTTCGAAGAGGATTCCCAATCGCTTTCGCGGTCTGTATCGTCTTCATCTCTCTACACATTCCCCTATCACCATTATCATGAAGCTAACCATGATCGGATCAGATGGTAGGGTCGGAGCCCTACTCATCACCCACCCTTGATCATGGAGAAAAAGCCATCCGATGAGTTTCCGGAGCGTACCCAGCACCCGATACGGAGATGGTGGATTGGATCAAGATGGCCTCGAATGTTACAAAGATGGGAGATGTAGATGAATATGCGCATCTCGTATGGTCCCAGTGCCTAGGCCTCGCTTGGCTAGGGTTGCAGGTTTTTTGAGACTTTTTATCGCGCACGCAGTTTCCATTGTTACCATTTTTATTTTTTTTGGGTAGAAGGTTCCGTGGAAAAGGTGGCCGAATTCCACGGGTATGCACTGAGCTGAATGGCTATTCATCAAGGGGAATATATCAATGATCTTTCAAGGAATAAAAGAGGATAGGAGCACTGTACAAGGTGTGGCCTGGGTCAGAGAGGAGCCCAGTGTGCTAGATAGTCATAGACTCAAGTAGTACAATAAAACACACACACACTCATGTTCGAGCACCCTGGTGCTGGTCGATTTATATGCTCTAGTTACTACTTACAGACAATTTCTTTGGGAGCTTCGAAGGGGGGATCGTGCAGTTGATTGGTATCCTAATGTACGAAGCCCGAGAAGCGCGATGTGATTTAATTTTTATTATTATTATCATTTAATGTCGTGCTGGCTCACAACACATACAATTTTTTGAAATTCGAAATTTGAATCTTCACTATTTCCCCCTCTCCCTCCCTTTCGCGCTCGTCGCATTCTATCAAAAAATTGTGATCGAGTCAGTGGCATTTTCACCATGTCACCTGTTCGAAAAAAGCGTCCCAACGCCAAGTTGAACAACACGAGAGTCCACTCGAGGGCCCTCGAGCAAGTACCTGGCCTTGCCCAGTCTCCGAAATGCGCGGAGATGAGCAAGGTCTCAATCAAAGGGAAGGAAAAAGCCCTCCCCGCCGTCACTGAACCAGATACTGACATGATCGGGTCAGTCGAAATTGTTGAGGAAATTCCTCAACCATCCTCCGTCCCCCACGGGATTGGAGAATCGTCCAAGCCTCCCCCGACCACCTCAAAACCGTCGGAAAAAGCTGCACCCATCGCAGCGTCAACATCAACGTCGCAGCCAAAATCTGCCACGAAAGCAGATTGCCCTCCGGAACTTCGACCAATCGTCGAGGCCGAACAATGACGCGCCGCCGAAACAGCGGCAAATCTGGCCCTCTGCTCCGCCGCCATCTCTGGCGTCGAAGCCACCCTCCTCCCTTTAACCAACAGGTCAAATAGACAATTCGTAGACTCCATGAGAGTTTACTTACGCGCCGCCATAGCGCAATACATGGCCACGGTTCCGGCCACTACGCCACCCGTCCTCCCTCCTCGCCCGGCGAACCCAACCCCAAGGGCTCCCGAAGCCAGGAGTAACACAACTCCCGCCGTCCCAGTTCTGCCTGTCAAAAGCACCTGGGCCACGGTGGCCAGAAACGGACTGCGACAGAAAGCAGTCCCAACTGCAAAGGCTGTGACACAACCTGCGGCAAAAGCCCACCAAAAAGAAACCCCCAAGGCGAAAGTCTACAAGCGACTGTTCCTTCGCCTTGAAAAGGACCACCCGTGGCGAAAACTGTCCACAAGTTGCGTGAGAAGTAAATTGGAGATGAGATTCCTTTTCTTTCACGATAAAATAACCTCGCTTCATCGAGTGAGGACCGGCTTTGCTATGCTAGCAAAGGACGAAAAAACACGACAAGAGATGCTAGATGACTCTTCGAAGCTGGCTAGTGAAAACGCCAAACTCGAGGCCTCTTCAGATCTTGTAGCCTTACAGATACCAAACGTACCTGTAAGTATAATCACAGAGCGAGGCCCTATGGCGGTCGATTCTGAGTGGGTCTTCGACAAGATCGCTGTTATGACCGGCGCAAGACCAATACACGTCCGACCTCATGGGATATGTCGACCTGGGGCACCGCACCAAAACTGGCATGCCCTTTTCGACCGGGAAGTCGCCCCTCGTGCGGGCTTCCGCCTCTTCGACGAGTCTGGTATGGCTAACATTCACAAGCCTCGTCGATATATCGAACAGTGTAAACGCTGTTTTGGCTTCCACGCCACTCGTGGTTGCTCCCGCGCTCCAGGCTGCTGGAACTGCGGCTCCAACATGCACTCGGAAGCCGAGTGCAAGGCCCTTACTAAGTGTCGCAACTGTGGGGGACCCCACCGATTGGATTCTCGGGACTGCTAAGTCAGACCCAGAAAGTCTGGGCTGGTGACAAAAGAGCAGCTCGCGTGGATACGCCACCTCGAGCACGGGAAGTTTGCGGAGGCGGCTCGAGCTAGGGCTGCAGCCAAAAAGGCCGAAGAGGCGATTGTCGCCGCTGCGATGGACGTCTCGATGGCCGAGGCTACAGGTTTCGGAGTGTTGGAATCTGAAAAAGAAGTTTGAGGACACAGCAACCTCGACGATGTCCCTCTTGGGGCGTCTACTAACCAATAGCAGGATACCGGCTGGATCAAAGGTGCCTGCTAACTCATCTACTGCTCTCAGCGGAGATTAAGTAAATTTGTCATTTGGAAGGTGTAACGGACGACGGAATGTGTGAGGAGCACATTGACTGGGTCCATTATGGAGGAATCTTCTGGTTTTCGGAGTTGTTTTGATTTTCTTGATTTTTCGTTTCTGTTTAATCAGCTGCGCTTTTGGTAGCGATTCACGAGGTTGGAACGAGCTAGGCTGTAGGAAAGATTACAGGCAACCTTGCCGGCTCCACCTGTCCTTGACCCATTGTGGAAAAAATAGCATTAGCTTAGGACAAAAACAATAAATCAAACAAACAACCATAAGGTCTCCTGCGCTTCCGTGTGCCCGAATGTCAGCACCCGAAAATACAAAGAGACTGCCAAGTCCTCAGCCAGACCAGAAATTCAGATGTCACGATTATAGCGTGCTTACCGAGAGCTTCCGGAAGCAGAAGCCCCTGAAAGTCTGACGCCGGTGGTTTACTCTAGGAAGTCAGGCTCAAAGTCGATGGAACGCGAAGGTTGCGTTAGAAGGATTAGCGACGTGCCAGGAACGGACATTTGCGCATACTCGGATGGGTCATCAGAAGGACATGGACGCTTCGCCTGGGGTTTTCGTTCTGAAAAAGGATGGGAAACTTATCGGCAAAGGAAGTGGCATCAAGCACGGGAGAGAGGTGCTGGATGCAGAGATAATAGGAGCAAGGAAGGCTCTGGAGGCCGCACTGGAGTTCTTGGAGGACGAAAAATGCAGGAAAGTAGGAGGGTCGCAGCAAATCTACGTGTTTCTAGACAGCCAGCAGGCTGTAAGGGCACTAACGACAGGCTCGTCCTCAACCAGCCTTGAAGATATACGCAAATTCCGTGCGTTATCTAATAAGGCTGAAATATCAGTGAAGTGGGTTCCAGGGCATGCAGGAATCCAAGGAAATGAAGAGGCAGACGCCATGGCCCGTGCAGCACTTCGAGAATTGCCTAGCCCGGACACGCAACTAGGATCCAGTACTCTGGCACATCTTCGGGGCGTCATGAATCGCAGACGGCAGAGATTGCTGGACAGTTGGTGGGAAGATGCCTGTACGCCTAAATACTGCCAACTCAACCTACAGGTGCGGAGACGCAAACCACCTGAACTGTCTCTCTCTAGGCACCTACTCCGGGCACTAATCGCAGCACGAACGGGTCACGGCAATTTTGCGGCATACCATCGCCGTTTTAATAATCCACACGCTCCTATGGAGTGCTCTTGCGGGAAGGAAACTACTCCAAGCCACTTCATCCACTGTAGCCGTTATGCACAACAAACGCGTAGGCTTAGAAGGTCAATGTCACACGCTGACTTTATCAAAAAGCTTCACGGGCCCAAGTGCCACGATAGCTTCAAAAAATTTGCGCAGGAAACCGGCTGTTCTGATAGACGACCTGGCCACTCATCCACTGCTCTCAGCGGGGATCAGAAAATTTAGTCATTGCCACAACGCATGACACGAAAGGGAACGAGGCGAGAATTGTCGTTTCTCTGAGGAAATCTTTCTGTACTTAGATTTAGGGTTGAAGGATGGAGTTTCGATTTCGGAGTCGGAGTAGGTGGTGTCTTCTGAGTTATAATTTACCTTCTACTTTTTCTGTAGCGGGTCTCGCAGTTGGAATGAGCTGGGCCTGTAAGCAGTGATCCCCGCCGGCCCCACCAGTCTTGTACCGATAGTGGACCTAGAGCTTTAGCTTAGGACTTAATTATTAAAAAAAAAAACCCTCCACAAGGTCTCGTGTTGATCAGCTCAGTCTACATTAACTACCCGACGTGCCGATACTTTTAAATAAGCCCGATATATTATAAATGGGCCAAGGCCTACCTGCCATGCGCCCCGAACTATCGCAAGAATTCAAAGTTATTTCCCAGCTGAGACTTTTGTATTCTAATACAGCAAAGAAGATAGTTATATATGTGAAAAGGCAAGTTATCCATCACCTAGACCAGAAGTCTTTCAATCTGAGCTCTAGCAAATACAGGCTAAGAATTTATAATTTGGAGTACTAGTTAGTCTTGTTATTGCATGCTTCAAAAATGCATGTTTCATGAAGCCATTTACTAAAAGCTATGGCACCCTTGGGAGATCCTAGAATCCAGCGAATCCCAGTCGTTGGGTGTTTATTTCCACTGCATAGGCGGGATCGACTCCGATTGAGTCGGATATGATTTAATTTATTTTGTTCATTAACTCGTTAGGTACTGTGAGGTCACGGTCAGAAGTTTTCAGTGGTGTTACGTGGAGCGCATATTCGCTTGAGGGGCTGGATCCCTGTTAGCTGTCGCTCGGCAGGGAATAAAAAATATGTCCTGGATTTCAAGGCCCATATGAAGGACACAATTTGATTTATTGCCACTGTGGGATCAGTGCAAGCACAACCCATTAGCAGTTCCATTCCGGATTAAAAGATGGAAGAAAGCATTGCTAGAATTGTTAAAGACTTCAAGGTGCATAAGTGTACACAAGGAAGATTGATTAGATTGATAATAAGTAGACTTTAAAAGAAGAGATTAGGGGGTAGTTGCTATGATAGAGGTTGGGATAAGTTTTGCTGTTAAGTAGAAATAAATTGACATAGCTATGAAGCTGAATTCAATATGATTTAAAAACATACTACAATCCATGCACCGATCCACCACGACCACTTCACTATCTGTCAACCACTATTATACTACACATCTCTTTTCATCTTGAGCCGGCAAAAACGAGCTCTTCACTTTCCAGTGGTGCCTGTGTAATCGCTCAGTATGCTCTGCATATCTGGGATAGCCAAGAGGAATCGCATCCAAATCGGAGTCTAAAGCGCTCACAACCACATCTAAAATCGACGACTTCTCGTCAATGTCGGATCTATCATTCTCACACGAGTCCTCCACCTCAATCTTACTACACAACCTCGCCTAAAATACCGATAATGGCGTTACTCCAATTGCTACCGGAAATTTGCCTCATCAAAAACCGGCCATTTCCAACTACACATTTACGATGCTATGTATACCCGCGAGGAGGAATTGTTGAAGAGTCAGTCTTCAATCTTACCGCGAAAGGAAATTGCTTAGTAATCTGGGTGTACTGAACATAGTTGTAATGTGTCTAGACAGAACATAATGTAATAATTTAATATAATACAACTTCTGAGCCATTCTATCTTCAAGAGATTATGAGACCAAATAGCTCTTAGGAAGCACTTAAATTTAATTAATGTTATTATCTCTAAGTTCACGGTACAATCGCTTTTTTGAACCAGTAGATTAACTGTAGGTCAGCCATCGACACGAAGAACCAGCATAATTAAATCAAAGATATTGATAGAGCTAACAAAGAAAATTCACGATCCAAACAATCACTTCAATAATTGTATTACGATGTCTCAAGAATCTGGATCAACTTTGATGCTTGCATGTAATCTCAAGCTTAAGGGCGAACAAACTTATTAAGACTGGAAGTACAATATTGAGAATATTGCTCGAGTTTATAGATTGCGCACTTATTACCATCCTAAAGCACTTGCACCTCCTAAATTTGTGGACGAGTTTGATGATGACGTTACGGAGAAAGATATTATCGCATTCGATAATTGGGCCAAAGGCGACTCAAAGATGAAGCGATGCATCTCTAATAATGTTTCTTAATCAATTGCCAGTCAAATCAACAGGCTGAGTATCGCTAAGGAAATGGTGGATATGCTGGCTAATCAATACGAAAGTTCTGGAGTTGTACTGAATCAACAAGCCATTGCCAGATATATCACAATAAAATACTCGGATTTTTCAAACATGGACGAATTCATCATTGCATTCCAAAAAGCCATCGACACCCTGAATCGCCTTGAAATTTCTCCGCCTGACTCTTGGCACCCCTTGATCTTTTTAGAGGCTGTGAATGACTCGTTTCCTACATGGACTGAAAGATAGCGAGCGACATGTAGAGGTAAGAATGACATTACACTAGCTGAGCTGGTTCATGATATCAAAGATGAAGCCCGTGCAGAATCAAAGTCCAGAGGTGGCCAAATGGCATTGTATGGATATAACCATGGGCAAGAAGGAAAATTTGGATCAGGTAGCCAGGGAAAGCCTGAGACCAGATCAAAATTGACAAAGTGCGACACATGTCGCAACCCCAAGGTACGACATGAGAAAGGAAAGTGTTTTGACGACCCGAAGAATAAAGAATCACGAAAGCAATGGGAAAAGAAACACAACAAAAAGTGGAAGAGTTTTGCCAAATACAGGAAGACCGTGAATGGCGAAAATAAAGCGAATAGCAGTAACGATGATGAAGAGACTCCAAGATTTGGAGGTCTAACATGTATTAACCTGTCTAATCTCAACACGAAAGATTCCGAGCGTCGGATTGTTGACATTGGCCCCTCCTCGCACATCGCAAACTCTCTCACCAAATTTGATACCTACAAAGAAATTGATAATTTGCCCATGATAGCAACAGCTAGCGGGCTTATTCAGCCGCGAGGTATAGAAACTGTTACACTGAACTGTATGCTATCAGATGGAAAATCAAATCCATTCGAGTTAAGAGATGTTCTATTCTTACCGGAATGACCAGTAAACTTATTCAGTGGTGATAAGCTACTCAAAGTAAAGGAATATGTGAGGGATGGAAAAATGTATGGGCCTGATGAAGTTGAATTTGGCACATTTGATAATTTACTCTATATAATTGAGTCAATTGTCACAGTTGCCATGCCCGCATTGTTACATCAGCCAAAGTTAACACTCGACCTTTGGCATTGCCGACTTGGCTATTTGGGCTTGAGAAATATCAAAGCAATTGAAAAAATTACCACTGGAATAGCTTTCGGACTGAGTAACCCTTCGATCGCGGAACCAAATCTCTACAAATCGTGTGAATTATCTAAACCTCTTTGCCATGTCAGGAAAAATGTCTTTTCGAGATTTCGCAATCCTTTCGATTCAGTATCAGTAGATGTAGTTATGGTCAAGCCAGCTGGTAAAATGCTAATAAATGATTCCTGGGTTTCTGTTTGTTACTGTACAATTTTTACTGATGCAGCTACATCGGCACAATGGGGATACTACCATCATGATAAAGGTAGTGCAAAAAATGCCATCAAGTATTTTAACGCACTAATGAAGAATCAATATAAGGCTGTCGTAAAGTCTTGGATAATTTATGGTGGAAAAGAGTATTCACCGCAATTAATGGGAGAGCTGGCTGCTAAGTCAGGTCAAATAATTGAAATATCAACACCATACTTTCCTGAACAAGATGGACGCGCTGAACGCTGAATTGGTATCATTATATCCAGAGTTCGAACAGTTGCAATAGATATGAGTATCCCAAAGTTCCTCTGGCCTGAGCTGGTAAGATCCCAATTACAGATTGCTAATAGAACCGCCACCTCCGTGTTGAATGGGGAGACGCTAATTCAAGCATTCAATTGGTTGATGCTAGGTATCAATGAAAAACCGGACCCCAGCCATTTAAGAACCCTAGGCTGCAAGGCTTATGTCAGTATTCCCGTTGAACGCAGGGTCCTCTCACAATAACTTGATGAAAGAGCCGAAGTTGGTCTGTTAGTGGGATATGAAGGGAGTCATATCTATAGAGTATATATCCCGGCCCGACAGAAAGTGGTTTGCTCATCAAACATAAGGTTTGACAAAAATAGTTGTGTTTCAAGTCGCTTTACAGAGGGCGAGTTTTGGAATAAGAATGACTCCATCTGCAAAATTCCAGTTCATGTAAGTAGTGAGGAAGATATAAATACTCCTATCCAACAGGAATCTCTCGCAAATTCTCTCACACCTTTCGAACAATTGAGTTATGATGAGCATCAAAATGATGAGGGAAACTTACAAGCTATCCATGATCTTATTCAAGATAGAGAACTGGTTGGAGAATGCGCCAATGAAAATAGGATCTCAGATATTGAGGAAAACCCAGAAAGTTACCATAATGATGTTATCATATCTGAAGAAACCCCGGAAAGTTTGCCTAAAGCTAGCACTAATTGTTGTGGTCGGCCATCTGGAAGAAAGAACAAAGTGTATCAAAAAGTGGATAGAGTTACACGAAGTACTGCTTACAGTCAAAAAGATGATCAAGTAACAGCTTTTCGAAGCTTCTCGTGTGCTTCACAATCACCCCTTACAGTTAGCAATGAATCCGATCCTATGTCACTGGTAGAAGCCATGAATGGTGAAGACTGTATTAAATGGAAAATGGCAGTAGACGCTGAATATAGATCACTTGCAAACAAACAGACCTGGACACTTGTTAAATGTTCTGAATTGCCGAAGGATAAAAAGGTTTTAACTGGAAGACTAGTTCTTAAGACAAAACGTGACAAAGATGGTCAAATCCTTAGATACAAGGCTCGCTGGTTTGTGAGAGAATTTGAGCAAAAATATGGGCGCGATTTTACCCAGACTTATGCTGGTGTCTGCTGTAACACAACTTGGAAAATTGCAATAGCTCTGGCTGCAAAATTTGACCTGGAAATTGAACAGATGGATGCAGTGACCGCTTTCCTTAACAGTGATGCAGATGACAAAATCTACGTAGAAGTGCCACCAGGATGGATAGAACTAGGAATAAATTCCACGTACTCTCTTGTATGTTAGCTTCAAAAAGCTCTATATAGACTAAAGCAGGCGCCCAGACTATGGCAAAAGCATCTGCGAAATTGCCTTGCTGATGTAGGACTTACACCTCTTACCTCCGATAATTGGATATATCAACATAAGCAATCAGGCATCCTCATAATTACTTATGTTGATGATTTCCTTATTCTTGGGAAAAATATCAACCACATCAGAAGCCCAAAGAAGAAACTAGCTGAAAAGTTTCAACTTGAAGATCTTGGTTCGGCTAGTTACTTTCTTGGTGTCTGGATAACAAGAGATCGACCTCGGAGAAGAATCTATTTAACTCAGGATGCATACTCTCGCCAAGTCCTAGCGAGATTTGGTCTTGAAAATTGTCGACCTGCTGATACACCTATGGCAGCAGGATTTGAAACATTCCTCATTCCATTTGATGGTGTTGCAACGTCAGCTGGAGTGAAAGAATATCAGTCGAAGATTGGCTCACTACTCTACCTAGCAGTTCACACATGTCCAGATATAGCGTTTGCATGCTCTGCATTTTCACGATATCTATCAAATCCATCTAAACATCATCTTTTGAGCGTGAATAGAATCTTTCATTACATAAACAGTACAACTTATCTCGGAATCATGTATGACGGAAACAACTGTCATGGAGGCCTCTATGGCTATTGTGACTCCAACTGGGGTGGGGATCGAGCAACTCGTCGATCATCTGGTGGTAGCGTATTCTTTCTTGCCGCAGGAGTGATTTCTTCTTCTGCTAAAAGCCAGCCAAATGTTGCATTATCATCCACAGAAGCCGAGTACTATGCATACACCTCGTGTATACAAGAGTTACTATGGATTCAACAAGTTATGCATCAGATGCAATACTCTGGGAAAGACATAGTATCCACTTGTATCTATTCCGATAATCAAAGCAGTCTCGCTCTTGGAGATAATCCCGAATTACACTCGCGTACTAAACATATAGATGTAAAGCATCACTTGATACGTGAGCATCTCGATGCAGGACGAGTTGATGCTTGTTACATATCGACGCATGAAATGGCAGCAGATGGAATGACCAAATCACTGCCGCCAAAGAAGCATTCAAAGTTTGTTGAAATGTTGAACTTAAGAATTGTGAAATTCAACTAGCATAGATTTATTGATTATTGTTATTGGCAAAGGTATGAAGAAGCTCCAAATATAGTTTCAGACTGAAGGGGTGTGTTGAAGAGTCAGTCTTCAATCTTAGTGTGAAAGGGAATTGCTTAGTAATCTGGGTGTACTGAACATAGTTGTAATGTGTCTAGACAGAACATAATGTAATAATTTAATATAATACAACTTCCGAGCCATTGTATCTTCAGGAGGAATTCAAGTCATAATTTACAAAGCTCGGGTCTTGGTCTATAGGGGATCATTGCTCTAATTGGGCTTCACATCTTGAGGAAGAACAGGCAGCTGGGACGTGGGACGGGCGAGTGAAGAGATCACAAATGGGCATTCTGCGACGCACATTTTTCGAGTATTTTCGAGTATTTTCAAGTATTTCCGACTTAAGGGTGTCTGTGGGTGCCGAGGCAACAATTTAGGATAGTGTTATAGACACTCTAAAAACTGGCAACGATGGAAGGTGTTTTGGTCCGCCTCCTGGTCGTCATCTCCCTGAATTAAAGTCTGGGTAGCATGGACAGCTGCCTCGCTCGAGAAAAGGAGGACTGTGGGGCAATATCTCACGCGGCGGCTATAGACAAGATGACATAGACATGTTAGGGTAGCCAAAGGGTTTTCCTATTTTCCCTTTGGTTGATATTAACGGTTGAGGAAAGAAAGAAAGTCCCTAGCAACACGGCCTCGAGTGGTATCAGCAAATGCACCCACTACATGAGTATTACAATTGTCAAACTGAGTTATCGTCGCTTATGGTTGACAGAGAAGCTAGTCTTCACCGTGTCATGCTCTTTGAGTGCAGGGCTTGTGCCCGTGTTATAATAACAAGGTCATAAGGGGACAGAGGAATACCTGAAATGGATGCAGATGATTATAGATGCGCGGATATCATTGATGTGGCTGTAGTGAGAAGATGCGTTGGAATGGACAGTAGTGAGATGGTTAATTTACAATCTATCTGCGGAAGTATTGCTTCCTTATATATACATTCAGTACCCCAGTCCTGATCACGCACTCACCACAGGTGCTTCCTACTTCTGTCACAGTAACCACTTCCATAGGCCCTGCCGATATCTCCTGTCACAACATACTATTGCTACTGGTTGCTAGTGTGGAACTCCCGGGATTGCAGAGCTATACACCGTCGTCACATTATGTGCTGTTGCCCCTCTGTAGTCATCAGAGTGATGTGCACCTCAGTCTAAACGCATTGGTCCACCAGGCAACGCTCGGATGTAGAGATGTTGCCAGAGTGATTGGGTACTTAGCTGTGCTATCAGTGCCCTAATCTCATCTAGCTTACTGCGGCCGAGTGTCCGAGTGCCGCAATGGTGGGAGCCTGATGAGGCTCGATCGGAGCTGACCCGAGGTACTCACAACACGTAGCCGCACCCCAACAAACCTTGTTTATGCTGCGTATGAAGTGGGACAGTTGCTGTGCCTTACTACACCATTCCTGAACGTGCCGTCTGAATGATAGCTGAGAACCAAGCCAAACTCCGAGCCATTTAATATGCGGAGAAGGCATAATAAGCTGTTCCCCAACTCTAACCTTTAGGTTGGATGAGTCTAGTTTCTTCTTCGATCCTCCCCCAATGACTAGGAGCTCAGACTTCGAAGGGTCGAATCTTATCATGTGTATTGCAGCCAGTTGGAATATCCTGTCTACTTGAGCCTGGGCAGCCTCAACAGCTTCAGAAGGACTTTTACCAACTCGGACAATTGTGATGTTGTCTACATATCCAAATCTACAGTTAGTTGTGCCATCCTCGAGTAGAATCAAGATGTATAACATGAATAGAAGTGGCGAAAGTGGTGATTCTTGCGGGACACTGCACTCAACAAGTTTCTCGTCTGTTACGCCTTTTTAATGTCTTAACAGGACTTTTAATTTTTTAAGAAACAATTCTACCCAGCGACAGAGTGATAGCGGCCAGCCCTGACTTCGCATTTGTGCGAGCAGCCAATTGTGTAGCACTGCATCGAAGTCACCTTGAATGTGCAGCGTGACCATAGCTGTGACTTTATTAGATCTCATTGCAGATTCTTGTTGTAATGAGTGGTCTATGAGGATTACATTAGATTAGAGTGGCAACTGTGTTGGCTGAAATTCAGTGCACAGACACCTCAATCTTGTACATAGGAAAATATATCTCCTCATTAGATCAATATAGTCTTCAATACACAACAATCAGACCACAAGGTTATCACGTCCTGCGCATAATGCTAAACAGGAGCTGAAGCTCATTGACTACTGTAAGCTCATAATCATAACACTTCTGCATTGTGTGTGACTGTGACGGAAACCAAGTTGGTGATGAATAAATCGATTTAATAAACTGTATGAGGAGAAAAGCTAACTCTAGCTACTACTAACAGGTATTTATAAGAGTTTATCCTCCTCGTGAATCTACAGACGAGTGACTTGTCCTTAGACACAATACTTCTTACCCAGCCACGTATTTCCAGGTGTCACTAAGTTGTAATAACGCTTCAGCCTCCTGAGTAGTAGGGCTGTTTCGTTCAGCTTCATCTCCACCCCCATACAGCCTCATCATAAGGATTCTTAGTATCAGGCTTAGGTATCCACCTAAGCTCAAACTACGGTCAAACCGTAACATTACCCCCCCCGTTTACCCTCTCCTCTTCTCTTTCCTTAATGCTGGCCCATTATTTGTCTCTGCAGAACCCCACTTTTTCTCCCAAACGTCTAGAGCTGCAGCATCTTGCAAATTTATGAGTGATTGTTATGATATGAGACAACAAGGTAGTCGAGGCTAGGGCATTGCGTGTGGCTCAAGGCCACAGCATACATCACTAGTGTACTCGTTAGGCGAGCATGTATATAGTTTCATAGATGTACCCACAATAAATGGACACAGGTGTAGTCTTATACTTTCTGTCCACATACCTACAGTATAGTATTGTATGAGGCTACTCACTGTCAACCACAAATTATAACATCATCCACTCCTCATCACTCCGCAATGTGACTTCCGCATAGCTCATAACCACAACAGTGATGTCCACTCTGGCTGTGCCATTCCAGTCCACTTCACTAACGCCTGTCGCTCACCCTTTTTTGTTTTGCACCTGAGCACCTCGTCAATCTGGTACTCTTCTTTGCCATCATTACTAGTGATTGGTCCTGGGTTTTCATCTTCTAGTATCTGTGATGGCAACGGATTTTCTTCCGCAGGTATGAGCAAATCCACATGAAATTTATTATGAACTTTTCCTGGTATATTCAGTTGCACTACCTCAGGCGAAATTATTTTTGTGACAGTATACTCTACGTGCTGCCAGCCTAATTTTTTGGAAGGTTGATCTTCCAATCTAATATTCTGTAAAAGGAGCCAAACTTTGTCACCGACTTTGTACCTTGGTGCTGGCTGTCTCTTCTTATCTGCCAAATCTTTGTATTGTTCCTGAATGGCTGCCATGGCAGATTGCATAAAAATGGTGACCTTTTCTAACCTTTCGACAAATTGTTCAGCCCTTTCTTTTACTGTAGATGCTGGAATGATTGACTGATTAGTAACAATTTGGATTGGGTTCACATGATGTCTGTGTGTCGCAAAAAATGGACTTATGCTGCCTAAGGATACAACGTCTCGATTATTTATCGCAATTTGAGCAGCAGCAAGTGAATCAGACCAATCATGTTGGGTGTAGGAAATATATGCTCGCAGGTATGTTTGAACTTCCTGGTTCATTCTTTCCGTTGCTCCATCAGTTTGAGGATGGTAGGCTGTACTTAGCCTCTGTTCAATTCTGACTAATTTGCAAAGTTGTCTCCAGAATTTACTATTCCAATTAGTGCCTCTATCGCTGGTTAGAGCCATTGGAAATCCATGATAGTGTCAGTGACATTCTACAAATTGTTTAGCACAAGATTCTGCATTCATTTTGTCCATAGCTTCCAGTGTCACTGATTTCAACAGTCTATCAGTGATTACCATAATATTTGTTGCACCATTTGATTTAGGAAGTTCCACCATAAAGTCAATGGAAAGCTCTTGATGGAATCTATCAGGTACTGGTAACGGTTTCAGAAGCCCCTGTTTCTGGTGTCGCCAAATTGATGACCTTCCGCATACGTGACAACTTTTACTGAACCATTTGACTGACTTGCTTATTCCCGGCCGGAAGTATTCTCTAGCGACTTGGGCAAGCGTCGCATCTCTTCCAGGATGGCCAGTGACGGCTGAGTCATGAACGTTCTGTATAATTGCCGTTGTAAGAGGTTCATAGAGAGGCACCCATATCCGGCCTTGGTAACAAACTACTCCAATATCATCGTCAAATTCGCAAGCAGCGATCGTTGCTTTAATTGGAGTAGGCTCGTTTGAACCTTCTATTTGCAACTTGATGTCTTTGGGCCATACGCGCTCTCCGCTTTGTACCGCCATAGCAACTTGGATATATCTTTCATCATTTTTTATTGCTTGGTTCCAAAGCTCCTGTAAATCTTTGTTGGCGAATATTTCATGGCCTTCCGCTAGATTAATATTGCTGATACACAACTTTGACGCATGGATTGGCGTTAAGACTTGGCGCTTGCGACTCAAAAGTCGAGGATCACCTTCCTTAGGTCTATCTTGATCCCTCCTTGAAAGTGCATCTGGACGTTCATTCTCTGCACCTCTCCTATATACCAGTGTATATCTAAATCTGGATAGGAATTCAGCCCATCGAGTTTGCCGTTCTGTCAGCTGTCTTGTAGTTAAAAAATATTTCAGATTCATGTGGTCACTTAGGATAGTAAAAGCCTGTGCTAAACCTCTCAATTCTGCATCCCATTCCTTCATACTTGCTACAATGGCTAGAAGTTCTTTATCATGAATTTTGTAATTCATTTCGGCTCTGGTTAACTTCCTGTAGTAGTATGCTACTGGTTTCCATGTGGTGTTTTCTTGTTTCTGTAGCAAACAGCCACCAAGCGCAAAACCAGAGCAATCTGCCTCCAACATTGTTTCTCGATCAGAATCCCATTGGGCCAGAGCAGGCTCGGCAACAAATTTTTCCTTTAGCAATTCAAATGCATCATCTTGTTCAGAGCCCCACTTCCAAGGTGTACCCTTGCTTGTTAGAGATGTTAAGGGGGCACAGATCCTTGAAAACCCCTTGATAAAGCCACAATAGAAATTAGCAAACCCTAGGAATCCTCTTAGCCCCTTTGTTGTTATAGGCGCCTTCCATTCTGATATTGCCCGAACCTTTGCTGGATCCATCTTGACCGAGGAGTTCCCACTTTCTGAAGATATTATAAAGCCCAATTATTTTGTCTCTTTGACACGAAACTCACACTCGTCAATATCTAATCCCAGACCAGCTTTCTGAAGCTTTTCAAGTACCAGCTGTACGTGTCTTTGATGTTGCTCTTCATCTCTGTTGGTGTAATGAGAACGTCATCTACGTAAGCCGAAAAGAAATCATCGAGATACTCACGTAAGGCTTCGTTAATGTATCTCTGAAAACTTGCTGGTCCCCCACTCAACCCAAGTGGCATAACAAGCCACTCAAATAACCCCAATCGTGTTCTAAAGGCAGTTTTCCATTCATTGCCTTCCTTGACGCGCAATTTATGAAACGCGGATTGCACATCCAACTTGGTAAACCATTTGGCTCTACTTAGTTTAGGTATTGTCTCTTTAATCAGAGGGAGAGGATATCAATCAGTCTTCGAAATAGCATTTAAGGCACAATAGTCTACACAAAATCTCAGACCTCCGCCTGGTTTTCGAACAAATAATACTGGTGCCCCTGCTGGTGAACTACTTGCACAAATGTAGTTTTTGTCAAGAAGTTCCATTAGAGTCTTTCTTAGCACCAATAATTCATCTCTTGACATTCCATACAGGGGTCCCCACAATATTTTTTTGTCAGGCTCAAGCCCTATCTCGTGATCACGTCCTTGCCAATGAGGTGGTAGTTTGTCTGTTAGCTCTTTCCGAAATAGGTCAGCAAATTGTTTACAGTAGTTTGGGAGTCTGTCCAAATTTGTTAGTGACTTCTTTGTTGGCGCAAGCGCTTTCTGAATGTCTGCCAGCGTTATAGAAAATAGCTGGGTTTTGCCAGCGCTTGACTTCCTGGCCTTCCTGACAGTTGCAAGGAATACCCCTGCCAACAAACTTTTAATATTTGTGGTTCAATAAGATGAATCCATCATTGCATGTTGGCTCTTTACCATACTCTCATCGGTCGATTGTTCACAATAGCTTCTCCAATGTCCATAAAACATTCCCTTGCATTGTAAATAACGTCTTCCCGCTCCATCCATGGTTTTCCCAATATGAGATCATGAGACAACATTGGTATAACATATGCATACAGCCTGCGTTTATACCCATCAATGTCTAGCTCCATTCTAACCATTTTAGTGATAAAATCTTGATGGTGCTTATTTTTTGTTGCCTCTGTGAGTTTGCGCGGACGTATCTTTATCCGAGGCAAGTTAGCCTTTTGTACTAATGAATTACTAACAGCGGCTAGACATTCGCATCCATTGTCAATCAAAGTGGGTACTGAGTAAATTCCGTTGATTACAGTGTCTATGATAAACGAAGACCCGTTCATAGCGCTTTCAGCTTCTTTATCTACAGTTGATCTCGAGCTAGCAGCCATTGTCAAAGTTTCATTTTCTTGCATTTGGGGACAATTTAATTTGGGAGCTGATCTTTTAGATACCTCGTTCTTCGGAACTTTGGCCTTGGCTGTATCTACAATACGTTCGGCAAATGTTGCTACTTTGGTATAAGTTTCAGAATTCTTAGCTGGAAGTAGTCGACACTTAGCTATAACGTGGCCAATCTTTCCACATTGCAAGCACGACCCATCTATTTTGCGCTGGTTCAACTCAACACGTGAAACCCACTTCGCACGGACTTTATCCAGACCGGTTATCCTTACACTGCAATCTAAACCCTTAATGTGTAAGTTGGCTTTGGCTGGAAGGTGGTGCGTTATTTCTTGTGAGATTTCCCCTAGTAATTTGCCCCCAGCAACGCCTTGTGTTCCATCGTCGAAGTACCCTGTCTGACCTAACAGGTAATCCCTTGTAATTTCCATACCAACCTTGTCAATTTCAGAACCCAGGATCGACAGGTAATCAATTAGTTCTCGGAGTGTTCTGGGGCGCAGACTACTAATCATGTAATTTCTAGTCGTCTTATTCAGGGAGTTTCGTAGCTGGTATACCTTGCATTTCTCATTCCCTTTCGAACTTGGACTTCGCAAGAGTAACTGTTGGAAGTGCGGTAGATATGACGATAGGTTCTCGTCCCGAAATTGTCGACATGCATGAAATAGTGCGGCCGCTAATTGTTCCTCGTTTCTGTCACAGTAGGTATCACCCATAGCCTGTAACATCCCTAGCGCATCCCATTCCATGCCATTTGCAAGTATACTCTGAAACTGACCTGTGATCATATCTTTCGCTGTTCCAGTTACTGCATGACTAAATAGTTGCATTAAAAAGTCAGACAGTTGAAGAATATTCCGCTCCTCTACATCATGCCTGTATATGTACCTAAGTATTTATTGAAGAAGATATGGTTAGAAGACTGTACTGCTGGTAAATGCTTGAAGCTTATGATGTATATTATTGTGCTACAAAGTTCTACACCTACAATACACTCTATAGACCCTAGTTTAGACCAGCTTACAAATAAAGTCACATGTATTCTAGGGCTCAGTGACTGATACTTCAACAGTATTCCATGTGTGATTGGCCACTTAGTTCTATCCTTGTGATCATATGCTTCTGGCCATTTAAGCGGTTCTTCTTCAATGAAGCATTCTCTGCGTTCTGATTGGCCTCCCACATTAGCTCTTGACGGTTACAGGGTAGTTTTCTTCTCGTTATCTGATCGTTCATGCATTGTTTTCATCATTTTGTTCATCTGAGATTGTAGAATCCCAAGGTCTTTTCTGTGTTCCATTCCTCTTAATCTCATTTCTTCGACCAGTTGCTGCATTTCCGATTGTATTTCTCCATGTGGCATAGATTTCTGGTTCGATAAACTAGTTGCCATAGAGTCTGTTCCGATTTTAAAATTGTTCATTTCTGAACCCATTGTTGATTCTTAGAATCCCTGTGCGTTGAAACCAATAATTAAAGATGCCCTAAGTCACAGTTATCTACGACTGCGATGTACTTGATGACGGGCAAAGAATTTGAATGAGATACATTCTATATTGTGACGGAAACCGAGTTGGTGATGAATAAATCGATTTAATAAACTGTATGGGGAGAAAAGCTAAATCTAGCTACTACTAACAGGTATTTATAAGAGTTTATCCTCCTCGTGAATCTACAGACTAGTGACTTGTCCTTAGACACAATACTTCTTACCCAGCCACGTATTTCCAGGTGTCACTAAGTTGTAATAACGCTTCAGCCTCCTGAGTAGTAGGGCTGTTTCGTTCAGCTTCATCTCCACCCCCATACAGCCTCATCATAAGGATTCTTAGTATCAGGCTTAGGTATCCACCTAAGCTCAAACTATTGCGATTTATGCTAAACCTGGTGGTGTAGTTGATCACAGTTTGAGAGTATGCTCTGAGTTGCAATGGTGGCTTGTTATGGATGCGATTGCGACAATACAGTTGAGGGTGGTATGAAAGTTGGCACTTCAATGGGTCTCAATTGTGTGGGGATTAATTTAATCACTGATGATAATTATGTTATTGTACTATCTACAAAGAATGTGTTACAGTTCTATGTGTGCCAGTAATCGCTTAGATCTGGCTAGTGGGTTGACCACTCTTTTACTTCACTCCCATGTTCTATCACGTGAGGTAGTATAACTGCTCACCACGAAGTCCGCAGATTTGAACAGCGTTAGATCACAACACTTCCCCTCGCTTTGCACATCTGATATGATCTGAAAGTCGGTGATGTATAGATTTAACGAGAGACTTGGTGAGTAGATCGGCAAGGTTATTAGCTGATTTCACGTGGAGAAGTTCAAATTCTCCTTCGTTAAACTTCTCACGAACGTAATGATAATGTACGTCGATATGTTTTGAACGACCGTGAATCCGCGGGTTTCTTGCAAGTTCTTGGGCTCCATTGTTATCAGTGTAGAGCATTGTGTCATACTCTTGGCGCAGTTGTTTTAACCCAAATTTTGTCCAGGTAGTCTGGCGTGCAGCTAGTGACATGGCCATATATTCGGCTTCTGTAGTTGATAATGCCACAGATCGCTGTTGTTTGCTGCTCCATGATATTGCAGCATTGCCTAGGCGAATTACATATCCTGATGTGGATCTTCGAGTATGAGGATCGTCAGCATAGGATGCGTCGGCATACACCTCGAGTACCCTGCTGGTTCCATGCGGGTAAAACAAATCCCAATCGGTTGTTCCAGCTAGATATCGAAGAGTTCGTTTGGCGGCTCGCAAATGACTTTCGTTTGGGCAAGATGAAAACTGGCTTAAGAGTGTGACAGTGTAGGCTAGATCAGGGCGACTCCCTATGACAAGATACATAAGGGATCCAACTATGGCTTGATATTCTTTTATATTTCCGAGACGTTCCTCTTCAGTGCCTTTGAAAAGGGTGACGTTTGGATCGAGAGGAGTACTTACTTTGTGAGCAAGTGTAAGGCCAAAGCGTTCTAGAATCTTCTTTGAGTAACCTTGTTGAGAGAGTCGGATACCTGTTTTTTCTAGTTTAATCTGTAGTCCAAGGATATAATGAGCATTTCCTAAGTCCTTGCAATCAAAATCTTTTCCGATACATGACTTGAGGTTTTGGCTAAATTTATTATCTGAACAAAAGATTAGTATGTCGTCAACGTATATCGCTACAAAGGCGTTTTCTGTTGGATGAACGAAGACGCATGGGTCGAAATCTGCTATTTCGAATCCTTTTTGTTGAAGTGATGTCGATATGCAGGCGTACCATTCACGGCCTGATTGTTTTAGACCGTAGATACATTTACGGAGTGCAGCACATTTTCCAGATTTTCGGTATCCCGGTGGAAGTTCCATGAATATTTCTTCCTTTAAAGAACCGTATAAGTAGGCCGAGTTTACGTCCATTTGTTGTGGTATCCATTTATTTTGGGCAGCGATGCGAATTAACATGCGAAGGCTTTCGTATCGAGCAACAGGGGCAAAGGTTTCATCAAAATCATAACCAGGAATTTGACTGAATCCTTGAGCTACTAGACGTGCTTTGTACCTGTCAATTGAACCATCAGCATGTCGCTTTATTTTAAATACCCATTTAGATCCAACAACATTGCGCTGTGACGGCCGGGCAGTTTCATCCCAGGTGTGCTTTTGTTCTAAGGAGTTAATTTCCTGATCGATCGCTTCACGCCAGTGGTTTGCATCAGACCTTTCGAGTGCCTCCTCGATTGTTGTTGGTTCCTCATTTGTTTCCGGTGCAGTTTGTGCTGCAAGAGCTACAGCATTATATTCAATTTCATCCTGAACATTTTCTACATGCACTAGCTGTCCATGCTCCAAGTCATGTTGTTCCCTCGAGCGTAGCTCAGGGCCATGAAATATAGGTGAACCGTATCTTTGAATAGGCTTTGATGACCTTTTGGGTCGACTATGTACTGATACTTGGTTTTCGCTAATTTCGGAGGTTTGGGGTTGTGCTTTTGTGTGCGTTTGTAATAGTGATTGTCCATGATGATCATGTATTTGCAGCAGATTGGATTGTAATGATCTTGAGGGATTTTCGAGGTTGGATGCTGTGTCTGAAGCTTCTGGTTGGTTTTCGCAAGATATTATTTCCTCCGGGGATATTTCTGTTTCTGCCACTATTGTCTGAAAATTGTTGCTTCGAGTATCAAGGGCGTTTCTTATATTTGCTTCCCCTGAATCGAGCGGCGCAAATTTGACGTTGGGAGATTCGATTACTTTATTTTTTGAAGGGATCCATATCCGAAATATTTTTGTGCTTTCCGTGTATCCCACAAATTTGCCTTCCATAGCTCTTGGTAGTAGCTTTGTTCCTGCGGGTCGCGAGTCCTTGTGAATATGAACAAAGCAGTTTTTGCCAAAAGATTGGAGATGGTGTATTGTGGGTTTAGTGCCAAGTAAGGCCTCATATGGCGTAGTGTTGGGAGGTAGCCGTGAATGAGGAAGGCGATTTTTGAGGTAGCAGGCGGCTGAGATTGCTTCTGCCCACAGCGTGGTGTTAAATCCAATTAACATTGCTCTAGCCATAGTGGTTAATGTTTGATTGTAACGTTCAGCTAATCCATTTCTCTCATGCTCATAGGCTGGCGACATTTCATGTACTATACCTTCATAATTAAAAAGAGAGTTGACGGCTTGATTGACAAATTCTCCTCCACGATCAGTTCTCCAACGTTTGATACTGGTACCGAATTGTGTTTTAACAAAGCGAATAAAATCGAGCATTGTTTGTGCGGTATCATTTTTTCTTCGTAGGAACTTGACCCAGGAGTATCGTGTTTTTCCATCAATAAAGGTAATATAGTATAGGCTTTGGCCAAGTGATGGTACAGAGAATTTTCCGGATAGATCTGAGTAGATAATATCAAATTTACTGGCTGGGATTTCATGGGTTGATTTTGGTACAATGTGTTTAGATTTAGCTTTCTCACATGTTGGACAGTAGAAGTTTGCAGGCGGTAAGGGAAGGTTGTTGCAATTTTTGTACAGTTCAGAAGAGTTTTTAATGGCCGTAGTGCTTGGATGCCCCAGCGCTTCATGGAGATTAAGATAAGTGGCAAAATTTGCATTATATTTCTTCGTCTGTATATAATATGCTTTGTTTCCCGACTTAGCCCACAATACTTCATGCCCAAAAGAATCAATTAAAAAAATATTATCTTTTTCTCCTCTCAGTTTGTATCCTTGCTCCCTTGCTTTATCCCATGAATAAAGTCTCGTCGTTTGAAATGATGGTACCAGCATGACATCGTGGAGGACAGTATTTAAAACTTCTCCCGTACTTGTCAAAAGGTTTAACCTTACCGTGCCTTTCCCAGTTATGGGGACGTATGTGTTGTTGGCGATTTTGACACTTTGACCTTGAACTTGAGTGAGACTTTCAAAATCGCTTTCACATCCAGTCATGTGTGTTGAAGCACCAGTATCAAAGATCCACTTTGTTGAAGTGACAGTCGAAGAATTAGAAATAAGTGCATGGTCTGAGAATTCACTTTCATGAGCTGCAGCACCCGCAATTTCGGTTGGTTTTGGTATTCTTCGCTGGTTTTTCTTTTCCTGGTGTTTTTTCAACTTTTGGCAGCTGGTGTATAGGTGACCCTGGTATTTCATCTTTTTGGATTTGCACCAAGAACATTCTTTTTCGTCTTTCTCTGTAGATTTATAGGCTGTATTATCTATTGAATAATTAGTTGTACTGCCTGTGAGATCTAAGAGCCTAGATTGGACGTCTTCAAAGCTTGTGAGCTCTTTGGTGGCAAGATTATCGACGAGATTATCCATGGTTTTTGGCAATGAACATAAAAGAAATGCACCTTTTATTTCATCATCGGAGGTGAGCGTTCGGAGGGTTCGGCCTAAAGACGACTTCGTTGTTTGCGAGCGTTGTTTTAGGCGATTCCAGGAGGATGTAAATTTCGAAAGGTGATCAGGGATGCTTTCCCCATCGTTTAAAGAGAGATTGATAAAGTATTTTAAAAGTGATATCGTTGTGTTTGTCGTGTCGCGATCATAACGAGCCTTGAACAGGTTCCATGCTTCGTGAGCTGTGTGGCTGTCAATCACCACTGTTTGTAGATCTTCATCTACAGCATTCAAGAGTATTTTGCGCAGTTTAACATTTTGTCGCTTCCATTGTCTCCATCCATCTGAATCTTTAGTCTCCGGTTCTGTGATCTCCCCCGTTATGAGTCCGAATAATTCGCTGTCTTCCAACACAATTTCCCAAGCTCCTGCCCATCTGCGGTAGTTTTCGCTTCCGGTGAGAATAGGCATCCGTTTAAGGCTGGCTTGGATTGTTGATGCAGCTGGGTTCGACTTGGGTTTGACATCATCGGACGAGGTAGACATTTTGTTAGAGAACTGAATTTTAGATGGAAGGGTAAATACAATAGAGGATAAATGTTGACTTGAGCTTCCGGGCTATAACCTATTGCGATTTATGCTAAACCTGGTGGTGTAGTTGATCACAGTTTGAGAGTATGCTCTGAGTTGCAATGGTGGCTTGTTATGGATGCGATTGCGACAATACAGTTGAGGGTGGTATGAAAGTTGGCACTTCAATGGGTCTCAATTGTGTGGGGATTAATTTAATCACTGATGATAATTATGTTATTGTACTATCTACAAAGAATGTGTTACAGTTCTATGTGTGCCAGTAATCGCTTAGATCTGGCTAGTGGGTTGACCACTCTTTTACTTCACTCCCATGTTCTATCACGTGAGGTAGTATAACTGCTCACCACGAAGTCCGCAGATTTGAACAGCGTTAGATCACAACACAAACAACGGTCAAACCATAACAGTGACACACAATGCCAGGTCGACTGCTGAGCGTCCTGGTAGCGCGCCGAATAGTTTGGAAGGTATTGCCTTGTACTTTATTGCAAGCCAGGACATACATTTAGCTATAAGTCTTTCCAGTCCCTTGCTTAAGCTGGAGAGTAACTATATGGGGCGCCATCCTTTTGGGCTGGAGAGATTACGTCCATTTTTGGGAAGTACAACTTTAGCTACTTTGAATGGGGGAGGGAAAGTACCCCAAGTTCAAACAAGCCTGGAAGAGGTCCCTAACATATGTTCCAATTGTACTCCAGCAAGCCTTGAGGAGTCGAACGGTGTATTTGTCATATCCCGGAGCTGTTTTTTTACTTCCTATGGTAGATATTGTAACGTCTTCTTGTGACACCTCTCTGTTCCATGGAATAGAATCTGGTTGGTCATTATCCCACGTTTCTATGTCGCTTTTAGAGTCGAATCTTCCCAGAAGGGAATCACGCAGTGCGATTGTCCGCTCGAGTGGATCTGAAAGCCACTGGTTTGGTGCCATCTGGAGGGGAGGAAGCTGTTTTAACAGCTTTGGCTTGGCTAATTGCATGAGTTTGAATACTTGTGATTCTGTCTCTGCTGCCTCGACTTGGTTTGTCCAGTATTCCCGTTTGGCTGACTTTACTACGACTCGGAAAGCCTTACGAGTCATTTCTACATCTCCGGATATCCTTTTGGCTGTCCTGTAGTCAACCTGTCGCCTTTTATAGTCCGCAGTCCACCAAGGCGCTGTTTTCCCTCTTCCTACGGCGGGTGCGCGTCTGACAACTTTGACTGCGTCTTGGAGTACTTTGATTAAATTCTTTGTAAAGTCTTCAATCTCGATTTGACTGCTGATGGGGCCGTGCAATACCCATTGTTTCACACATCGGGCGAACTAGTCTAGATCGCAGTCCTTCACGCGTATTGGTCTTGGAATCCCACTTAGATCCGAGCATCCAGGTGTATCAACTGGTCCTTCAAGGGTAGAGTGGTCTAATGTACAGTGGAAGCGGGTTGAGACTGAAGCACATGCAGTGCCATTACTCCAGGTTAGGTCTAGTATATTCCCATCGCAGTGGGTACTTTCTCCTAGAGCACTTAGTAGCTGCATATAGTTTCTGTGGGCCCACTCCATGATGAGATCACTGTTCCATGTTAGCTGTAACGGCTGGTAAGCCGATTGGTTCCTGTAGCGCATGTTGGCCAACATGAGCCTAGCCTGATATTGGTAGCGTACGATTGATCGACATCAATGTGTGGATATATGATGCCACTCAACAGAATATCAAGGCATCGGCATCTAGTTCGGCAGGGCAGCAGTATTGGACCATACAGCTACAACACATGTAAAGAATCCCATTGGAACCGAGAGGGAGGGACTGTGCCTCAACCACATAGACAATGTATATATAAGTATAGATAGAGACTGAAGTAGTTTTCTCTTCAGAATGATAATTTACATACTATCAACCACATAGTTGCACCAGCGCCTGTTACTTGATCCGTGACATTAGCGGTCTGTCAATGGCTGTCAATACTGTGAGACTAAGTTGAAATCGCCTCCCACTACTGATAGACCTGTTGGCCGCCAGTTTAATAGAGGATCTAGAGTCCCACTAAGACCTGGGGCTCAATATACATTTACAAAGGTCAGTCCACACACCTGCACGAAACAGTAGTCTGACAACTGGCTTAATGATGAGGGTGAAATCTGCACTGCTCGAAGTCCTTTTCTCACAAAAGTGACAGAGCGTGGTCGTGATCTCGGTACTGTATTTCCAAAGGGTATGAAACTGTTGAAGCCAGAATGGCTTTTTTTTGTAAACTCTCCGTCTTCTTGCAAGGTCCATGGTTCTTGAATCATGACTATGTATACTTCTGCTTCCCAAGCTTGCAGCAGCGCTATATCCATGTTTTGCCCACCCTTTCCCACGTTCACATGGTGAAATAGAAGGGTGCTATATTTGTGGTTGTGCATATGAGACTTTGGTGTATTACTCATTATCAAGCATTTTTTCTTCTGGTATGTTAATGACCTTGCGGACCTTACCTTTTACTTGAGATCTTAATAAAGCTGCCTTAAAATCTATGTGTCCTCGCTCTCGAATAACTCGTAGCTCGGCTGGTGCCCGAGACGTTACTTGTCCATTGTATTGCCTTGGCCGGGCCATGCAGCTCAGGTGAGTTGACTCATGCATTCCAGTACAGTTTGAACATTTGGAGATGTTCAGCGAGCATTCGGCTGCTTCATGCGTGCCAGAACACTTTTCATTCTGCTGTCCTTTGACGCAGTTTCTTGTTGAGTGATAGCCCCAGCAGCGTTGACATTGCTCTATGGGGCGTTCACGGGAGAATGGTATAGCAGGGCCACTCTCGTTGAACAGCCCGAACCTTAGGTAGGCTGGTACATGTCTGAAGTGCACGATCCATCTAGTGTAATAGCTGCCTAGTTTGGTTTCGCTTGGGAGAACCTGTATTGGTGTGACTCCACAAACTGCCTGGCACTTCGCCTTCACCATTTCTCTGCTTATTTCGATCCTTCCATCTAATGTACTGATGCATATTGGGACACGAGGGACCATGACCGATGTCCAATCTGAGGCGGGCTTAATGGTGGTTTCCTCCTTTTGAAGTGAAGGTCCTACACCCAGAATTGATTCCCTGGGTGTGTCTGATGCGCACTCCATTGGTAGGCCAGACCTAACTTGTGTCATCGCTATAATTGCTGAAGGTGCGACTCCAGCCTTCTCAGTGATGAGCTTCTTGATTATGACAGGTGATAGCATCCGCTACTGATTTTCTCGCCCCATGCGAACGAAGACTCGTGTGTCCTCTATCGGGGGTTCTTGTCTGGCTGGTTTTGTCTGCACGGTAGGCCTTCGCTTTAACAGGTTGGCTGGCGGATCCGGGAGCTTGGCTGCTTTTCGGGCTATTGTCACGCATGGAGAAGCAGTTTCCCGTGGCTTTTGAGGGGGTTCGTGGTGGGGTTTCTGTTGCGAACCCAACCTAGACACTCCCCGTGCTTGTGGTTTCGGTATGTGTCCATCAAGATTGTCGGGTGTCGTCTATCTGCTACTAGTTACACCATCATCTTTTGTTACGTCTGATATTCGAGACTGCGACGAGAATACGCGTAACTAGTATCAGATCTGTAGTTTGTTCCGTTGTATCCCGTAATGAGGCATTACACTCTAGCCCATGTCATTGCCAGACATCAATGTATATAGACAGTCTCATATCCTTTACTAAAGATCAAGAGTTTCGATCAAGCCTTTACTATAAACATAATTCACATCTACAGATACCCTTTGAAGTTTATACTTCGTTATTTCTCCGTGATTACTCGAAGAGTTCTGCATATTCTTAAATTATTTCAACAGTTTCTCCGCTATTTTTATCACCCTGGGTACAGAGGTTTTCATCCTAGGACTTTCATGGGATGGGTTCTTGCCTTGGGGATTTGCAGCATTGACGTTGACTATCGCAAACGCTGTCACAATGAGTGAAATATTTTCAATGAAAGGCGTAACTAGGACCGCGCCTTCGGTTCCTGCCTTAGATTTCGCCCAGGCGTCAATTTTTTGCAGAAAATCCTGAGTGTCAGGATTGCCTTCTGTATAATGTATATATGTGGAGATAACCGGAATCTAGAGTTCTATGATTCTGGTCTGGCCTTTTGGCCGATCAGTTACGTACCTATTCCATATACAATTTAGGATGGCACCCTTTAACCTGAACATCACCTCTTAGACCCATGCCTCCTCCCTGCTGTCTACATGCTTTCTGACACTGTGTTAGGCTCGTTCACTGCTTTCTTTGACGTTCTGATTGCTCCATGTTGGCAGCATCCCCAAGAAGGCTCGGGTGGAAATAGTCACCTGGATCACTTGACGCCGAGAACGTCGGCCAGTTGCACGCAGCCATGATGCTGCTTGATTTTGCGGGTATAGTTGAGTGGATAAATTTAATTAGTCGCGTGGAGGTGATGATAATGGAGTTATGGTTGTGATTATTGTTTACTTAGGAGCATAATGGGTAAGATGTTTGGAGATTTTACATACCCTGTATTAGTAGTTCCATATTAGCGTGTAGCAAGAGCTAGGTCGTAACATTAGGAGAGAGTGCTGAGAAGTAGTCGTGATACACGTTCCGCATTTTTTTAACCCAATACTTTACCAAATCTACTTCCAGTAGTCCTATATCAGTTGTCTAAGAGAATCATATTCTAATATGCTCCTTGATAAGTGCCACTTCTACTGAGATTAGATAAGCTTCGTACTGAGCAATTTTTTGCACTCTGGCTCCTCTGCTAACGTTTGCTGAATTGATAGGAAGTAGGGTGGCTGATTAGTCACGGCAAGAAGTATTAGACTTTTTAGGAAAAATGAGGTTTGCATTTGGTAAAATCAAAATCTGTCAATCTTTTTTTTAAAGGTCAGAACTTCTTCTCTATATTTAATAATCATATTTGATCCAACATCTACCTCAGTTCTATCCGAAACATCCAGAGCGACGTTTAAACGCTAACTCTGTTTCATTATGCGGAGATGACAATGTCAAAACAACCGCAAAAACAGTTAGTCCGTGATGGAAAAACAACGAAATTAGACGAGACACCAACTTGAATGCCTGAACATGACTTAACGTTTCACAAGAAGCCCTGGTCATTTATACCAGTTTAGCTATTGCTTCACTTTTCTGCTACCAGAAGTTCGTGGGGATGTTTGGGATTTATAGAGCCGGTAAAGTTCTGCGGGATGGGATTAGGCTTACAGCCATGTGATTCATAGAACTGGTAGATAAATTTTGGGTGGAGCTCCAGGCAATCGGTGTCACAGTCTAAAAATAAGCACTTAGGCTACCTTATGATCAGAGGTGGTTTATTTTCCATCTATTGTGAGCTAAAGATTGAAGAGGAAAATAACAGCCATTTTATATGTAATCATTATCCCTCCCAATGATACAGTTTTCCATATGCATCTACGTATCATATTCTCGTATCTCGCTCTTTTGAGGTTTTATAATAATCAGAATGCCACATAAATGCCCCTGCATTCAAGACTAGGTTCCACTCAGGTTTGCGCTGAGCCTGCGTCTTGCAGCGCAGACTACAGGAAAGCACCGGCTTACCAGTCGTCACAATTGGGTTGAAATAGGCGTTTAACTTCACACAGTTAGTCTCTAATTGTTTTCTCGACCGTCCCTCTGCGTCCTTCTATCAAATCGCTTCTAACAAAGTCTGAGACTTTACTGGGCTTGAATGCTCAGGTGTGAGCTCGCAGCTATAGTCATTCATCGAATGGTGAAAGTGGCTGTAAATACATCTGATGGGACAGATATGCTCGTCGGTGGCACCACAGATATTTCTATGATCTACTCAGGAATTTTTAGAAGATCCACAAAAAATTTATCTAGTATCAGAGGTGCAAGTGCGAGAGTTGCGCCAGAGCTAGCACCAATTAAATTACACTACAATGTGACTTCGAGCAGGGATTATTGTTCGTGTTCGGCATCCAAAGAGGAAAAGAGTGCGTAAAAGATGCTGGCAAGTTTCCGGGAAGCGCATGATTCAAGTTGTCGAGGTGAAAGTCGGATTCGCCTCACTATAGCGTGATGCAATAATAGCTTTTGAAACCGCGCCGGCTACAGCGGTTAAAGCGTCCTGTAACGCTACGAAAGTTACAGTTCGGATGCAATACTTCCATTCGTCATTGACTTTGTTTACAGTACCACAAGTCAGTAGAACATTTTTGATCCGTTATCAGGCCCAAGGAGTTATAGTCTCAACTGAGGCATTACCGAAAAAGGTAATAGCCCTAATTTTCTCTCTAAATTCTGCTATCTTCGTTTTCAAGGCAGAGCGTAGCATCTGTTGGTCGACCGTATGTTTCTAAGTATTTAACCGTCATCACCTAGCTTAGATTTCAGATGTAATTGTATGACATGCGCAGAATGCTCTCGAAGCCTATCGTCTTCCAGGATACGAATGAGGGATTATTCTCAACACCTGTCAGTGGTGTCCCCTACAATCCTACAGCTCTCACTGTAGAGTCTGCAGGGCCGAGATCGAGTAACAAATTCCTCACTTCGATGAGGATTCCCAATCGCTTTCGCCGTCTGTATCGTCTTCATCTCTCAACACATTCCCCTATCACTATAATCATAAAGCTAACCACAGTCAGATCAGATGGTAGGGTCGAAGCTCTTCTCATCAACAATCCTCGATCATGGAGGAAAAGCCATCCGATGAGTTTCCGGAGCGTACCCAGCACCCAATACGGAGATGGTGGTTTGGATCAAGTCGACCTCGACTGTTACAAAGAAGGAAGATATGAATGGATATGCGCACCTCGTATGGTCCCGGTGTCTAGGCCTCGCTTGGCTGAGGTTGCAGGTTTTTTTAGACTTTTTTCCGCGCACGCAGTTTCCATTGCAACCATATTTTTTGGGTAGAAGGTTCTGTAGAAAAGGTAGCCGAATTACGCGGGTAAATACTGAGCTGAGTGGATATTCATCAAGGGGAATATATCAATGATCTTTCAAGTACCATAAGAAAATAGGAGCACTGTTTAAAGTATGGCCTGGATCAGAGAGGAGCTCAATGTGCTATGTATTCAATGATTTATATGGTATAATAAACACCTACAAAATATAGTAGCGTATATGATGAATTTATTAGTTTTGGACGCAGGTCTGACCTTTGTAATTATCCACAATGGAGTTTATCAGTTATACTTACACATAATTGTTTTGTGACGTCTTTGAAGATAGCTGTGCTTCTCTATTATATCCAAATACCCATCTGACAATTCGATAGTACAAATAATAGCCTCATCTGTACCTTTCTTTGAAGTAAAGTTTTTTTCCGCGCCACTTAGTATTCGAATCTGAAGATGGCTATAATTATCCTAGATGCAGAAATACTTAGGCAAGCGAATTTTGGACCTGATATTTATTGAAATTTAGCTTCTATCTCATTCAGTGGCAGGACTGTCTCATCCACCAGCGGCTAAGATACTAGAGGATCACTAGTTCAGTGTAACAGAAACTAGTAACATTATCTTTAATCAAATATTTAAGAAAACCCACTGCAACACGGGAATATTTGGAAAACTATATTAGTTTATTCAAGTATAAATAGACATAGAATTTTGCTATCAGGTTTGAAAAAGACATATATATTCTCATGCTTTCGTGTGTGGGAGTCTTCACTTTTTTAAATGAAAACCGGCTTCTTAGGATTTCTGTATAAGGTTTTGGAAAGCAAAGCGATGTTACTCTAACTTAACAATTCATAACGAGTTACAAGATTTGATATTCGAGAGAATTCACACGTAGCCAGTCTAAGTGCAAGGTGTACTTTTAGTTTCAATGTCAGTCGCTTTAATATCTCTCTTCCATTTTATTTCAAGATAGTGTGAGCTCCGCGAGCCTCTAAATACTGTTCTGCAACACCAGGACCCAAAGATCTTATTGTGCCAAATATTTCTTTGTTATGATATCTTAAACGTGTCTTTGGATCGGTGTATGGTGCTGGAAGCCCTGTTATATCGCAGTAGTGTTTCGAATGGGCGAGTGAGGGAGCAGACTCAATATTTGTGTAGGTTAGATTAGGTCCGCTACTTAGACCATTCGATCTAGAGCTCTTTTCTGATACGAGCTTGGAAGGGTTTCGGGATGTCTGAGAAATGCTAGGTTCTTGCGTAGACTCGTTTGAAGCAGTGCCAGCACGAGTAGAACCATCGGTTTGGGGTGGTACAGTGATGCCGTCTTCAAGGTTTGCGAGCAGAGACGCTTCTTTACGAACCGCTTCTCCTAATATGTTTTTAATATTTTTATTTCGTCGCAGAGTCGGTTTCCAGTTTGAGTTTCGGAATGGTTTGTGGACTGAATATATATCTAACTTGCTAATGAGTGCTTGGTGTGCGTCAGCTTCTTCAACCGAAGGCGCCATTTTTATTTTGAGCACAAAAAAAGATTTAGGTCTTGATAGAAAATTTCCAGCCTATGAATGCTAGCTCAACGAGTAGGGAATTTCATGCTAATATTTAATACACGTTGTAGTGTTTAGCTAACAGCGGTACTTCTCAAGGGTGAAATAGATCAGTAGTGCCGTCCAACAATTTTACAAGATCTTGCCTAGAAAATACTCCTCAGGCAGTAATATTTTGAAAGAGACTTGTATCTGGTCTCTAAGGGTGATGTGTGTTTGTAACAAAGGTGTCTGTTTATTTTAGAAGATTGTCAAGATTATTTCGAGTTCTTATATTCAAAAAAGATTCTATGCCGTGTTTACTTTTCTATATGGTAGCTATTGATTGCTCTGAATGAGGCCAAAAACTATTCACAGTATACGCGAAGAGATTGGATAATTTATAGAGTGGGTGTTAAATATGATCTGACTGTGAGCGGACTTCAAACTTGTTGGGAGTTACTTGAATAAATAATCAGTGGAAACGTTGTTTGCTACGTCCTGTACTGCTACTTTCAATTTTTAACAAGACGAGGGTTCTAAATACATCTGAACAAATTCGCACAGGTATGAGTATCGAAGGATGCACGACAAGCAGTAGATTATCTAAGGATAAAGACTTCTATCTAAAATAGTTCTCCCATGCATATCTGTTGCGCGTCATAGGCTCTGCTTTGATCACGAACACGATTTACAACCTGTCAATCAAAACATCATCAACGCGATGCCCCTGACGTCGAAACCTAGCCTAAATACATTTTCATTCATTCTACCCAAACGAGACGGCCGGCCTGCGGAAATTAAGATCTATTATCAAAATAATACCGTCCTCTAAGCGCCTACAACTTTTCCTGACCCATGTTTCTGGACCTCTATTCTGTGGTCAACGATGGTACCTGCTGCAGTTACTGATTCAAATCAAGGATCAGTACTTGAAATGACAAATCTGAAGACCTACACACCCCCCGAAATACGCCCCGATAACTTCATCGAGCCACATATAGATCTCTATAGGGCTGCAAAAGCACGCAAGCCAGGTAGCACTGCAATTATCATTGATAATGGTAGGCTCTCACATTTAAATACTAGTATTTTATTTAACTAATAATTAAATTAAAGGTTCTTCAGCAACTCGAGCTGGATGGTCATTCGAAGATGCACCGCGAATAAATATTACTCCCACATTCGCCAGGTACCGAGACAGAAGAATTGACAGAATATATGCCTTCGTTGGAACAGATATTTATGCAGACACAACCGCTCGAGGACACATGAGAAATGCGTTTGAAGCAGGAAGTAGTATTGTAAGTAGTTGGGACGTGATGGAGTCGGTACTGGATTATGTTTTCATCAAGATGGGAATAGATGGAGCTAACGGCAATGTCGACATGCCGATTGTTATGACTGAAACGGTGGCTAATTTGCCTTATTGCCGAAAAAGTACGAGTGGCTTTGCTTACAAGAGAAACTACGTTAACTTGGGCAATAGCAATGACAGAAATTATATTTGAAGCATACAGAGCACCATCCATAGCTTACGGAATCGACTCTCTCTTTTCCTACGCGTACAATGGTGGCAAGACAGGACTAGTTGTGTCATCTTCCCATAGTTCCACGCATGTAATACCTGTATGGAATTCTAAAGCAGTCTTGACTCAAGCGACACGCCTCAACTGGGGTGGGTCACAAAATGCCGATTACTTATTGAAATTATTACGTCTTAAGTATCCAAACTTTCCTGGAAAGATTAACCCTTTGCAAGCCGAATACATGTTCCGGGAACACTGTTATGTGGCCAAAAATTATGACGATGAGCTAGCTACGTATCTTGATTCACAGTTTCTCCAAGATCATGACCGCGTGATCCAGTTTCCATACGTCGAAGAGGTTGTAATTGAAAAAAGTCAGGAAGAGCTCGATAGAATAGCAGAGAAGAGGAAAGAAAGCGGAAGACGATTACAAGAGCAAGCTGCCAAGATGCGCCTGGATAAGCTCATACGGAAAGAGCAGGAGCTTGAGTATTATCGAGACCTTCAATCAAGGCTAGTTGGAGAGACAAAAAAGGAAACCAAGCGAATTCTCGACTCTGAAGCTCTCAAAGACGAGGCTGCGCTTGAGAGAATTATTAAAGAGCTTGATAAATCTATTCGAAAGGCACGAACGAAGGATGTGGGCGGACCAGATGCTGACGAAGAAGCCAACGAACCTGATTTTAGTCTGCTAGAAATTCCAGACGAAGAGTTAGATGAAGCGGGTATTAAGCAAAAACGTCATCAGCGCTTGATGAAGTCCAGTCATGAAGCTCGTGCGCGAGCCAAAGCTGAGAAAGAGAAAGAAAAGGCTCGTGTGGCCGAGATCAAGCGTTTGGATAACGAAAAGCGAGATAAAGACCGAGAAGGATGGCTCCAATCACGTCGTAATGCGAGATCAGAAACCATACAAAAGATGAAGGATCGTGATCGCCTCAAGGCGGATCTTGGAAACCGGAAATCTTTGGCTAGCCAAATTCGCATGAAAAGTATTGCTAACTTAGCTTCTGATAATCCCTCTAAAAAGCGGCGTCGCGGTGGTGATGACGACAACTTTGGAGCCAACGACGATGACTGGGGTGTTTATCGTCAAATTGCTGTTGGTGAAGGCAGTGATGACGAAGAGGAGGAGGATTTGGGAGAAACTTTGAAGAAATTAGAAGCAGACCTACTGGAATGGGACCCCGACTTTACCGAACAACATACACTTGAGGCTCAATCAGACTGGACAAAAAGTCTCCTGCATGCCTTCCTCCGCGGCCCGAGACCGTACGACGCAAACTCTCAGGCTGAGGCCTACCAAGTTCATCTTAACGTCGAGAGAATCCGTGTGCCGGAAGTATTCTTCCAGCCGTCTATTGCTGGACTTGATCAAGCCGGGATTGTAGAGATTGCTGCTGATATATTGACTCATAGATTAAATAATTTCAAACCCCAGGAAGCCTTTCTGAAGGATATTTTCCTAACAGGTGGAGCAGTACTTCTTCAAAACTTTGATGAGAGATTGCGAGAAGGGTTGAGAGGTTACCTACCTGCTGAGGCTGCAGTAGCTGTTAGGAGAGCAAGTAACCCTATATTAGACCCCTGGAGGGGTGCGGCAAGATGGGCTAGTGGGGAGGAATGGAAGTCAGCTGCTGTGACTAGAGATGAATACTTAGAGTATGGCGCTGACTACATGAAGGTATGTGTGAACGTCAATTTCGAGCTTCTCCTCTACATTAGTTGATTCAATTATTCTAACAATTGATTAAAGGAACATAATTTGGGAAATGTCTTTTAGATACAACGAGGGCACAAATTTGGGATGGAGTCGTGATGGCTAAATCGAAAGATAAGTCATTGAATCATAAGTTGTGGAAAAAACGTAGATTTATAATGTTCAGTAAAGAGTTAGACCCACGGGGATACCAAAAAGTCTATGCTTGTTTGTTTAGGGGACAGGATAGATATAATTAATCAATGTAAACGCCTTCCTGACCATTACCAAGACTCTCCCAACGTATCAAACCTTAACGCCCACCGTTCAATTTATTCAAGTTAGATCAGCTTGAAAACGCACATATTGTTATTATAATGGACCAGGCAATACATCATTGACAGGATGTAGTTGAGAATGAATATCATCATCGTTTGTTGTGTTATCTTTGTATCGCTTGTTGTGATCGTAGGATTCCTGCTTTATTCCCAAACTAGCTGCAGCCAGAGATCTCGCAGTGCTTGCCTGCAGTGAGTTCATTGGAGCCACTGGTGCATGATGTTCCAGTCTAGTATGCGGGTGTGTTAGATTTATATTTGGTGGTGGTTGAGGACATTCGCCTTGAGACTCAATGAGGCGTGACTGTAGATGGATAATATATTCGCGGAGGGAATAGTTCTCAGCCTGAGATGCCTTCAAGCTATCATTCATGTTGTGTAGTTCGCGGACCTGTTCCTCTAACTTCTTTATGTATCCCTCCTTTCGTTGTCTGAACGCTCGCTGGCATAAGTTAGTCAGCAGATGGATGACATGAGAATTGACAAAGCAAGAGACCATCAGTAAACCTCCAGCGGACCTATCGAGTCATCTAGTTAAACTATTTGATAAATGAGATCGACTAACCTGAGCCGCCCGATTTTGCGCTGCCCTTTTGGATTGAGAGAGCTCTCGCTTTGCGCTTTTGCGACCGTCGCTGATGTCGTCTCCACCACTATCACCACCAGTGCCCATGATCATCGAATTGCCTCCGCCCGTAACATTGCCGATTGCTGGATCTATGTTGTGATCGTGTGGGCTAGCACTGCTGGATGGCGGACCGTCAACATATCCATGAGACGCGTGCGAATGGGAGTGTGGGTGTTGCCCAGTGCTAATGACGGCTGCAAGCTGGGCTCTTAAGTCTGTTTAAATGGAAAAGGTTATGTCAGCAGTTGAATCAGCTTATCGATAGATATCAAGTATCCTCTATCAGATGAGGACCGGTGGAGACATACCGTTGTCTACAGACATCTCCTAATATAATTGTCGTATGGTTAGCTTAGCTTCTTAAAGGAGGTGCTGTTCTGCGCAAATCATGCTGACAGGAAGAATACTGAGTACGAACCTGAGTCGGTATGCCTTGTGGAAGGGGAATGGGAGCCAACGACTGCATGCTTTAGTGGTCGAGTTAGACTTTCCCACCGATGGCTTAAATTATCCTGCGATTAATTGCTTGTCCTACTACGGGTAACTACGATTCTTTAATGGCGGCGAATACTCGGCCCGGACAAACCTAACCAGTCGGCTTGCAATTACAGCCAAATGATAGCTGACTAAGCATATCCATAAATCCGATGACATGACGAATTTTTTGGTGACAAATTTTCAGCGCTAATTTTGGAAATCAAAATCTTTACGTCATCATATCATGATGTCTAACAGGCAATGCTTGCACCCTTAGTTATCCACTTCAATGAACCTTCTTGACACAGAATCTCAAATGAATACAGTAGATATCTCCCCATTGAATATTAAATATTTACAATATTTATTTCTAGACCTGATGGAATGTACATGACTTTTGTTTAAACGGAGATGGGCATGTCGGACTTCAAGTGGCTTATTATGATTATATAAGGCGTTCTAGGAATGGAGTTCGCCTCATAGAGAGAGAGGTGTTTTTGTTGAACTACTTGAATCTATAACTATCAAGCAAATTGGGCTCCTCTCTGACCCAAGCCACACCTTGAGCAGTGCTCCTTGCTTATGTTCCTTGAAAGATCATCGGTATGTTGCCTTTGATGAATATCCACTCAGCTCAGTATTTACCCGCGTAATTCGGCTACCTTTTCTACAGAACCTTCTACCCAAATAAAAATGGTAGCATCAAAAACTGCGTGCGCGATAAAAAGTCATAAAAAAACCTGCCACCCCAGCCACGCAAGGCCTAGGCACTGGGACCATACGAGGTGCGCACATTCATCTATGTCTCCCTTCTTTGCAATATTCGAGGCCGTCTCCATCCAATCCACCATCTCCGCATCGGGTGCTGGATACGCTCCGGAAACTCATCGGGTAGCTTTGTCTCCAATATGAAGGGTGGTTGATGAGAAGGGCTTCGACCCTACCATCTGATCTAATCGTGTTTAGCTTAATGATAATGGTGATTGGAGAATGTGTTGAGAGATGAAGACAATACAGACGGCGGATGCGATTGGGAATCCTCGTCGAAGTGAGAGCTTTGTAACTCAATCTCGGCCCTGCAGACTCTACGGTGAGAGCTGGAGGATTGTAGGGGACACCACTGACAGATGTTGAGAGTAGTCCTCCGAGTGGGAAAAGGTCAAACTTCTAAATGGGCTGTTTAAGGGATTAGCCCTGTAGGCGCAGTTGGGCTAGCTCGTAATAGGTTAGACTGTCTCTCCTCCTTACCCCGCTCGCCATTAAGTATGGTCCAATCGTCTTCTAACATTCGGTTAGAAAAACACATTTTCAACGACATTTTTGGCTGCCTAACCAACACAGGCCTTGAATCTTGATACAACTATCAATTCATCCTCTATTCTAGCAAACAATGTCTCTCGAAAATTCTGCTTCAGAAATTAAAGTTCGCAAGCACCTAACTCGCGATCAATGTATAGAAATAAGAGCATTAAGAAGACTTGGCTTGACACTTCAAAATATATCCGACAAACTTGGCTTCACAATAAGACAAGTACAACTTGCGTGTGCTCGAGAGATAGAGAATCCTATGTCTCGCAAAGGACCCTCACCAAAATTAAGCGCGGAACAAGTTGATGACCTTGAAGTATTCGTCCGGGAGTCTCCTGAAAATCGACAGATGTGCTATTTGGAACTAGCCATGGGGCCCTTCAGCTACTGGGGATGTAGTGAACGTCTAATTTCTAATGCACTCAAAAAAAGAGGTTACAGCAGATGCATTTCTCGGAAGAAGCCTCCGTTAAGCGCAGTGAACAAGCAGAAAAGATTGGAGTTCGCCCAATTACATTTAGATTGGAGCGATTAACTATGGAGTCGCATATTATGGACTTATGAAACCTGGGTATCGGGTGATTGTCAAATGAAACTTCGTGTCACAAGAAAAGTACGTTTAAATTCTATCTAAATCTTCCTTGTACTAACAGCAGAGTTAAGCCTGATGATGAGTTTGATGAGACTTGTATTGTGGCTCGCCATACTCATGGGAACAGCTGGATGTTTTGGGGATCATTTTACGGATCACAAAAAGGCCCATTCCTAGTCTGGGAGAAGGATTGGGGATCAATGAGGTCCTCATCCTTTTGTGAAGGGATTTTGCCACTTTTGCATCAATTTCACATGGAAAATCCAGGAATTCTATACATGCACAACAACGCACCAAGTCATAAAGCACACTCAACAACTAAGGCACTACGTGAGGTTGGAATAACGCTTATGAGATGGCCACTTTAATCTCCGGACCTGAACCCAATTGAGTCGCTATGGAACATCTTAAAAAACCACATTCAGGTAAATAGTCCAGTGAAAAATGGGGTCAGGCTTGTGCGCTCTGCCATGTTGAAGACATTGCTACAGGTCGCATAGGAGTCTATACCTTCTGACGAGCTATTGTCACTAGTTGGCAGCATGCACGAAAGATGTGTAGCAGTGATAAAGGCAAATGGAGGCTACACAAAGTAATAGGATGAAGAAGACACACAAAACATGTAGTACGCTTTCATTTCAGTTGCGAGCCATACTGAGGGCTTCGATGTAGACTTTTGTAATACAGAGCAATAATTTTTGAAATAGATGTGCATTTTATGAGACTATCAACTGACTTTTTTCAATTTTGAATTTCAACTTAGGACTATTGTACTTTTCCCATTGAGTTCAAAACCATCCCCATAATTTAGACTTTCACGGAATGTCATTGGATAGTGCCCCTTGCTTGCATAACTAGTCGAATAACTAGACATGGGCCTGCACAAAGATCATACCAAATAAGGCAAAATGTACAGGGATCTAACCCCAGTCATTTGGACAATTTTACCTTTGCCACCCATAAGAGACTGTAGTTTCATTCCGCAGTTGAGGATAGATAATAGGAATCATAATGACTTGCAATCTGAAAGAGACGATTGTGATCACATCGCAAACATAACGACAATTAACCTTCATAAAATTTCTATTTTTTTTTTAAACTTCAAAACCCTTGTAGTAGAGGAATTGATTTGGATGGCGAAATCCACCAACTTGCAATCGCATAGATAGGTTTATATGGGACTATCGCTCGAACGAGGTTATTCATCTTAAGGAAGGACGGGCAGTTGAGGTATAGAGGGAGAGAGGGAACAGGCCTCTGAAGACTGTGTTGGGATTGACATTTTCGAGGAGTTTTAACTTTGGATTTTTTGTGGGCGCCAAGACCGAGATTTCGGCTAATTAGCCAGGAGGGCTTCTTCTGTCGATGAGTCAACGGCACTCCCAAGCGACCTGGACGACACAAAAGAAGTTGGGCTACGCTGCCATACAGCAACCACGCTCTGTCAAGACTTTTCTGACATTTCGGCACGACCTTCTGGAAGGAGTTGGAAGGAGGCTAGAAAGGCAGAGGGTGAATTTCCCGAGGTACACACAAGTTTGCAGCGCTCAGCTGACCGGCCTCTTTGAACGCTTCAGAAGGGGCAACATGTCTTCGGATTTATTCCTAATGTCGGTATTAGAAGAGCCCGGCACCCAGTGGTTTTTGCAGTATTTCCCGGCTGCCATACGCCCGCAAATGGCCATCGTTTCGTTGGCTGTAAAGGGGAAATGATGAAGGGCTAAGGGCTCCTCTAAGTGTATGATTGAATGAGGACTTGTGAGGGGTAGTACTGTTTGAGGGGAGCTGTATGGGAGGCATAGGAGGGGATATACCTTGGCATAGGTATCCTTGGCCTGTAGGTAGAGAGGAACTGCATGTCCTACATATTTATAGACTCACACAGGACAATAAAATGAAATAATAATAAGAGCGTGAAAAATACCTAATGGCGGCAGGGGCGCTTAGTTGCTGAAGTAACAAGCTTGTTTAGAAATCAAATTGGCCGAAATTTGTTGTGTAGTCGCGTGGTTCAGACTTACATCATAGGAACCTGAGCCCAAATATGCGAACCTATCATATACTTCTACGGCTAACGATTAAACCCCACTGAATCTGAAAGACAATTTAGGGCACTTTGAGCTTAACCCTGGAAAAATTAAATACAAGGAAAGGATCAATATAAACCCTAAATTCCGAGGTCTTTCGCGTGAACGAGAAGTTTATATTATGATTGGTATATGATTTGGCAATGTACACTTGCGCTAGAGCAGCTATGACAATATGTGGAGAGATGTCTTCATTAATATGCAGAAGTGAAGTTACTATGATAGTTATTATGTTACAGATTGGGGGAAGCTCGTCCCTTATCCCCTAGCTTGTTCGCTTGTAGACCGATCACGTTATCAGTATGCAGCTCACCAAAGTGTGCTATCATCTGAGCAGCCATGCCATTTATCCTATATTAACAACCCATCTCTCATACTGCACACATTACTACTTTTGATGTCTTTAGGTAGAGAATGGATCTCCTCCACGCGCCATAGTGCCATGCTGCCATAATAACTACCTATGCACCAGCTACTAGATCTACCATACTACATAGCTGAGCATAACGGTTGACCGGCCAAGATAGGTTCCAATGTTCTTCATTTTAGCGACAAATACAGATAGATATGGCTCAAAATAAAGATAAACATCAAATAACTTACTCTCCGTCATTCTCGGTTCCCCAAGACTTAAGATCAGGACCAGTGTCTTTGCTGGCTCTTAATTTGTCTGCTGCGGGCTTATATGTGTTCCACCCTCTTCGATCCAAATGGGATATACTTGATGTTTCTTGCAATCCAAATGGAGAGTAAGAAGCGTGGGACTCCTTTAGTCGTTCAAGGTACGACAATCAGCATTTTGGTACTTCACTATCGGGACTTGAACGCTTTCATAAGTTTTGTAGCATCTCTAACCCTAGGATATCATCATCATGCATGGGCAACAGCAGTTTGTGCCAAACGTGGGCTTATATTGGATAACACAAGGATATACATGAGGAGTACAATTTTGATTAATATATAGATCATTGCAGAGAATTTGTTGCTCGACTTAACCTTAAACGTCTGGCTCACAACCCAGATCGTAACGCAAATATTCTGGTTACACCCCCTAACAGGTCAATAAACTGAAACTCGCAGGCCCAAACCAACTTTCTTTTGGAAAAAGCTCTTACAGCCGGTGGAGTCAATGACATCTCTTCTTTTATTATCCCAGATTTTGGAAAACACAGATATATACCTACGTCACATTTCACCGGCATTATATAGACAATCTCCCCATTGGCTCGTGATTTTTCTATTAAAGCCTCAGATGAAATTAATATGCCCGATGAGGTTTCATCAAAAATCGTGATGCCTCTGTGGTATTTCTGAAGCAGTAAGTCATTGGTTCGAAATTCATAGTCATCTCATAGATTAAATAACATTGATGCCCATCGTTTCATGCGTTTCTCATATTTAAAAATGAAGGGGCTGCTATACGACATCTATAAAACTATGACCTTCTAATTATTGCTAGCCCTGAGTTCATGAAAATTAAAGAATATGAACTACAGCAGGCTGACATCCTCTCAATCTATTTAGAAACCTACTATTAAAAATTCCATCGGTCTCAATGGATTTACCATAACATAATCCAGTTATGGTTTAAAGATAAGTCAGAAAGAACAGGTGAAAAAGATCCAGTTGCCCAAAAGAGAATATATTTGAGATGAGTATATGAAGCAACATGCTCGGGGCACGTATATTGCAACCGGGTCACAATTACAAGCTGCCCAAGATACCTCGCCTAATCATGATGACGCAAGTTTTCTTAATGAATGCCTCCGATGGCAAACTTAAGCTCATTGTCTCAACTTTGTTAGGCTTGACCCGTCAACGCTTAAGATGGTCGTCTATAATAACTTATCTTTTGCAAATGAACCAGACCATGTGTCTCGAAATTTTTACGTTATTCTACTAGTCAACACCAGAAACAATACCAGCATCATCCATTATCAAGTCATTAAATGCCAACGCGTGACGTGAAGCTTGCTTATATCCAGGCTCTACGCTCTTTCCCTTGAATCTGATACTGCGGCGACGACCAAATATACCTTAGACCGAATAATCTCTAACACTTCTCAAAGATGTGAAATCTCATTAATTTACTGTGTCGACTAGCAGTCATTACATGACTGTCTCGTAAGTACTACCCAAGAAAAGAATCTCATGATAGATCTGCATTTTCTCTGGCAATCCTATTAGTGGAGAGAGATGACCGAACCTTATTGATTATTGGAGACAGAAATTATGCTGACGGTATAACAAAGGAATTTTTTGATTTCTTGTATCATATTTTAATTGCATATGCTGCCATATAGCTGACACATCATTAGTACTACTATTCACGAAAACTTTCGAATATTCCTATTCCCTTTCTCCCCCCTCTCGCGCTCGCCACACATATTCGGAAGATTGTGATCGAGCTTCCGACATTCTTATAGTGCCACCCATTCGGAAAAAGCGTCCTAACGCCATGTTGGACAACACGAGAGTCCGCCCGAGGGCTCTCGATCAAACGCTGGGCCTTGCATAGTCTCCAAAATGCGTGGAGATGGGCAAGGCCACAATGAAATAGAAGGAAAATGCCTTACCTACCATCTCTGCACCAGATACTCACATGATAGGGTCGGCCGAATTTATTGAGGAAATTCCTCAACCAGCCTCTATCCCCCATTGGATTGGAGAATCGTCCAAATCTCCTCCGACTGCATTAAAACTTCCGGAGAAAGCTGCCACGAAATAGACTGCGACAATAAGCAATCCCGATAGTCAAGGCTGCGCTGCAACCTGCGACTACAGCCCAAAAAAAACAGGCTGTCAAGGTTAAATTGAACAAACAACCGTTCCTACGACTTGACAGCAACCACCCGTGGTGGGAAACGCCTCCCATGGATATCTTATTCGCATTCTTGGAACATACCATATGTGCTTCAATTACTAGTAGCTCGATACACCGAGTTAAGTCGGGGTTTTCCATTTCGGCAAAAAACGACGAACAAAAAAAAGGCCTTCTAGGCGCCTGATCGAAATTGGAGAGAGTCAACGCCAAATCTAGTCATCTTTGAACTTTGTCGCCTTCCGCATAGACAACGTGCCAGTGAAGGTCATTACTATGAAGGGCGCTGAAACAGTCGACGCAGAATTGGTCTTTGATTATGTCGCTAGAGTAACCCTAGAAGAGTCATATAGGTGCTGCCACATGGGACTTACCGTCCCTGAGCGCCGAATCGCAATTTGCGCGGTAAAATTCGGATGGTATTTTTCTTCTATATGAGCAGGTCTATATATACATAACATTTAACCCCAATTTCTATCACATCCTTCCATCTATGCGCATTCCCAACTAGAATTGTTGAGATTCGAACTATGGTTGTGATTATGAGCTATGCGGAAGTCATATTGCGGAGTCGTGAGGAGTGAATGAAGTTATGTTTATTGGGTGACAGTGAGTAGACTCATACAATACTACGCTGTAGGTATATGGACAGAAAGTATAACAATAAACCTGTATCCATTTATTTTGGGTACGTCTTTGAAACTATATATATGCTCGCCTAACTATTACACTAATGATATATGCTGTGGCCTAGAGCCACACTCTATGCCCTGGCCTCAACTACCTCGTTGTCCCATATCATAACACCTAACTCCACCTAGCGCATACCACTTCCCAGTTAAAGTTTGGTACTTCTAATTTCATTGTCACACAGCGAACTTAGAGCAGCATCATAAGGAATTCTCATCACATCATGTACTAAATCAACAGATATTATGGTGTCAAAATAACTGGCATGTCCTTTCCTCGGGAGTTTGCACCCCGTATGGGCTTCTACTTTTTCGACGGGTCTAGAATGGCTATATGTAAATGCGGCTCAACAATGCACTCAGCCACGGATTGCGAAGAAAACACCATGTGTCAAAACTATAGTGGCCTTCACGGTTCGGATGGTCAAGTTTGCTTGGCTTTGCCAAACCGAGCTAGCCCAGTGGCAAGGAGACAACTTGTCACGATTCGATAGGTCAGTCAAAGAGAATTCATTGCAGTTCCCTGAGCTAAGACTGCTGCAATGAATGATGAGACAGGATATCAACCTACCTCGACAGATACGATGATTTTCAAGGAACTTAGCTTTGAGGCCTTGAAACCCGAGGTACAGGCATAAGGGTGAAAGACAACTGAGAGAACTCAAGAATGGCTTCCAATATATCGCGGAGAGGGGGCTGATGGTTGTGGAAGAAACTCGTTAACTCATCATCTGCTATCAACAGATATTGAGCAATATTTTCATCTTTGACATATGACGAAGAAAGGGAGGTAATAGACGCATTTTCTGAATCCAAATTGAGGATATCTTCTCTTTCTCAGTGTTGTTTTGGTTTCTGTTCTAATCTGCTGCAACTTTTGTAGCGATTCACGCGGTTAGAATGAGTTGAGCCGTGGAACAAATCACAGGGAACTCGACCGGCTCCACCGGTCCTGCACCTAAGGTGAACTTAGAGCATTAGCTTAGGACCCAATCCAGAAATAATAATTATTGTAATAGTAATAAAGACTTGATAAGCTGTAAATATGTACAATGACAAGAAAACAGGTAGACTTATGATGAAATATAGTCACCTACCCAAATCCACCAAAACCTTAGCAGGGCCCAGAGCAGCATTGCCACACAAGTAAGAAGCGAGCAAATCGGGCACCATTCTTACTTATACCGAAGGAACGTACTAGGAGTAGAAAAACTTAAATACCAATATGACTATCCGTCCCAAAATATAAAGCACATGGTGATGTCTTGTCCAAGGTGGGCAAAGGGAGGAGGTGGGTTGCTACGAAAATTGACAACTCTATTTTTCGAAGCTATATTAAATAGTCAAAAATATGAATTGAATTGCACAGTGGATTCAAAAGGAAAGATGGCCAGAGCAATTTCGGATAACTGGAGAAATCTAGGCGTCAATAAGGCGAAGAGAGGAAAATGGAAACACAGGACAAGGACGTAATCCGCACTGGCAACAAAAGTGTGGGTGTACTTCTTTAAGGTAAGACTAGAATCGCCCAGAATTTAATCAGATAGCTAAGGGGGTTTTTACTGCAAGGTTTCCTTGTATATGTATTAAAAGGTTTGACAAACACCTGCATGGACCCATAGGTCGCCAAATTAAGATAATGAAATCAAATTCAATAAAAATATTAATAATATACTATAAATGCATGAGAATAGATTTTCCGTATTATTGTCTATCAAACTAACAAATAAGACACAACTTAAAATCTCATAATCTCTTCGTTATCCCCTTTTCCAATGTCTTTACAAAGTCAGCGAGTAATCAGCTTGACATTTAAAACGGAAGCCGCGTATCTGTATGTGGTATATATATGTATATGTTATGATGGCAGACATGGCTCATTGGTCTAGTGGTATGATTGTTGCTTCGGGTGAAACCCAGTTTGTATTGAAACTAGATGCTCCATGTGACAGGCCTCGGGTTCGAATCCCGAATGAGCCCCTTTTGTGATACTGAGCTCAATATATTGCATAACAGAAGATTGTACCATACTCATCATGCACCTATCTTTAATTCCATGTGTATCAACACTGTCGAACACTTTTTGTTTATTCGGATCAGCGTCATCTTGTTTCATGTGGATGAGTTCCCAAGCCAGTCAGACTCTGACCAGCAGACTGTACTGGATGATGTACCGGCTGTTATAATCAGGGGAGCAACATTACTGCGTTAAAACAAACGGTTCACATTAAAATAGTATGTACATGCGCCGCGAGATATGATTGACCTAGACCATCACTTATTGGTACTAAAATTCCTAATAATTTCCTAATGTTATCAATTGGCGCAAAGATCTCTCACATCCTTCTCTTGTCGGTTAGACAAGGAGATATGATTGAACATCCACTAGTGTGAAAACACCTCTTTACACATCTAGATCAAGGAAAGTGTCTTTACATTTTGCATCAGATCTTAATTTCGTATGCAGCTATCTAGCTATTTTTTGTTTATTGTCCTACGAAGTCTATGACTATGTAAGGACATGTAGGTCCTTTCTGCCAACAGGCCAGGAGTATCTATGCTTCGGGTAGTGTACTCCCTCCCACGCCTAATTCACGACTTCTTTCCAGCAGTAATAACCCCACAAGTCTTCACTCGAGTACACACTAGGGGGAGCCGTTATCCCGTCATTATTTCCCCTCTCCAGCCAACGAAACGATGGCCATTTGCGGGTGTGTAGCTGCAGTGAAATACTGCAAAAACCACTGGGTGCGAGACTCTTCTAATATCGATATTAGGACTTAATCCGAAGACCAAGTGACCCTTCTGAAGCGTTCGAAGAGGCCGGTCAGCTGAGCGCTGCAGACTTGTATGTACCTCGGGAAATTCACCCTCTGCCTTTCTAGCCCCCTTCCAACTCCTTCCCGAAGGTCGTGCTGAAATATCAGAAAAGTCTTGACAGAGCGTGGTTGCTGTATGGCAGCGTAGCCCAACTTCTTTTGTGTCGTCCAGGGCGCTTGGGAGTGCCGTAGACTCATCGATATCAGAAGTCCGTCGGGGTTATTTGCGAGGATCTTAGTACGAGATATGTCACAGTTTGCATACCACTGATTCAGGCTCCCAACGGTTGCGAGGATAATGTCATCTTATTTAGCCAGACGCGGCCCGAGGTGACAAGAGATATAATAACACACTTATTTAGCTATTTCACAATCGATAGACAGCAATAGATCCCAGCTAGTCGCTAGCTCTTCGCAAGACAGGTTCATTAATCCACTCTTGCTCTTGGCGCCAGGTATATTTTCTAAAGCGATTAAAGAGACGGTTCAGTCAATTGATAGTTTTTGCGAGCAAACAGTGGATTCGATTCCTCGGCAACAATTTCGTCTATGCCCGCTGAGGTTTATGAGCCACACAAAAAGCTACTCACGTGAATTTCATAATTTCTGCTAGGCATTGTGGTGGATATATGTCAGTAATGTGCGTATCTAATTATGCGCCGACAGATTTATATACTGTGTTACCCCTCATGCTCATCCCAAACCCCGGAATCTATGATACAGCATACAAGCAAGTCACGCCTCATAAACCGAGAGCAAATGCTCGCCGCGCCTAGCTAGAAGCTATCCCAGTATCCCCTGTTCATAGCCCTATCCGAAACTCCAGACTCCACCGACGCCTTGGTATTATTCTGCACCTCGACGAGTGGCCTTGATAGAGCATTATCACTTCAAATCTACCTTACCCGTCCCAAGTGAATTTTTTGAAACTCCTGATATTTCAAGAGGTTCAACAGATCTTTTACCTAAAGCTGATATATTGATGGCAATCTTACTTTTTGGTGAATGACCAGCGGACCCGTTCGAAAATGCCATTTTTTTACGAATACCGTTTGAGCCAGTCGAGTTTATGGAGTTACGACGCTTATTGGCCTGCGAGAGCTTGTCCAACTCGTCAACTTCGTCAGCTTCATGACGTCGCTTTTCTGACAGCTTTTCAAAGGCAATACTGGGCATTTCTGAAAATCCTATTGATTGACGTCTCGAAGCTCCACGAGAGCGACTGGGAACCACGTTGTCGTCTTTTCCGTTGGATCGTAATCGAGACTCATTATCAGCATTTAAATCGTTCTCTTCATCGGAAAGATAGTCCACAAGCGGTTTCGAGGAAGAATATGACCGATGTGGCCCTTCCCGTAACTCATTCTTAAGAGCTTCTTCTTCATCGTCTGAGCTATTGAAATATTCCTCCTCTTGGGCGTCAAGGTCCTTCAGCCCCATACCCCATCGGCTTCCTATAAATGGCCGATCGTTCTTGAGAACCTCATCTTGAGTTTCTGCAACAATGACAGTGAACCCTTGCGTGTTGTCATATCTGTTTATTAAATATGAAAAGGTATTGACGCAAGTTATTTTTTCCATTTTCTCTCGGTAGTTTTCAACCAAGTGGCTGTTCAAGTCATTGATCTTCTCTCTGCCGATAAATGTAAAAAGTTCAAAGACTGCTGAATTGAGAAGCGTGTCGCGAGGCATAGTTTCAAGAACTAGATCGAGAATGGGCCCAAAGAGCTTTCCTTGGGTCATCTGCTGATTATAAAATTCGTCCTGTAATCCAACTAGGTTACGAAAAAATTTCAATGCACCTATTATAAGGTTAGAAATTTGTATTTTATGAATATCCGAAGAGATCCATACTCAGCTTAAGATATTTCTCCTGACAAGATAAGAGCTGCGCGATTCGATGTCCCAACTTTTCCGATAGAATAAAATATTTACTATGGTGTGTGTGTTGGCGAACAAAAAAACAAAGAATCTCAATAAGGTAGATGTATAAGGATATTTCCTGAACACTAAAGACCATGTTTTTCTTGTCCTTCAAATCTATCAAAGGCCTAAAAAGTTTTCGGGCGGGCTCATCGTAAAATTCTCTGACAAATTCGGCTTGCTGCATGTCTTGTTGTCGCATTCGAGCGCTTTGCTCACTACTTGGTTTTGTTAAATTCTCGGGTGGCCTGTTCATCGTACCTGGATCTAAAAGCACCTTAATCGCATCAGCAACCTGTGCTTTCACACCCAAGTCTGGCTCTACTAGTAAGAGATCAATTAAGGAATTTGTGAGAGGAGTTTGCTTTCCATTCATTTGATAGAAAATAGTTTGACGAATCATTTGAGGATCATGGTCTATCATTGACACAAGAATATCTGTGACTCCAATACGAACACCAGAATCACTGTGACGCAGGGCAAATTTAATGACAGAGAGTAATCCATAGTTCAGAAAGTTGTTGTACAATTGCTGTCGAGAAGCAGGCTGAAGATTTTTAGCCACAGCGCAACACTGTTGTATAAAAAGGACTGCCTCTTTTTTGCGCTCCTGATTTATTTCCTCCTCTTTGAAAATCCCAAATAGATCGTTGAGAAATACAGGATTGGTCTGCAGGTGTTGAACGATATCGACCTGATTGAAAAATATTAGAGAATTAAGAACAGAAAACGTGGGATCATCTAGAATTCTGGCTAAAACCACGTCCTTGAGATATTGCAGACGATAAGTTGAATGTATCTTGTTGCGGATTTCTTCGTCGATTGGAACCACTTCTTTGTATCTTCCTTCTTTTGACAGCCATTGACGATGATTAGCTTTGTGACTGGGAAAATATGGGTCGTATTCGAGAGCACCAACAACACCCATGACAATATCATCAGTTACCATTAACTCTATAATAGTGGTATCGTTGAGTGATATGAGAGTTTTCATGATATTGCATAAATGGTGCAAGCTAGCCAAATCCTCCATATCCTCTGCCGTTTCCACCAACGGAACCAACTTTTGAACGTACTCTTCCGTCAGGACATACCTTGTTAAGGCCTCCCTCCCATGTTCGGTGTTGTGGAGTCCACGCATTTGCGATTCTATTTCGTGAAGGGAGCCGAGTCCAGGTGATGGTAAGGACACATGAGGTAAAGGAGATAGGGGAGATAATGGAGGGATTGGACTATGGTATGGATCTGATGTGATCTCGTCGGATAGTGCGTCTTCTTGAAGAGCATCTGGTAGGAATTAGAGAGACGGTAAACACTTTACACTCAGAAGCTCTAGACTCACGAGAACCTGAGACATGCGCAATGTTGTGCAGTTGTTGCTGAATACTATTTATAAATTTCCTGTCACAGTCCAGACTTGTTAGCAGAGCTGTCGTGATGAGTATGGTAAATATTCTTACCATATAATAGCACATCCTTCGGATTCTTGAAAGCTCAAAGCTGTATCTAGGCCTGTAGTATATTCATTCCATATGATGAGGGTCACTGATTTTCAAGAGTCAGCAAGTATTTTTTAATCTCAGAATCGTCTTTATACCAGATTGCATTCGGAAGCTTTCGGATTTGAAAATATTGGTGTCAAGTAGCATAATATCGGGTTTACTCTCCGAATGGACCAGCAAACGGGGTTCCTCTGAACGAGTGGCGTCATCCTGTAAGCAGGGAAATGGTCAGCCAGATGAACCTTTGCGTATTCACTGCTGCCGCAGTAAGGGTAACGCGCAACAAGTTAAAACCATACATACCAGAACAAATAGTGCGGTGCAAAGCCCAGTTCCTGAATCTAACCATTCGCCATTCTTCAACTCGTATACTTTAACTCGCTTGATATCCAGACTACTTGATGAGGGCACTTGTGCCATCATCAAGCAAGGGTGTAGTTCTCTACCTGGCTGTTCTGATGAATATTCGAAAGTTTCGGGCGTAAAGTCGACTAGGCGCTGAGAACCAGGTGACGCCGAGAGGCAGGAGCCGGCAAGAAGCTGCGCTGAAAAAGCGCAATTTGGTTAGAGCTGCCACGAATGAATCACGCGCAAGATCCCGGTACATAAATTTTCCTTGTTAAGTAACGATGAAATCTTGAAGAGGTAGTGGAGACAAACTCGAGCTGATTACGGATTGGTGAAGGAGAATGACTACAAGGAGCTTTCTCGACTTGACACTAGCAGAACCCTCGCTTCATGGCGAACCAGAGGGTCCACCGATCAACAGCCCCGATGTTCTCTCGTCAAACATATCCGCCGGTTCTCCTTTGATGAGCATCATCCTCATATAATTGCTAAATCTCTCTGTGCTCGTAAATTTTTTACATGAATCGCCGTAATTCTTGCCATATAATGCCAGGGCACAGTCTAGGAACTAACCCACGTTAATATCGTGTGAGCTCAAATCTTATGACTATAGTCACGTGCTTCAAATCACATAGCACATGAAATGTTCAGTAAATATTTGTATCCTCAGGCATTCTTCTTAGAAATCTTTACCAAACTTTCACCTCGAACGTGACCTGAAGTTACAGCAAATTCTTCCCTTTGATTATTCAATGTCCTACTTAGGCACCTTGCATGATGCAAAGCGATTCGCCTTTATACTGGAAAAGGCTAAGTTTATCTGAAATTTGCCCTATCGGCACCGTGTGTTCTAGTAAAGTGAGGATTACGCTGCAGAGCGCTCACAAGATCTCAGTGGAATTTATTCTTCAAGGCCTCTTGACATCCAACTGTAAATGTGTGCAAATTTTTGTAGTAGACACTTTGTTCTCGCATGGGATTGGACAATATCATTCATTTTCGCCCTTTTTTTTGCATCAGATTTTAATTGCGTATGCAGCTATCTAGCTATGGCACAATATCAAAGAGAAGTACAGATTTGATGATTCAACATAAAGGAAGAGCACTCATGCCTCATATTTCTTTTGCAAATGCCACTGCGAGGGTTGGATGGTGCAGTGGTACACCATTAAAGGCGTTCTCTCAAGTAGATTGTGGGTAGCTTGAACATCTACCCCATTTGAGACAGGAGTTGGCTGGTTCAAATCCGGTAAACCCCACAATTCACACAATCTCGCTGTGATATTTTAGTTGTGGAATGATGAAAGCACACTCGGATAACCGTAGGATTTTCACGCTTTTCCCTATAGTGGGTATGCACGGAAGAGGTTATACGCCGTATGGGTTAACCTCGAGTGATATCTGCAAATGAAATCTAAGTGTGGGTGTTCTAAAGGTCAAATTGAGTCATCCTACTTAAAGTACATAACTTCCGATAAAAACCTGCATGTGCCTCAAGGCGCCAAATCAGGATATAGAATTATATATATGTCGATTGGCCTTATTTTACGTATACGTAAGGTTAGTTCAATGCAAAACGAAAGGTACGAAAGTGAGGTATGGATTCTTGTATTCTTCTATTATCTATCTGTGAACATTGCGAACGTGTATTTCTTGGTATTGGCTGGGTCATCAATACAATGACTCAGCAACTGAGAGATGCACTACGCTTAGTGCAGAGCAGAATGAACTACTTTCCGACAATATGTATATATACAAAAGAGCAGCTCGCGCGGATCCGCCAGATCCAGCAAGGGGAGTTCGCGAAAGTGGCTCGATTTAGGGCTGCAGCGAAAAGGGCCGAAGAGGCAACGATGGCCTCAACGAAGGATGTCTCGATGGCCGAGGGATCGGGGTTCGGAATCCTGGAATCCGAGGAAGAAGTCTGAGGGTACAGCAACCCTCGGTGAAGTCTACAAAAAGCTTCAATATATATAGCAGGATACCTGCTGAATTCAGGGTATCTGCAGGGGACTATTCTCAACACCTGTCAGTGGTGTCCCCTACGAACCTCCAGCTCTCACTGTAGAGTCTGCAGAGCCGAGATTGAGTAACAAAGTCCTCACTTCGAAGAGGATTCCCAATCGCTTTCGCAGTCTGTATCGTCTTCATCTCTCAACACATTCCCCTATCACCACTATCATGAAGCTAACCACGATCAGATCAGATGGTAGGGTCGGAGCCCTACTCGTCACCCACCCTTGATCATGGAGGAAAAGCCATCCGATGAGTTTCCGGAGCGTACCCAGCACCCGATACGGAGATGGTGGATTGGATCAAGATGGCCTCGAATGTTACAAAGATGGGAGATGTAGATGAATATGCGCATCTCGTATGGTCCCAGTGCCTAGGCCTCGCTTGGCTAGGGTTGCAGGTTTTTTGAGACTTTTTATCGCGCACGCAGTTTCCATTGCTACCATTTTTATTTTTTTGGGTAGAAGGTTCCGTGGAAAAGGTGGCTGAATTCCACGGGTAAATACTGAGCTGAATGGCTATTCATCAAGGGGAATACATCAATGATCTTTGAAGTAACAAAAGAGGATAGGAGCACTGTACAAGGTGTGGCCTGGGTCAGAGAGGAGCCTAATGTGCTGGATAGTCATAGACTCAAGTAGTACAATAAAAACACACACACACACACACTCACAATTTTTTGAAATTCGAATTTTCGAATATTCACCCTTTCCCCCTCTCCCTCCCTCTCTCGATATCGTACGCCCTTAATTCAAAATTTGTGAGCGACTGGCAGGCTACCAATATGCCCCCAGTTCGCAGTAAGCCATCGCGGGCGAAAGACATCGTAGATAACCGCAAGCACCTCAAACACGTTGCTCGACAGAAAGCAAGCGTCAAGTTGGGCCCACTGACTGCCGTTCAAGAGATGAACATCGACCAATTAATCGACGAAAGTACCACAGATTGTGATATGATAGATGTTGGCAACTTTGACATTGACAAGATTCTTAAGAATCTGAAAAGACTACCTAACTCAATTCACTCCAAGCCAGATGCGACCGGAGCTGAAAATGCAGCGACGAGTCGCAACAATTTAGGGACAGCGACTACCGGACAGCATACACTTCCTCTCATTGAAGTCGCTGTGCCAGCTATGAGGCGGGATGCGATTGCAGATGCTAACAAGTCAAAAGGTGCAGCATCTACCCCAAACCCCCTGGAACATACACCAGGAACCACAGAAGAGAATCCTTCTCCTCACAGTGGAAATGAAGGCAGGCAGACGGATGAATGCCCCCCCGAACTCAGAGCCTTGATTGAGGCTGAGGAACGCCGGGCCGCAAAAACTGCGGAAAATGTAAAAATTTGCACCGCTGCAATAAACGGTGTCGAGAATGCTCTGTCCCCCCTATCCAAAGGGTCGAGTGTTCAATTTATAGACTCTATGAAAGTCTACATTAGAGCTGCAATAGCTCAATTTATGATCGCGGGACCAGGTACAGTCCTCCCATCACTTCCCCCACGCCCCGAAAGCCAGGCTACTGGCAGCAAGACTATAGAACGTGCTGCCAAAAAGCAGGATGAGCCACAAAGTAAAGTGACTCATGACAAAGTCTCCCAGGCCAAAACCACTTGGGCGTCAATCACCCGCACCGGTATAAAGACTCCCCCGGCAGCTACAAAAGTCGCACAGGCTATGCCAATGGCGGCAAACTCGACGCGGCCGTCAAAAAACCCGACCACCCCAATGCAATCAGCCATGAAAGATGAACGCTTGTTTCTTCGCCTTGGAAATGAACACCCTTGGAGAAAGCTATCACCGTTTGGTGTTAGAGAGGCTGTGGCAAAAGTGCTTGAAATTCCTCAAGCCAATATTGAGCACGTATACCGTGTTCCAACTGGCTTCGCAATTAGAGCCGAAAACCAAGAGGCACGCGCCATCATATTAAGCCTAGCTGGGTCCCTCATCCAGCAAGATGCCATACTGGAAGAAGCATCGGACCTGGGCTCACTTAGAATCGCAACAGTCCCAGTTGCCATTAATACAATAATGGGCAGAGTAATCGTCACTGAAGAGATGGTAACAGACGAAATAGTCAGGGTCACCAAGGCTGTCCCTGTAAAAGTTCGCCCACATGGGAAAAGCCGACTTGGAGCCCCATACCAGTCATGGGTAGCCCTTTTCGAAAAAGCATCGATTCCTCGGCCAGGCTTCCGACTTTTCGACGACTCTGGGATTGCAGTCCGCCACCAGCCTCGACAAAGCATCAACCAGTGCAAAAGATGCCTACAATTCCATGGCACCAGAGGCTGCTCGCGCGCCCCAGCCTGCTGGAATTGTACTTCAACTATGCATTCCATCGCGGAGTGCAAGGCACACACCAAGTGCCGCAACTGTGGAGGTCCACACAGGTCAGATAGTCGGGACTGTCTAGCTCGTCCAACAAAGTCTGGAATGGCCTCTAGGGAAAACCTTCAGACTATAAGGCAGGCTAGCCAACGCGAATTCGCAGCAGTCACTCGGGCCAAAGCAGCTGTCAAACGCGCAGAGGCAGCGATGACAGCAGCCGCAGTAGCGTCAAATACTAACCAGCCAGGTTTCAAATCGACCAACTGTTTTGAAGTTCTCATGTCCGACGCTACAGCGACTGTAGCCGAGGTCGATGAGGCATCAAATCAGCAAAATTCTTTGTGAAGGGCACCCCACGTGTCTCTTCGAGCCTCTCTCCTACTCTAAGCTTTATGTCAATAAACGTAGGTAGAGGGGGCTCAACGCAAAATATTGCACTTGCCCGAGCATTTGAGCTGGGTATCGACGTGGTTCTTGTTCAAGAACCTCTGTGGAATAAACAAAAGAATACGACAAAGGATCACCCAGGATATACCTATCATCTGCCTAACGGCGGCGAAAATGCTAGGCCGAGGGCTGTGACCTATACCCGGATAGACGATAAAAAGATATCGGCAAAACAGATCTTTCCCTATGTTGTGTCTACAGGAGACTATTGCTGGGTTGAAGTGAACGGCATTACTTTTCTCAACGTCTACAAGGCACCCAATGACTCGACAGCTATACAGCCTCTGATCAACTGGATTCCACCGCCAAACTCCGTCGCTGCTGGGGACTTTAACTCGGTATATTGGGCTTGGCAACCTGGCGTGGAACGTCCTCATGGACAAGGAGAAATGATCGAGAAATGGGCAGAAAAACACCATTTGATCTGTCATATTATTGGGGAGCCCACTCACCGAGCTGGAAACACGCTAGATCTAGTTTGGAGTAATTTCGACGGCGCCCGTGCTTGGGTAGATCGTGGTGGATGTGTCACCAGTGATCACTTCCCTATCCGAGGACAAATTCCAGTTCGCAACTCAGTGATGAGACCCGAAAAGGCAAAACTCCGAGTAACAAAGGATAAGCTACCCAGATACGCCAAGGTCATTGCACAGTGGGTCCGACCACCACCAGTTCTTGACACAATCGAGAGGGTTGAAGAGTATGCCGAGGAAATTTGTTTCCATCTCACTAATGCAATCAATGCAGTAGGAACACGACCAAAAGCCCGCTGCGGCAGATCTGCTCCGTGGTGGACCCCAGAGTGCAAGGCAGCTTTCGCTGAGTATAAAAGCGCGATAACTCCCAGTCAACGGGCACTCAGCGCGAAAAAGCTCCGATCAGTTGTGAAGACCTCGAAAAAGGAGTTCAAAACCCAACAGGTCGAATCAATTACTACGCCGACTGATGTATTCAAGCTAATGAGAATGGATAACCCCAGACAGGCTAGTATCCCCCCGCCATTGAACCATAATGGGACGTTGATAACAGATCCACTAAAACGGGCCACGATCCTTTGCGACTCCCTCCTGGCACGATTTCAGGCATCAGACGACTTGTCAACATGTACAGTCGCGAGCAGCAGTCGGATACCATGGGAAGAGGACGTAACAGATGAAGAGGTTCGAGCCTGTACCATTGGTTGCGGAAATACGGCCCCAGGAGCAGACGGAGTCTCCGTAAACCTGCTGGAGGCGTGTTGGAATACAATCGGGCTTTGGATTTCCCAACTGTTCCGAGCTTGCATTCTACTTGGCACCCCTCCAAAGTGTTTCAAATTAGCCGAGGTGGTCCTCCTTCAAAAGAACGATAGAGACCCAACGACAATCAAGGGTTGGAGACCAATCGCTCTTCTCTCATGCTTGGGAAAAGGGTTAGAAAGGCTCTTAGCTAAGCGGATGGCACACCTTGCAGTAATCCATGATGTAGTCGGCCAGCAACAGTTTGGTGCACTGCCGAAGCGCTCAGCAACGGATCTGGTCTCATGTGTGGTCCACGACATCGAAGAGGCAAATTCACAAGGATGGGCAGCTACTTTTGTAACGTTGGACGTTCAAGGAGCATTCGACGCGGTACTCCATAATCGACTAGTGAGGAGGATACAGGAGCAGGGATGGCCGGAGTCTATTCTCAAATGGACTAGCTCCTTCCTTGCCAATCGGATGGTTCAAGTGCGATACTCTGGGGGAGTCACTGCCAAGAGAGAGCTAGTGTGCGGAGTTCCACAGGGCTCACCGATCTCGCCACTTCTCTTCCTTCTATATATGGCAGAGCCCATGCGAAGTGGAACCCCGGGTCTGAGGTTTAGCTACGCCGACAATATTGGTATCCTTGGATTTGGCCGGACGATTGCAGAGTCTGCAGCCGCAGCACAGGACGAGGTCAATAACCTACTAGACTGGGCTCGAAATAATGCTGTCGCTTTTGATACTGACAAGTCCGAAGTTGTACAATTTCCCGGACAATACCGCGAAACATCGGTTGGAATCTATGTCAACGGAACTCTCATAGAGCCGTCGCAAAATGTCCGCTGGCTTGGTGTGTACTTCGATCCTCGACTAAACTTCAAACACCACGTCACAACCTGGTGTGGCAAAGCGTTGAAAATTGCACAGCACATGCGTCGCTTCAATACAGCATACCGAGGAGCCGCTCCTGGGGCGTTTGTTAAAGCGATCGACACATGTATTGTCCCAATCGCAACGTACGGAGCTGACGTCTGGTCTCGGGGATGAGGGTTTGATAGTGTTCCACGGGGTGCGTTGTATAGCCTAGTAAAGATCTAGGTGGTAATTGAAGGTTCTAAATGGGTCAAAGGAATGACAGGTCTTCTCTAGGAAGAGATGAATGGGCAACTAGTTGCAGTAGATGTTACACATGGGTCTTGCTGATGAAGAACTGAGCAATGGATAAATGGTCTTCCCGAAGAAGAGATGGGTAAACAAATGTATTGTAAAGGGTAAATAAAGAAGACGTTGCGTGAGGAGTAAATCTCTCTCACGCCGAACTATTATATACAAGAGTAGAAGCCTTTGCCAACCGGAATTAATCGTAATCAATTCTTGCCAATATCTTCGCATTAATGGCTGTGTTCTTGTCCTTCTCTTCATGACTCTCTTGCATATCCTTACATGACTTTTTACACGACTAATTGTATAGGGGAAGCTATTATTAAATTGATGTCTTTAATTAACTACCCCTTCATCTTATCACGAATTAAAATTAGTATTAAAATTCTAATTACGGATCCGTGAAATCTGGTGGCCTGGCCTTAGACGACCAACAATACGAGGGATGGTGACACCGCCCACTGCTGGCCTATGTAGTATGATTGATAAGGCTGTCTTAATGGGTCTTAGGTCAGCACTACCGGTAATGAGAACAACACTCAACGCTGTACTACATAGGGAAGGAGGAATACCAACCGGGAAAATAATTCTCGAAGGAAACCGACTTCGCCTCTCTGCCAGAATGCAAACACTTGACGACCGCCATCCGCTTAGGATCCGTGCTGCAGTTTGCCCAAATGTCGGTACGCGAAAATATAAAAAGCACAATCGAAAATCTGCGCGTCCTGAAATTCAAATGTCACGGGCTCAGCGTGCTTATAGACAGCTACCAGAGGCAGAGGCCGCGGAACCTCTTGCCCCACCGTTTTATCAATCGCGGCCGGGTTCGAAGGTTGGTTCGAGAAAAGACCAAGTAGAAGCCTGTAAACTTTGGATCAATAATGTGCCAAAGTCAGAAATCTGTGCTTACTCGGACGGAGCATCGGAGGGAAAGGGACGCTCAGCTTGGGGGTTTGTCCTAAAGCTGGATGGGAAAACCTTTCAAAAAGGAAGTGGCATAAAGCACGGTGGAGAGGCTTTAGATGCAGAGATCATGGGGGCACAGGAAGCTCTTGAAGCAGCGTTGGGTCACCTAAGAGGAGAGGAGTACCTGGCGAAGGGAACGACGCAGTGCATTAATGTGTTGATGGATAGTCGACATGCGATAAATGCACTGAGCACGGGCAGGTCCTTGACCAGCCACAAGGAAGTACGAAAGTTTCGCGAATTATCTGGGCTAGCTCAGGTAAGAATAACGTGGGTAGCAGGACACTTGGGGATACATGGAAATGAGGAAGCAGATGCAGCAGCCAAATCCGCCCTACGAACGCTTCCCAGCGTGGAAACTGAGCCAGCAACCACCACGACAGCATTTTTACACCAAAAATTGCATCGACAGCGACAGACTTTGCTCGACAGCTGGTGGAATGAAACTTGCCCGTCACGGTATCGTGAGCTAGATCTGCTCATGCGCCGTCGTAAACCACCAGAACTGGGGCTTTCCAGGCTACAATTACGACATCTTATTGCAGCCCGTACGGGCCACGGCAATTTCACGGCGTACCATCGTCGCTTCAACAATCCGCACGCTATTACAGAGTGCATCTGTGGGGAGGAAACCACCCCTACCCACTTCATACATTGTCGACTCAACGCAAATATCACGCGTCGAATCAGAGGGTCATTGTCACACAATGCCTTCTTACACAAGCTACTCGGGCCTAAGTGCTTCGAGAGCTTCAAACAATTTGCGCAGGATACCAATTGTTTTGGGTATTCTCCTGAGCATCCATCTCCTACTCTCAGTGGAGATTGAATATAACTCGTCAGGAAACTAAACCTGAAAAAATGGGAATCGAGGCGAGGAGTACTGCTTCCCATTCTAACTTATTTGCAATTTATCTTTTTCTTTTGTTAATTTTGGGAAAAGGAGTTCGCGTCGGCGCATATTTTTAACTTACTGCTGGTTTTGTGGTGGTTCATGCGGTGGAATCAAGCTGGGTATGTCTTAGATGTAGTTCTGGCTGTGAACATCGGTCCTGTACTCATAGTGGATTTGGAGCTTTAGCTTAGGACTTGAATAAAACAACAACAACAACAACACTCAGGGTATCTGCGAACTAGTCTTTCGCTCTCAGCGGAGATAAGAAAAAGTCACGTGGAAGATGTGGCAGGAAAGGGAACGGGCGAGAAGCGCGGGATCCGGACCAAACAGTATTTCTTCCAAATTTGATTTCAGTTCTTGATTTATGTTTTTGATTTTAGTTTTGCTGTTAACTTCTACAATTCCAGTAGAAGTTCATGCGGTTGGAATGAGTTGGGCCTGTACGTAGTGATCCTTGCCGGCTCCACCGGTCCTTGACCCAATGTGGAAAAGATAGCGTTAGCTTAGGACCAAATGTAAAAAATATATATATATATATATACATATATATCTACAACTGCGAAGATAGGATGGCTTATTCTTATTCTTTTTTTTTTTTTTTTTAAATCATTTAATGTGTATTCAGCTATCTAGCTATGACACATGACTGGCGCTATGTATACATGTGGGATGACTCTTTTGACGTTAGAGACACTCATACTCTGGATTTCATTTGCAAATACCACTATGAGGTATGTTCGCTTACACAATCAGTCGACCCTCCTCCGTTAGTACCCACCAAAGGGAATTTAAAAACCTTTGATTATCCAAGCATGCCTTCGTCATCCATGCATACAAGCGCCGCGAGAAATGTGGTTATGTTTTGCCAGATTCGAACCAGCCATCTACTGTCTCAAGTGGGATATGTGTCCAAGCTATCCAGACTCTACTTGGCAGACCGGCCAAGACGATGTACCACCGCACCATCCAACCATGGCAGTTTTTATAGTGTCGCCTGCACTCTCGCAGCCGAAGACTTGGCACGCACAAAGCTCAATTTGTAAAAACTCCTTTCCAAAATTCAAAATTCCACGCCCGTCGAGACTGTATCCAATCCTCTGCATCATCTTATTAACTTGTCCTGATCCCTCTCACATCCATCCCAAGGAATTGTCTTCCAGATTTGTGCGCCACGCTTTGCTTCCTCTGTCGGGTGTAAATATCGGCGTGGGCGTGTATCTGGCGACCAGCTAAGGCCAGAGAAAGTCGACAAGAGGTGTGGTCATTGGGATTAGGATGTACTAGGTCGTACTTGTAAACTTGATGAGGTTTAGGTAGGAATCAATTTCGTTGGGAGTGAAAGATTGATATGGTGGAGTAATTTGAATCATTGCCTCGTGGGCCAACTTGTTCGGTATTGCGAAGTTTGACTGAACTTGGCTCTAGGAGAATATTTCACTCCCAGGTTCGTAGAGGACACCGCGTACAGGTGTTCAGTTTTTTCTTATTCATTTTCGCCCGTTAGACAATAAAAATAAATAGATGTTCATTGTCCTGTTGGGTCTAAACCAAATTAGGAAATTAATATACTTTCTGTCTCCGGACCGGGTGAGTCTTGCCCTAGAATAGTGTACTTCCCATGCCCTCTCGGCGGCTTCTTTTCAGCGGTAAATCCACACAGGTCTTTTCTTGAGTCATCATTGGAGGATCTTTTATCCCATCATCATCTTCTCTCTTCAGCCAACATACTTATGCCCATTTCCCGAGGCTTAGCTGTATGTAAAAGTGATAGAAACCACTGGATAAGGGACTCGCCTTCTAACGACATCAGGACTAACTCCAAAGACATACCTACCCTTGTGAAGCATTTGAAGAAGTCGATTAGCCGGGCACAGCAGGCATTTGTACAGCAGTAAGATTCTCTCAACTTTCTATGCTACCCCCTACTCCTCCCCCAATTCATGCCGTGCCACAAGTGTCCTCTATGAACCTAGGTATGAATTATTCTCTCTGAGCTATGTTGAGTCAAATTTTGCAATATCAAAGAAATTGGCTCACAAGGCACCGATTCAAATTACTCCACCATGTTAATTTTTCGCTCCCAACGAGTTCGACTCCTATATAAGTCTCATCAACTCTACAAGTCCCACCCAGTACATCCTATCCCAATGACCACACGTCTCGTCGACCTTCTCTGGCCTCAGTTGACTACCCAATACATGCCCACGCCAATATTTGTACCTGACGGAGGAAGCAAGGCGTGGCGCAAAAATCTGGGAAACAGTTCTTTGGGATGGATGTAAGAGGGATCATAACAAGTTGACAAGCTGATGCAAAGAAAGGATATAACCTCGAAGGGCGTGAGATTCCGAATTTTGGCAAGGAGTTTTACGAATTGAGCTTTGCGCGTCGAGACTTGGCTTGCGAGAGTGCAGCTAACATTAGATAAACAAGCAAACAGTGGAAGGTGTCGTGGTCCGCCTCCTGGTGGTGTTCTCTGGTATAGTTTGAGTAGCCTGGTGTCACGAAATGGGGTCGTGATATAAACAATCGAACGAAGTTAATGAAGTCTATTCTGATTATCTAAAACAATGACATAAAGAAGATGTCTCTACAGTGTATTTAAGAGTTTTCAGTACAATGATAATTTACCGGGGTAATGTTAGTGTTACCTAAGATCGAAATTATGTAAGTGGGTCTCCAGACATTATTTGGGGAATCTATCTTGATAGCCTTAAGCCTGTAACACCTGGGTGTCACAGATCAACTATAGAAAGCAGGGAGCATTTGTATGGATGATGGTATATTAACAATTCAACTATGTAGAACTAAGCTACAGATACTTAGCCAGGTATTTATACAGATTACTACACTCCAAGCCCTTCCATCTAAGGTCAGTTCATTTCTAGATAATTCCAGTTGCAACTCTGAGAATATGGTTTCTAGTAGCTTCTCCAAGTCTCAGTTACAGTCTTGTTCATGTCGAATCTTATCTAGTACCTTCGACAGTGGTTCTGGTATGTTCTGCAGGCTATTGCGCCGGCCCACCCCCTGGTGGTTATTTGCCAGTACTTGCCATTACTGGCTACAGGAAAATACCGGCTTCTTAGCCGTTACACTGGGCACCCACTCCACTTGGGAAGGAGACGCCTCATACCATATTTCGCATGGAGAAAAATCAGTGGATGATGGAGGCATGTCTAGATAACTGAGGATTTGTGAGACGTTTCCCTGGGTGGGTAATCACAAATGAGGGTTGACTTTGGGTGAAGAAAAAGCCACCACAACTTTGCAGTGGTTCCTGCAAATGAAATTCGAGGCATGAGTACTCTTCTTATAAATTGAGTCATCTGTTCTGTATTTTTCTTTAATATTGTGTCATAGCTAGATAGCAGCATATGCAATTAAAATCTGATGCAAAAAAAAAGCCGTGAGTAAAACCAAAGTCAAAGAAATTTATCTGAAAAGTCTTCGAGTTACTATCGTTATGTTGTCTAGCCCAGCAACCGCACATTGTTACTGAAGCGGTATTGATGAGTAGCTCGCGCAATTTATTCACCCTTCTTTTTAGTAGATTCGAAAATTTGAAGTTGAGGAAATGGAATTCATAACTTGTCGCATTCAGTTTCTTCTAGGTAGAAGACTTTTTTTGATTTCATGCGTTATTTTATTTACCTTCAGGCGGGTAGCATCTGTTAGTATATGATTGGGGCTACCTTAGCTACTATTACAATATTTGGTAGCGTAATATCTTCACTCTCTTACCGAGTCAATTATCTCCCTGGGCCTTCCAGGAATAATATCGCTATTGAAGTGGAAATTAATACAGGCCAAGTGTTACGGTATACCTGTTGTTTAAGCTTAGGTGAATACCTAAGCGCATTGTTGAGGATTCTGAGGATAAGACTGTTGGGATCGAAGCAATGTCATAGCACAGTGAATATGGGCAAGGCGTAGCCGTGCAGTCATTATTCGGCCTAAGGAAAAGGTATAAGCAATGAGACTCATAGAGTGGAATGAATGTTATAAGTACCTTGTAGCTGTAGTTAGAATTCTCTTCTTCATAGAGTTTATTAAATCGATTTTTTCATCACATACTCGGTTTCTATCTCACCAAGGTTGAAAGGGTCTCGAGAATAAGGTTTGTACAGCGCTCCATAAGATGCATGTTGAAGCCAATGAGAAAATCTAGGTGGTAAAGTTATAAATAAGTTGTCAGGTGGGTGATAAGTCTTCTTAATGAAAAGATGGATGGCAAATTATTACGATAAAGTTGATATTTAAGTCCTCAATATGAAATGATTGAAAACTAGAAAGCAGCCTTCCTGAAGAAGAGGTGAATTTATGTTTGTTTGTTTAGTATTTAACATCTAGCTAATGATTATAATACACTAGTCCCGGATTGGAAAAGGACGCCAGAGCTTACTGCTCTAGAACCGGGGGCACCCAGCTTCCCCAAACAAAGAAGAAGGAGCCCAAGATGAAAAAAACAGTGTCCGATGACTTAATACGTCACGCTGTCTACGGAAATTTATGCCTCCTAGAGGAGATGAGACCCAGTTATAGTGGGAAGAATATCTTCCCGATATTCTAAATTAAATTAAATGAGAAAAAAGGAAAGAAAAGAAAATTTAGCCCATGAGAATTCTTTTATTTTATCTTTCTTTGAACTGCTGCTAGGCCTTGTTTATTGATGTCTCAAGAGGAATCCGGGGACAAATTTTGGTGAAGAACTGTGATTTTTCAAGCCATTGTGCAAGTTTTGATGCTCCTGTGGGGGTCCCAAGAAAGAACTTCCATTTGTCTGAACAGCCCCTGGGTGGTTTGAGGGGGCTTGATGTGATCAGTCTACAGTTAAGGAAATGTGCAGGAGACTTGAGTTTGCTGCAGCTGCAGGTATTGTTGGCGGGGTCGTGGTTGAAGCGATTATGATAGGCTGCGAAATCTCCATGTCCAGAGCGAGCAGCGTATATATGTGCAGTATGATGTCGAGGGAGTAATAGCTCTACGGGGCAGCCCACAGGATACTCAATTTCCAAGTCTTGATATGACAGAGGGGCATGCTTTGCCCAATACTCTATGTGAGCTTTTATTAGCATGTTCTTGACCCATGCTTTTGCCGAGGCAATTGTGAGTGGAGATGGGGACGGGTACGGCATGGCCAAAGCATCTTTCGCTACTTTGTCTGCTAGTACGTTACCTAAGAGTCCAGAGTGGCTTGGGATCCAATGAACCCGGACTTCACCTGGAATAGTATGGGGTACACGCGTGCGGCCTGGCCATTCTTGAGCTTTCAACGCGAATTTGTTGAATACGTCTTGAGAAGAGCAGTTTAGGGTCGATAGAAGCTGTCGGGCTACATCTAGGTCATCTAGTAGGACCCATAAGTTGTTTGCAAATCGTTTAGAAGGAAGATTTATTGCTGTCTCTACAGCTCTGAGAGCGGCTGCAGCTTCTGCATCAAATATCTCTAGTGATGGGCTTAGAGGTATTCTTTTCTGGCAGATCATGTGACCTGCTTGGAGGATTACAAAACCACCTCCGACGCAAGGTCCCGAAGCTGATTCTAGGCGGCTGCCATCGGAATATATAACTAAGTCATGTGAGGGGATCCCCTCAGGAAGTTGATGTGAGGCAGCAGTGACCCGTCTAGTCCTTGAGAACCAACTCTCCTTTGCTAACCAAGGGGGGTTGACCAGAGGGTCCAGATACTCTGTAGGCGGGAAGCTTAGGGCCCACCTGGAAAGGCGTGAGACACGTCTCTGTTGGCTAAGGATCCAAATGTTCCGGCGGCGAAGAGGGTGCCGTGGATCGAGGCGGTGTATACGGGGGGATGCTTGATAAAGTTTTGAGTCCAGCGCGATTTCTGGGGGGGAGAGACCTGCTTCTCTATATAGCGCGCTAGCTGGTGTTGTTTGGTAGACGGGAAGAATTGCTCTTGCGCTAGTTCTAACAACCTTTTGGAGGAGGGAAAGATGTCCCTTCACCAAGTTTGAGACGGTTCGAGTTGGGGAGATAGCACGTGTCAGGCCTGGCCACCATGTGTCAGCTCCGTAATAAGCGATAGGTAGTACGCAAGCAGTGACTGCTTGGCGTAGGAGTTTAGGGGGGGGCACCACTTAATGTGTTACCAAGACTGCGGAGCGCGTTTGCCACTACTAGAGCTTTATTTGCAAGGATGCGGACGTGCCATTTAAAAGAAAGTGTTTTATCAAAATAGACTCCCAACCATCTGGTGTATGGGCGATTTGTCTTCTCAGATACGGAGAAATTGCCGTGCTTGACCGAAGGGGTGTTACCCGGATTCTTATCAGCTCGTTGTCGTGAAAAATGCTGAAGCTCTGCCTTAGCTGGGTCGAAAGTAATGCCCTCCTTTGTCCCCCATTCTAAAGTTTCTTTCAGTGCCTTATTTAAAGAGATGCAATTGTCGTGAAGTGATTTTTGGGTCTCAAGGATTGCGACATTGTCAGCATACTCAAACCTCCCAGAGACGTTTCCCAGCTTAAACAGAGGGGATATATAGATCATGAAAAGGATAGGAGAGGCAGGTGAGCCTTGTGGGAGACCACAGTTGACTGACTGAAGAGGGCCAAGCTTGCCATCGAGACGGATTTGTACTGAACGGTTAGTAGCAAAAGAGGCTACCCAGTTGACAAGGAACTCTGGCCAGCCTTGCTCCCGCATGCGCTGGACAAACCGGCCTGGGAGGACGGCATCAAAAGCTCCTTTCACGTCGAGTGTAAACATGCTGGCTGTGCGACCCTCGCTCAAAGCTCTTTCGACATCATGTGTAAGACAGGTGGTAAGATCGATGGCTGACCTCCTTGGGAGGGCTCCAAACTGCTGGGTAGTTAGTATTGTATTACGGGTCGCGATCCAAGCTAGACGTCTGGCTATCAGCCGCTCCAACCCCTTCCCAAGTGTGGAGAGAAGTGCTATCAGGCAGTATGAGCGAGGGGAAGATAGGTCTGTCTTGTTTGGCTTCTGAAGCATGATTAAAACAGCTTGCCGGAAGCAGACAGGATGATGGCCGAGAGAGAGACAGCTTTTGAAGAGTGAGGAGATATATTCTCCTATGTGGGGCCAAGCTATACATAATATGGCAGTCGGGATCTCGTCAGCCCCAGGGGCTGTATTTCCTGCTCTAAGAATTGCATCCTGAACTTCGTCCTGGTAGAGTGATGGGAACGAAATGGAGCGTTTTGCAACTGTCGGGGTATCCAAAGGGATATCACTCACTTCAGCCAGGTTTGTGAGTAAATTACCGAGTAGGATTTCCCTTTTTTCAGGCAACAATGTTGCAGGGGGGCGCTCCGGGGACCTGGGGTCTTTGAGTGGAGTGTATCGGAAGTTACCCGTGGACTTATGCCATTTTTTCAGAGCGAAGATGTCCTTGCCCGTACTGGATGCGGCAATCTTGTTAGTGAAGTAGGCCTTCTTTGCCCTTGCGATCGTTCCCCGATACTCCTTTCGCTCTATGGCAACATCTTCCTCTGTTGTGGGTCCACTTCGAACCTTTTTGTAGCTTCTTGAACCTTTGGCGAGCCTATTTGCATGATGTATCCCACCATGTGTTCCCTTTATCATGGCCCAGTGAGCGGCGGGCTGCGCCCATATATGCTGTACGGATAGCTTCTATTAGCTCTGTAGTGCACCCGTCCAGCGCCTCCCTGGTGGGAGTTCGTGGAATTGGACTAAGACCATCAATATTGATGGATAGGAGACGGAGGAAAAGTTCCTTGTCCAACGTGTCGAGTCTGAGCCTGCAGAGGGGTTCAGTATAGCCTTCCCAATCAACAAAAGTTAGTATTGTAGCATTGTCTAACGTCGTGTCTAGATGTGGGGCTAGGGTGCACTTTGTCTTTTGAACTAGAGGGCTGGGTCCGAGAACTAAATCGAGTACATTGCCACGGTCATGCGTTGCCATATGTGCAGGTGATAGAAGAGAGAGATTGTTTTTATCTGCCCATTCTGTGAACTTTTCGGCGCCGGAGGAGGGACTGCGGGTCCATGATGGCTGCCATCTGGTGTGGTGTAAATTCAAATCTCCAGAGATAAGCAAGTTACCTTTGAAAGGGAGGGTGAGAGAGTAAAGGGAGTCGAGAACACTATTGCTGATGGGTCCTGCAGGAGCGTTGTAGACGTTGACAATACTTATGGACTTACCCGAGGACGAGACAATTCTAAAGAGAAGCATATCGCTTAAAAATGCTGTATGACCCTGTTCTGAACAGAGACAGGCATTTTTCCGCACATAGGACATCACCCTGGGTCGTGAGGATGTCCAGTCGTCAATAGGTGAGAAGGTCTCGAAGGATGGGTGGCGTTTGGTGATACGCTTGGCGCGGTCGCTGTAAATGTACGGTTCTTGTATTAGTACAATATCAGCAGAGGCTAGGCTGGCTTCGTTGAGAGCTAGCTCGTGTGATTGGGCTCCGCGGCCGACATTTGCAGAGATTATTTTTAATGGGCAATTATTTTGTTTGCAGCGCCGAAAAGGAGTCATTATGATTGCGCTTGGCCGTTGCTCTGATCCTCTATGAGTAGGACTTCATATGGGTTGATGGATTTTACTGAAACCGGCTGGGATTGGCCTATTTCAGCAGGGGTTGCGGCCGAAGTATGCGTGGTTTTGGGGCTAGCCGTAGCCTTGATACAGCCAGCTTCTGCTTGTTTCCGTAGGCGAGCGTCTGCGTTGATTTGACGGATAGCACTTACTTGATTCTTGGTCTTCGGAGGACCGGACGGCTTAGGCCGGAGGTCGCAGCTAACATCGTCCGCGGGATGAGGGCCATGACAGTGGATGCATCTGTTGGAGCATACATGTTGGCCTGTGGCGCCGCATTGATTGGCATGATCTTTTTCGGAGTGTCTGGAGGATCCGCACAGGCGACATTTGAGGTCGGAGGCACATGTACGTGTATTGTGCCAAAGCCAGCACCGGGTGCACTGGACAGCCATCTGACACTTGGGTAGAATTCTTGTCTGCGTGCGGCAGCCAAAGAGGAAGAGGGTGCGTGGCAGGCGCTGATGAGATTCTGGGAAGCGCACAATCCATGTCGTCAACAAGGACGTTGGATTAGCATCATTATTGCGTGAAGCCGCAATAGCTACAGGGGCCACCCCAGCTGCAGTGGCTAGGGCATCCTTCAACGCCTCAGCTGTGACAGGCTTAAGGCAATACTTCCATTATACGTTGATGTGTTCCAGGGCTCCATATGTCCGGGGAAAATATTTTATGCAGTAGGAAGTCCATGGTGTTGCTTTCTCTACTGATGCGTCCCTGAAGAAACTTACAGACTTTATTTTTTCCATGAGATTTTCAAAGTCTCCGTCTTTGGGGCAGAGAGCGAAACCAGTCTTTGTTGACTGCACATTTGTTAGAATCTGACCCTCATTGCCAAGCTTAGCTTTCAGGTGGGATTGTATCGCAAATGCTGAGTGATCTCGGAGTGTGCTACCTTCCGGAATACAAACAAATAGTCGGTCATTGGTGTGGGTGGGCTTGGGCTGAAACCGCGCTTTAGCAAGTGTCGGGAGGGTTGTAATATGGCGACCAGCAAATTGCTTATTGGATGCCCGTGAAGCTGCATTTGCGTAGGTCTACGCGGTTTTTTGGGCATTGCGGCTGGGCAGGGAGGGGTCGTCAGTGACAGTCACAGGCTTATTGCAGAGGTAAGTATTGAAATGCCGTGCTGCGACTTTAGCTAGATCATTACAGAGGCTTCTGAATGCTTCAGCTTGCTTGGTGGGTAGTGTAGCGTAGTTGGGTGCGCTGCTATGCTTGTCAATTAGTGCCGAAATACCTCCAAAAAGGGTCTCTGCTTCTTTTGCTCGGGTTATCATAGAGTTTACGCTCTTTGTCAGAGTATCTTGCATCAGGCCCGCGGGAGCTGGCTCTGAAAATGGGTCGTCGTATTCGATTTGATTGTTGTAATTAATTGGATCGATCTCTATGTCATGCTGCTGGCTGCTTCCGGGTGTGCCCCAATTGCAAAGGGCTGGATTATAGAATAGAGTGGCTTCTACCGCCTGAGATTGGTTAAGACCCTCCATGATCGGGAGGGCTGCTCTCACGCGCGCTGAGTGCGAGACACGGCTTGATTCTGATGTTGGTTTGGCTACAGTTGTCGGTTTTTGACGCAACTTGTGAAAGGTGGTAGGGGGGGGTTTGATATTTTTGTGGCTATTTCTGATCGGAGCCACAGCGGAAGGGTCTTTACAGATCAATCTACAAATTGGAATAGATAAAAATTCTGTTTTTTTGGAAGTGTGCTTAATATGTTAGAATTTAGAATGATGGTTGTGAGAGGTGAATTAATAATCTTTATGAAAAGTGTAATGGGTGCCCCATATCACGTGATCTATCACGTCAATAACTGTATTTATAAGTAGTTCATAGCACATAATGTAACATTTATGCTTCTTGCACATCAGGTTATGGCCCTCTGGTCACTTCCACTGCAAACACAGTATCCATTTTTTTCTGTTGAAATCAAACAACATCGGTTTTCGCGCTCTTGTATTAACTTACACTATTGTGCATGTAGCAACTAATGCACATTTAAACAATGTAATCTTTTAAAATTCAGCCCTCATCAGAGGAAAATGTAGAACATCATGATTCTTTTTTGGAGGTTGGCTCCTTCAGCGGCATTATCATCAATGGGCTTATTTTCGCATCTGCTAAGGACGTTCAATCCTCGGTAAAAGAATCTAGTAAAAAGACAGAAATCTGGACTTGATCAGAACATCTCAGTGACATAGAGAAAATTGTGCCTGTTCCAACTTTAAAATCATCAAATTGGCTTCATTGGTGCGAGTCTATTCAGCGTCTCATGCTTTTCACCGGGACATTGGTTGTTTTACTATCTAGTCCTCCGAACAATAAAACCGCAATCATGTGGCCGGTCTGGTGGGTTGCAAAACTGAAGGCAGTAGCGCCTCCTATAATGACAGCTCCTCGCAATTCTCCTTTAACAATTCTCACCGCAATTGCTACTGCATCGCTCGCGAAAAGGCAAATTAATCTCATGAATATCACTCACCAACTCTGGAACTTCCAACCCAACAAAGGCATGACTATTGAGGCTTTTATTCAGGAATATCAAAAGCGTTTTCAAGATCTCAGAGAACATACTTCCATAACAGCAGAAGTAGAACAACAAATGGAATAGCTCTTTCTGCACCACATAGATAGTTTGCAGCCGGATCTTGCCAATTGTTGTCAAGATCATGGTCTTCAAGGGATGATTTCTGAATATCTTAGATGGTCCTCTACTAATTCAAATTCAAGATCAGTTGGCTTCAAGAAAAGTTTTGTGACATGTAACTTTTGTAGTATTAAAGGACACAAAGAAAGTGAATGTAGGAAGAAAAAGAAAATTGCGATAGAAACCTCACAACAAAATAATGGATCCACGAAGAACTTGATTTTGTCCCTAAATAGCACTTTTGATAATTCTGCTTTTCAATTAGACACAGCTGCAGACTTTCATGTGTCTGGAAACGAATATGATTTTTCATCCTACCTGAATACTACCCATACCGTTCGTGTTGCAGGAGGCAGTAGAGTAACAACTACCGGCTGTGGTGATCTTAAAATCCCATCCATTGACAACAAAACTGAATAGCAAAAAGGTGCTGTAAATATGCTAGGCCAAAAACATCGAATCCTCTCAACAGCGCAGCTAGAAAAACAGGGGTCCTCTGTAAAATGGCCTCCAGAATACCGTGACGTCAAACTCATTTGCCCAGATGGTACAATCTGTGCTAAATTCCATCAAGTATCTGGCAGATTAATCTGCAAACCTAATGTTACCAACCCCATGAAAACACACAACATATTAATGATTTGTAACTGGCACAGTATACTTGGACATCCTGGGCAGAAAGCTCAAAATGCCATGCAAAAATCCGCTGGAATTGAAGTGCCAGGTTTCCTCTTGAATGTGAGATATGCAATAAAACCAAAATAACCAAATGCAAGGGACATGGTTCCCTACACACTTGTTATGATAGGTCTATGATTCGGGTGTACATACAATTTGTGGGAGCTTGCTGCTAGTGATCACAGATGTGCTGCTGGGCCGGACAGGTCAAGAAGAGGAGTGGAGAATGATCTCTGTAGAATGAGGAAAGACTGTATTGCTTACTCTATCTACTGTGGAGGAAAGCTCTCTACTTATAGTCCCTAGACTATTGCTTACTAATTATACTAACTCAACAAAGCAGGAGCAAACAGAGCAAATGCATGCAGTCGCGTGACCATCATAACTGGAGCTGTGCACTGTAGCTATGTGGGTCTAGGCACAACAACACTGCTTCCTCTTTTGGTGAGGGTATTCATATGGATCTAGTTGGTGGTCAGAAATCTCTATCTACCACAACCATAGACAAAGCAGTTCCCAATACTACTTGGTTCCTTCTTGCATTTGACAAATTCACCTCTTGGAAATGGGCTTGGCCGGTCTACTCTAAGAAAACTGTGCCAACTCAAATTTGTCATTTTCTACAACATCTGAAGACAAAATTTGACAAAATTCCAAAGGTTCTTCACATAGATAGTGGTACTCAATTCTTAAACTCAGAACTTCAAGAAGAACATCTTTCTTGTGGCATTGAATGGCATAGGTCTTTGTCACATGCTCCAGAGCAAAATGAATTTGTTGAAAGAAACATTCATACAGTCACTGAAAAGATGAGAGCGCTTCACTTACAGTCAGGTTTACCATTGCGTCTGTAGCCAATCATTCTTACTGCTTCTATAAGCTCACTGAATATAATCCCGAACAGCATAGCTCCAAATTCATCATATTATGTGTTATTTCAAAAGACGCCTGTCATAAAACATCTTCATGCTTCTGATTGTTGTGCTTTCTGGCTAGATCCAGATCAGAATAAGCCAAACTCTAAAGCAAAAGAAGGAATCTATGTTGGCACAGAATTCTCTAGGGGTAACATCATTCTAAATCCTGAAACTTGTAGAACAGTCATTTGCCGTGATATCCACGTTCACGAAAATGTTTTTCCTCTCAGACACCATATCCTTACACTCCGTGTGAATAACCGACATGTAAATGAAATAGCCCTTTCTGGTCCTAAAGCTCTAGAATAGAGCAAAGCCATTGACCGAGAACTTGATAATATGAGTCGCAATAATTTTTGGACTTTGGTACCTCGGTCTCAGGCAAATGGGAGAATAATGACTGGTAAATGGGCTCTAAAAGATAATTCTGATGGGCAATTCAAAGCAAGATTGTGTGCTCGTGGCCTATTGGAGTCATTTGCTGAGGACACTTATGTTGATGTTCACCCTCCCACTACAATGCGTATGCTACTAGCTTTTGCAGCCATCAGTAGTCTTCATATCTGTTAGGTTGATATTACGGCTACTTTTCTTCACCCCAATATTGATTGACCCATATATATTCAACAGCCTCATGGTTGCAAATAGTCGGGGGATTTAGTATGCAAGTGTAACAGCTGGTAAGTCAATTGGTCCCTGTAGCGCATGTTGGTCAACATGAGCCTGGCCTAACATTGTTGGCGCACAATTGATCGACATCAATGCGCAGATATATGATGCCACTCAACAGAATATTAAGGCATCGGCATCTCGTTTGGCAGGGCAGCAGTATTGGACCATACAGCTACAACACATTGAGGTGTTACAACAAGTAGGGCCAACACATGTGAAGAATCCCATTGGATCCGAGACGGAGGGACTGTGCCTCAAACACACAGACAATGTAGATATATATATATATATATATATGTATAGATAGAGTCTGAAGTAGCTCTCTCTTCAGAATGATAATTTACATACTATCAACCACATAGTTGCACCAGCGCCTGTTCCTTGATCCGTGACACTGACATCCACTTAAAACTGACTCAAATTTATTTTGTTGTGCTGAAACAATAATCTCTACCAATGTCAATGACTTCATGATTGTATCTGCATCTCGCTCTAAAATCTATGAGGCTATTGCATCATTTGCTAAAGCTTTCAAACTAAAAGACCTTGGTGTGTAAGGATTCCTCTTTGCATCCTATCTTTAGTTTATAATTTTACTCTTCTTCTGGTGTTGCTATGACAACAGTACAGCTCTTGGCACTTGGTATTATGTTGATACTAGTTTATAGCCTATGTTATGATAAGCTAGTGGAAGGAGGGCAGGTATATGTATGATGGCTTGGACTGTAGAAACAGAGTTCTCTACACTTAGTTTTCTGTCACAACCACCATCTTTGGATTACCTCAGATTACCTCTAGTCACCTCCAGTTACCTCTTGTATCTTTAATTACCATTAGTACCCACTCAAGCCTTTAGACTTTTTAGCTATTTATATTACCCATCTTCCAAACCTTTAGTTCCTTCTAGTTATCTCCAGTAGACCATTAGTCACACTTTGCAATCCATCCAAACTCTTATAGCCCTCCATTTCCGCCTCAGTTCAAGCACCTACATTCCAATCTGACAAAGAATTGTATCCAAATTGAACTTGAAAGCACTCACAAGCACATCTAAAATCAGTGACTTCTTGTCAATATCAGATCTATCATTGATGAACACCAACCTCTACAATCATGTGAAGCATCTCACATCACATTACCCATTTTACAAGAGCCTCCAACCAGTGCAATGGCCCCAGCTGTTGCCAGAAGCGGCATGTAGATAGCTGAGCAGGGACAAGGATCACAACATGGAACAATACAAGAATGCCATGCAAGAGGTTGACATTCTGCGTTGTGCATGAGATAGGTGCACAACCACTCAGCCAAAAGGCCAGACCAGAATCATAGAACACCTGATTCGGGCTATTTCCAAATATATAGATTATACAGTAGATATTCCTTACAGCTATTGCATTGTCATTGACAACACCCTCCAATCCAGGAGGGCAGCTTCATCTAAGCCTGCTTGGCATTGTAAATGCAGTGCAAAAATCAGAACAACAAAGAAAAGGAAGATTGGGTATTGTCATATGCTAGGGCCTAAGGCACCTAAGGCTAGGTTATAGATGAACAAGCTAGGGCTGTTTAGACAACATGTGATCTGCCCTGTTTGATCATAAGCACTGACCATATTCCCATGTATATAAGGGAGACCATTTCCACTCCAACTTCTCTCTTTAGTTCACGACCTTCAACATAGCCTAAAGGACAATTTGAATACAATTCTACTTCCGACTCTTACAGGTATAGCCTAGGAACTTCTTGAACTAATCAACTCCTGGGCTAAGAGCAAAGGAGAGAAGCAAACAGCAGCAATTGTCGCAACTCTGCTGGAAAAAATCACGCCTGTTATCACTGCCTTTGCAGTAGACCAGATAGAAGTAACCAACTTTCCAAGTAAGAAGCCCCCCACCATGGCAAGTACTCCCAAACCAGTCGCGCCTAGGAACAACACAGCTATTGAGGATCACGGCCACGCCATACCCTCAGAGCCTCAAGACACTAGCTCGCCCTGGGTGACAGTAGCCTGCAAAGCAGCCAAGCTACCGACGCTGCCAAACGTGCAAGTTCCGCGAAGGCCTGAACCAACAGGCAACCCAAAACCCCAGACAGCCCCAAATGAGGACAAGCGCTTGTTCCTACAATTGAGGAAAGATCACCACAGGCACAAGTTATCACCAGTCACAATCAAGAAAATAATTACCAACAAGGCTGGGATAGCAACTTCTGCTATCACGTCCATGTACCCAGTCAGGTTGGGGATTGCTGTTGAATGCGCATCAGAAGCATTGAGAGATACAATCATGGGGACCGCACCTTCCCTACAGGAAGACAACATTGTGATTGAGGCAGCATCCAAATGGATTTCATTGATCATACCTCATGTGTCACTATATATCAGGACGCTCGAAGGTAGCATCCCAGTCACCAACAAAATGGTGAAGAACGGGTGCCAAGCAGTATGTGTTGCCACACCAATCCAGGTAAAGCCCACAGAAACAAAACCTGGCCAATACCCAACAAGCTAGATTGTTCATTTCCAATAAAAACCAGCTGTCACAGTTCAAATATAGAAAGCGAATGGGCATTTGTATGATTGAAAGGTAAAGCTATAATTCATCTATGTAGAAGCAAACTACCTGCAAGTCTACTCTACTACTTATACACATCCAGAGGTATCTAAATCTAGCCTACACTTACAGTGGCAATGAAACTGACAAGAGGTTTGTTCTGCCACACGAGTAACGCTTCCGATACTCTTGGCACTATCATTTACGTAGCCTCGGTGGCGATCTCGTATCAGTTTTCGTCTGCTGATAATCCTCGGAGTGATAGAGAATATAGGTTGCCTTCGATAGCCATCGAAGGCTACAGGACTTATCGGCTCACAAGCTGTCACACCAGCAAACATAAAATTTTGTTGGGGGACAATTCTCAACACCTGTCAGTGGTGTCCCCTAAAAACCTCCAGATCTCACTATAGAGTCTGCAGATCCGAGATTGAGTAACAAATGTAAGGGCTAGAAGTAGAATTGTATCCGAATTGTACTGTGTGCTGTGTATAGAAGATCTTAAACTAAAGAAAGAAGATGGAAGAGGAAAAGTCTTCCTTATATACATTGAAATGTGGTCTGTGCTGTTACCAGACTACACCAAAATAGAGCAACTAAATAGTCACCTGATTGGTATCAGCTCAGATCAATCACCCAAGCCCAAGCCTTGGCTGCCTTAGGCTCTAGCCTATGACAACAAAGTCCTCATTTTGACGAGGATTTCCAATTGCTTGCGCTGCCTGTCTCGTCTTCATCTCTCAACACATTCCCCATCACTGTTATCATGAAGCTAACCACAATCAGATCAGATGGTAGGGTCGGAGCCCTACTCATCACCAACCCTTGATCATGGAGGAAAAGCCATCCGATGAGTTTCCGGAGCGTACCTAGCACCCAATACAAAGATGGTAGATTGGATCAAGTCGGCCTCAAATGTTACAAATAAGGGAGATACAGATGAATATGCGCACCTCATATGGTCCCAGTGCCTGGGCCTCCCCTAGCAGGAGCTGCAGGTTTTTTGAGACTTTTTATCGCGCACGCAGTTTCCATTGCTACCATTTTTATTTTTTTGGGTAGAAGGTTCCGTGGAAAAGGTGGCTGAATTCCACGGGTAAATACTGAGCTGAATGGCTATTCATCAAGGGGAATATATCAATGATCTTTGAAGTAACAAAAGAGGATAGGAGCACTGTACAAGGTGTGGCCTGGGTCAGAGAGGAGCCTAATGTGCTAGAAAGTCATAGACTCAAGTAGTACAATAAAAAAACACACACACAATACACAATTTTTTGAAATTCGAAATTTCGAATCTTCCCTTTTTCTCCTTTCCCTCCCTTTCGCGCTCGTTGCATTCCCTCATTAAATTGTAATTGAGTCACTGGCATTTTCATCATGCCAGCTGTTCGAAAAAAGCTTCCCAACTCAATGTTGGACAACGCAAGAGTCCGCCTGAGGGCTCCCGCAAAAACATCTGGACTCGCGCAAAAAATATCTAGCATGCTTGCTAGTGAGGCCTTCATTGAAGGGAAGTCTCCAGATCTTCCCAATAAAGAGATGACTGATTCTGAGCCTGTCAGGTCAGAGAAAATTGGTCCCAAGACCAACATTCCCATCAAGCTTGCCCCAGAGGCAAACACTTCAAGGAAAGGAGAGGAAGTCTTCCGAGAGAAGACAACAGAACAAGCAGAAACTTGTGCAAAAAATTCACTGTACCAGCTCCAAAAGTCATAGCTTCAACTTCAGCACCAGAATATCCTCTGGAGTGTAACGGCACGGCATTTTGCCATGTCATTACATATATCAGGTGACCAAGAAGGTATGCTTGGTGAGGAGTCAATATGCGTGAGGAGATAAGATAATATCACGTGATACTGGGAAGCGAGAGGACACACACAAAAGCCCACAGATTCTTTTGTCACTAGATTTTCTTTCTTTCTTCCTTGTCTTAGTATTCACTCAATAGATTGAAAACATAGTTATACAAGCTGTACTTTCACTTGTGCTTATTTTACGCCGTGACAGTTGGGACAATTACTTGATTTGTTGTGATGGTAACGTAAAATTGGAAAGCTGTGCCTTTAAGCAATTGTGGAAATGCCTTCGCCTTTATTTCGTTGTTTGAAATGTTCAATTGCAAACAATATATGTCGAAGATATTTAACTTATATTCGAAACAATTGGTATTGCCTCCATACTTCTGATCATTTGAAGAATAAAGTTTGGCTATATTCATGCAGACCTGTGTTGTTGAATCACGTTCAGGACGAGTTGATAAACTTGTGTTATGTTATTCAGATTGTTCCTTATTGCCAGAGTATGGTTTCTAATTGTTACGAAGTTTTTGGAGTAGGGTATGCAATAGCAAGCCAGTGTGGTTCTGAACTGCGATAGCTTCCCCTCTCGTCCATTCATGGGGTTTAGGTTCACTGAGACAAGCAACAAGATCCTTGTTCATATTAGTGCTGCAAGAAACATCAACCCAAACAATGTGGCAACGGAGTTCAGCTCAGAGAGAGGTTACTCGCGCGGCATTTACACCTTGAAAGTACTCAAGATTCCAACCATCAAAGTGGATGCAGAACACATCCCACACGTCATAATTTGTTAGAGGACTTTTGATATATTTGTCAAGACAATATTTCAACCAAGAGTCTTGTTCAGCTTTTGTTGCAATTTGAATGTCGAAGTCTCTTGTATCCCAATTTTACTCTTTAGCATCAGCCATTATTCCGGTAATTTTATTATTTTGAATGGAAATGGATCTGTTTTAACAAGGTTGGGAAGAGGTAATTAAAGATCAATGGGTAGAGAGGTAGAAGTAAATATATCCGGAGAGTTTGAATATAGAGATGATGAGGTGGGAGGTATTTCAATTTAAAGAGGTTGAAGGTTTTCGGGTATTTGAAGTGCTTGTGAGGTGATGTCAGGAATGCCTACTGTATAATCTATCAATGTGGAGATAACCAGAATCTAGTGTTCTATGATTCTTGTCTGGCCTTTTGGCCTAGTAGTTATGCACTTATCTCCTGCAAAATATAGGATGGCGCCCTTTTGCCTGAATACCACCTCTTTGACCCATGTCTCCGCCCTGCTATCTACATGCTGCTCTGGCAGAGTCACAGGTATCCCTGCCATCCCCCGACTAGCCTCCGCGTATATTCCGCTCTCCTGGACGTAGTCCGTGAACAGCTGCCATCCCCTTGATCCGAGCATTATTTCCAGGGCCAGCGCCCTACGCTTTCCGCTTTTCAGCCGCCATGTTGCCAGTGCTTTTCGACACTGGACAAGGTGGCCAATTAATTTTTCCCTCCTGCACTTGCAGTAGAGTTTGGCGTCAGTGTGGTTGAAGCGGCAATGATATGCCGCAAAGTTCCCTTGTCCAGTTCGAGCAGCAATTAAGCGGGCGTAGACTGCTCTCGGTAGCGCTAGTTCTGGCGGTTTCTTGCGCTGCATCTCGAGTTCAAGGTCGGAGTAGTGTTTGGGTCAATTCGAGTGCCACCAGTCTGTCAACATCTGCCTGGCCAGTTCACGGGCTTTCCATCCAAATGAGGCGAGGGTCATCACATCATGTGTCGTCCTAGAGTTGTTCGGCAAGTTAAGCTCTCTTCGAGCGAGTTCATTGGCAATTTCATTTCCTGCTGGGGGGACTATTCTCAACACCTGTCAGTGGTGTCCCCTACGAACCTCCAGCTCTCACTGTAGAGTCTGCAGAGCCGAGATTGAGTAACAAAGTCCTCACTTCGAAGAGGATTCCCAATCGCTTTCGCGATCAGATGGTAGGGTCGGAGCCTTACTCGTCACCCACCCTTGATCATGGAGGAAAAGCCATCCGATGAGTTTCCGGAGCGTACCCAGCACCCGATACGGAGATGGTGGATTGGATCAAGTCGGCCTCGACTGTTACAAAGAAGGGAGATATAGATGAATATGCGCACCTCATGTGGTCCCGGTGTCTAGGCCTCGCCTGGCTGGGGCTGCAGGTTTTTTGAGACTTTTTCCTGCGCACGCAGTTTCCATTGCTACCATTTTTATTTTTTTTGGGTAGAAGGTTCTGTGGAAAAGGTGGCTGAATTCCACGGGTAAATACTGAGCTGAATGGCTATTCATCAAGGGGAATATATCAATGATCTTTCAAGTAACAAAAGAGGATAGGAGTACTGTACAAGGTGTGGCCTGGGTCAGAGAGGAGCCCAATGTGCTAGATAGTCATAGACTCAAGTAGTACAATAAACACAAACACACACACACACTCATTTCCTGCTGGCCCTTTGTGGCCTGGGATACATCCTATTTTTACAGGTGCGGCTAATCCCGCGGCCAGTTTCACGAACTTTTGGATACGCCAGGATGATGAGCCTATTGTTCCCGTCAGTAAAGCCTTAACAGCAGCAGAATTTTCGAGCAGGAGATAGATGGCGCTACAACCACGATCTCGCTTCCTGCTAGTGATTGCTTCAAGAGCAGCTAGAGCTCCATGAACCTCCGCATTGTAGACCTCCTCATTGGTTATTTTGCCTGAGCCGCTTTGCTCAATTACCCTGCCTGTGCCACTGATAAAAGTCAAAAAGGCCTATGACACTTTGTCGGTGGACGCCCCAGAGCCATCACTGTACACGCAAAGACAGTCGGGTGGGAGAATAGGTAGCCACTCTCTTATAAACCTAGCTGCTTCTTTCTTGCTTGTCCAGCGGGGAATTGGCTGAGGGGGGGCCGGAGGTCGGAGCGGTGGAGGTAGTTCGGCCTCTGGCAGGAGTTGGTACATCCTCCGGACCCTTGAATCATGCACTCTGTCGAAACCAAGTCTGGTTTTGTTGCATGTCTTTAGGCCGAGTCGGTGACGAGCGCTGTCTGTGCTTTCCGTGGCCCGAAGTCGAAGCGGATGGTACTCATCTAGTGTCCGGATTTGTGCGGCAGTCTTGAGCCTGCGTTCCTCGAGCAGAATTTGTGCTGGCGGAATACCAGTCTCTCTTCTCAGGGCTGCAATAGGCATCGTGCGCCAGGTTGGTAGAGCCACGCGGATTCCGAAGGCAGAGGTTTGGTCGATGACTTTGCTCTGTCTCTTGTAGGAATTACGCGTCACACCTCGATAAGTTTCCCTGGTTGGCCCCGGGTACCATGATTTCGCTGTGTGCATCGCAATTGGCAGGACTACCGTGCGGATCACTGTGGCTGGTATGTCGGGCCTTGGTCCCTGAGTGCACTGAATGAGCCGTCGGAAGTGTTGCACTAGCCGCATTGCTTTGCTGGTCCACTTTGCGACGTGACTTTCGAAGGTCAGACCGCGATCAAGGTGTACTCCGAGCCATCGGATGTCGTCGGATACTTGTACATCGCGAGTGCCTACCCTTATAGCCGGAAGATCGTGACCCCTGGATCTGGGGCCAACAAAGTAGACTACTTCGGCCTTATCTGGGTCGAAAGAGACGGCATTATCAGCGGCTCACCCTAGGACTGCATCGACTTCTCTCTGGACAGCTACTGCAGCTTCAGTTGGAGTTGAACCTATGCCGAGGATGGCAACATCATATGCATAGCCAAATCTCCAATTACTGCCCCCTACAAATTCGGCCATGTAAAGGAGGAAGAGAACTAGGGATAAAGGCGATCCTTGTGGCAGCCCGCATTCTAGTTGAATTGGGTCTGTTACTCCATCTTCGTGTCTGACGCGGTGTTGAAAAATAAACTCTGTACGATATTATATGGATAAATATGATGAATTAACGAAGACTTGATATTTTACAACTATGTGAACATTGGACTTATATATACATATTAGGGGAGAAATTCCTACTAGTCTCATGTGCCTGTCAAACCTAGTGATGACCAGCCACCTCTCATTTACCATGATGATCCAAGGTACACTGTAGTACGTAAACATCCAATTGTAAATGCAACAGTAGGCACGATTAGCGCACTCGTGACATGTGTGGAGAGAGTCGATCTTGTCGGGAACCTGAGACAAAACAGGTAGTGGTTGAGTCCTAAATTCGAGAGTCAGAATTTCCAACACGCAGGAGGATTGTTTGTCCAGGAAAGACTTTATCCAAGTGATGGCTGGTTTCGGCCACCCAGTTTCACGGATCCGTCATTAGAATTTTAATACTAATTTTAATTCGTGATAAGATGAAGGGGTAGTTAATTAAAGACATCAATTTAATAATAGCTTCCCCTATACAATTAGTCGTGTAAAAAGTCATGTAAGGATATGCAAGAGAGTCATGAGGAGAAGGACAAGAACACAGCCATTAATGCGAAGATATTGGCAAGAATTGATTACAATTAATTCCGGTTGGCAAAGGCTTCTGCTCTTGTATATAATAGTTCGGCGTGAGAGAGATTTACTCCTCACGCAACGTCTTCTTTATTTACCCTTCACAATACATTTGTTCACCCATCTCTTCTTCGGGAAGACCATTTATCCATTGCCCAGTTCTTCATCAGCAAGACCCACGTGTAACATCTACTGCAACTAGTTGCCCATTCATCTCTTCCTAGAGATGACCTGTCATCCCTTTGACTCATTTATAATCTTCACTAGGCTATACAACGCACCCCGTGGAACACTGTCAAACCCTCATCCCTGAGACCCAGCTTTGTTCATCCTTTGCAGCAGCCTTCCGTGGAGTACAGCGTCGAATACCTCCCTGTACTTCTAGAGTGACAAGGACTGCTTTCTGACTTTTCATTGCATGTTCCACATTGTGGATGTGACGGTCTTAAAGTGGCGTTTTATTCAAACTGAACTCAGAGCTAGATACAAATGAAAATCTTAAAGTAACGATCAGAGACATGACTGAAAGCCTCCTATTTATTTACAAGACTATGATCTCGTTCCCTCATTTCATACCATTCTCAAAATAGATCATGACCTGTCCCCCGACAAACACCAGCATCTCCGTCTATTTTAATTCAGCTTCATTTTAATGTTAGTAATTTTAGTTATCAAAATAGTTATGATGCATGTGGCTTAGATGACTCACGACTGGTGTTCGAGTCATCCTGTCTGCAATCTAAATTTGTCATTTAAGAATAGATTTGCATGAACTGAGCCAAGGCCTATACTTGGGTCTAATGAGTCGTGGAGGGGTTCATGACATGTATGATGTTTAATATGGTTGGAAAAGTTCAAGCCTTATTTGTTAGGCAGCAGCCTAATGATAACCAGGTATGAGCCTGTGACAGTGGATAGCGCATGAGACAAGGTCGTTAGCGGATCCGCCAGGGGGTGCTCCAAAAAGCTACTGCGGCACGGCCTTGTGCGAAATGGCGGTAAATGCCATGCGCCTTGCAACTAGTCTCTCGAGACCTTTGCCCAGGGAGGAGAGAAGTACAATGGGCCTCCATCCTTTAGCTGTGCAAAGATTACGGCCAGGCTTGGGGAGGAGAATTACTTCCGCTAGCTTGAATGCCTTCGGGAAGTGGTTTAGTCGAAGTGAGTCCTCAAAGAGTACTCTCACTGCTTGTCCAATTGACAGCCAAGCTTTCCTAAGAAGACGAACAGAAATTGCGTCTACTCCAGGGGCTTTATTCTGGCAGGCCGTTGTGACCCACTTGGCCTCTTCATCAGTGACGCTTGAGACCCATGGAAGGTTTCAGCGTCCTGGCTCGAGGTGTTCGGTGTACACGTCGTTTTGGCTGGTGAACCGACCGAGAAGGAGATCGCGCAATAGAAGTGCACGCTTTCCTGGATCCGAGACAAAGCCATCCGGAGTTTGAAGTGGTGGAGCAGCAGATGTAAGTCGCGGCTTTGCCCAGCGTGCCATCCGATACATGTCGATCTCTGTTGTAGCTTCAGAGAACTTTTGCCGCCAGTATTGGCGTTTCGCACTTCTGACTATGCGACGGAAATCCTTTCTACTCTCTTCGTCCCTGAATATCCTATATTTGCGTTTGGCCTGTGAGCACTCCAACATTCACCAAGGTGCCGTCCTACCCTTCTTCGCACTCCCGCATCTTCCGGTAGCCCTAATAGCATCGCTGATGGTTTGAACCAGCTTATCCGCAAGGTTGTCCACCGCACTTGTTGAGACCATAGGCTGCATCCCTATTCCATGGGCCCACCTACCTAGTACCTTGGCGAAGTCCTCGAGGGCGTCGTCTGTCACTCGGAACGGTTGACCAGTTTTGATTACAGCTCTGGCTTTCAAGTTTGGACGCGGAACGTCTCCTGCAAGCGTTCTGTGGTCCGATGTTGAGTCAAGATCTGTCGAGGCATCTGCAAGGGCACCAGCGTTAGACTAGACCAGGTCGAATGTGTTTCCAAAGTTGTGTGTCTGGACGCCCAATGTGGAGGATAGGTCCATACCGTGTTCGAACATCCACTCGGTGAGCACCTGGCCGTCGCCGTGTAGCCTAGTAGCCATTGGCTGCCAGTCGGTGAGAACAGCATTGAAGTCTCCGCCAATAACTGTAGGCCCAGATGGAGCCCATGACAGCAGCGGCATAAGGTCTGCTCCAGGAGCGCGGTAGACTGAGACAAATGTGACTTCTGCCTTTACTGCAGTGAGATCTGGTGATGTCTCGTAGGTTGTTTGCTGTTGGAAATTGATCCCTTTTCGCGTGTAGATGAGGGAGTATTGCCTTGAAGAGTTGGCAGTAACACGGGAAGGCAAATGCCTATCGAATCCGGGATGCAACTTGGTGAGCCAGAAGCCGTCCTTATGTTGGGTCCAGGGTTCCTGGATAAGTAGGATATCGGTTCCTGAATCCCAAGCGTTTTGCAGGATGATGTCTGTAGCGGGGTCTCCTCTACCCAGATTAGCGCAGAGGAACGAGATTGTTATTGCCATTTTTTGAAGCTCAGTTGAGTTGTGGTCCCTTACGGACATTGAGCAACGTTTATATTTTCGTTTTCAGCAGTAGCCTCGGTGGCTTTCTGCTTTGCTTTCATCTCTCTGATCGAAGCATTCTTTTCTTTTTGACCCTGCTCGCAGATCACCGACAGCTGGTCTCTTGTGCGTTGCACCGTCTTCCTGCCAGCCTGCGTCGGCCTAGCCATGCAGTTAGGCTCAGTTGTGGCGTGTGGACCATGGCAATTGATGCACTTTGGCATAGCCTGTTTGCACTCAGTAGCTTTGTGCTCAATAGAGCCGCAGCGGGAGCAGCGCTCTGCTCGTGAACAGATCTTATTTGGGTGGTGTCTCCTGCATTGGTTGCATTGCGCAATTTTGAGCTTGCGCTGAAGTTTGTGGAGGCGTCTGCTTTCTTCGATCAGTCTTTCTCCAAGCCTCGGTTTTCCTGTTGCGAAGTGCAAAGCCCAGTCTGTTGACGGCCTGGCCATGCTAGTTGCGAAAGCACGAGCCGAGGTTGGTCTAACTCCTGTTTTGAGAGCCGCTTCTTCAATTACCATTTCTGGTGTCACTACGGTGGGCCCTTCCAGAGTGTAAAGCTTGTTTGGAATATTCGGTGCCAGGACTATTATCCAGTTGGAGGCGGCTTCCAATTTTATTTCTAAGCTATCTAATATGGCTCCTCCTGAGAGAAGTGCACCTCTTGCACCTTCCCCTTCGGCTTGTATTGCGAACCCTGAGTTCACGACAGTGACCTGTTTGATTGTCGAGTTGGCCAGACGCAGCTTGCTAGCTAGGCTTATTTTAACGAAGTTGGGTGACATACGTCTCCACGGGTGGTCAGGTCTGAGGCGCAAGAATATGCGCTCGTCAGGTCGTTGGGGGTTTGTTGCTGGAGCTTTAGGCTTCGGAGCGGAGACGGGCCTCATTGGCACTGTCTTGAGTGTTGAAGTTGGAGCCACTTGGTTTGCTGGCTTGTTTCTTTTTCCCAAAACCTCGGTCCAAGATTTGTCTGAGGAGTTGTTGTTGGTTATGTTCGAGCCCTGTTTAGGCTGGAGAGTTGCTGTTGTGGCTGACAGCTTTGATGGTGCCGGTCTGTTCTTTTCTCTGGCAAGGATCAGCACTGGACGTGTGACGCTTGCAGGACTTTGTTTTAGAGGCTCTGTAACTTGAGCCGGATTAGATGGGTTAGTATGGCCACTTGCAGCCTTTGCAGGAGCGTAGGCGTCTGCTTGAGATGGTTTTCCCCACAGAATTTCCAAGATCTTGCCCTGAAGGGCCTGTAAGTCCTGATCAAAGAGTTTTCGAAGTCTCTTGTCAGTGACTGGTTCCAGTAGCTTGCAGAACCCGATGATAAAGCGCTCGGCTTGTGCATAGCGCGTCTGGAATATCCTGCCCTATTTGGCAATGAATTTGGTTGCGACAATTTGAGGCAACAAAGTTGGGAAGTTGGGTGAGTTTGGATGACTCGTCTCATAGATTGGCTCTACAACTTGTTGTGTGGGTGGTTGTGATGGCAGTTGTGGCCCGTTAAGGACCATTTCAACGCCATGACGCGTCGAATTTACGGGTGAGAGGGGGGGCCAAGGGCCAGCCTCTGCGGAGGACTGGGGCAGCATGAGTGATTGAGAGATATATGTGGCAAAATGTCGTAGGTGGAATATGATGATTCAAGAGCGCGTTGAAATACACTGACAGTGTGTCAGTCATTGAGGTTGTATAGCGTGTGAATACTGGTGTGAAATGGTTGTATATTAATTGTCTCTTATCTATCTACATGATGAGAGATCCATATCAGTATCCACGTAGGTACCCGTGCACGCCAAGCTTAACCTTGTTGCCTAAGGTATCTACATATCATAGGCTAATATGGATCCAAACAGTTACTCAGTCCGTGACGGGCTAGGACTTTTGGCCAATGCACAAAAGCAATGCCACAATTAAATGTTTATATTTTCTATGAGGAAATTACGAGCGAGAAGCTATGGCTCTTTATAACTACAATGCCTGTTCCAGATACCCTTGCCCTTTACACGTGATCTGATAATACTCCCATATAGTAAGAATATTTACCAACTTGCTTGAGCCTTCAAGAAAAGGATGGGCCCTATAGCCTTAAATAGCCCAGCCAGAACCCAGCCGGGCCTAGCCTGTAACACAGTCTCGGCTATGCAGACAATACAATAGCAGCTGGAGGTTTGCAGAGGACACCGCATGAGGGCGTTCAGTCTTTGCCCCTTGATGACGTGTGTCTCATGGATACAAAAAGCAAATAAATATATAACTCACTGTCACGGTTTCAGAACAACATGCTTGGGCGATCTTGTAGGTACAGTATATTAATTATAATTCTCTAGAGAGAGAATTCCTATAGCTAGAATACAAATATATATACACTCTGAGATACTCCTCTTCTGTAAGGTTCTCCCTATATCTAGAATAACATGGAATCCTCGACAATACCCTAGAAGATTCTTGATACACCTGTTGTCCTCATGAACCTTCAGTATGCTTCCAGAAAGTTCATTGAGAATCTTCTAAGCTCCTTGTATTCCGAGATCCTTCCCGAAGATTCCCTTGCATTTATTGCCTGCGCTAGCTAGCGTAGGCTACAGGAATCCCTAGGCTTAACAGCTGTTACACTCATGACTATATGTAACTTATTACCCTGTGAATACATATTGTTACCTATTTAATCACAGAATTCAACATCTCTTATTATAGCCCACAACTACGTCAAGAATGAATCATGGTCTTCCAAGAAAATTGCTAAGACTCACCTTTTGATCTCAATGTCCCCCAAAGCTCCTTTTCAAATCAAAATCTCTTTTATGATGATGTTTCTGAAAATCAAAACCCCGGCCCCATTCAGCAGTCTCTCCTCGAAGCCGCTCAATTAGCAGCCTCGAGAGCTCGTGAAGCAGAAACTTTGTTTGGCTCATTAGCCCGACTTATTGACAAACATTGTTCTTCTCACGTCCGCGCTATTTTACAAGAGCCTCAAGCTCAAGCCCTCCGCAACTGCACCTCAGAACTAGCAACTATTGCTGCTAAGCACTTCAACACTAAACCAGACAACAGATTGTTTGTTCGCCTCCCATCCAACAGTTCTCTGTGCAATGCATCGGGCTATGCAATACAGACGCACTTAAAGTCTAAGCTTGGCAGCCAAAGTAAACTTCTATCAAATGTTGTGTCAACAAAGACAGGATTTGCTCTCTGCCCGAGCGCTGGTAATGTCAATGCCTCAAACGAGAAACTGGAAACAGTTGATCTGTTTGGGACTGCTCCCATTGAGAAAGCCTCGCCCTGGACGTCCTACAGGATTAAGAATGTCCCTCTATTCTACGGGACAATAAACCAAAACTTGCATTACTGCCTTGAACTAGTCACGACCGAAGCTGTAACAGCTGCTGCAGCAACAGCAGCTAGCGCTACCCCCGTATCCGTACTTACGTCCCAGGATAATGAGATAACCCCAGACACCCCAGACACAGCCTGGATTGTTCGCTTTCCTCAAGAGCATAGCCATCTTCCGCGTATTCTTTATCTCTTTGGGTGCCACGCCGTTACCCGAATCCTTCCTAAACGCTCGTCAGTAGTACAGTGCAGGACGTGCTGGCTCTAGCACAACAGTCGCGCTTGTTCCTCTGCCCCAAGATGCCGTCTTTGTGGGTCCACCCAACACACAGCATAGCGCACTAGCTATCCTGCAGTTTAAGTAGCAGGACCATCAACACTATCTGCAGCCGGATCCAAGCGGACTATTTTCTTAAACCCTTTTGAGATCCTGAACACATTGGCCGGGGCATCAGATGAGCAGATAGAAGTCAGCGTGGCAACCTTTCAACTCGCTTTGTACCAACTCATTACGTACTAACTTGCCCTCAAATTTGTGGATATTGCGCTTACACCAAAGGGGTTTATTTTTAATTTTTAATTTTTTTTCCCTTATATATCTTTTATATCATTTACCATAATTGTATCTTAGTCATTGGATATTCTCTTATTTTGTAGATCAGGTCTCATGTCCCTAGGTTAGGGAGTCGTGGGCCTCCGACAACTGAGGCAGTAAGCTTTGGCGTCCTTTTTTCAATTGGATTTTAGATAAGACAGGCCTAGGCCCGATTTTAGATAGACGTAAAATACAAAACAAACAATCAATCACAGAATTTTTGAGAGAATTTGGTGAAAATTTGCCCTATCAGCCTGTTTCACCCTGTAAATCCACCTCTCGACTATCTACTCATTATTCTCCCGTAGTACTGTGCCATTCAGCCTTAAAATGGCACCGGTACCCCCGAAATCCGCGAAAGTTGTGTTGACCACTAAAGTAGTAAATCACAACCACCAGATGCGTCTGGAATCACAAAAGCAAATGCTGAACAAAGCAAGAAGCATTGCAATGCAAAAAGCAACAACAAAGGGACTGATGCAGAACGAGATCGATCTCGAAGTGATGGAAGCCGACATAATTGCGCAGATGGGAGAAAGCAGCAAAACCGACATTGAGATGGAGGATGCCACTCCCATAATTGATGCTTGGATCCGAAAGGGCCTAAAGGACTCGCGTTGGGCAATTGCAGGAGCGGAGAGCTCCCAGAAGGCGTCAACAGCACCAACAATTCCTGTAGAGAAAGTAGTCTCAGCGAAAGCAACGCCAGAATCCGAATGCGTTGCGGCACGAAAAATTGCGGTTCCAATAGCAAAGTGGACACCAACCGCGAGCACACTGAGGGGAACGGAAGACCCCAATAACGCAAAGGCAGCAAATGCCCCACAACTTCCGCCAGCCCCGGCCTCGATTCCCGGGATGACTGTGTGCAACAACCAACCTGCTGGTGGTGCTCCCACCAGTGTGGCACAAGAATACCCGCGAGAAATCGAAGCTCTGTTGGAAGACGAAAGAAAGCGGGCTTCAAATGCCTCTGCCAGACTCGAAATGGGTTCAAAAGTCATAAATACATTTGAAAGTGTTATACTGTCACTAAAAACAACGGATAACAAGGAATACTTGGACGAGATGAACGCATGTCTAAGGGGCGCTCTCGCCCACTTCCTACGCACTGGAACTACACCAGTGCCGACAAGCCTCCTCCAAATTCAACAGCCAGGCCAGCAAGGCCTGCCGTTGCAGTGCCCAAGATAACTTCAACCTGGGCAACTGTATCCGGGAAAAGACTACCCAATCAGCCGGCGCCAGTGATGGTTAGCCGTGCTCCACAAAAGCTGACACCGCTGACAAAGAAATCGGACAAGACGGTCCCTTCGTCCTCGCTGGACAACCAACTGTTCCTCCGGCTGAATTCAAAGCATCAGTGGCAAAAGATGTCCCCAGCCAGTATCAGAGATGCTGTGGCGCAGCTCACTAACGCGCCAAAAGTAGACATTGAACATGTCTACCGAGTCCCAACTGGTTTCGCACTTCGAGCGAAGAATCAGGAATCTCGCCAGTTCCTACTGAACGCGGCGGAATCTTTCTTCCCTATTGAAGGAAAACTAGAAGAGGCCTCCGACCTTGTGGCGCTCCGGATCTCGACGGTCCCCGTCGCCATCCACTCTCAGGGATGAGGGTTTGACAGTGTTCCACGGGGTGCGTTGTATAGCCTAGTGAAGATTATAAATGAGTCAAAGGGATGACAGGTCATCTCTAGGAAGAGATGAATGGGCAACTAGTTGCAGTAGATGTTACACGTGGGTCTTGCTGATGAAGAACTGGGCAATGGATAAATGGTCTTCCCGAAGAAGAGATGGGTGAACAAATGTATTGTGAAGGGTAAATAAAGAAGACGTTGCGTGAGGAGTAAATCTCTCTCACGCCGAACTATTATATACAAGAGCAGAAGCCTTTGCCAACCGGAATTAATTGTAATCAATTCTTGCCAATATCTTCGCATTAATGGCTGTGTTCTTGTCCTTCTCCTCATGACTCTCTTGCATATCCTTACATGACTTTTTACACGACTAATTGTATAGGGGAAGCTATTATTAAATTGATGTCTTTAATTAACTACCCCTTCATCTTATCACGAATTAAAATTAGTATTAAAATTCTAATTACGGATCCGTGAAATCCACACTCTTCTTGGAAGGGTGCCAGTGACAGAGGAGATGGTGATCGAGGAGATCACCAGGGTTACAAAGGCCATTTCAGTCAAAGTTCGGCCTCACAGGAAAAATCACCCCGGCGCGCTATACCAGTCATGGCTCGCTCATTTCAAGAGGGGAGCGGAACCAAGACTAGGATTCTGCCTGTTCTACGACTAGGGCGTAGCGGTATGATATCAACCACGACAGACTGTGCAGCAATGTAAACGCTGCCTGTAGTTCCATGGAACGCGTGGTTGCTCCCGCGCCCCAGCTTGCTGGAACTGCACCTCCACAATGCACTCGACGGACGAGTGTCATGCGCATACCAAGTGCCGCAACTGTGGAGGACCGCATAGGTCCGACAGTCGAGCTTGCTTGGCGCACCTGTTGTGATATCGCTTGTCAATGACCGGCTCTGCGCCAACAGGTGCATATGCACGTCGTGTGTTGACCATGGATACAACTGCTGCCGCTCCTGAGTAATGGACTAAGGACTGCAGAGCTGAGACATTGTATGGGAACAATTGGAGCGACGCTGTGGTGTGTATACAAGCCAGAGGCGCGAACCATGGACTAGATTGCTGTTGTTCCTGAACAGCTAGGTTCAGGATCACTCAGCTGGGATATTACACGTAAGTGATTGAGGCATTGCAGCGACGCGTACTCGGACCGCGCGTGCCAGCCACCAGAACAGCAGATGCCTCTCATGAGAGATGTGTCAAATAGTAGGACACAAGTTTTATTTGGATGTGCATTAAACAAGGATGCTGGAGTTTGGGTGGCAATAATGATTTATGAAGATGTAATGACAAATGGGTAATAATTAGTAATAGCTGTGTAAGCATATATCATGTGACGAGTGTTCAAGGTCATTAAGGCCCTGGCGCTCTGTCATAAATGAAGAGAGATACAAATGAATGAAAGAATTGTTATTGAGTTACCTCAAACAAAGAATCCATAGGAAATATTTCGACACTGATCAGTCTTCGAATTCAGATCAGAATACCTGTGAAGAGAGATACAATTTGTTCAGTGTCTGTTAAAGGCCTCAGTTCATATTGTATTTGCTAAGGTATATAGATTTTAGTTGACCCCTGGGAAAGGCCCTCAACTTTAAGCTATTATTCAAGAAATCGACCCCTTATTAACGAAGGCCCTCGATTTGCGTCCATCACACCTACACTTCACCTAGAATTTTAACCATTTCCATCCCGAAAAACCCAAGTCTTTATTAGGTTTGTACACCGAAGAAAATGTCAGGCATTTCAAACATGAAACCAGAAACTCCCTTGATTTCTAAACAGGAAGAAATCGACAATTTTATTAAGAAGACTCTCAAGGAATTCACATTGTACAATTTCAAAGACAATAATCTTTGGGAAGCATATCAAGATGAATTCAGCGATAAAACCCTTGATGATTTCCAGGCAGCTTCAAGGACAGCGTTGCAATCACTCAGAACATACCTACGTTCTCACGGTGTCTGGGTTAAATGGGATAGGCATACAACTATGGCTGTATCCCTATTCAATACATTATCAGAAGAAAGCCCCACAGAATGGACTAAGGAAGACATCATGAATTCCAATGAAACTTTTGACTCGGTCAAGATTATCAATGTCATGAAAAATTCTCAAAACTATTCCGTTCAAACCAAGTTGGGAAACCCGCGGATGTCAACTCAAGAATTGCCCAAAAGATCCAAATCTATTCAATCTACAGATCAAGCTTCTCAAAAGAAACCCTTAGAGCCTTCAGCATATCCCATCACTGGCTACGGCAGAGAGTTATCAAACCTGGCAAAAATGTACGGGCCAGAGCTCAAATATCAGGGTGAAGGTGATAGCTTTGATAATAAGTTAAATATATTCATGGAACTGTGCGAGAAGGCTGATGTACCCGAGCTCCTATACGCAAAGGCATATTCAATAATGCTTAGTGGCTCGGCACTAACGCACTATTTCTCTGTAACATCAAATGGACACCGATCGAACTTCGATGAGCTATGCACCGCAACTAGAGATTATTTTGAAGGTCTAGAAACAAAAAGAAACAAGATTGCTAGATGGGAATCACTTACTCTTCGCTTGGTCATAACTGAAAATGTTGATAAAGGGAAATCGACCTTAGAATGTTTACAAATGCTTTTTACCGAGCTTCGTCACTTGCAGCTTAGCTTTGATAAAGAATATAGATCAGAAAAACATCTACATACAAAGCTAATTAATGCCTGTCGCAGTTTCCCTGCCTGCCAGCTTGCATGCTTTAAACCAAGTAGTACCCTAATGGGACTTTTCAACAATCTCCAATCATCTATTTCAACTGTTGAGCTAAATGAAGGCGCCCAAACATCGCAATTATTCACGGACCGCCGTTATTACAAAGAAAATAATCAAAGAAATCCTGAAACTTCGCGCTCAAATTCTCATTGGAGGTCTCGTAAATCACTTGGGCCGTCTCAGAAAAGATGTTATGTTTGTAAACGCCCTGGTTGCTGGTCTCGAAATCATACTATATCAGAGCAAGAATTGGCAAAGAAAGTCTTCCAAAAACAGATGATGAATTGAATAAATGATCGTACAGACCAGCTGCTCGCGCAATATGAAGGCGATCCAGAAAATCTTAGCACTAGCAAATCTGAACTTGATAACCAAATTGAAATGCTAGTTCTAGATACAACCCCACCAGCCGAGATTGATAAACCCGACGTTCCTTACAATGAATCTTTTATAACCTCCTTTGGGACTATCCTGAATCCAAGAGAAACTGCGTTAAACCTCGCCGATCTCTCCTTCCAATATGCGATCACCGGAAATGATCCAACTAACCCGGCAATTGTCACCGACGATGACCCATTCAGTTACTTAGTCTCCTCAAGGTACAATAGCTCCTGTTTTTATGGAATTATCATTGATACGGGTGCCTCAAAATACTCCACGGGTGGACTTAAGCAATTTCAGGCTCTCCAAAGAATTTCCAATATCACAATAGACACCACAAAAGCAGGCGCCGTAAACGTTCAATTCGGCATTGGAAGCAGCTCTTCAATAGGAGCTATTAAATTGGATACGCCTATTGGAGTCATAGAATTCCACATTGTTAAAGCCGACACTCCTTTCCCACACTCTCTTTCAGATATGGATAATTTAGGCGTTTATTATGATAACATTCAGAACCAGTTAATAACACCTAGCAAAAAGGTTAAAGTAATACGGCGTTTTGGTCATGCTTTTCTGTTATGGGGAGTTTTCTTACAATCATTAATATCTTCTTCCTTTTTCATGAACCCTTGTTTCCTTACCAATACAGAGTTACGAAGATTACACCGGCGATTCGGCCACCCTTCGGCACAACGCCTCAATACCGTCTTACAAAGATCCGGTCATAATGACATACAAAAAGAACATATAGACCACCTAACTAAATTTTGTGACTATTGCCAAAAGCACAAGGGACCACCTCGACGTTTCAAGTTCAAACTGCAAGATGACGACATCCAATTCAATCACTCTATCTTTGTTGACATTATGTACATTGACAATAATCCAATCTTTCATGTTGTCGACAAAGAAACCAGATTCCAGGCTGCCCGATGGCTTCAGAATATCTCCGCAAAGCATATCTGGGACGCAATAAGAGCTTGCTGGATAGACGTGTACATTGGACCTCCTGACTATATTGTCACAGATGCCGGCAGTAACTTCACTGCAAAATAGTTTCACCAAAGCGCTGCTTCGATGGCAATTTCTGTCAAGAACGTAACTGTCGAGGCACATTGGTCTATTGGGATAGTGGAGCGCTATCACTCTCTAATACGACGAGTGTATAAAATAATCTCTCAAGAACTAGCTGGAGCCAAGATTGGTAAGGAATTTATGCTCCAAATGGCGATAAAAGCCATCTATGACACTGCTGGACCCAACGGCTTAGTTCCAACTCTGCTAGTTTTTGGAGCTTACCCGCGAATGACAACTTTAGACCCTCCCAATCCTTCAGTAATCCAACGCTCAATGGCTATGCAAAAAGCTATGAATGAGATAAGAAAGTTTCGGGCAGAAAAACAAGTAAACAGTGCTTTGAAGGAAAGAAATGGACCTAACGTTGAGCCAGTTCATAATTTGCCTGCCAACTCTGATGTCCTGGTGTGGAGAGAAGGAAATGCAGGTCATCTTGGGGAGTGGCATGGTCCTTTCAAGTTAATAAATAAAGAAAAGGAAATATGCAAAGTTCAGTTACCCTCAGGCCCAACAAGCTTTCGATCAACCTCCGTAAAACCTTACTTCCGCAACTCTATTGACGATCCTTCAAGTTTGCAGGAACAAATTAAAGAAAAAGAATATGATGTAAATCAAGCAAAAGACATCCCAGCCCGCGGCCAAAGAACCCGCAAACCACCTGCCCGATTTTGTGACGAGCCAAGTTTATCTGCTTTTGTCAACAATACAGAGCCTTTTCAGGCTACTTCTTTTCAAAAATCAAGACAAAAAGAAGTAGACAGTTTACTCGAAAGAGGGGTGTTCATCAAAGTTCAACCCTCCGATATCCCACCTGGAATAAGAATTTTTTCATCAAGGTTTGTTGATGAGATAAAACATCAAGGTACGGATAAAGCTTTCGAAAAATCTCGTCTGGTTGTACAAGCTTACAAAGACAAAAACAAACACTTTGTTCTTACCCAGGCTCCGACTATCCAGAGAGTCAGTCAACGAATCATTCTTTCTCTTGCAGCAATGCTTCCAGTAGACTTGTATCTTAGAGACATAACTCAAGCCTATGTCCAGTCAGAAACTAATCTTAGTCGCGACTTCTACATACGGGCACCAATAGAATTAGGAGGAAATGGGACTATTTAAAAGGTTATCAAACCGTTGTATAGTGTGCCAGAAGCAGGAAATCATTGGTTTTTCACTTATCATCAGCATCATACTGAAAGATTATCCTTGAAACAATCCACATTCGACCCTTGTCTCCTCTACAGAAACGAACGTGATGAAGGATTTGGTGTCGTTGGAATACAGACTGATGATACCCTATTTGTTGCAGATAAAGTTTTTGCTGGCGAAGAACAACTTCAACTCGACAAGGCTAAATTTGCGGCGAAAGAAAGGAAAATACTCACTGAATCTGCGCCCATTACTTTCAACGGCGGACACATCAGCAGAGATAGCGGCTCGCGCTCTATTAACTTAACACAGGAGCTTCAATGCAGAAATTTAAAACCTGTCCACAGTGAGCCAATTGATATTTACGGATCTAGAAATAAGTCTAGAACCAGTGTCTCAACAAAAGATCAATTTATATCCCAACGAGCGCGAGGAGCATATATTGCAAGTGTATGTCAGCCAGAAGCCTCTTTCGACCTTTCTTATCCTGCCCAAACCATGGATCCCGAAAATAGTAGCATTAAGAAGCTAAACAAAAGGGTTTTGTGGCAAATCAAAAACCAGAACAGAGGACTAAAGTTTGTGCCACTAGACAAAAACTCACTGCAACTATTTGTCTTTACAGACTCTTCTTTTGCCAACAATAATGACTTTTCCTCTCAAATTGGCTTCGTAATTGTCCTTAAAGACCGTTATAATAAAGCAAATATTCTACACTGGTCTTCTATAAAATGTAAAAGAGTAACAAGAAGCGTACTAGCAGCGGAACTGTATGGAATGGTACATGGATTTGATTATGGCGCAGCCATTAAGTCAACTCTTGATAAGATTCTACACATAAAAGTGCCACTAATTCTATGTACAGATTTCAAATCTCTATATGAGTGCTTAGTAAAGCTGGGTACAACCCGGGAAAAGAGATTAATGGTTGACGTGATGTGCCTCCGTCAATCTTACGAAAGACGGGAAATAGCCCAAGTACGCTGGATCAAGGGTGATAGTAATCCAGCAGACGCAATGACAAAGTCAGATTGCTGCAATGCTTTGAAACGTCTCATCGATCTCAACACTATTACAGTCGAGGAAAACGAATGGGTGGAGAGGGTTTAACATATTTCCCATTGCAGATTACATTTTCAAAAACGTCAAGTTTAAAAAGGAACTTCGATTGGTTGTCATTTTTCTATTTGTTTTGCCAGTGTCAAATAGTAGGACACAAGTTTTATTTGGATGTGCATTAAACAAGGATGCTGGAGTTTGGGTGGCAATAATGATTATGAAGATGTAATGACAAATGGGTAATAATTGTCAGGGGAAGGTCATGAAGTAGATTGACGAGGTCTAATCTGGTGATTGAGATTGTCTACAAAGAAGAAAGGTGACTCCTATTGAGTCCTGTAAAAATATATACATCGTGAATTGCGTATCAGACGCGTTATATCATGTGACAACAACTTCCCTCAATTCACTCTATCCCTTGACATATGGTCCCTTCTCACTCCGAATGTCTTAGATCTTGGGCGCAATTTTCGTTACGGATATCTTAGCTTGCCTTTTCGCTGCCTCAATCTCTCGCGGTGATGGCTTGAGTTTATGTGGGAAGCGCCGTTCAAATTCTTTGATGGATGATTTTGCATTTACAACTTTCTTGAGAGGTTCCCATGTTTGGTTTTCTGAATCATAACCTCTCCACAATATCAAATACTGAAAATTCTTTCTATTCTTGCTACGCTTAGAATATAAGATAGCTTCGATGGCATATAGCTTTTCGCCTGACTCATCAAGAGCAATAGGTGGTGATGGGGGGTTGGTCTGGCCTGGTAAGGGGTTTGCAGGTGCCGGTCTGAGCAAACTTGTATGAAAAACATCATGCATATTTTTAAACTCGAAAGGAAGCTGTAATTTATATGCATGAGAATTAATAATTTTAATAACCTTGAAAGGTCCTATAAATTTACAATCTAGCTTCGAGATTGGTCGGGAAGTCGTGATATTGCGGGCATCTAGAAAAACTTCGTCACCAACTCGATAAGCTGGTGCTGGTGATCGGTTTGCACTAGATGCACTCTCTTGCCTATCTCTGGAGTGCGTAAGGTTTGCAAGCAGTACGCCGAGGACTTCTGCCATTTTAGAAGCGAAGTCAGTACCCGCTGATATTTTTTTCCTAAGACTTTTTGAAGAATTCCTCTCAACTGTTCGTGGAGGACTAAAACTCATACGTGGATGAAACCCTTTATTTGCAAAAAATGGAGTGACTTTGGTAGATGCGTTTACTGCATTATTCGCAGCGAATTCAGCCATTGGTAACCATTCGTAGACGTCCTCTTGAGAATAATCTATGTATTGTCTGGGATATTGTTCCATAAAGGCGTTGGCATTTTCTGTCTGTCCATCAGTCTCAGGATGGTAAGCTGTAGAAAGTGATAAATTGATCTGCAGACAGTTACAAACCGCTTTCCAAAATTCTGCAACAAAAAGCGGACCTCTGTCGGATACTATAGAGTCACATAGTCCATGAAGTCGCCAAATATCACGGACAAAAAGTCTAGCTAGGTCCTTTGCATTCATCTTTGTATGGCAAGGTGAGTAATGTCGTTCTTTGGTCAGGCGATCTACCACAACCATGATGCAATTATAGTTATTAAATTCTGCTAAAGGACCGACGAAGTCTACTGATATATCACGCCAGCGCTGTAATGGAAGGGGAAGGGGTTTTAGAGCCCCTTGATACTTGAGACGAGAGACTTTATTTCGGAGGCAGTTGTGACAGTTTTTTGCGAATTGATCAGTTTGCTTCGAGAGGTTGGGCCACCAGTAATGGTTAGAGACTTCTTGATACAATGCATTTTTTCCTGGATGACCTTTTTCACAGCTATTGTGAGCCATCTGAATGAGCATGGGCCTTAGTTCGTTATCTGGGACATAGATTCTATCACGATAATAAAGTCGGCCTCCCCGAAGCTCGCATTCAGAAAGTGAAATTTCTTTTGAATGTGGTATTCCTTCCGACTTGGTCAACTCGGCAACAATATTTTTTAGCCATTGGTCTGTTTCATCTTGGTAGCCTTGGTCAAGTAGTCGGGAGATTTTTTGGTCAGAGGGTTCATCTTGAGGGTTAGAGAGGGAAACGGAAGAAAGGTGATGAAAGTTGGTTGTATTGGATGGAAGATTACATTTACTCTGCGCTAAATCTTCGATTATGGATTCATGAAGTTTATTAGCAGGTAGGAGAGTTTGCTTTTGGTGTTGAGTTCGAGGATCAGAGTCGTTTTTAGGGAGGTCTTGAGAGCGTCGTGTAAGTGAGTCAGCTTTAGCATTATCTTTTCCTGGTCTGGACTTAATGACGAAATCAAATTGTGATAAGAACTTGCTCCAACAAACTTGGCGGTGGGATAGCTCTTTTGTTGTCATGAAGTATTCAAGATTTCGATGATCAGTGAGGACGGTTATCGGATAGCATGAGCCTTGAAGCTCAGCTCGCCAACCTTCAAAGCAGCGTACAATGGCTAAAAGCTCCTTATCGTATATCTCATAGTTGCACTCCGCATTTTCGAACTTTTTTGACATAAAAGCAACCGGATGTAGCTCACCTTGATCATCTTTTTGAGAAAGAACGCCAGCTGAAACGAAGTCCGAAGAGTCTGCTTCGACTATAATCTCTTTTGAGGCGTCGAAATGATGTAAAACTGGTGCTCAGATAAAAGCTTTTTTGAGGAGTTCAAAAGCATTTTGGCAGGCATCAGACCAGACAAATTTGACATCCTTGCGGGTAAGAGAGACAAGGGGCCTCACAATCTTTGAGAAGTCTTTGATAAATCTCCGATAAAAATTAGAAAATCCTAAAAAGCCTTGAACATCTTTCAAACAAGAGGGGGACTCCCAGTCACAAATACATTGAACTTTTGGGGGTCCATTTTGACACCTGTTACAGAGATTATCATTCCAAGGTAGGTCACTTCTTGAACCTCAAATTCACACTTCTTGATATCACAATGTAATCCGGCTTTTCTAAGTGCCTCAAGTACAGTATTAACGTGGTCTCGATGTGTTAGAAGGTCGTCAGAATAAATCAAGATATCGTCGATATATGCAGTGCAGAAAACATCAAGGTATGGTCGCAAGACGTTGTTGATGTGAGCTTGAAAAGTGGCTGGTGCGTTTGATAAGCCAAACGGCATTACTAGTGTTTCGAACAGACCATATCGTGTGTTAAACGCTGTCATCCATTCCTGGCCCTCAGCGATTCGAATATGATTAAATGCCGCTATAATATCTAGCTTTGTGTAGTATTTGGCATTACTAAGTCTAGCAAGGGTTTCTTGTATTAAGGGGAGGGAATATCTATTTTTAATGGTTATAGCGTTTAATCCACAGTAATCAACGCAAAATCTTAAACCACCTCCAGGTTTCTTGGCAAAGAGTACTGGTGCTGCTGCTCGTGACTTGCTAGTACGAATGAAACCTTTATCTAATTGTTCATCAAGATATTTGCGTAGAACTTTCAGTTCATCGATAGACATATTATATAGAGGACCATGGGGGGGCACTGTGCCTGGCTTGAGATCAATTTTGTGGTCATAGTCACAATGTGGAGAAAGGGAATCAGCACCCTCGTGACTAAAAACAGGTAGATGGTGGTGGTAGTGAAGTGGAAGTTTGCTTGCAGGATTGGGTCGTTCTTTTGTCTGGAGGGCAATCTGAATATCTTCAAGTAAAAATCCTGCTAAATTTAACTCTGCAGCTTTGAAGCAAGAGTTAGACTTCTCTTTTAGGATTTCACTTGACAGGTATTTTTCATGAAACTTTTTTTGATTAGATGGGGAAGTTGAAGGAGTCATTGGCGCTGAGCCAGCAGGCTCGTTCCCCATTTCTTTTAACCTGCTATCAACTTCGTCTAGAGATAGAGAAAATATCTCGACACCGTTTAACTTTGAGAGGGCATGAAAAGCTGCAGCTCCAACTTTCCTCGGGCGCCCACTTTTGATTATGTCGTATTTGGATGGTGGATTGTGAGCTCTAAATTTAACACTTGATCCATTTATTTGTTTAATACTGGTTGGGAGGCAGTTTTTTTTGCAATAATCTGAACTAAAAGAAACACAATCAGTTGACCAATTAATTGAGGGGTTGTGTCTCCTGAGCCACTTTCGTCCGAGGATCAGCTCGTATTTTCCCAAATTTGTGATAAAAAAGGTTAGTAATTCCTCATGGCCTTTGATGTTTAATTTAATAGTAGTTGAATGGGTTATTTTAGCTGCAGGCAAACCATCTACAAGATAGAGTTGACGAGGCTGTGGAAGAATTTTAAGTGGGAGGTTTCGTCTTTTTGCTGAGTTAAAATCGTAAAATTCGTCAGTGGCACCACAGTCAAGGAATGCCTGAGTGGAGAAGCTGAATTTGTTTCCAAAAACACTACAGGAAAGCAGAAGATGATCGCTGTGGAGTGCTGAAAGAGACAAAATTTGTGTCCTTTCTTCACCGTCATTAATGGAAACTTGTTTTTTCTCTGATATGTCTGCCCCATTTTCTTTCTCCTGATCAGTAATTCTATTATCTTTGTACCTTCTCATATTCTGATTCAAGTGAGCTTTGGGGAAAATTCGAGCGTGATGGCTAGGGTCAAAGCACCGGCTACAATTTTTATTTTCAAAGCAGTATTTACCCCTGGCTCCTCTTTCATTATTATTTCGTGGGGTTTGGTAATTTGCAGTGTCAGTAGGAGATCGAGTGACAAGTGGAGTGGTTTTAGATATGCTCGGGTTTGTCAATTCTCTCGACAATGTAGATAGAATATTACGGAATTTTGTATAATCTGGATCAGATGAACGAAGAACAGCATCAATATGGCGGACTTCGATTAAATACGATGAGAGGTCTGTTGGTAATTCTTGGCGCAACATTACACGATTTTGGAGATGAGACACAATAGTGGGGTGGAGAGAATCGTATAGATGGTTTATTAAGGCATCATCAGAAAGCTCCGTTTTTTGAGCAACTTCATACCAGTCAATAAGGTGAGAGGCAGTGTCTTTCTGTCCTTGTTTAATGGTCAGTATTTTCCTACGAGCTGCATTACATGGTTCAATCTCCCCAAATGTTTGTTCAAGGAGGACAAAAATGGCATCAACAGATGTGTATTTGACAGAACCATTTCTGTTTATACCATGAGAAATGGTGGAATATGCTCTTCCCTTGAGGCGGGAAATTAGATAAAGTATCTTAGTATTTCCAGACGGGAACCAGTCCTTGTTTGCAATAAACTTCATATTTATTTTCCGGATAAATTGAGGAAGTTCTTTGTGCATATCAATGTTATCCGCAGAGAAGAAATCTGGGTCAGGGTGTTGAGCAGACCGGTAGATACAATGTGTTGAAGTATTTCTCTCAGTAGTAGTTGCTTTTGTCTTTAGATCAGAGACTACATCAGAGAATTCACAATTCTTTTCAGGCAATGTGTCATAGTCATTCTCATAATGGCGGAGGTCATTTTCCAATTTACTGAATGAGTTTGCTAGGGAAACGATTTCATTACTGAGTAAAATAGGACTAACTACAGTGTTGCGTCCCTGCATAGCGTTGAGTAAAGATTCTTGGTTTAGGATGGAGTTGAGCAGAGGGTACATGTGAACGAAGTCTATATTCTGGTCGTTGAATTGAAGGGTGTGGTCGTCGTTAGGTAGGTCATGATTTCGAGAACTTCTATCCATTCTATTATTGATTTCATATATTTTACTTTAGGCACATCTCTGTGATAGATATGCAGAAAATTTAGTACGAATTACACTTTTGGTACTATTTGAATATGAATCAATTTGTCAGTATGGGTATAGGATTTACGCGCGAGGGACGTAATTAAAGGTGATTTGGTAGACAATATGTCAGGGGAAGGTCATGAAGTAGATTGACGAGGTCTAATCTGGTGATTGAGATTGTCTACAAAGAAGAAAGGTGACTGCTATTGAGTCCTGTAAAAATATATACATCGTGAATCGCGTATCAGACGCGTTATATCATGTGACAACAACTTCCCTCAATTCACTCTATCCCTTGGCAATAATTAGTAATAGCTGTGTAAGCATATATCATGTGACAAGTGTTCAAGGTCATTAAGGCCCTGGCGCTCTGTCACAAATGAAGAGAGATACAAATGAATGAATGAATTGTTATTGAGTTACCTCAAACAAAGAATCCATAGGAAATATTCCGACAAGATGGACTCATGAGCTGCAGAGTTTTACCTAGGCACGCTGTTGGCAGTAAGTCAGGAGAGAGAGTGTAGACAATGACAAGGGTCATATTAGAGTATATAAGTAGTCTATGTTCTGTCTCATGAACAGCATCGGAAAAGTATTGGACACCTGCCAGCAATCAAGTTACCAAGTATCAAATCATCTGAACAAACATTGTGACACATTCCAAGTAACTATGTTCCCAATTAACTCATAACCTTAACAGCACCCCACCAAGTCCGGGCCGGTAAGCAGAGAGCAACTGGCCACCATCTGCATTGCTAGCCAACGCGAGCTAGCAGTAGTAGTGAGGGCAAAAGCCGCTGTCCGTCGCGCTGAGGCAGCAGCTCAAGCGGCCGCCAAGCAGACGGAAGCCTCACCTGGAGCGGTGAAACCAAACAACAGGTTCGAAGTTCTGATGACCGACGTCACTCCCGACGCCATGGCCACAGGAACTACGAATCCTGTTGAATCCTCCTGAAGGGCCTCTCATGGGTCCCTTTCAGCCCCCCACCTACAATAAATTTTATATCAATCAATGTAGGTAGGGGAGGCCCAACTCACAACATCGCGCATTCCCGAGCTTACGAGCTAGGCGTAGATGTAGTGTAAATACAAGAGCCTTCGTGGAAAAAAGCCACAAAGGAGATAAAGCCACACCCTGGTTACGACTGCCACATACCACATGGCGACGTAAACGTTCGACCCAGGGCAGTGACTTATACACTAATAGACAGGAGAATCCACTCGGCAACTCAAATATTTCCCTGCAATCCTCTGACAGCGGACTACTGCTGGGCTGTAGTAAACAGAGTCACGCTTCTCAACGTGTACAAAGACCCGAACAACCCGATATCAATTCGACCACTCCTCAGCTGGGACCCACCAACACAATCTGTTGCAGCAGGTGACTTCAACGCGGTGCACTGCGCCTGGCAACTAGAGGTTGCCCGCCCACGTGGACAAGGAATTGAAATCGAGAGATGGGCGGAACGTCACAATCTCACTTGTCTGATTGTGGGCAAGCCAACGCATCGTGCCGGGAACACACTGGATCTTGCTTGGACAAACATCAATGGGGCCCAAGCATGGGTGGATCGCAACAAGTGCTTCACCAGCGACCATCTACTGATTCGAGGACGAGTCCCCACCGGATCCAGAAAAAGGGACCAGGAGTCTTCGCAGATCAGGGTAACTCGTGGAAACTTGCCGAAGTTCGCTCTTGCCGTAACTCAGTGGACACATCTGCCACTATTCCTAGACACTGTTCACAAGGCGGACGAATACGCCAACGATCTCTGCTCCGGCCTTACAAACACTATAAAAGCAGCAGGAACACAAGACACGGCAAATGTGCGCCTTAATGGACTCCGGAATGCAAGCTGGCTCGCACAGAATATCGTGCAGCAGTGACTCCGGAACAGCGATGGATACATGCAAAGAAGCTGCGCTCAACCCTCGTAGCGGCAAGGAAAGAGTACCAGACGCGTCAAGTCGAAGCGATCACAACACCAACTGATGTGTTCAAGCTGATGCGCTCGGCCAAGCCAAGGTAAGCAAGTACCCGCCCTCCGCTGAACCACAAAGGGAAGATGTACTCCGACACAGCCGAGCGGGCAGCGGTACTCCGAGACGCTCTTCTGGCACGGCACCAAACGACGGAGGATCTACCGCCACTCGATGCGCCAAGCAGTAACCGAATTCCCTGGAACAACCATGTCTCGGACGAGGAGATCCGCATGTACACCATAGGCTGCGCCAATACAGCGCCTGGATCTGATGGAATCTCTGTAGAGCTTCTGCAAAGTTGTTGGAAGACGATTGGACTATTTGTTGGCACTCTCTTCCGCGCCTGCATCAGACTCGGCGTCTATCCATCCTGCTTCAAGCTGGCTGAAGTGGTGCTCCTACGTAAGACAAACTGGGATCCAACGACAGTTAAGGACTAGAGACTGATTGCCCTTTTATCATGTTTGGGTAAGGGACTGCAACGACTCTTGGCGAAGCGGATGGCCCATCTCGCGGCTAAGCTCGACGTTGTCGGATACCAACAATTTTGGGCGCTCCCTAAAAGATCGGCAAACGACCTTGTCAGCTGCGTAGTCTACAACATTGAAGAGGCAAGTACCCAGTGATGGACGGCCACATTCACGACTCTGGATTTCCAAGGCGCGTTTGATACAGTACTTCACAATTGTTTGGTGAGGAGGATTCAAGAGCAGGGGTGGCCTGACTCAATTCTCAGATGGACAACGTCATTTCTTGCACAACAAAAGGTGCAAATACAATACTTAGGAGGGGTAACCGGACAAAGAGAGCTGGTGTGCGGGGTTCCGCAGGGATCGCCGATATCGCTGCTGCTGCTCTTCCTTCTGTACATGGCAGAGCCCATGCGAAGTGGTAATGTAGGAATGAGGTTCAGCTATGCGGACAACGTCGGGATCCTAGGATTCAGGCGCTGCATTGCTGTTACGGTCTGACCGTTGTCTGAGCTTATGTGGATACCTAAGCGTATTGTTGAAGATTCATGTTGTAAGACTGTAAGGAAATGATAGAGGAAACTGGAAGATACGGCACTACTAGCCAAGGGGCCAGATCAGTGTCACAGCGTAGTGATTCTTGATAATATGTGGCTGGGTGGCAAGTATTCAGCCTAGGGTGAAGAAATCAGTCAAGACAATCACTGAGGGGCTGAATATTATAAATAACCGTCAGTTGTAGCTAGATTTCTCTTTCTTCTTTATACAGTTTGTTAAATCGACAATATCATCACCAACTCGGGGTTCCCATCACAATTGCCGAGTCAGCCGCTTCTGTACAGAAGGAAGTGGACCATCTTCTGGATTGGGCAAGTACTAACGCAGTCTCCTTCGATACTAACAAGTCGGAGGTAGTCCAGTTTCCCGGACGAAAACGCGAGAAGCGAGTGGGCATTTGTGTGAACGGCGTGGTTATCGAGCCATCAGACCAAATACACTGGCTGGGAGTACACCTAGACCCGCGACTGGACTTCAAACATCACGTCACAACGTGTCTCAAGGAGCCGTGTTATTAGTATTCCGTAGGGTACGAATTTGGTACAAGTAGGTTACAGGTGTGGAGTATGGTGGTGATTCCTAAGAGTAGGAGGTATAAATTCAGCGTTAGGTATAGGGTTCACGTAAGAAGTAAAGGTAAAACAAGTAGTAGGTGAGAAGGGTACAATAACGGCGGTCTTCTTCAGAGAAGAGATAAGTAAGTGAACAATAGGTATGAGTATAAACAGAAGACGTTGCGTGAAGAAGAATACTCCTTCACGCTGGGTATATATGTACATCAGATAATAGGACAGCCCTAAGCTCTGTCTCGAACAGTATTACTACGCAATCCCTATGAAACGACCCTATGTTCCTGAGCCTGTCCTAATTGTTTGAGAACTTGATCTAACCCCGAGTTGTGTTTTAGAATGGAACTCCGCATGAGACACCATCGTAGTTTCCGCCACGTTTTTCCATGAAAACGTGGTGCGGCAAAGCTCTGAAGGTTGCTCAGCAAATGCGACGCTTCAATTCAGCGTATTGAGGAGCCGCCCCTGCAGCACTGGTTCGAGCGGTGGATACGTGCATTGTCCCCATAGCAACCTTTGGAGCAGATGTTTGGTGGCCCGGCCTCAAACGTCTGACCCAAAAGGGGATCAGCACCCCTCGTACCAGCATTTTCTTTGAGATAATTGACAAGGCAATCTTGACAGGACTGCACGCTGCCCTCCAAGTAATGAGAACGACACCGAATCTTGTTCTCCATCGAGAAGGAGGTATCCCAACAGGGAAGATCATTCTGGAAGGGAACCAACTACGGCTTTCGGCTCGGCTACACTCACTAGACAATCGCCACCCGCTCCGGACCCGTGCTGCCAAGTGTCCAAGAGATGGAACACAGAAGTACAAGAAATATGCTCGGGTCTATAAAAATCCAGAGTTCCAGATGTCACGAGTCCAGCGGGCTTACCGACAACTCCCGGACGCGGAAAATGCCGAGCCTTTACCGCCGCCATGCTATCTTTTGGGTTTCGGCTCAAGGTTAGAGGAGGAAGAGAAGGCAACTCGGTTCATTGATAATGTACCGGCATCAGATATTTGCGCCTACCCAGATGGATTGTCGGAGGGGCATGGTCGCTCAGCATGGGGTTTCGTCTTGAAGAGGGATGGAAAAACTCTGTTGAAGCAATGTGGCATCAAGCATGGTGGTGAAATGCTTGATGCGGAAATGATAGGGGCGAGGAAGGCCCTGGAAGCTGCGCTGGGATTGTTGGAGATGGAGAATGGGGGAAGGGACGGCAGGCAGCAGATCAATGTATTAACAGATAGTTAGTCTGCAGTGAAGGCACTGTTGACGGGAATTGCCACAACAAGCCTAGACGACGTACGCCAATTTAGGGCGCTATCAAAAAAGGCTCTAGTCTCGGTCAAGTGGATACCAGCCCACTCCGGGATACAGGGAAACAAAGATGCAGACAGAGCTGCACGCTCCGGCCTCCGACAACTGCCAAGCAAAGACAGCCAGCCTGGCTCCGTCACAATGGCGTACGTTCGTCGGCTCATGAACCGGAAACATCAAGTGCTTCTCGACAACTGGTGGGAAGAAGTATGTCCATCTAGGTATCGAAATTTGGGTCTTCTCATGCGACGACGCAAGCCACGCAAGCAGGCACTTTCCTTGCGGCTACTCCGTGAACTGATCTCAGCCCGTACGGGCCATAGAAACTTCGCGGTATGTCACCTCTGTTTCAACAACTTCGCAGCTTCAATGGAGTGTGCGTGTGGGGAGTAAACATCACCTCTCCATTTCATTCACTGTCGACTAGACGCACGCCAAACGCGTCGACTACGAGGGACAATGTCACATCACGACTTTGTCCACAAGTTTCTCGGGCCTAAGTGTTATAATAACGAGGTCATGAGGGGACAGAGGAATACCTGAAATGGATGCAAATGATTATGGGTGCGCGGATATAATTGATATGGCTGTAGTGAGAAGAAGCGTTGGAATGGACAGTAGTGAGATGGTTGATTTACAATCTATCTGAGGAAGTATTGCTTCCTTATATATACATTCAGTACCCCAGTCCTGATCACGCACTCACCACAGGTGCTTCCTACTTCTGTCACAGTAACCGCTTCCATGGCCCCTACCAATATCTCCTGTCACAACATACTATTGACACTGGTTGCTAGTGTGGAACTCCCGGGATTGCAGAGCTATACACCGTCATCACATTATATGCTGTTGCCCCTCGGTAGCCATCAGAGTGATGTGCGCCTCAGTCTAAACACATTGGTCCACCAGGCAACGCTCGGATGTAGGGATGTTGCCAGAGTGATTAGGTACTTAGCTGTGCTGCCAGTGCCCTAATCTCATCTAGCTTACTGCGGCCGAGTGTCCGAGTGCCGCGATGGTGGGAGCCCAATGAGGCTCGATCGGAGCTGACCCGAGGTATTCACAACACTAAGTGCCTCGAGAACTTAACAAATTTTGCGCAGGAAACCGGCTGCTTCGAGGGCCCACCTACAGATCCGTCTCTAGCTCTCAGCGGAGACGGTGGTAACTAGTCATAGCTGTCACAGTCTAAGCATAGGCACTTGGGCAACCTTATGGTCAGAGGTAGTTTTAATTTCAATCTATGGTGAACTACAGATTGAAAAGGATAATAACAGTTACTTTATACATGATTATTATCCCAGCCAATGACACAGATTTGTATCCGTATATCCGTATTCCCTACTCATATCCCCTACTCGTATCACATTCTCGTGCCCCATCCCCGGACGTGTTACAGTATTATTATTGCCACTTATAAGGCCCTCCTTGTTTCATGCTAAGCCTGCGTTAGACAGCGCAGGCTACAGGCAATTACCGGCTTACAAGCCGTCACAATAGCACAATGCATGGCAGGTAGGAAAAAGAGACGAGAAGTGTCGTTTTTCTAACCACAAACTGGATTACTGGGCTTGGAACTTTAGCTATGGGAGTTTACGGGATTTCCTATTTTTCTTTCTTTTAACTAGCTACTGGTTGTGTAGTGGTTCACGCGGTGAAACCGAGGTGGGCATGCGGAAAGCATGATCTCGGCCGTGTACACCGGTCTTTGACTCCTAGGAGATATAGAGCATAGCTTAGGACCCTAAAATAATTAAATTCAATCACAGAATTTCACTTGCACCCGAATTCTGACGTGAATATTGTTACATAATCATTACAACTTGCTAGAGATTGTTAACATTCTATAATCTATATTTAAGGGAAGTTAGCCTGATCTAGCCCGACTCTAACCGTGCTTAGGTTCCCTTATGAGAGCGGAGGGTGTCAATATCTTGAGCACTTTAATATACAAATGTAGCCGGCAAAATCGAATTCTTCACCTTCTAGTGGTACCGGTGTAATCGCCCAGTATGCTCTGCATATCTGGGATAGCCAAGAAGAATCGCATCCGAATCGAAGTCGAAAGTAACCTCATACACATCTCCATTTGACAACTTCTCAACAATGCCTCTCTTATCATTCTCATCTGAGTCCTCAACCTCTTTCTAACCACGCATCATCTCGCCTCGACGACCAATAAGAAGTTGCTCCAATTGCATACAGGAGCTTGCCCCATTAATCTCCAGCCATCTCTCATTACATGTTTACGACGCTATTTATACCCGCAAGGAGGAAATCAAGTCGAAAAACACAAAGCCTGGGTCTTGGCTTGTGGGGGACTGTTACTCTAATGGGGTAATACATCTTGAAGAATGACAGGCGGCTGAGATGCGGAGTGAGAGGGGAAAGGGGTCTCTGAAGACCATGCTGGGACTGATATTTTCGAGGAGTTTTCAACTTTGGATTTTGTGTGGGCACCAAGACTAAGATTTCGACTAATTAGCCAGGAGGGCTTCTTTTGCCGATGAGTCAACGGCACTCCCCAGCGCCCTGGACGGCACAAAAGAAGATAAGCTAAGCTATCATACAAAAATCACGCTCTGTCAAGACTTTTCTGACATTTCAGCACGACCTTCGGGAAGGAGTTGGAAGGAGGCTAGAAAGGCAGAGTGTGAATTCTCCGAGCTGCCCTCAAGTCTGCAGCGCCAAGCTGGCCGGCCTCTTCGAACGCATCAGAAGGGTCACTTTGTCTTCGGATTTATACCTAATGTCAGTATTAGGAGAGCTCCGCACCCAGTGGTTTTTTGCGATTTTTCCCGGCTGCCATACGCCCGCAAATGGCCATCGTTTCGTTGGCTGGAGAGGGGAGATAATGAAGGGCAAAGGGCTCCTCTAAGTGTATGATCGAATGAGGACTTGTGAGGGGCGGTACTATTTGAGGGGAGCTGTATGGGAGGCATAGGAGGGGATAAACTACTGGTATAGGTATCCTTGGCCTGTAGGCAGAGAGGATCTGCATGTCCTAGATAGTCATAGACTCAGACAGGACAATAAAATGAATTAATAAATAAACTCCATGTATATAAAACTCGCTGTAGTTACTCCTATTTCTCCTTCCATAGCCAATCTATCTTACATTCCCGAGGCTGCCTCTCTACCATTTTCGAACCTCGTGATTATACATGACAATTTAATCGAGAATTTAACGGATTCGAGATCCTCAAAATAATTGGATGATTTGAAAATGGCCCAAACATAATCTTTCGCAGCAATGACAAATAATCATAGTGATATCGCAAAGATTGCGATAGTGATCTTGAATCATGCTTAGTTGGATAAATTACTAATGAAAAGGGAGTCGAATCCTGTTGACTGAAGGACAGAGACATGTGATTGGCAGAAAAAACCGGCACTACACTTTAAACGTGATTCCCGAAAGAAAAATAGGGTAACCTTTAATATGTACCACTTACTTCGTACGCTTTCGCCGAAATGTTTCCTGTGTAAGCATAAACATGTAAGTTATTGCCACCTGCAAAGGTCTGTGGGACGTCACATTGACTTAAATGAAATCAAAATCATAGATGATATACGCTGGTAAATTATGGATGATATGGATATTTAATCTACGTTGTCGCTAGATTGAAAATCCTAGTCAAAGTTTGCATCCAAATTTTTGAGATGTTTCCAAACCCAGATACTTTTTTGACGAGAAATGCTTTTTTTCCTGTATACATCCTACGCAAGTCTAAGACTACAACATAATGTGCTTATATTAATACCATTAATCTGGCTGTATCAATGCGGTTTGGATCTATGAGAGGCAATCTCGTAAAAGATACTTCCATCGTAAACTCGTCTGATATCTTCTTTCATCATTCTACCATCCGCAGGCCAGAGCAAAATATAGGTTGCCGTCCCTAATTCGGTTAGCTTTAGACTTAAGTAAAGTATCTGGGAGTATTATATACTGACATTCGAACACGGCAGCGAACCATCCAAATGGATCTGCAACAACTCTCTGTCCTCTTATATATTGTATAATTTGGCCAAAAGTAATTCCTTGCTTATCACCAGTAGCATACTTGGCAAATATGTCTTCAAACTTTTGAGGCTCAAATCTGCCCTCTGCATCATATGAACCTGAGTCACTTCCGTGCTTATCCCTATGGATTCGTTTTACATAAATGCGAAAAAAAGGATCGGGAAAGTACCCAGGAAGTGTCGGATAAGAAAAGGCAAAATGGATCACAAACATGGAAAAAATGCTTAGGAACAGATTGAAATCCAGGCGACGAAAATTGTAAAAAGTGTCAAGGGGCCAAATGACACCATCATTGTCTGTATCAAAGAAGGCGACGTGTTGTTGTAGAACAGTTTGATGCCTGTGACAATCAAAGTATGGACCTTGGGATCCACGGGGTGCTTCTACAGAGGCGGCTTCATTGGCTCTGGCAGTACCTCAGAAAGGATTAGCCTTGTACGTGAGATTAAATACGACGTTGAGTATACCTGCTTGTTTTAACTTTATATCTCCTGGCTCTTGAATAAAAGGTTGACGATGCTTGGTAACGGGCACTTGGGGTATGGCGATATCAATGAGATCAGCCTTTGGGTTCGCGGCAGCCATGGCAAGGGTAGGGTGGAACGGTAGGTCAGTTTTTTGGTAGGCAGATAATGGTCATAAAGGCTTGAAGTGGATGCCACGAATAAAAGAATTTGGAAGACTGAGCAGCGACCTGTAGGGAGAACTGAGATTTAAAGGAAAAGCTTCGGGGTTTGAATATCACCTTCCTGACTTCCTCGTAATATGCTAGTTAGTGCCGATAGATGGTATGACGCGGTGAGATCTTAGAGATTATGAGAGTGCAGGGGAGGGTAATAGGGGCGGAGTGATAAAACAGCGGCATGACGTGATATTTGCGGCAGGACGTGATAAAATAAGAAGTACACTGGGTGCGGTCGAAAAACAGTACAGAAGACCTGTTAGAGTAAACGTCACATAGAACAAACAAAACAAACCGACCTATTAGGAGGCAGTTTCATTAAACAAACTTTGACGTGCTAGGGCTTCTCTTGAGCTAACTAGTATGCCAAATAGATTCTGTATCCCTCCGAGCTTCCATGTAGATCTCCACCTTGTAATTCGAAAGAGCTTTGTTGTAATGAATCACTGGAGCGAACATGGAGCTAGCGCAGTGCAACGTGCGGATACACTTGCTATGGTTAAAAAATCTTATCGGCCTGCTGGATCAATCAATGATTATACCGAACGAGTGTAACTCGCTGCATGGGGAATCTAAAGCGAGCATGCTATCGAAGTCGGAATTCGACTGTTATGATTTTGGAAAATTAATTAAGATTTGTTGGCCAAACTTTCGAAGACAAATCAATTAATTACGACCAAAGATAACATAAATTCATCTTCGTACATTTTACGCACGGACCTATGTCCACTTGTTCTACAATCGGAGTACATAATGGACACATCTCGTCTATTCATTTCACCTTCTTTTTCGAAATCAATTGACTTGCAGTTCTATACATATCTTATGGTCCACTGACATGGCCTCCAAGAAGCACGACGTGATCTATTCATTAAGCCTGAAGCATGTCAAGCTTAATATTGCCGTCTGGCCAAGAGCTGTACTACGTTAAAATGCTTCCTCTTTCCGTCTGCTAATACTAGCTAAGCGGACTCACCGTATTCAGATCGATAATTTCGGGCGTTGTGTAGACATACAGCGACTGGTGTTTTATCATGGCATGTCGCGGAATCCGTTGAGAATATGTCTATTCCTAATTTAATGTCTAACAAGAATGGGTCTAAGCCTAACCTCGTTAGCGTGAGGCTGTATCTCAGCTTAGCTGCATTCTACTTCTCATGATATCAGACACAACACGTGATACCAATTCGTATTAGGCGTTTACTTACAAACTAGTACTAGCATTACCATACCACAAAGACACCCTTTAGCATGGACCGTGGGGGTTAAATCACGTGGCGCGCGTAATTCCATAAAGCCCTGTACCCAAAGTAGGTGTGTACAGGTGCGAAGCCTCCAATGCAGTAAGTACTGGCGTCCATCCCTCTGGCTAGTTTAGGAGGTAGCAGGGCACCGAGCCTCAACTCGGTACCCGCCGGACGTAAAATAATTAACAAACAAATAATACTCCTAACCAGGGCCCAAAGCAGTGTCGCCATTCAGCTAAGGAGCGAGCATATCGGACCCAATTCTTACCTGAGCAGAAGAAAAGTCCTCGGAGTAGAAAAGCCAAGCTGTCAATGTGGATATCCGTCGCAAAACGTCAAGCATACGGTGTTGGCATATCCGCAGTGGGCAAATGGAAGAGGCGACTTTCTCCGACAAGCTAAAGACAGGTCATTTGAAGCAATGATAAACAGCCCAGAATTACACAGTGGATACTAAACAAAGGGTGGATAAAACAGTTTCGACTTGCAGGGGAAGTCGAGGTAACAATGTCGGATAAAGTAAATAGATCTGGAAGGGGAGAGGACGGAATCCACACGGGCTGAACAGTGTACACTGCACTTCCTGAGGGTAAACCAAATAAATTGATAGGAATATAAAAATACAGGATCAGGGGGTTTGCATCAAACTGGTTTCCTCCTTTGTAAATAATGCAGATAGTCACCTGCATAGAGCCATAGGGTGCCTGATCGGGTTAATTGAAATCAAATTCAAAATTCAAACAAATAATACTATACTAATAGTCATAGACTCAGACAGGACAATAAAATGAATTAATAATAATAATAATAATAATAAATACTATACTATACCACAAAAGGCAACTGATAGTGCCGTCGCATGTTTAACTTGCTGACTTCAGCTTTCCACTTTGAGAAGTACGAGTAGATTTCCTTCGCTGTCATTCAATTATCAACTAGTGTACGCGGAAATACTTGTACAAGAAGCGACGGCATACGTGGCATCAGTGTGTGTCTATGTTTATTGTACTACTTGAGTCATAGATTATCTATCACATTGGGCTCCTCTCTAGCCCAGGCCATATCTTGTACAGCGCTCCATGCCTCTCATATTTCTTGAAAGATCATTGATATACTGCCCTTGGTGAATAGACATTTAGCTCAGTCTTTATCCATGGAATTCTACGTGGCATCAGTGCCTAGCGACAGTCGAGGCTTAAACTCCTTTAGGGTGAGGCTAACACGTAGTCCGACTCACTGTAGCTCAAGGACAAGAGTGTCAAAATAATCGGGCAAATATGGGCTCGAATATACCGGGTGAGGAAGCAGAGTATGACAAGATGGTAAGCGGTTATCAGCCACTTCTATAAAAGATTTAATCTGTCCATAACTCTGAGCTTTATGATGGCCAGCAAGACGAAGAATATCATGACCTGTCATTTAAGATAAAAAGTCGAAAAGACGTTATTTAGAAGCTAAACCCCACGTGTAAAGATGTGATTAGCCCAGAGTAGGTATGGGCAGTGTGAATGTAGTCGGAAGCATCATCATATTAAAGAAGAGTCAAGTGCACGATATATATATATATGTGCTCGCGTCTTATCCCTGTCCACGATTACCAAACCCCGCACTGCCATAAACACCATCAATCTCTTCTATCCATCGCAATCCTAAGTATTAATATGAGTCGCTGTTATACAGTATATCTGTACGAGTCGATATCAAGAGAGAAATTTCAACAGCTTCAGCATGTCCTGTTCAGGCAGTTATTTCCCCAGTTATGTTAAGGTAGACCAAAGTATTTATCCTCTTTTGCCGGACAGAGGAAATCCTGCTAGAAGAAACTTAGCTCGGAGGCCCAGCTCTGTTTACGAAGCCATTTGATATGTGGATATTGGAGGCGTGCGAGCTGAAAGTCGCCACTGTAGATGCCAACTTTGAAGGGATTTTTTTATGCATCAGATTTTAATTGCGTATGCAGCTATCTCGCTATGACACAATATCATAGAAAAGTACAGAAAATACGACTCAATTTACAAGAAGAGTACTCATGTTTTGAAGGGATTGGGCGGTTTATATGGGGAGAACAATATTGGAGATGGGTCTTAATTAAGTCGTAAGCGAAGCTCGGGTATAAACTGATTGAACTTGTTTGACAATTTCAAGGATTTGCGTCATTCGAGTCAACTGACTGACTCGATAGAAGAAAGCGATATAGGGCCTATGTTGTGCGATAGAAGAATTTACAAAGTCAAAAGGAATCGTTTAATCAACCACAATGTTACTCTAATTATGGGAACCAGATAGATTAGTAGCACTAGTTTTTCAACCTTCTTGTCTTGGACTTCACCCGATAACATGCAAGAAAAATATAAATAAATATACGGAATCTAGATTAAGTTAACTATAGCCGAAATTAAAATCTACAGGGTCATCAGCCTCACAAAATTTATGACGAAGTTGTAGGTATAGTAATTGCTATAATCTTATCCGAGTGGTGTGAGAGACGCAGGCCATTTACAGAGGACGAATGAGTAGCTCAAGGTCGGAGTGCAGGCGACGCAATAAACACTGTTGTGGCTGGATGGTGCGGTGGTACATTGTCTTGGCCCGTCTTCTAAGTAGAGCCTGGATAGCCAGGACGCACATCCCACTTGAGACAGGAGATCGCTGGTTCAAGTCCGGCAAAACACAACCACATTTCTCGTAGAGCTGGGTTACATGGTGTCAGGGTAAAGGTCACAGGATGGATTGAAAAAGTCTAATCTGGCGATTGAGATTATCGACAATGAAGAAAGGTTACTCCTATCGAGTCTAATAAATACATATACATCGTGAATCGTGAATCGTGAATCGTGCATCAGACGCGTGATAGCACGCGATCATACAATACCGCAATCCACTCCATCCCTTGACAATATCCTCAAGTTCGTCGATTAGAGTAGATTTAGATTAGATTTATTTAATAGTCTTATCTGAGTCTATGACTATAGAGGACCTCTAGAATCTATGTGATAGAGTCTAGCTACATTGAAGTATTTTTTCTGGTCAATTCAACTTGTGTTCTCATAGACAGTGAGGGCCATTCCCAGTATGCATATATGTATAAGTTCGTCCATTGATGCAAGTCCTAAAAGTATAACTCACGAACCTCACTTCTCGGAAAGTCATATCTACCTACCTCCATATCTGTCGAAGGCTAAGAATGACTACCGAAGAAGTTGGATAGGAAAACGTCTCGGTTCACAAATAGGGAGTGTCCATGCGTACGTGGGTTGTTTGCTTCGATCAGTGCTTGCATTCTGTACTTGGAACCGCAGGTTATTCTTTTTTTTTTTTTTTTTGCATCAGATTTTAATTGCGTATGCAGCTATCTAGCTATGACACAATATCAGAGAAAAGTACAGAAAAGATGACTCAATTTACAAGAGGAGCACTCATGCCTCGGATTTCATTTGCAAGTACCACTGCGAAGTTATGGTGGCTTTTTCTTCACCCCAAGTCAACCCTCATCCGTGAATACCCACCCAGGGGAACGTCTCAAAAACCCTGAGTTATCCAGACATGCCTCCATCATCATTCAACTTCTCTCCGCGCGAAATGTAATCTGAGATGTCTCCTTCCCAAGTGGAGTAGGTGCCCAGGCTACTCAAACTATACCAGAGAACATCACCAGGAGGTGGACCACAACACCTTCCATCGTTTGCTTGTTTTTATAGTGTCAGCTGCACTCTCGAAAGCGAAGTCTTGGCGCGCAAAGCTCAATTCGTAAAACTCCTTGCCAAAATTCGGAATCTCACGCCCTTCGAGAATGTATCCCTCTTCTGCATCATCTTGTAAACTTGTCCCGATCCCTCTCACGTCCATCCCAAAGAACTATCTCCCAGATTTGTGCGCCACGCTTTGCTTCCTCCTGCGGGTGTAAAATTCGGCGTGGGCGTGTATTTGGTGACCGGCTGAGGCCAGAGAAAGTCGACGAGAGGTGTGGTCATTGAAACAAGGATGTACTATATCGTACTTGTAGACTTGATGAAGCTTAGTTGAGTATCGGACTCTTTAGGAGTGAAAGATTGACATGGTGGAGTAATTTGAATTTTTGCCTCGTGGGCCAACTTTTTTGATATTGCGAAATTTGACTGAACTTGGCTCTGGGAGAATATTTCACTCCCAGGTTCGTAGAGGACACCGCGTACAGGTGCTCAGTCTTGCCCTCCCGCAGGTTATTCTATTCCTAGCGCATATCTACATTTAGAGATCAAGAGATCAAGTCAATCATGATCAGTGTTTGTAGCCCTAGAATTCCGGGAGAAACAGGAATAAAATTGTTTTTACTGAGTTATCTTGTGCTTTTATTATTTATACTTCGCCTGTCACAGGTCAGGCTCCCAGTTACCCGACAATACCTTCATCCTAACGGTGCATCATTCCAGCTCAGCCTACTCTTTCAAATCCCTACATATTTCCTGCACTGTGGATTGTTCATATTAAGTCCCCTCAAACCACCTAGGGGCTGTTCAGACATAATGAAGTTCTTGGGAACTCCATTGGATCTTCAAAACTCGTACAATGGCTTGAAAAATCACAGTTTTTCACCAAAATTTGTCCCCGAATTCCTCCGGATACATCAATAAATGTTATGGGACGGTACGTCAGCTTCTCGCAAATATATGTCGAAAATGATATTTATTTTTTATCGAAAGGGAAAATTATCTACCTGGGACTTACCAGAGTATAAAGACTACGCGTCGCCTCGCCTTATGGACTCTATACAAGCAATTACATGATCTTAACCAACTTAGGGAAAACATCTTTTGGGAGCCGGATAAACTCTGGTTCCAGATAAATGAGGTAGCAGTCCGTAACAATAAATGACGCTTAGCAGCAGTTCTATGCAAAAAAAGAGAGAGCTTATGGGCCCATATTTCCTTTCTTTCCTCTCATTTAATTTTAGTATGACGGGAGGATATTCTTCCCACTATGACTGGCCCTCATCCCCTCTAGGTAACATAAATTTCAGTAGACAGCGTGAATTTTTAAGTCATATGACACTGTATATCATCTCGGGCCCCTTGTTCTTTAGTTTGGGGAAGCTGAGTGCTCTCGGTTTCCAGAGCAGTAAGCTCTAGAGTCCTTGTCAATTCAGTACTGATGTAATATGATCATAAGTTAGACGTTAAGTATTAAACAGAATAAATGGTATAAGTAATTTGTAGAGTGCCGAATGGCTCTGCAACAATAGAGAATATCTGAGACGGGCCTTCTTAAATGCACCTTGGCGAGTTGTGCTTGAAAAATAAATTATATTCGGATGAATCTTACCTGAGGAAAGAATACTGCTCGAGCACCAATTATCTATATACAGTAACAGACGTGCGGCTATTAGTGTTGCCTATCCTGCGTTCAATATCATGTGGCATCAAGGGCCTAAGCTAAGGCTGTCACAATATCTAGACGTGAACAACCACCAATATGACGGATTATTTTGGCAGGAACGCATGGGAGGAATACTTTAAGTACATAACCGTGACGAGATGTTACGGAGGGCAATTTTCACGCCGAGAGGGTTAATCTATCTTGAGAGACTAAAATCTTTTAGCAATTTGATATGAAAGTGGGCAAGGCGCAGGGCGGTTTTTTGTCTATGCATTTTATTTATCTCTTCTTTCATGTACTTACTCGGCCTAGAAATCTGGACACACATGTAGTAGTGAGTCCTCAGGGATCACACACCTGTATCATGCCTCTTGGGTGTAGGGCTTATGCCTGATACGAAATTAATACGTACATACATACATTGCACATCAACTTATGATTTTAACTGGTAGTTTTTTATGCGAAGTTCTCAACATTTGTGCTGAGGCTCAAGTGACCAGAGCTCGATTGGACGTTAATTCCACGTCTAGTTAATATTCGGAGATTATCTGCGTCAAGAATTATTCTCAAACCTCTGTAAAGTACAACTTTTTCTAAGAATTTCCGAAAAAAACGAAATTTATAGACACTTTATTCTGAGAATCTTCGATTGATTTGTAGTTTCGTACGACGCAGAAGTTTTTGGAGTGATTGTAGATAATTATAATGGTTTTGTGCTCGACGAGGGCCCAGAGTAGCTTATCAATCCAAATTCGAAGCGAGCATATCGGGCTCAATTATTATTTACACAGAAGAAAAGTACTAGGAGTTTATCACCCAAGTTGTCCATGTGGCTACCAATCACAAAATCCCAAGCACATGATCATGTCCTGCCCTAAGTGGTCAATTGGTAGTGGTGAAATCTGGAGACGGGCCCGAAATCGCTCCTTTGAAGCAATGATCAACAATCCTAGCGATATGAAAAGAATCACACTATAGATCCTTAATCATGGTTGGATAGAACAATTCCGCATGATAAATGCAGTCGAAATGCTGCTCAGGGAACGAGACGGAACATGTAGAAGGTTGGGGTCGATAGAAGGGACGTGATTGGTACACATCGACGGCGTGACAGTGTAACTGTACTTCCTGACGGGTAAATTGCAAACTCTAAGAATAAAATCAGAAAGCTTGGAGGGCTTTAACCGAGAGGTTTCCTCCTACATAAATATATCGATAGGTTTATAGCCACCTGCATGGGCCCATAAGGCGCCAAATAGGGATAATGAATTCAAAACAAACCAAAATGGTATTTGAGCAATTATTTATCTGTGATCGAGTATCTTCTCAAATTATTTATATTTATTTTTTCTATTCAAACGATATTTGCAAGTATTTTAGAACTCTTCAGTTTTTCATTTTGTTTTCCGCTTGAGACTTGCCAGAGGTTTTATACACGCCTGATGTTGTGTAAGCAGTTTTAACGTGTAAGTAATAGCCTTAGCTTCTACTCAATAAGGTTCCATCAAATATTTCGAACCTCGGCTTATTGCTTCATCGTTAAAGGGATTAATTAAACAGTATCCAAGATATGTACATGACACTTAGTTCAAACCCAAATTGCTATGCTGCCGCGCCTCAAATCGCTTCGAACTGAATAGGGCAGCTGCACATAATGTATTCAGTTGAACTATAGATGTTTGTAGGGCGTAGGTTTTCTATATAAATTCACCTGCAATCTTGAGTATATGTTTTATCGGATCGAGAGAACAATCAATAAAATGTTTGATGAAGCTTTGAAACGAGCAAGCATTGGCTTATTACAATTGAGCCTGCAAGTTGTGGTTTTTTACTGTGAAAGTTTCGACGCTTCTATGCCTGGAGCTATGCCACACTTAGCCGTATTTATTAGAAGGACTTTAAAAGTTATGATTGGTGAGCATCATCCTCTCGCACTGCCTTTCTTAGGTGCTGATTGGGTATTATGAGAAAAAGTTTGAGTCTTAGGTGAATTGGAATAGTTTACACCTAGGTTATGTAAATCAAGTGAGGATAAAAATGTCGTTTTTTACAGTTCTCTCTATATCTTAAGTAGAGAAACTGTCGCTACCCGCAACAGTAAATTTGAAGGTAAATCCAACAATATTCTGGAGGATTGCTAGTTGCAATAGCCGGTTACCTTTTTCTGCGTAGTACTGAATTTTCTGTTGTAGTTACTCTCCTTTATCCAACATAGTAGAGATCACTAGATTCAGGCTACACAAACAGCAGCAGTGGCTGAGGTGTTATTAACTTTTGACGCTCAGATAATCATTTCAGCGAGTCCCTGAAGCCCATCGCTCATACCTAGTAATCAGCTCAGGCGTTAGCTGCTTTTTTACCAACTTAATGGCCGCAAGGAAGTCGTTCATGTGTACCTGCAATATATTACCGGTCTTGATACATTCTTCTACCACATTTTCACACGCTATCTGGCAGATAGAGACTAACTCGGCTCCTGAGTAGCCCTCAGTCAATCGAGCGATCTCTAAAAGATCTACATCATCTGCTAGATCCATAAGTCGCTTTCGTACGCGCAGAATTTCTCCACGTCCCGCCAAGTCGGGTGGTGCAACGTATAAAAGCTGATCAAAGCGACCAGGTCGAAGCAGTGCCAAGTCTAATGCTTCTGGTTGATTTGTTGCTGCTATAACTATAACCCCTTTTAGAGTTTCGATTCCATCCATCTCATTTAGTAAAGTTGTCAAGACATTAATCCCAGTATTGCGGCCTGACTTTTCTCGTTTACTCCCAATCGATTCAATCTCGTCAAAGAAGATTATACTTGGACTTGCGGCACGCGCTCGCGCAAATACATCACGTATAGCTCGTTCGGACTCTCCCACGTACATGTTGAGTGGCTCTGCTCCCTTGACGGCGAAAAAATTCAGGCCTGTTTCAGTGGCCATTGCTTGTGCACAGAGGGTTTTGGAACAGCCTGGTGGACCATAGAGTAGAAGGCCCTTTTTTGCCGAGGCCCCAACTCGTTTCATAGTTTCGGGATACTATGCTTAGGTTAGAACTAGATACATCAAATAAGATTGGTCACCACATGACTTGCCAGAAGGGGGGTTTCGACAGCTCGGCGAAGTGCCTTCATGACATTTTCCTGACCACCTATCTCATCCCACCTCACGCTTGGTGGTTTTAGACTAATCTCGTACATTGCAGTAGGCCTTATTTGTTGAAGGGCTTTCTCGATATCACTTCGCGAAAGAAGGTAGTCATCTTCTGTTAAATTCTCGAATTTATCAACTCTTTCTTCAGCAATATCGAGAGCAGTGTGTAGCAAAGATACAAGATCTTCGGCTGTGTATGCATGAGTGCGCTCGCCGAGTCTATCGAGTACCTCGTCGTTAATTGTAGGTGGAAGAGGGGGGGCCAAAGACTTAAGAATTGCCTTTCGAGATGGAGCATCAGGGACTGATAACATAACATCTGTATGAAAGCGTCCCCTTTTTCGAAGTGTGATGGGTATGCTGCTAACGTGGATGGTTGCTGCTACGACTAATATTTGGGGCAGAACATTATTTGTCAATATTTGGGATAGAGTGTCAAGTTCCTCTCCAAGAACTCTCGCCAGTATACGAGAAGCAGTATCATCGCTTGATACCAATGATTCAAGTTCATCAATGACAATAATACTTGGTTGAGCAAGCTTTGCCTCTTTGAACGTAGCACGAATGGTGGAGGGTTTTGCATCTATCTCAATTCGAAAAACCTGTCTTGCCCACTTAGAATCAATAATTTTATTGATAATATAGGTTTTCCCTGTACCATGACCACCGTGCAAAAGAACAGCGCAAGATCTCTGGAAAGATCCTTTGTTCCACGTTATTTTGTATCGCTTACTGAATGTTTTTAGAAAACGATTCAGTTTTGATAAGGCTTGGTCAATTCCAGCGACATCGAGGACTTCGAGGCATCGATAAGATGTGGTGGTTGTTGGGCAAATACCTTCATTACTAGTAGAAATTTTGATAGAGCAAGAAGCTCCCTCGTACTTTGCGATATTTGAGGAGCTACCATTAATAAGTTCTATTCTCAATGTCCTTTTGGGTCCGCGAAGAGATAACCCCTTAAATGTCATGCCGGGGAATATGACCTCCGCACGCGCTATAATGTGTCAGTTATCTCATTTTTGCTATAGAGAATTGTTAAAAATTGTACGATAAGTCGGTACTGCTGTCATCGTACTGCCGGAGCGATGCCGGAATCTTTTACTGTCATCTACTTAGAATGACACTAACTTGAAAAAGTCAGTTCCAAATCAAGCCTTTTCAGTAGGCCTGATATTTTAGATAATTCGTTACATCCTTAATGATACATATTCATGCATTAAATACGAGAAGATAGAATCATAGAAAATAATTTCTTACTTAGATTTTCTTGGATATACCATTCCCAATGAGGCCTTTCTTCATCCCCTAGTTCGCTCTCCGCTGGTGTAATGTCCTTTAAAGTCACTGATTCTGCCGTGATCAGGTTACCAGCTGCCTGTATCCAAAGATCATCTCCTAATTTAAATCCACAAACTTCTTGAAAAGTCTTCGACACTTGAATAACTTTTTTGCTCAAAGATTTTTCCGAGGTAAGCCAGACAATAGCTTCCCGTCTCTGATCATCACACTCGTTACATTTTCGAACATAGCACACTTGTCCAGATACCAAATTAAGATCAGACAAGGCTTCTTTGCAGAGGTGAACACGCGCTACTCCTCTCTGATCGGGTCGTTCATGAATATTTTGTCCCGAATAGGGGCGAATTTTAACCTCCAGACATCTTACTGAAGTATTTGCAGTGGTCATGCCGAAGTTAAACGAACGAGCGTCCGACTAATCTCAATGCCCTTGGTAGTGACAATATGTACTAATGGATAGTAATTGTATTGGTCGAGCGCACTGCAAGGATGTGATCGTGGTGATTGATTTGTTGCAGTGATCGTTTTTGATGTATCCGCCAAAACAAATTAGGCTTAGACTATTTGGCATCCCTGACGTTCATACACCATATGACGGAAGACAAAGGCCGAACACCTATCAATGGCGTCCTCTATTAACTTGAGAGTAATATATTCTCCCAGTGCCGAGATTCAGTCACGACAAAGGGTGAATTTGAGATTTTTCGTCGAGTTGGCAATCGGAAGGAGTGGTGCTGGGTCATCTTTGATCGAAAATCCGACTTGCAGAGATTTCACAACTGCACAACTCAACGAAATCAACCATCTACGCCCCAGATACGAACCGCAGTCAGGCTATAACCTGTCTGATCTTCATATTAAAGCAACCGACATCTTCAAGATCTATTTTTTTCTTCTCGGGGGAATCATTCCCAGCCAAACTTATCTCGCGGCCCTCTCCACAATCATCTCACCACCTACCGAAGCAATCCCATACCTCCAAAAGTCAAATTGACAACAAAGAAGCAAGAAGATGTCCGACCCCCGGCATCTGCCAGTCGCTGTGAAGTTACGGTCGAAATACTGGTCTTAAATTCGTCCTCACCTCGGCCAAGGGCACCAACAATTCGAATTGCGACGAATCGCCACTGACGAAATAAGTACGACATTTTGCCGGCACACCAACTAGAGCGTTCGACAAAGGCTGGGGCACCGGTGTCTCGGTCTTGAGTTCTCAGTCGCGTTTTAGACTTCCACGGTTAGGGTTACGGCAGCGACGGGGCAAGGCCGGAGGGTGAACATTCTACAAAGTTTCTGGGATGACGAGATCGGCTGAAGGATAGAGAGATGCTACATGAAGGAACAGAAAGGAATACAAACTGAGGAGACCTTGGTGGGCGACTGGATGAGGCCTCTAACGAAGAAAACGACGCATGGATGATGAGGAGATACTGAGATGAGCCAAAGCTGTGACTGAATGGAAGGGAAAAGTTAGAGATCGCGAAGGTAACGAGGGCTCCGGCGCGTCAAAAGAGGGTTCTCTGTGTAACAGCTGTAATGCCAGTATTGGCAAGTACAGGCGTACAATCACCAGAGATTGGGTAGGCGCAAAAGCTCCGTAAAAGAGACTAGAAAAGTCTCCATACGATAAATACCGAGACAGGACCTTGGCGAAGCTGCTAGAAATGATACCCTTAGAGTAGCAAGTGGAATTATCTAGAAGTGAGCTGACCTTAGAGGGAAGAACTTGAAATGTAATAAATCTATATATATCTGGATTAGCATTTAAAAATTATCTCTAGACGGTTGAATTATAAAATACCATCGACCATGTAAGTGCTCCTTACTATCTACAGTTGATCTGTGACATTCTGAACTGTTGGGCTTGACACGATTCAACACAAGGGTAAAATCTGAGGTGGTCTGGTCATTCAGGTCGGACGAGATAGATGAACTAACTGGTAGTTAACCTTATCCAGCCTGGCCCCACCCGTGCTTAAGCTCCAGTAGGAGTGCAACGGGAATCACTTTACCTAGCGTGCTAATGAACAAACAACATGCCCCATCACAACATGTGATCAGGGTAGGGGACGAAACCTAGCATACGTTATCAGTTTTATTTTTGTATAAAATTTTAATTGCGAATGCAGCTTTCTATCCATGACACGATATCAGAGAAAAGTGGGCCAACAGGTAACGTACTCGAAAAGATTGTTACAGGCTGTGGCCTCGTTTATCTGGAACCGGAGTTTATCCGGCTCCGAATAGGCGTTGTACCTATTTTGGGAAAAGCCTCGACCCTGCTTAGTAAAGTCTCACAAGTGACGCGTCGCGTAATGTTCATATTAGCCAAATCCTTTCGTAGCTTCGACTTTCCTCTCTAGATAGAAAATAAACTCATTTTTAACATACGATTGCGAGAAGCTAGCGTACCGTTCTTTTACATATTTTCTATCTCTTCTTTACACAACTAGTGCAAGTATTGGCTTATACCTCTCCTAGCTGTCCGGTTTTTAAATTGCATGAATACACGCTCTTATCAAGTTCCCTCTCCAGAACCATCTTTATCGGACAACGAATCAGTTACGACCCAAGATTTTTATTCGCTTTCCTCATCTGACGCATTCCCACTAATCGCTAAATCCGTTGAAGAAAATATGACGGATAATATGGACACAGATGCTCCTGACAATGGCAAGGGCAAGGGCAGGGCTAATCAATTCGTTTCACAGCAAACAACAAATGTCACGCTATCCCTGAATAGTGATCAGCTACAACGGCTATTGGCAATAATTGACACAAGTGACGTCAATCAGGGAAAGACTTTACGACCTAATCCACACACTGACAAGAAAAAAGCGTCAAGTTGGCCAGAATGGGACGGTTCTAGAGAGATGTACCCGACATACATAATTCAGCTTACAGCGAAAATTGAAGCAGACTGGGACCTGTTGGGAGGCCACAAAGCGGTGTGCATGGACATGATGAATACCATCCCCAAGAATCTCCGAAGTCGTGTCTCTCACTGGTACACAACAGGAGGACCAGACAACAATTGGGACTATGAACTCTACTTAGAACATTTTAATGACAATTTCGAAGACAAAACGTCAGTTCGGACTGCTAATGAGAAATTATCAAGGATGAGGCAAGGAAAACATCAGACTTTCGCCTCGTATTTAAACGATTTTGAGCACATGCTAACGCAAGCGAGAGGTATCAACTGGGAAGGCTATATGAAGATAAATGGCCTCAGTCTTGGATTAAACGAGAGTCTAACGAAGCTTTTGATGCCATGTACTCTCTCTGAGACTAACTATACTCTTTTTGTTCGACAGGTGCGAAATATGGCTAGTAAGCTCGAATCACAGGAGGATTATATACCTAAGCATGGCCCTAGACAAACAAAGACATGGTATATTAGCAGACTGGGTGTCGTCCCTCATAATCCTGGCTTCAATTACCAAGCACCAGCACATTCACCATCACAGGATAGAGCAACTACCGTGGACACGGATGGCGACACCCCAATGTCAGGGGTAAGTGGACTAAGCACTTGTCAACTTGCAGCAATAATAAATGCTGTCAACTCTAAAAACAGTGAAAAGAGCAAAGCTATCAGGAACAAGCCACCTGCTCCGTGGAAAACACCAGAAGAGTTTGCTGCCCTCCGTGCTGCGGGTAAATGCACTCGCTGTGAAGAGAAGGGTCACTACTTCAAGAAATGTCCTAATTTTACATGGGCCAAGAGACCTTCTGATATGAATGCGGTCTTCACTAAAATACCAAAGAATTCTAAGTCCAGATTGATAGAATCAGACGAGGATGAAGATGAATTTGGAAATAACGTTTCGGGAAACGAGTAAACCCTGGGCAAAGTCGGGCTCAGGGGGTGACTAAATCTTTGGTTGACAATTTAAGTGTAATTGTAAAGAATTTGGATAGCTCTCCGTTTTTATTAGAGATAATGCTCAATAAATGCTTTTATGTTGATGCTCTAATGGACACGGGATGTTTATGCTATGCTGCTTTCAGTCACTCGTTTGTCAAACGCCACAAGTTACCGCAAATATCTATTAAAACCAGGGAATTGAGACTCGCAAAAAAAGATTCCCAGCGGAAGGTCATAAATAAACTTACTTACGTAGACACAGACATAGATGGCAGGCGCGAAAAAATCTATGGGTACGTCATCGAGGATTTATCTTATGATATGATTTTAGGTGACCCATGGATGAGAGCCAATGCCGTGGTTTACGATGCTCGCCGACGCGCTATTCGTTTTGGTTCGAAAGGTGGTCTCATTGTGAAAGCTAAAGGGTGGGAAGATCGGATGAGCCAAAGCAGTAAAGCGAAGATAAATTATCTCAAAGTAAAATTAGGAAGTGCTCACCAGGTTCTTGGTTCCCAATTCGCGGCAATAGCAACGAGAGTACGTGGTAAAAAGGATCAAGAAACGAAATTGTTTGCAGCATCAATGTTCGATATAAATAAGGCTCTTGAGACTAAAAGAAAACAGACACCTGATGAAATTAAGGCTGGTTTACCACCAGAAGTTCGTGACAACGCTCAGTACTTTACCGAGGACGAGAATCATGAGCTACCACCGCACCGACCTGGCGTAGACACTAAGATCGAATTGATTAAGGATGAACAGGGCAGGGAAAAGGAAATTCCGTTTGGCCCTTTGTACGATATGTCAAGAGCAGAGCTACTTGTGCTCAGGAAAACGTTGACAGATCATCTTGATCGAAATTGGATCCGGGCTAGCTCTTCATCCGGTGGAGCCCCAGTCTTGTTTGCAAAGAAATCCGGCGGGGGACTACGATTTTGTGTGGACTATCGAGCACTAAATTCAATCACAGTAAAAGATAGGTACCCGATCCCACTGATAAAAGAAACTCTACGGCAGTTAACGAAAGCGACCTGGGTTTCAAAGGTAGATGTACGCGCCGCATTTCACAAGCTAAGAGTGCGTGAGGGAGATGAAAAAAAAACAGTATTTCGCACGCGCTTTGGCTCATTCGAATGGCTAGTTACACCATTTGGCCTAACAGGTGCTCCAAGCGCCTTCCAAAGATACATTAATAGTGTCTTAGGAGAATTTCTAGGTGACTTTTGCTCAGCATATCTTGATGATGTCCTCATTTATACGACTGGAGACGTCGTAGATCATTGGAGCAAAGTGAACATGATCCTAAAAAGGCTCGGACTCGCAGGTCTTAAAATGGACCCCCAAAAAAGTGAATTTGCAGTTAAGCAGACAAAATACCTTGGCTTTATCGTATGCTTAGGAGAAGGAATCAAGGTCGATCCTGAGAAAGTAAAGGCTATTACTAGTTGGCAAGCACCAGTAAGCACGAAAGGGATTCGTAGTTTTATAGGCTTTGCAAATTTCTATAGAGATTTCATACCTAATTTTGGACGAATTGCAGCACCTCTGTTAAGCTTAACCAAAAAGCATGCTCAATTCCAGTGGGAAGCCCCTCAACAAAAGGCATTCGAAGAATTAAAACAGCGCTTCATAAAATCCCCGATCTTAGCCTTATGGGACGATGAAAAAGAGACCGTACTCGAAGCAGATAGTTCAGGTTATGTATTGGGTGGTTGTTTATCACAAAAGGACAAAAAGGGGCAATTAAAGCCAATTGCATACTTATCAAAGAAATTGACTTCGGCAGAAGTTAATTATGACATCCATGACAAGGAAATGCTATCCATTATTCGTTGTATGGAGGAATGGCGGGGTATGCTAATTGGACTAAGTAAACCTTTCACAGTCTTATCGGACCACAAGAATCTCAGACATTTTATGACTATACGTACACTTAACGAGCGCCAAATGCGTTGGTCGCAGTTTCTGTCAAATTTCAATTTCATTATAAAATTCAGACCGGGAAATCAAGCAGCAAGGCCAGACGCACTGTCAAGACGCGAGCAAGATATGCCACAAGGCTCGGACGATTATAGAATTAAAAATAGAGACGTACAGTTAATAAAAGATTCTTGGGTATCAGGCGTAGCTACAAGAAATCGACACAAGCAAGTCGAGAAAAATAACGCGAATATTATTCCTAAAGGCTCAAGTATATTTGAAGAGGAAAATTTTCAAACTCTATGGGATAAAGCATTACGCGAAGATAAGGATATTTCCACTCTTTACAAAAGTTTGGAAAAGGGAGAAAGAAGCCTTCCACCAACTGTCAAACACCTGAAGATCTCTTTGGCAGAATGTAGCTTTGATACTAGAGGAGCGCTCAGATTTAGAGATAGAGTTTGGATCCCTAACTATGAGCCGCTTCAAACAGCTCTAATTCAGAAAACACACGATTCACAAGTTACAGGGCACCCGGGACGAGACAGCACATTAGCAATTTTAAGCCGTAATTTTTTTTGGCCAGGTATTTCAAGATGTGTGAGAAGGTTCTGTCGTAACTGCGATGTTTGCGGCCGGAGTCATGTTTGGAGAGAGAGCAAAAAGGGATTACTGAGACCACTACCAGTGCCTGATAGGTTTAATAGCGAGCTCGGCATCGATTTCATGACCGATCTACCGGCAAAAACGGCAAATGAACCACGGTATCTAATGGTCGTGGTGGATCGTTTAAAGGGAGGTGTTGCGCTTGAGGATATGACAAGTATGAAAGCCGAACACTGTGCAAGTGTATTCCTTAGATTGCATGTCAGACACCATGGATTTCCTAACTACATTACATCAGACAGAGGTTCTAACTGGGTTGGAGATTTCTGGACAGAATTATGCAGATTAACAGGTGTAAAGCAGCGTCTATCAACGGCATTTCACCCACAAACAGATGGGGCTACGGAGAGGATGAACCAAGAAGTCCTTGGATATTTAAGAGCTTTTATAACTTACGCACAATTCGATTGGAAAGAACTCTTACCCTGTGCAATGCTTGCAATTAATAATAGAATCGTGTCTTCCCTCGGCATGAGTCCTTTCTTCGCGGAACATGGATACAACATTGAACCGATTCAACTGGTAAATCCAAAAGATAAGCCATCAGCACCTGAAAAACGAGCACAAAACTTTGTTAAAAGAATTCACGAGGCAGAAGAGCTAGCACAGGCTTCGATGGCTTCGTCACAACAAAGAATGGAAGAATATGCAAATAGAAAACGTTCTGAGGCTGAAATATTCAAGGTGGGAGATAGAGTTTGGTTAAACTTGAAGAACATACAAACTCCTCAACTATCTAAAAAGCTATCTTGGATCAACGCAAAGTATCAAGTCACTAAAATAATCGACTCCCATTCAGTAGAACTAAATACACCTTCAGGGATTTGGCCGCGTTTTCACGTAGACTTGCTTAAAAGAGCAGCGACAGACCCCCTACCATCACAAATAATAGACGATGTACAGCCGCCACCTATTCAACATGATATGCAAAATGATGTAAACGATTATGCTTTTGAGAACGCCAATATACAAGTCGTTGAAAAAATTTTGCGTTCAGAGAGGACTAAAGTTGGACGAGGTCACTGGCGTTTACTCCTGGTGAAATGGAGAGGGTTTGCAGAGCCGACATGGGAGCCCCGTGAAAATTTAGAGGAAACTGAAGCGCTGGATATATTTGAAGCAAAATACGGTAAAGGAGATAATACTGGAGAAGACGCTGGCGCAATCATAGGTCGCCGCAAACTGACCAAAAGTTCTCTGTTGGCGAAGTCAAAAACTATAAATATTCGGCAATAAAGTTCTACCATGGGTACGGGGGGGGTAATGTTACAGGCTGTGGCCTCGTTTATCTGGAACCGGAGTTTATCCGGCTCCGAATAGGCGTTGTACCTATTTTGGGAAAAGCCTCGACCCTGCTTAGTAAAGTCTCACAAGTGACGCGTCGCGTAATGTTCATATTAGCCAAATCCTTTCGTAGCTTCGACTTTCCTCTCTAGATAGAAAATAAACTCATTTTTAACATACGATTGCGAGAAGCTAGCGTACCGTTCTTTTACAAAGATAGACAAACCCCACAGAAATATTCAAAGAAAATGCTTCAAGCTCGTTGCAGGTGCCTGCAATTCACCAGCAGTAAAGTGCTGGAGCACATATATTGTTAGATATTGTCAAGGATTTCAAGGAGGAAATATCTCAAAAAACAAGTGTACAATTTGGGACAAGAATTTATTGATAGTTGTGTAGGATATCGATCTCCCTTTTCAATAATAATAATTAATAATATACTTGAATTTGATTTTATTTAGCCTGTTTAGGCACCTTATGGGCCCATGCAGGTATATCTAGCTATAATATTTACAAGGGAGGAAACCAACTCGGTAAAAACCCCCCAAAACCGTCTGTCTCGTATCTATTTGTTTTCTGAGGTTTTCTACAGGAAGTGCGTTTACACTGTACGTCCAGTATGAATACCGTCCGACCCTTTTCCCGATTGCTCAATCCTTTCACTGACTGCTGTCTCAACTTCTGCAAGCCGGAACTATTCAAGCTAGCCGTTAGTAAGTATCCACCCTTTAATACTCTTCATATCATCCGGGCTGTTCATCATAGCTTCGAAGGACCTATCTTTTGCCCGTTGTAGCACCTCTCCTCTTCCCTTAGCCCATTGAGGACAAGCCATGATCATATGTTTCACGTTTTGTGACGGATATCCACATTGGCACTTTGGATTTGCCACTCCAGGGACCTTTCTTCTATAAAGATAAGAGTTGAAGCCGACATGCTCACTTCTTATCTGAGCTTCAATACTACTTTGGGCCCTGCTCAGGTTTTGGTGGAGGTTAGAGGATATGTTTCTGTAGGTGATTCTTTTTCTACCTGTTCTCTTGTCGGTGCTTATACTTGCTGCTTTCCAATGTTCTGGGCCTGCCAACGCCTAATGAGAAGATAGTCGCTCTTCTTCAAAAGTTTTCCATGCACTTTCACACTCCTGGAATGCTGTCATCTTACCTGCTACTTTTTGGCTACGCCTCACCTTTTCTTTCCTGCAGATTTTGTTGAAAGTCATGCGATAAATCTGTAATTGTATCACGTGTCTCGCTTAGAATTCCACACTTTCCGTAATTGTAAAGTGTGTAGATAATTGTAAGAACAAGAAAAGGTGTACCAATAGTTGTAGTTATAACACACACAATAAATTATATATATATTTATATTATAAGGAATCTGATTTCGAGAGCAAGTATCCACACGCAGCTGAATATATAGCTGGTATGCAGTATACTCTTAACTCCACTGTCGCATAAATAACAACAGGTTCTGAGTCCGGTAGCAAAAGCTAATAGGTCAAAAGATTTCTTAACCTCAACCTAAATTAATTATACGAAAAGGTGCAATGTCTGTCCAAGATTTCGAAAGTTCCAAGATGGCTCCAAAGATTGAGGAGATGCTTACGTCAAGCAATAAGCCTGTGTGGAGTCAACCCAAGGCCTCCTCAAATGCTATGGGAAATGTCGGTACACTCCAGTTGCCTCCTTATTTCAAGTTGAAGGGGGAGGAAAATTACGAGCAATGGAAGAACAATATGGAGAACATTGCTCTAGCCAACAACTTGGAGGACTACATATGTGATGAAGTGGAAGAACCCCCACATGTGTCCATCAAAGAAAGATTTTTGAATAAGGAGGCATTTGAAATGAGAAAGCAGTGGCTTGCTGGAGATGCTAGGATGAAACTAGCCATTATGATCAACTCAGCCCCAAATATTCACGGCATGATTGATGGCAAGACTTCAGCTCTCCAAATGTGGACAAGTCTGCAAGAACGGTTTGAGGGAAAAGGTTGGAATCTAGAGTATCGAGCCATAATTGATTGGTCGAATATAAGATTTGAAGACTTCATCGACCTCAACCACTATGTTTCTGAGTTCACCAAAAGGGTCGAAAAGATCTCCTCACTCTCTGATTCTATACCAGAGAGATGGAATGGAATGTTCTTTATCGCCGGAGTGGCTAGAAAGTTTCCAGTTTGGGCCGAGAGACAGAGATCCCAGGCTCGAAACACCGCCGTAGCTCCCTCACTCGACTATTTAATTGCTGATCTCCTAGATGAGGCACGCAATTTCGAGACATGCTCCTCTAGCACTACTATGATGGCGAAGGGAAGAGGGAAGGCTAATGAAGGCGGCAATAAATTCAATTGCCAATATTGCAATAATGGCAAGTGCTATGAGCACAATAAATCGCTTCGTCAGGATTGGGAGGCTAAAAATGGGAAAAAATGGCTTACACGTCAAAATTATCTGAACCAGAAAAATACCGACAAGCTTAAGAGACGCGACGCAAAAGGCAAAGGAAAGTCTAAAGAAATCCAAGATGATGATACAGATAACAATCCGACTTCAAACTTTGGAATACCCGCATTTAGCGCCTTTAGCCACGTCGCGCTTAGCAGTTGCTCGGATGGTCAGAGCCCCTCCACCTACGCAATACGAAAAACTCACTGGAACGACCGTTGGCTTAACGACACGGGGTCAGATGAGCATATAGCCAACTCTCTGGACAGATTCACTCACTATGAGGAGGAGGTTGGCTTGAGGCCAATACAATGTGGCGGAGGAAGCGTCACACCTAAAGGTCATGGAACAGTGCAACTGATTGTTGCATTGGAAGGAGGAAGACATCAAGTTATAGAATTGAAAAAATGTCTTTACGTCCCAGGCTTTCCCACTAATCTAGTCAGTGGAAAGAAATTACTCAGAGCGGGCTGCACAATCCATGATGGATATGTGAAGACGTCAAAAGGGTCCATTCTATTATATACTGATGCACGCTGTCTTATAAAAGAAGCAGTTGACGAGTACGCGAACGTTGCTTACCCAGCGGGGCTTTCAGATATAAAACCCGATATTAAGCTAATGCATCGTCGCCTCGGACACATTAGTATTGAAAATGTCAGAAAGACTAGTCAGCTCACCCATGGAATGAAGTACGCGGACAGCATGGACAAGTCTAACGTCCGTCCTGGTGAGTTGTGCGAGGCATGTGAATTGAGTAAGCCAATTCGTCGTGTCAGCAAAGAGGCTAGAGCCAAGCCTAAGAAAATCTTTGATGCAGTGGGTATTGACGTGATAAAAGTGATTCCTGAAGGAATTATGAATCAAAAGTATGCCACCATTTTTACTGATTTAGCCACCAACATGAGATGGGTTATAACTCATCCAGAGAAGAGAGGAGCCTTCGAAAATGTCAAGAACTTCGCCGTTGAAACAAGAACTCAATATGATCGTACAATTAAGAAGTTTATTCTAGACGGAGGATTGGAGTTCGGAGGCTCTAAATTGAGTAACCTAATGACAGAGTTGGGTACTCACCTTGAAGTAACAACGCCGTACTCGTCGTATCAAAATGGGGGCAGTGAAAGATCCAACCGCGTGATACTTGATAAGCTGCGAACCGTCATGGTGGATCAGGCTATACCTGAATTCCTTTGGCCAGAATTAATACGCGCCGTCACGCATATCACAAATCGAACAGCAAATCGAGTGTTTGACAAAACACCATTTGAAATGTTCATGGATCATATCCACCCCACAGATGACAATAAACCATCCATAGCCCATCTTAGAGTGCTTGGATGCAAGGCATATGTTCAAATTCCAAAAGAAAAAAGACCTCACGCAGCCAAACTAGCCCTGAGAGCTGAGGCTGGTATATTGGTTGGATATGAAGGGAATAGCATCTATCGGCTTTACGTGCCATCGAGAAGCGGGAAGAAGATTATAAGATCTTCTCATGTCCGGTTTGATGAGCACGGTTACATTTCAGATGCACTCTTAGAGGAGATTGGAACTTCCATCGAGGGGGATACTCGAATGTCTTCTGAATCTACATCTCAGCAGAACTCGTCGGGAACTTGTGGAGAAACTTTATATCAGAGCGACGAGTCAAGTCGACCTCAGACCAAACCCCCTCTAGAAATAATTCATGAAAACCTTGGTTCCCTACAGAAGGAAGTGACCAATAATGTTGACACCGATGAAGGAATTGTCAGCGAGCCAGAGGACACCGTTGAAATGCCTATGCCAACGAACGCAACTAACTTAGATTCAATGCATGAAGCTAACGAGTGTTTCCAAGAGGAGAAAACGATTTGTCTAGACAAGTCCAGAAAAACTAAAGTGTACGAGGCGCCTACTGAACCTCGAATGACACGATCGCGTGCGGCTAAATTTAAGTCAGAACTAGCCAATGACAATTCATCTACGGCAGCCGCGTTCATTGCAGGGAGGGATATATCCGACAACCCTGAAACCATTGAAGAAGCCTTGGCGAGTAAGAACGCTAACGAGTGGCGGCTTGCCATTCGCCAAGAATATGAGTCTCTTCTACGAAAGAAAACTTGGGCACTAGCTCAAAAGAAGGATATACCAGCTGGTCAACGACTTTTGTCAGTCAAATTGGTATTTAAAACCAAGCGTGATAAGGAAGGCAAAGTCCTCAAGTACAAGGTCAGATGCTGCGTTCGAGGATTTGAACAGAAGTATGGTGTCGACTATGAGGAAACGTTTGCTGGCGTAGCTCGCTCTGAGACATGGAAAGTAGCTGTAGCTTTAGCAGCTCTTCATGGTCTCGAGATGGATCAAATGGATGTCATTACAGCATTTCTGAATAATGACATGGATAAAGAGGTCTATGTAATGCTACCACCTTTCTGGGAAAAAATCCCCAACAGTGATCACGTCGGGAAACTACTTCGTGGAATGTATGGCCTAAAGCAAGCCCCTAGGCTTTGGCAACAATTACTGGCTAAACAACTTTCAACGTTGGGATTTAAGCCACTAACAGCCGATCCAGGAACATATGTACATGAAATCACAGGGTTCATAATTGTGACCTACGTAGACGACATACTCTTGATAGGAAAACAAGGTGTTGAATTCGGCAAGATGAAGAAACGGCTACTCGGCCTATTCGAGACAGAAGATATGGGTCCAGCAGCCTATTATCTTGGAGTTAGGATTGTCAGAGACTGGAAAAAAGATCAGATTATTCTCTGTCAAGATGCCTACACTAAAAAATTGCTGAAACGATTTGGAATGGAAGATTGTCACCCAGTATCCACCCCTTTCGAGCCTGGCGCTATGATCAACATGATTCCATATGATGAGGTGGCACCGAAGAAAGACATCACTCTCTATCAGTCTATTGTAGGATCAGTTATGTATCTGGCAAGTAAGACCAGACCGGATATACTATGGACCTGTGGCCTTCTATCCAGATTTAACCATAACCCATCTCCTCAGCACCTAAGGGCGGCTAAACGTGTCCTCCAATACCTCAAGGGCACTATAAACCTTGGTATTAAATTCGGGGGAATTGATTGCTGCAAGCTTTACGGTATGGCTGACTCTGATTTTGCGGGATGCCATTCAACCCGAAAATCAACTTGGGGATATGTATTTTTCTTTGGCGGAGGCGTTATTTCAGCCGCGTCCAAACGCTTTGAAAGTGTAGCTCAGTCCACTACCGAAGCAGAATTCTATGCCTTGGGTAAAGCAAGCATGGAGGCCTCTTGGTTACGCATGTTGCTAAATCAACTTGGCTACAAAGGAGAAGATGCCAAAAAGATCAAAATTTACGGAGATAATCAAGGGAGCCTAAAGTTAGCTGAAAATCCTGTATTCCACAACCGGACCAAGCACATTGCCACGAAATACTTTTACATTCGTGAACGATTGGAACGAAAAGAGGTTGAATTGGAGTACATTGCCACCAAAGAGATGGCTGCTGATGGATTGACGAAAGGGCTGACCTTCGACAAGCACAGGCAATTCCTGAAAATGCTCAATATGACTACCTATAGAACGTGACCCGCTTACATTGATCTAATATGCCTATGTATGGGTATCACCTGAAGGGGGATGTTGAAAGTCATGCGATAAATCTGTAATTGTATCACGTGTCTCGCTTAGAATTCCACACTTTCCGTAATTGTAAAGTGTGTAGATAATTGTAAGAACAAGAAAAGGTGTACCAATAGTTGTAGTTATAACACACACAATAAATTATATATATATTTATATTATAAGGAATCTGATTTCGAGAGCAAGTATCCACACGCAGCTGAATATATAGCTGGTATGCAGTATACTCTTAACTCCACTGTCGCATAAATAACAACAGATTTTATTCCACTCCCTAGTATCTCGGCTTCGATTCTTGACGTGGCTATTTTCAAATTAATTATATATATTAGTCCGTCAACTTGGTTTAACATATACAAATAAGTGCTTAGACGAGATCCCAACCCAAGCTCCAGAAATGTAAAGCTACTCTTAGTAAAGATCTGGCAGAACTATTCAATGCCTGCATCTCCGTGGGCTATCATCTGATGGCGCTTATAGAATCGGTAACAGTTGTCCTAAGAAAGCCACAGAAGCCGAGATATGACACACCGAAATCTTATCGACCGATAGCACTTCTGATTACGATGGGTAAGCTTCTTGAAAAACTAGTAGCCAACCGAATCTCAAAAGCTGCTGAAGACTTTGATCTCCTTCCAGATGAACAGATGGGTGCTCAACCCGATAGTTCCACGATATCAGCAGTAGAACTTCTAACTGAACAAATTCATAACATCTGGGGTAGATATAAAAACCAGGTTGCTTCACTTCTCAACCTCGACATATCAGGAGCCTTTGACAATGTCTCCCACGAAAGGCTAATACATAACTTGAGAGTAAAAGGTATTCCAAGGTGGATCAGCCGATTTGTAGAATCATTTCTCGAATAAAGAATTACCTCGGTAAATCTCGGGTCTTATATAGGAAAAAGCATCCCCACCAGCACAGGAATACCACACGGCTCATCGCTCTCACCAATTCTTTTCCTATTTTTTGTCAGCACGCTCCTACCGATACTTCAAACTTCTTCTACCTCGGCAGTTGGATTTGTTGACGATACTAATATACCAACATGGTCAGGTACAACCGAAGAAAACTGCAAGAAGTCAGAGGAACAGCACGTAATATGCGAGGAATGGGCAGAAAAGAATGGCATGAAGATTACGCCCGAGTGAATGAATGTAAGTTTATTCGTGACGGGCACAAGCCCTGCACTCAAAGAGAATGACACGGAGAAGACTAGCTTCTCCGACGACTATATACGACGAGAACTCAGTTTGACGTTTCGACTACTCATTTAGTGGGTGCATTCGCTGATACTACTCGAGACCTTGGTGCTAGGGACTTTCACCCTTCCCTCAACCGTTAATATCCACCAAAGGGAAAACTGGAAAAAACTTTGGCTACTCTAACATGCCTTTGCCATCTTGTATATAGCCGCCGCGCGAGATGTGACCTCACAGTCATCTCTTTCTCGAGTGAGGCAGGTGTCAAGGCTACCCAGACTTTAATTCGGGGAGATGATGACTAGGAGGCGGACCAAAACACCTTCCATCGTTGTCTGTTTTTAGAGTGTCGGTAGCACTATCCTAAATCGTTACCTTGGCGCCCACAGACACCCTTAAGTCGAAAGTACTCGAAAAATGTGCGTCCCAGCATGCCCATTTGTGACCTCTTCACTTGTTCGTCCCATGTCCCAGCTGCCTGTCCTCCCTCAAGATGTGGAGACCCATTAGAGCGATTGTTGTAAAAGAGTACACTGTGTGACGGAGATATGTAGAGAAAATATTATTGTTGATAAATAATGTAGCTCGTATATGATACTGTCTAACTAAAATGTGTAGTGAAAAGTGTTATGTGCATGCTTTTGTCAAACAGACCCATTACGCAAACGCCAAGGCTATGAACACGTGATTCAGATTCATAACACTCCCCCTCACTATGTGTTATGTTAAAAGTAATACATGGAAAACTAGAATTACTACAATCATTTAATTCAAACCGTCGATACGGGCTTGGTAAGAGAGTCAGCTTGTTGCTTAACTTTCGGTATATAATGTACATCTATTAGCCCACGATGATATTGCTGTCGGCAATAGTGGTTCCGAACGTTTACATGACGTGAGCGTTTGTGATTGTCACGGTTCTTTGTTAATGAAATGGCAGCCTGATTATCTACGAAAATACTAGTGCAATTTGATCCTCTTATTCGCTCACTGAGTCCGATTTCTTCGAGAATATTGCGAGTCCATGTAACTTGTCGTGTGGTCTCAGTGAGTGCAAGGTATTCAGCATCCGTGCGAGACAATAAAACATCTCGCTGTAGATGAGATCTCCAATAAATTGGACCTCCGACTCTTATAAGAGATCCAGTTGTTGAGCGTGCTGTGGAGGGATCCCCTGCAAAGTCTGAGTCCGAGAATGCCTCTAGAACAGGACCTTGATCTTTGGTGAAGATAAGACCGGAGTCAGGATCTTTGGAGATATATCTTAGTGCGTGTCTCGCAGCGGTTAGGTGCTCTTCGGATGGATTTGTAAGAAATCTGGATAGGTGATTTGTCGCAAATGATATAACTGGACGTGTTTGATTTGACAAGTACTGATGACCTCCCACAATCTGAGTGAAAGGTTTAAAGAATTCAGAAGTACTTGAAAGACGTTAACTCAATAGGAATTGATAATTTTTCCTTGGGAAGCTGATCCGTCTATGACGGCTTCTGTTCTTTATGTCCTCTTCAGCGTCGCGTTTAAGCTCCCCTCATAGCCTACCTGAGAATACTCCATACTCCCCGGCTACCCTCTTTCCTGTGACATCTTCCCCCCCTTAGTACGTACTCCCTTGGGTCCTTCCTCATGCGCAACCTTGCAATCATCCTTATGCAACATTTAGGTCTTTCCTTATGCGCAACCTTGCATTCTTCCCTATGCAACCTTTCGCGTATCTGTAAGCGCTGCTTCGTTGACGCTTAAGTATCTAGCTGGGGTGGTCCTAGTGATCAGTCCCAATCCGGGCACAGCCCGTCACAATCTGATTGAAAATTGTTACGCGCTCAGCCGAAATTGGCTCAGATGATGGTTCCATTCATCGTTCCATGGGAGTAGTAGCTGGCTTGTAGTCAGCAAGCCCATGTCTCGATAGTAACTCATGCGTATATGAACCTTGAGAAAGCTTTAGATTTTCCCCCTCGTGACTGACAAATATTCCCAGGAATTGATCACTTGTGACAATCTTAAAATCATACTTTTCCTTTAGAGCTCTTGCAAGGCCGACAATCTTTTTCTTATCTGGGCCAAGAATTTGAAAATCATCCACATGAAGTATGACAAATAGATCTTTCTCTTTGTTAGAAAAGAGACAGACATCAGATTCCGTAGCTTCGAGTCCCTAGTTATGTAGCTCCAATTTTGCATTATCATGCCATAAAGCCGCAGCTTGCTTGAGACCATAGAGCCCTTTCTCAAGTCTTATTACTTTATCTTTTTGCTCGAATCCCTGAGGCATATGTGTGAAGAGTACAACGTCTAGTTTTAGATTGAGAAAAGCTGCTGGGATATCACCTTGGGTTCTATGCCATCCAAGATAATAACCAAGTGCCAGAAGAAGTCTTGTTGTCTCAGCTCTAGGTGTGGGAGCGAATATGTCAAAGTAGTCCAGACCTTTTAGTGGTGTAAATCCTCGTGCAGTCCATCGTGCTTTGTACTTATCTAAAGAGCCATCTGCATTGGTTTTACGTTTGAATACCCACTTTCCAGTAAGCATACTTCGATCTCTAGGAACCTCTTTACGATCTACGATGATAGCAGTGCCGGTCGAGATTAGAGATTGCGTCTCTGATTCGGCAGCTTCCTTCCACATGTCTGCATCTGATCTCGTCATTGCTTCTGTCCATGATTTTGGATCAGTGTAGGCTGAGTGTATTTTGACGGCTCTCCCAGAGTTAAGCCGTTTGTAATCGTGGCGTTGAACTGTATGTCCGCGACTAGTTATCATTGTTGAACTGGGAGGAGAAGACGGGGGGCTTGGTGAATGGATGCGCTTTTAGCCGGAGTAAGATGGAGGGAAAAAAGGAGTCATTAAAGTGTCATAGTTAACCTCATCCTCTTGTTGCAGATGATCATTTTCTACGGAGCTTATAGGGACCAGATTACTTGTAGGTAGAGGCTCTGGGCCTGAAGAGTGTCTTCTTTCCTGGCCTATGTAAGTTGGGGGCTCGAAAGGTGTCATTGAGGTATCATAAATATTATGGCTCTGCTCATGATCACTAGGGTCATCATGCTGTGATGCATGGTCCTCGTTTATTTCTGTATTCTCTGGCTCCCCCTGGCTGGACGATTCATAAATTTCTAGCTCCCCCTCAAGCGGTTGTTCATTAATAAAGCTCTCAGATAAAGGACTGGGAGGCAACGGTGTTGATAGGGATGGCGTTAAATTTGATGAAGGCGTTGGTGGAGGTATTAAATCATTCTCTGTGGTACCTGGGTAGTAAAATCCAAGACCACCCCCTGAATGATACTCATAAGGTGTTGATTCACTGAGCTTTGCCATAGTGGGCCCATACATGCAGTTTTCGTAGAAAGAGGCATGAGGGGTGTTGAAGACTTTCCAAGACCATTGATGTTGTGGCGTTTTGTGCGGGGAGAGAATGATAGCATCCTTAGTTGTATTGGCTTGGAAACCAACAAACCATCCTATTTGTGCTCTTGGGTCAAATTTACCACCTTTTTCTGGCTTATTCAACTTTTGGTAGGCTTTACAGCCAAAATGTGGGAGACAGATGAAATCTAGCAATTTATGATGAGCAATCTTGAGGCCTTTATTGAAGTGTAGGATAGGCGCGTCACTGGTGGAGAGATTGTAAATATGATTAGTCAGATAAATTGTATGATTAATTTCCCAAACCCAAAAACAAACTGGCATACCCCATCGGATATCTGTGCCTACCCGGATGGATCGTCGGAGGGGCATGGTCGCTCAGCATGGGGGTTCGTCTTGAAGAGGGATGGAAAGACTCTGTTGAAGGGATGTGGTATCAAGCATGGTGGTGAAGTGCTCGATGCGGAAATACTAGGGGCGAGGAAGGCCCTGGAAGCTGCGCTAGGATTGTTGGAGAGAGAGAACGGGAGAAGTAACGGCAGGCAGTGGATCAACGTGTTGACGGATAGTCAGTCTGCAGTGAAGGCACTGCTGACAGGAACCGCCACAACAAGTCTCGACGATGTACGCCAATATAGGGCGCTATCAGAAAAGGCTCGAGTCTCGGTTCAGTGGATACCAGCCCACTCCGGGATACAGGGAAACGAAGAGGCTGATAGAGTTGCACGCTCCGGCCTCCAACAACTTCCAAGTAAAGAGAGCCAGCCTGGCTCCGTCACTTTGGCGTACGTTCGTCGTTTGATGAACCAGAAACGTCAAGCTCTTCTCGAGGAATGGTGGGAGGAAGCATGTCCACCTAGGTATCGAAATCTGGGTCTACTCATGCGACGACGCAAGCCACAGGAGCAGGCACTTTCTCGGCGGTTACTACGTGAACTGATCTCAGCTCGAACGGGACACGGAAACTTCGCTGCATGTCACCGTCGTTTCAACAACTTCACCGCTTCTATGGAGTGTGCGTGTGGAGAGGAAACATCACCTCTCCACTTCATTCACTGTCGACTGCACGAACGTCAGACGCGTCGACTCCGAGGGACAATGTCACATCACGACTTTGTCCAAAAGCTTCTCGGGCCTAAGTGCCTTGAGGATTTTACAAATTTTGCGCAGGAAACCGGCTGCTTCGGCGACTCACCTGCAAGTCCGTCACCAGCTCTCAGCGGAGACAACATTAACTAGGTCATAGCACGAAGTATGACAGGAAGGAAAACGAGACGAGGAGTGTCGCTTTCCCACCTCAAATTGGAGTATTGGATTTGGAATTTTGGTTATGGGAGTCTGTGGGAGCATTTAAATTCTTTCTTATAACTAGCTACTGGTTGTGTAGTGGGTCACGCAGTGAGACCGAGTCGGGCATGTGGGAAGCATGATCTTGGCCGTGTACACCGGTCCTTGACTCCTAGGAGATATAGAGCATAGCTTAGGACCTAAAATTTAAAAAAAAAAAAAAAAAAACTGGCATACCAGCATCAATTAATAAACAGCGTGCCCGTGTAATGATTTCATTGGCTGCCTCCACCACCCCATTTTGCTCTGGTGTGTATGAAGAAATATCTTGACGTATGCCTTTTTCTCGAGCAATGGTATTCCACCGCGTGTTTTTTTTGAATCTCGGTTCCTCCATCAGAAAAAGAAATGCGAATAGTTTTGCCTTGCTGATACCCATTCTATAAGCTGATCCGGTATTTCGTCTTTCTTACCAGCACCAAACCACCTCATACGTGTAGTGGCATCTGTAATGATAACGGCGTAAGCTTGATTGTAAATATTAGGATCTTTGAGTCCTACCATATTTTCACGGATCCGTAATTAGAATTTTAATACTAATTTTAATTCGTGATAAGATGAAGGGGTAGTTAATTAAAGACATCAATTTAATAATAGCTTCCCCTATACAATTAGTCGTGTAAAAAGTCATGTAAGGATATGCAAGAGAGTCATGAGGAGAAGGACAAGAACACAGCCATTAATGCGAAGATATTGGCAAGAATTGATTACGATTAATTCCGGTTGGCAAAGGCTTCTACTCTTGTATATAATAGTTCGGCGTCAGAGAGATTTACTCCTCACGCAACGTCTTCTTTATTTACCCTTTACAATACATTTGTTCACCCATCTCTTCTTCGGGAAGACCATTTATCCATTGCCCAGTTCTTCATCAGCAAGACCCACGTGTAACACCTACTGCAACTAGTTGCCCATTCATCTCTTCCTAGAGAAGACCTGTCATTCCTTTGACCCATTTACAACCTTCACTTACCACCTAGATCTTTACTAGGCTATAAAACGCACCCCGTGGAACACTATCAAACCCTCATCCCTGAGACATATCAACAAAGACTTCATCCAGGGGCTCAAAGGGAATAGGACGAGGTTCTCGGACTACGGTGCGCTGTGCTTTACTGAGATGACAAGCCTCACAGTGTGAGAGATTGCTAATGTCTAGTGCGTCGAGTCCTTGAGCGAAGTTCTTCTTTTTGGACATTATCAAAGGCCTGACATGGCCAAGGCGTTGATGCCATCTGTCAGCAGATGAGCATTTCGTTAGCTTGGAAACTGCTGGCTTCGCAAGCAGAGGTGCAGCTAGTTTGATTGAGTTGGAGTTATGGTGCGAGGTATCTGAGAGTGGGATTATGATGGGGATATCACTTATAGTAGCAGGCCACTGGAGTTTGGCGAGCGTTAACATTTCGGATGAGAAGGCCAGCTTTGCGATCCTCCGAAATTTTGGCGAGACGAAAAGCCCGACCTGCGGAGATCAGATTGATAGAAGATTTTGGAGAATAAAGTGCATCAACAAGAAGTAAGTTTAATTTTCCAATTTTAATGAGCGCTGTACCCGCATATTTAAGAGAAGTTTTATCGATAGCTTGGTCAAAGGTGAAGGGGGTTTCAAGCTTATTTAGACTAGAAAATGCCGAGCGTTTGTTGATAAAATGATTTGACGCACCTGAGTCCCATATAAATGAGTCTCTCGTTATCGAAATACCAGATGCACTAGCTGCTCGTATGAGGGACGACGGAAATACTGTCATAGCTAAAGGAGAACTCTTATCATTTCCATAGTCTTGAGCTATTACGGCATTAGAGTGTCCACTCTGTTACTTGTGCCTATGTTTAAGAACCACTCGGAGCTCCGGATGTTGAACTCGGCATTGTTTATTGGTATGATTTAACTCTGGATGAATGTAGCACAGGTCTTCGTCTCTACGGCCAATTGACAGAGCTGCCACTTTGACATGTTGTGATTGGGCATGACGGTCACCTGAAACAGATCTTAACGTTGCCATCATCTGATCAAGCGATGCATATGTCTGATTATCTCTATCTACGGCTCCCGTTGCTCTCCAAGTTTCCAGCCAATCGATATGGGATGTTCCTTCAAAGAACATCATCGACGCCATTCCATCTGTAATACTGTATTTTGTTGAGTTCTTCACAGTTGTCTTTAGCTTTGCAGCATCATTACGGAAATTTGAGAGATTTTGTTGAAACTCGTTATAGTAGTGCGTTGCGCTTGAGGTAAGCTTGGTATTCATCAGTTTATTGAAGGATGTTCGATATGGAATGGCGGAAGATGGTTTGTGGGTATTAGCTATCATGTTATAGAGCTGCAGAGCTGTCTATGTGTCAGTTGACTCTGGTCTAATACTTTGGTCAATTCTTCCTAAAATAATTCCGTACGCGTGTAGATCCTTCGTTTTCCATGCTTCATATTGATCAAAATATTTTTCAAGGCAAGAAGGATCTTTGGTAGATTCTGAGCTATCTGGTGCAGATGGTACAGTTTTAGGACGAATACCGTCGATATTATGAAAGACGAAACCTACCAGATCTTCTTGTGCGAGGGCACTTCGAAGATCCGACAACCAAGTTAGAAATGGTATGCCGGACCTCAGAATTATTGACTTGCTGTCATCTTTGTAAGTGGACATCGTGAGCAAGAAAATGGTAATGCTAAATGAGATTGATTAATGTTAGATAATTGAAAAAAATCTTTTGATTCTTTCGAGAGAAGGGAAGCTAGAGAATGGGATGTTGATAATCCACGGATTGCTGTACGCTACTACCGGGCTCTAACCTGTTGTGAAAGTGTACACTGTATGATAGAGATATGTAGAGGAGATATTATTGTTGATAAATAATGTAGCTCGTATATGAGCGATATTTCCCCATAGATCAATACCCGAGCTTTGCAGTTTATTACTTAATTTCCTCATCGTAGGTGTACATAGCATCGTAAATTTGTAGTTGGAAATGGCCGGTTTTTGATGAGGCAAATGCCCGATAGCAATTGGAGTAACTCCATTATCGTTATTTGAGGCGAGGTGGTGTGATATTATTGAGGCGGAGGACTCGCATGAGAATGATAGGTCTTTTTTTTTTTTTTGCATCAGATTTTAATTGCGTATGCAGCTTTCTAGCTATGACACAACATCAAAGAAAGGTACAGAATAGATGATTCAACGTAAAGGAAGAGCACTCATGCCTCGGATTTCATTTGCAAGTACCACTGCGAAGTTATGGTGGCTTTTTCTTCACCCCAAGTCAACCCTCGTCCGTGAATACCCACCCAGGGGAACGTCTCAAAAACCCTGAGTTATCCAGACATGCCTCCGTCATCCATCAACTTTTCTCCGCGCGAAATGTAATCTGAAATGTCTCCTTCCCAAGTGGAGTAGGTGCCCAGGCTACTCAAACTATACCAGAGAACATCACCAGGGGGCGGATCACAACACCTTCCATCGTCGGCTTGTTTTTATAGTGTCAGCTGCACTCTCGCAAGCGAAGTCTTGGCGCGCACAAAGCTGAATTCGTAAAACTCCTTGCCAAAATTAGATATTTCACGCCCTTCCAGGTTACATCCATCCTTTGCATCATCTTGTAAACTTGTCCTGATCCTTCTCACATCCATCCCAAAGAACTGTCTCCCAGATTTGTGCGCCACGCTTTGCTTCCTCCGTCGGGTATAAATATCGGCGTGGGCGTGTATTTGGTGGTCAACTGAGACCAGAGAAGGTCAAAGAGTGGTGTGGTCATTGGAATGAGGATGTACTTGGTCGTACTTGTAGACTCGATGAGACAAAGATAGGAGTCAAACTCGTTGGGAGCGAAATAACGACGTGGAGGAGTAATTTGGATTTTTGCCTCGTGGGCCAACTTCTTTGATATTGCGAAATTTGACTGAACTTGGCTCTGGGAGAATATTTCACTCCCAGGTTCGTAGAGGACACCGCGTACAGGTGTTCAGTCTTGCCCTCCGAATGATAGGTCGGACATTAACGATGAGTCGTCGATTTTGGATGTGCTTGTGAGTGCGTTCGACTTCGATTCGGATTCGATTCGTTTTGGCTATCCCGGATATGCAGGGCATACTGAGCGATTACACCGGCACCACTGGAAAGTGAAGAACTCGTCTTTGCCGGCGACCGGATTTAGGAAAATGTAGACGTAATTACTTAACAATGGCATCTTGCAAGGCATCAAGAGGCTCTGATGCATTTGTCTACATACTTCCTCGTATTGTATCACTCATTTTCTCCAGATCCGCGTTCAAAAATGCGTATCATCTGTAGTCAAATGGGTGAACATTCATAATTCCAAGTCTAATCTCAATCAGAATATGGTCTTGCCTGATGGCCCAATCTTCGCACGTCGAGCAGTACTCAGTCTTGCTAACCAGGTCATCACTTGCGACTGAGAGATCGATGACTGTTTCCCGTAGAATTTCATTTGCACCTTTCCTTCTAAACGTTGGAATTCCCTGCTGTGTGGCTAGATGTAGTCCATTATCAGTAACAACTTTGAGAAGATTCTGCGCCTTTGAATTTCGTGGTGCTAGAGTCTCTCCCCAAAAGGAATGGTAACAGTAAAAATCTCCTGCAAGTAAACAATTGTTCCATAATCCTGGATAACCTTTAAGATGGAGTCCCAACTTATAAGCTTTGGGCCTCTTGTTGTTGGATTATAAACATTTACTACCCGGAGGACAACACTGTCTGATCACATTGTCACCTTCGCAACAAAGCCCGAAAGTCATTTGTACGACCACTTTACCACTCTTATCTCCTCACTAACGGGAAGCGCGTACACCCGGAAACATTTATTATTTTATTGGAAAAAGTGGGGAGATAACACAGAAGAAAAGGCCTCAGTAATTATATGATCAAATGAGGTCTTAAGGTAGTTTGCGCTTTATGTATGAACGAGTAAAGGATGTAGGAGGGCAAGACTGAACACCTGTACGCGGTGTCCTCTACGAACCTGGGAGTGAAATATTCTCCCAGAGCCAAGTTCAGTCAAATTTCGCAATATCAAAGAAGTTGGCCCACGAGGCAAAAATCCAAATTACTCCTCCACGTCGTTATTTCGCTCCCAACGAGTTTGACTCCTATCTTTGTCTCATCGAGTCTACAAGTACGACCAAGTACATCCTCATTCCAATGACCACACCACTCTTTGACCTTCTCTGGTCTCAGTTGACCACCAAATACACGCCCACGCCGATATTTATACCCGACGGAGGAAGCAAAGCGTGGCGCACAAATCTGGGAGACAGTTCTTTGGGATGGATGTGAGAAGGATCAGGACAAGTTTACAAGATGATGCAAAGGATGGATGTAACCTGGAAGGGCGTGAAATATCTAATTTTGGCAAGGAGTTTTACGAATTCAGCTTTGTGCGCGCCAAGACTTCGCTTGCGAGAGTGCAGCTGACACTATAAAAACAAGCCGACGATGGAAGGTGTTGTGATCCGCCCCCTGGTGATGTTCTCTGGTATAGTTTGAGTAGCCTGGGCACCTACTCCACTTGGGAAGGAGACATTTCAGATTACATTTCGCGCGGAGAAAAGTTGATGGATGACGGAGGCATGTCTGGATAACTCAGGGTTTTTGAGACGTTCCCCTGGGTGGGTATTCACGGACGAGGGTTGACTTGGGGTGAAGAAAAAGCCACCATAACTTCGCAGTGGTACTTGCAAATGAAATCCGAGGCATGAGTGCTCTTCCTTTACGTTGAATCATCTATTCTGTACCTTTCTTTGATGTTGTGTCATAGCTAGAAAGCTGCATACGCAATTAAAATCTGATGTAAAAAAAAAAAAAAAAAAGAGTAAAGGATGTATAAAAAAATACTACCAGAATTAGGTGCCTGAGGCTTATATGTAGGAAATCTATATGACCTTCTTATTCTAACATTTATAAAAGAATTGAATCAGATTCAATTAATCTGTAACGCTGAATTTCAAGTAACTCCCTCTGAAAATTGCGGCCAGTTCGCTCCACCTAGGGAGGCAACCTTGGCAATAATCCGAGCCAACAGTACCGAAATTATCGGTCCCTTCAACTGCCGATAATCTACAGGTGAATCTGAGACTCCACCAAACACAATTCGCGAGAAACGCATCTTATCACATGTCAGTTAGCAGGAATTAATGCTTCTGCCGCCGCAGGTCTCTTCACCGTTATGGAATGCCCGGCAGCTGGTTATGGCAATGCAGCGCGTATATACATGTGACAAATATCCTAAGAAAACCACTATTTCTTGGAACTACCAGCTCAAACAGCTCACTAAAGTTGGCTATGTCAATTATTCGTGCAATGGGCGCCGAGGAAATGCACCGGAAACCCTCACAGTAGACGAGCAACTACGGAAGAAAAGCCTAGAAGATGACCAAGAATTTAGGTCGTCAGATTCATCTTATCACAGCCCACTGCCAACGTGGCCGGAAAAGAAAAGTTCAAAAGAAAGAGGATCTGCTGTAATTCATGACTCAATTAGAAGCCAAGAGATACATCAGCCGACCTCTTGTGAAAGCCGAGATGAATTGATGAATAAACTCTCACGAGAGTCTAATTGTTCGTCGGACCCGCCTGAGGCATACGAACCGGTAACTAAATCTGAGAAGTTGGCTTCACATAGTCTAGGGTCAAACCCTTCACTTAACTGCGGAGTCATTCGATGCGAGAGTCTTGTGAATAATTTTTCGCCATATATGGAGTCACATAAAAATGTCGAAGTCTTACCAGAGCTGGACTTATCCACTAGTACGAAAGCTCAATCTAGTTGGAGTACGAGAGCTCCATCACACTTACAACCTGAAACGGATACGGAGACTTTATTTGACATCTTCTTCCCCTCGAAAAGGGCCAAAAATCATGGCGATCAAAGCAACGCCGAAGCAAAACTAGAAAAACTACCTGTGTTTCAATGGAAATCGACGAGCAAGGACAAAACGAGGTCGAAAAAAAATAATCTTTCGGATGATCAGAAAGAATCATTGACACTAAATTTATCAACTACGAAGCCCACGCGCTCGGAGCTTCTAGCCCCAGCCAAATATGGTGTTTTGTATTTGACAGCATGTAGCGGTACACTTGAAGAGAGCGACTTCTTTCGTCTTGGCTTAAAGGGCAAGCACATTGAAGGGTGGAAAAATGGTATTGTCAGAGGTATGTTTTTTCTAGGGCTTCACTTCCACCGAGTTTCCAAACTAAGTTTTCATTTCAGTGATCCCTGTCCGACATGAGCATACGTTGCAGTTTCAAGGCTCTTACTTCATCTTTTTTACATGCCAGTTTACGGCTAGAGCATATCATTCTCGCGTATGGCGTCTTCATAAACTATCCCGCATACGAGGTCTGCGCAAACCTTTCTTAATACCCTTAAAAACGGATATAATGCCTTCCACAAAAGAGTTTGATAAGCTCTTGGATGCTTTCTCGCTCGTTCCTGGTTATGCTCGTCTCTCCATAAAATACCTTGCTCCTCCCCATCAGGGACCACTTCGCAAAATCATGGAGAACGGTAGTCCCGTTTCTTTACTCCGGCGTCAAACAAATGCTGAATTTCTTGTCCTCTTTTACCTCGATTGCGGCCAGGTCAATCCACACCAGCTGTCCGAATTTATTAATGATGATGGTCGACGTCGAAACCTGCACTGGAATTTAGCTGGGGGCCACGCAGCTATTGTGAACTTGCAGCAGGAGGAGCCCACTGTTGATACTGATACTGAAGTTAGTATAAGTAATAATTCTGTGAATGGAGGAGGAGGTCATAAAAAGTTTCATCAAAGGCCCTCGCGTTATGTTATTCCGTTTGCTGGCGAGTACGAGGCACGAAGATTCGTACGGGAATGGCATCGCCGACCCTTCCCTTTGCGCGAAAAACGTAGCTTAGAAGATAGCTTCAGACCAATAATTAATGCAGAAATGTTGTGGTAGCCCTAGTATCTACATCTTATCTGGTATATATGTACTCACAACTAAATCGGCACCGTGCCTTCATTCTGTAAAACCATGTAATTTGACCAGACTCCACCCATAAAATAACTGTACTCTGACAAAGGGGACTATTATATATCCACACGCTCATACCTCATTTCTCTAACAGCACTTTCCGCTTAGACCACCACTGGGCGCTCCTACGTCCACTCCTTGGGGCGTAGATAGATCACTCTTTGTAGAATCAATGATTCTTTTCTTGATATCTGATGCCAGACTATAAAAGGCTTTCTCAACATTGATATTGCTCTTTGCCGAGACTTCGAGGAAAGGGATTCCCAATTCATCTGCCAGCTGTTGACCCTTTTCTGTTGATATAACTCGCCTATCTTCCCAGTCACACTTGTTACCGACGAGTATTTTATTGACACCTTCAGTTGCGTGCTGCTCCACATTGGAGAACCAGGTGCGTATATCTGCAGAATGCATTAGCATGAGCAAGAGTTAGGCCCCGGTAGGTCACGGCAGTAGCCTACTTTCAAAGGAACGTTCATCAGTGACATCGTAGACAAGGAGTATGCCCATGGCACCACGGTAATAGGCGGTTGTGATGGTGCGAAATCGTTCCTGGCCTGCCGTATCCCATATCTGCAGCTTGACGCGCTTGCCGTCGAGCTCAATGGTCCGGATCTTGAAGTCGATACCGATGGTGGTGATAAAGGAAGGTGTGAAGGAGTCTTCGCTGAAGCGTAGGAGACAGCATGACTTGCCGACGCCGGAATCACCAATAAGCAGTAGCTTGATCTATAGTCGGAAGAGCGTCAGCTTGGCTTCGGCCAATGCAGAGAGAGAGGCAGCTGGATCATCTACCAGAAAATCATAGTTACGCGTCCCGGCCATCCTGGTAATGATGCGAGACGTGGGTTTAAGGAGGTGGAATGTATAAATCTTGATACACAGATAGTGTCGGCCAGGGATAGATTCTTGAGGGTGAAGGCTGGGGATTTGGCTGGCTGAGTGGAGCCTGCTGTGGGGGAAGGAGGAGCGAGAGAGGGCGTGTGTAAATCAAGCAGACGGGCAAGAGGGAGAGATGTTGATACCGATCAAGTCCCATCAGAAGTGTTCAAGAAGATTAAGCCTTTGCCTGCACAACAAGTGCTACGCTAGGAGAGGGGCAGAGAAACACAATTTGATAAAAGTCCGGCTGCTTCTAAATTGGTGGAGGTCAAAGTATACCAATGCTTACCGCCGTCTCAGCCAATCATCAGGTAAAGACTTTCTTTCCCTTCTGAGCCATATTGCCTCGTTAAGGCTCAATCAGGCACTCATTTGGCCAAGTACAGGTTTGTAAGCAAAAGGTTAAGATCAGACGGGCTGCCGTTGGAATAACGAGCTGCTTGTATAAATTTGCTTCTTACTGTGCAATACACCCCATATTCCACTCTACATGAAACTGTTTGTAGATGATAGCTATTAGTACACTTATCTCATTGTAGCCACTTTGCATACCCCCACTTGATGCGATCAAGAGCTTTTAGCTGGGCCTGGAACCCACGGTTGATGTCACTCAAGTTCCTAACGTCCTCCAAGAATTCTTGCGCAATTTCAGCAGGGAAAAGCCCCCTAATGTTCCTGCGCATGACGTGGATCTCGCATAGAAGAAGACCATGATCTCGGTACGAGAGGATGTTTTCTTGGAGCGGAGTAGCCTCTGCAAGAATCCGATCAATTTTGCGTAGGACCCGTAAAGTTTCCTCAGCCATGTGGCCCTTCACATTCCCCCTCCTATTTCCAAAGAAGCTCCCTAGGTACCGAATTGAGGCAAAACATATCAGGCTTCCTGGTGTTAGGCCTAAGAAACCAAATACAAGCTCTTGACTCTTAAGCAAAGCATCTATACCGCTTAGAGCGATTTCAACGTCCACTTTCGTCTTCTGGACTTGGATTAACAGCGTTCTAATTAAATCCCCTCTGACAGTTCCCTTAAAAGGCCTCCGAATATTCCTCTCATAGGCTCGAAGAACCGGTGTAAGATCTCCTTCCCTCACTTTTCCTCTGATCTCAGAAACTTGAGCCTCACTTAATGATGTGGCGCTACCATAAAACTGGGGATTATCCAGGGCAAATTCAACCACCATATGTTCTAGACTTTCCCGATCCCCCTTTAGGCTCTCTTTGCTTATGATGGCAAGCTCACTGTTGGGATCGTGTCGAATAGTCCCGATAAGTTTTTTGACGGGGTCAAGAACCCAATTTAGCAGGAAGTCTCGTACTGTTTCTCCAAGGGTTTGAACACATTCAATGATTTGGTCCTTACGATCAACAAGTAGTTTTAGTGTTAAGGTAGAAAATAGAAAGAATGCACTTGTTGGTAGCCAATATCGAACTAATCGCGATGGTCGACTAAAGCAGCAGGTTACTTTCTGAGAACGGAGAATATGTTCAGGAATTTGGTATTTGAGGATGTGTTGGAGCCTCAAACTTATCTTTAGCGGCCGTGTCACTCCGTCCGCATCTTCATCTTCCACACAAGAAACTTCAGCAGAGTGATCTTCAACCCTGGCAAAAACGGTCTCTTCAAATTCTGTAACCCCCATTTCGTACGAAGAGATATTTGTAAGCACACCACTCATCAGAGCTACAGTCCGTTCTATGACAATCTTCCAGTCATTGCAATAACTACCTTCTACCTCCATGTTCTCGGAAATATCATCTCCAGATTCAAAGTTGAGACCTTCATCCATTAACATACCTAGCCCACTAGCTCCCAACTCTCGTAATCGCTTCAATCGCGTTTGATTTCGTCTGGCACTCGCCCTGCATATTTCTATAGGAGATAAAATTCGCCGTTGCAAACTTGCAAACGATTTCTCTTCGATAGGGTCCCAGAAAAGTGTGTGAGAATTCTTCCATTGGCCAAAGAGGTTCCCCCATCTTCCATCCGAACTGCTCATTCCAGATGACCCATTTGGTCTTGAAAAGTGATGTTTTATATGATGAAAGATTTCTTTGGTCCACGACCATAGCCTTTTCGGTAAGGTTTGTAGCGCAAATAGACTAGAGTAGGTATAAGATCCCAAAACCTTATCCCAGTACCAAATTTCTCGGTTGAAGGGAATTGTTTGATCTAGTATGATGTCGAGGATTATTCCGTATACTTGAATAGTCGCCTTGCTAACTACTAACCATTGCAGTTCATTTTCGTACAATTCAGTAAGATTCTGCTGGTCTCCAGAAATGATTATGTCCGGAAGCGCTGTTTGCTGAAGCAAATTCAGGATTCGTGAAGATGATAGAAGAGAATTCGACGATGGTTGTGATAGAGTTCTGACTGCTTTTTCAAGTTCACCGAGTTGCGGACTCTTCGGGATTGTTTTGCTGATTTCAAAGCGATTTTGTACTTTGATGCAAGGAACGCCGAATATACGATTCAGTTGGCTTTCTACGTGCCGTACCTGGCTTATTAATCTCAGTATGTGATTCAAATTAATAGGCGAAGCTCTTACTCAATAATGATCGACATATTTACCTGATTGCATGTAAAAGTTCGGATTGATCGCCCTTGTTAAAGTTTGAGAAGACTTCAGATGTCTGATTCCTTTACAGGTTGATTTAACATCAGTGAGGTGCTGCGAGGAGCAGATTTCTCGGCAGTGATGAAACTGTAATAAACGATCGATAAAACAATTGTTTGTTCTCCTTCAAATGATTCTGTATACATGATATAAAGGGCTAGCAATTTATTTTTTAATGCGATGATGGGGCACTACGGAACGGAGTCATAATTGTCACTGAAACTCGAAAATAGAAAAAGTGGAAAATTTTAACGCTAGCAAATTGGGGGATTTAATGCCCTTGGTATGTTCATACGGAGTTCTACCTGTGACATCATCAGACTTCTGTCTATTAATAGGCTTTACATCTAGCTTTTAGATCGGAATTTTGGTTGGTCTGTGATCCATTACTAGTTTGTGGTAAAATCCTAAAATCACTCTTTATTTTCTGAATAAGATTTTCCTTTAACAAATTGCGCCCTATACGATTCTGTGATCGAAGTTTATTAACATGTTGGCTTCCCTCAACAAGCGTATCTAAAAATTGGGCATCTTTCGGGGATACCCTTTGATGAGCCACATTCTTCGCAATTCTTCTTCTAGAATTACCAAGTAGAAGATGGAAATGGTGATCTGGTGTGATTCTATTAAGTGCCATGTAGTGAAGTATCTGCCAAAAAAATCGCGTACTCCGTAATCTGATACAAGTGTTCAGAAAGACTGTCAAAGTTTCTAGAGTAAGGCCTGATTGTGTGAGATCCATGCGCTTAGAAACCAAATCCCAGAAATCGCTAACGGCTGAGTATTCTTTGATTTTCTCGAGACTGCTTACAGTCTGAGTTACAACTTGGAGAGGAACTTTTAGGCCACGTTTCTCGAAAGCAGATACAAACTGCATCGTCATCTCAATTAGTTCCCTGGCATTTTTATTGCCTGATTCAGCTATTTGCTGAAGTTGGTGCACATAGAGTAGGGCAACAGATGGCGAAGTTTGTGACTCAGGTAGGCCTGAACTGTGTATCATCCTCATACTCTCCTCAACGTTTCCTTCGCTATATCGAAAGCTCGCCTCCACTGCAACATTTAGATGGTCGAAGCCAAGCTGCACATTGTTTGATCGTGCACAATTATAAATCGCTACAGTTTCCCTTGGGTCATTCATCTTCAATGCCAGAACCATTTCTCCTAGTATGCGCTTTGGATGAAAAGGGTCTCTTGGCTCTAATTCGTGCGGTCTGAATATCTGATTTAATTTTTCGAGTGATTTGTACCTCCAGGATTCCGGTGCTCTTCCTGAGGAAAGTATAATACGACGAAAATACATGAAAGTTTCAATATCAATTAACCTTCCTGGTCTATCTAGTTTCGCTATCGACTCTAGGAGTTGAAGAAGATGATCAATAGTGAACCTTGAGGTCTTATACAATTGTCTTAGCATAACATCCATAAAAATAGAATTAATAGCATGGCCTCTTTCAGTCATGTATTTCAACAGGCGGATAACAGCTTCATACTCCTTGTCCATGATAAATATTTCAGCGATTTTATTCATGGCGTTAGTATTCAGCCTTACACCCATGCAAAGGGCGAGTTGGATGAAATCTTTCGTTGAAGCAGTAGAATTACTGCTTGAAAAAAGTTTTAAGATTGTTGGAAAAAAATTGCTATATGCGTCGGCTATACTTTTCACCTCTATTTTCTTAAAATCGTCTCGTACTCCCAACCAATCATTTTTCTGTGCCTTCAATAAAGTGATTTGAGCGTATAAAGATTCCAGTTTTTTCCCATACCTCTGGAGTGACCTTTCGTAAAATGACTTAGCGAGCGTTATTTCTTCGACTTCCAGGCAGATTCTGATCATCACTTCACAAGATACCCAAGGAAAACTATTGCATGCAATATATTCTTCGATGCGATAGAACAAGCGAGTAGTCCTGTCAAGATCATGAAAAATTTCCCAGTCTTTTTCCAATAAGCTCCGGCAAGAAATGGAAACGGCTCTAAATTGCCGAGATTTTTTCGACAAAATAGAAAATCTCTTTATAGCCTCTTCTGCCTCGTTTAATCTCTGATTGATTAGTAGGTAGTTAAAAACTTCTCTAAAAAGATGTTTCGTGCGTTGTACTCCAGGATGAATATCTTGATTGCAAAACCTTAGGAAATAATCAAAAACTTCTGGATTATTTCCACTTTGGTTTAAGACAGCCATCAGATATACATCGAGAGACTGGACTGGAAATTCGTGACTATGTAATTTTAATCGATTGAATATCTCGCATGAGGATTGATACTCTTTATTAGCGTAAGATTTTCTACATAATATGTGGCCTAATGATAGTAACTGAGGTGTGGAACATTCGGAAGCTCTATCCACTGTAGAAAGGTACACACAAACAGCATTCTGCATATTAACATGGGATTCCTGCTTTAATAACCTTTGTATGATTATTTCCGCCTGAAATGATGGAATAATTTCAGCTTCTATACTCTGCTTTATAACAAAACTAAACACTCTAAGAGAGCACTCAACCATGTTTTCTCTCTTATATGCCCTGAATAAGATGAGCGCTAGATCAAAAATTCTATACATCATATTCTTGGGGTGCAGGGTCCTATTTTTCAGGTACTCTGAAAACATGTCAACAAAATAAACTTCTGCAGTATCTAGCTGAGGAGGGTTTAAGTTGATAAGCGATAGGACCTTTGTCTCCGCAAGCGCTTGACATGGGGAATTTTTCTCATCATTTGCGCTGGCTGGCCCAAGAGTGTCAGGATATGTTTTCCAAGGCTTTTTTAGATTAAGCCCTGTACTATAAATCTTCATTGTGGTTCTATATGGCTTTGAGTATTCATTTCGTACGGGAGAAAAAAGGTGTAGCCCACGACTAACAGCCTCTTTTTGTGATCCATTGGCTGGCAGATCCGTCTCGATTTCAGTAAGTTCCGGCTGATTTGAGTCATCAGAAAATTCGGTTTGATGATTTAAAATCCTTTCTTCAAAAGCCTTGATAACATTAATACCAGAGGTGGTATATCGCTTTATCGATCTAATTTTCTGTGTATTTTTTTGTATCCTTTGAGCAGTGTGAATGAGCCGTCGTCGCTCCTCGAGTGTGATGCCTAGGGCAAATGCCAATGAGAAAGAAGTTCCGAGTGCGAGGTTTCTAAGAGCTCTGAGTGCACTCTTGGAAGGCACAGCAGTCATTAGTGTTAAATGATAGAAGAATATTGACCAAACTAAGGTACAGAATCGTCGAATGTGGACGAATACCGCACTGGTCGAAATCAACCACACCTTGCTGCCGTTTAGGTTAAACACATCGAAGATATGAATCCATTCTTGGGTCCACACGCTAGACAACTCCGTATTATTTAGTAAGTCGTAGATATGTTGCGATTCAATCCTTTGAATCACTTGAATATTGGCGGAAATGATAAGGCTGCACAGCCCTTGACAATTGAACCATCATGATGACTCATCGACACAGCTTAGAGATTGAATCTAAACCATGCAATCTTTTTACAGTGGAGAACTAAGGCTAAAAGCCAGTCGGTGTTGCCCTCTACGAACCTGGGGGTGAAATATTCTTCAAGGAGCCGAGATTCAGTCACGACAAAGGGTGTTTTTGAGAGCTTTCATCGAAGGAACGATCAGTAAGAGTAGCGTTGGCAATTATATGTCGAAAACTCGACCTACAGAGATTCCACCTCAGCACAACTCAACGAATTCAATCATCTCACACCCGCCGAAGCACACTAAAATCCAAAAATCATTATCACTTTCAAAGAAACAAGATGACATTCAACTCACAGCAACTGTCGCCCGCAATGAAGCTACGGTCAAAGAACCAGCCTAACATTCGTCTATACCTCGGCCGAGGTCACTAACAACTCGAGCTCCGACGAACCGCCATCGACGAAAAATTTACGTCATTTCACTGGCACTTTAACTACAGCATTTGACAAATGCCAAGGCAATGGTTCTTCGGTCTTGAAATCTTCAAACCACATTCGGCATCCACAGTAAGGTGAACGGCAGCGACGTGGCAAGGCCAAAGGGTTGGAAGCCCTACAAAGTTTCTGAGATTGATGTAACAACAGAAAGATGAGGAAGAAACTATATTGGAGGAACCAAAGAGAATAAAAACCGAGGACGCTATGGTGGGCGACTGGATGAGGTCTCCAATGAAAAAATTGACTCCCGAAAAATATGAAAAGATGCTAGAACAAGGCATGGCTAAGAGTGAACTGAAAGGAAAAATCACAGCTTGGGAAAGTATCAAGGACTTGGGCGCGTAGTGGTTGAGGCTGAGGATAAAATTGCGTTTCGGCGTGCACCATCGGGTTCCTCGATGGTTGGACTTGACATTTGCAACACACAGGTGAAGTCTATGGCAATACAGTCATTTAGGTGAGACAAAATTGATGTAATTGATGGTAGTTAACCCGAACCAGCTCGGCCCTGCTCGTGCTCAAGCTCCTGTGGGAGTGTGGAGGGAGTCAATTATCTAGCATGCTTATCAACACGCATATACACTACTAAGATGACCTATGGAAGACTGTTGGAAATATCGAGCAATGAAATAGGCGCAACATTTATGGAACGAAAGTAAAAGTCATCTAAAATAGTGTCATGTTTAGATTACAGCTAAAAGCGGAGGAATTGTGCGCTACAAGTAAAAGTGTAAGCAACAAAGAGCCTAAGCCGCAGCATAAACAAGTGTGGCGCTATCTAGGCATAGAAAGCCCCCAATAGCCTCCTTGTGCCCACGCCATACAGCCACTTATGTATCCAGTAGGTAGCCTGAAGCGCCACTATTTTACCAATTCCAACCTCTTAAATATACACAAGATCTTGTCGGTAACCTAGACAAAATGGAGGGCCCGTACGTCCATAACACTCTGTATCTTCATTTCCAACAAAAACAACTAGAGAAGAACTTTGAAATAATAAAATTTTCCGGTTTGGCGCCCTGCGCCGCACTTGAATCCCCGAAGTTGTCTACCAAAATTTCAAGTTCTTCATGAACGCCTTTACTTATGCCAACCGTTCCCACACTGACCAAATTCATTTTCTCATGCCTCAGCCCACTGAAGCTATCGTGTTATATCCTAAATTTTAAGTGGCGGTAGCATTGTCAGAAATGGTAGCCCAGGCGCCCACAAGCACTCTAAAGCCGAAAACACTCGAAAAATTTATGTGCTAGCATGTCTATTTGTGACCTCTTCACTTGATGTCCCACGTCCCAGCTACCTTTTTTTCCTCAATTTATGAAGCCCCATTAGAACAAAGGTTCCCCACAAACCGAGACCCGAGCTTTCTGTATTATGACTTAATTTTCTCCTTAAAGATATGCGTAGTGTCCCAAATTGATAGTGGAATATGGCAATTATTTATTAGAGCAAGCTCCCGTTTGTGAGTGAAACTGCACTTATATCAGTCATTCAGGCGGGCTGGTTTGTTGTAGATTGGTGTCGGAGGACTCGCAGAGAATGGCATGACCGCCACTGATGGGTATTCATCGATTACAGACACGCGTGGACTTACTTTCGATATGGGTTCAGTTGCTATTTTCCTTGGCTTTACCAGATATGTAGGGTATGCTGGGCGATTATACTGGTACCACTGGAAGGTGAAGAATTCGTCTTCGTCGGTAGTGGGATCAAGTGAAGTTTACAATATTTGTGTTGTTAGATATGAATACTAGCCTACTGTCTCCAGTAAATATTTGTTAAAACGCAAAATCCTGGCCAATGAACAGAAATATAGCTGGACCAGTGTTTCTCCATTCCCACTTGACCTAACAGCCTTGCATCCAGGGAGGAAGTCATCTCAAGCTGGGGAATCCCAACGTTAACTCAAAATTCCGGAGAATAAAAAGAATATCTAGCTCAGAATTTCTAGTCGTGCGCTCGATAAATTTTAACATATGTTTCTGTAATGTCTCAAAATCGAAACCGCCTAACAATAGTATGGATTCTAGTGGCTCCAACTTTTAGCGTAGATTGGGACCTCGAGGAAAGTCGTCCAATTAAACCTATTAAATCACATCCCAAAAAAACAAAATCCGAATCTAAACATGAGCTAAATAAAGTTATCAACGCAAAGGAATATTTTTTTTTGCATCTGATTTTAATTGCGTGTGCAGCTATCTAGCTATGACACAGTACCAAAGAAAAGTACAGAATGTGTGATTCGAGGTTAAGGAAGAGCACTCATGCCTCGGATTTTATTTGCTAGTACCACTGCGAAGTTATGGCGGCTATATCTTCACCCAAAGTCAACCCTCATGCGTGAATACCCACCCAGGGAAACGTCTCAAAAATCCTGAGTTATCCAGACGTGCCTCTTGTTGTAATTAAGGCAGCAACATGACTGCAGTAGACAAATAGTACATATTAGAATAATATGCACTGGCGCCATGAGATATGATTAACCCATATCATCACTAACTGGCATGAATAGTAATTAGCCAATAGATACCTGACAGCATACATTGGCTTCAGGATCTCCAACAACCTTCCCGTTTAGGTTAGATTAGGAAGTTTGTTGGAGTTCACACTAGTGTGCGGAAAACCCCGCTTTCATGTAAACAGGGACTTCTCGCCACACCTAAAGAATTACAGCAATTTCTTTACAATTAACTATCCATTTTTTTTTTTTTTAAAATTCATTTTATTGTCCTGTCTGAGTCTATGACTATGTAGGACATGCAGGTCCTCTCTGCCTACAGGCCAGGGATACCTATACCAGTAGTATATCCCCTCCTATGCCTCCCATACAACTCCCCTCAAACAGTACCACCCCTCACAAGTCCTCATTCGATCATACACTAAGAGGAGCCCTTAGCCCTTCATTATCTCCCCTCTCCAGCCAACGAAACGATGGCCATTTGCGGGTGTATGGCAGCCGGGAAAAATCGCAAAAAACCACTGGGTGCGGGGCTCTTCTAATACCGACATTAGGAATAAATCCGAAGACATATTGCCCCTTCTGAAGCGTTCGAAGAGGCCGGCTAGCTGGGCGCTGCAGACTTGTGGGTACCTCGGGAAATTCACTCTCTGCCTTTCTAGCCTCCTTCCAACTCCTTCCCGAAGGTCGTGCTGAAATGTCAGAAAAGTCTTGACAGAGCGTGATTGCTGTATAGTGGCTTAGCCTAACTTCTTTTATACCGTCCAGGGCGCTGGGGAGTGCCGTTGACTCATCGACAAAAGAAGCCCTCCTGGCTAATTAGCCGAAATCTTGGTCTTGGCGCCCACAAAAAATCCAAAGTTAAAAACTCCTCGAAAATGTCAGTTCCAGCATGGTCTTCAGAGGCTTCTTTCTCCTCTCGCTCCACATCTCAGCCGCTTGTTCTTCCTCAAGATGTATAACCCCATTAGAGCAGCAGTCCCTCATAAACCAAGACCCCAACTTTGTATTTTTCGACTTGATTTCCTCCTTGCGGGTATAAATAGCGTCGTAAATATGTAGAGAGTGATGGCCGGTAATGAATGAGGCAAGCTCCTGTTTGCAATTGGGGTGACGCCTTTATCGGTCGGCGAGGCGAGTTGATATGTGGTTAGATCGGGGTTGAGGACTCAGAAGATAATGATGAGTGCTGCATGGTTGAGAAGTCGTCAAATGGAGATATGCATGTGTTTGCTTTCGACTTCGATTCGGATGCGATTCTTCTTGGCTATCCCAGATATGCAGAGCATACTGAGCGATTACACCGGTACCACTGGAAGGTGAAGAATTCGTCTTTGCCGGCTTAACTATCCATTAAACATCAGTAGACTTCGTCGTACATTAAACAAGCTCATCATAACTCTAACTTATCCTCATACTTGGTATGTCATTCTAACAATTTCCGGAACCATTCTAATTCCTCTGCCATCCATTATCTTTCCTCTGCGCCACGTTTAATCTTAGGCGTCTCCTTTCCAAGTGGAGTAGGTGCCTAGGCTACTCGAACCATACCAGATAACACCACCAGGAGGCGGACCACAGCACCCTTCATCGTTGGCTTGCGTTTATAGTATCAGTTACACTCTCGCAAGCCAAGTCTTGACGCGCACAAAGCTCAATTCGTGAAACTCTTGCCAAAATTCACGCCCTTCGAGGTTATATCCTTCCTTTGCATCAGCTTGTGAACTTGTCCTGATCCCTCTCATGCTCATCCCAAAGTACTGTCCCCCAGATTTGTGCGCCACACTTTTCCTCCTCTGTCGGGTGTAAATATCGGCGTGGCCGTGTACTTGGTGGCCAGATTAGGCCAGAGAATAGTCGATGATAGGTGTGGTCATTGAACCGAGGACGTGTCAGGTCGTAACTGTAAACTTGAAGAGGTTTTAGCGGAGATCGAACTCCTTGAGTGGGAGAAGTTGATTTCGTAGAGTCTTGGATCATTGCCTAGTGTGCCTCTTCGGCATTGCCAAATTTGACTGAACTTGGCTCTTGGAGAATATTTCACCTCTAAGCTCATAGAGGACACCGCGTATAGGTGTTCAGTCTTTGCCCTCCGCAAAGGAATATTATTTAGCTGGTATATCGTCAGTAATACAATTATACACTGATCGGTGGTTTTTGTTGTAGGTAATGTACATCACATGTCAAATGACAAAATCTTTAATATATCTAGTGGCTAGCCTTCTGACTCAAACCTCCCCAGTAGACAATAAAAGTAAAATAAAATAAAATTAATTAAACCTCATACTTTTGCGTATCTCAATTTTATCTCGGTCAAATAAAGGGGGCTGTAGCTTTATGCGAGATATGTTCCAGCACAGAGAAACGCCGAATGTTCTAGATAGTTATCAACACAAGAAGTATCATAAATACTAGAGTAGCAGCTTATGCCTCAAAAAGAGACACAGCAGTTACAATCTAACAATTTGTCTTTCTTTTTGTTTGATTGAGTAGAAAAATGTAAATTATGTTGAGTATGTGATTTATCTACTCCCAGAATTTAAAGTAGTTCATAGAGGTGCGAGAAATGGCTCACAACACTGGCCTGAATAGAAATATGTAGATCTTTTGATAAAAGGTAATGAAGTAGAGTAAGTAGCCAGGTTTTTCAATTGATCACTATTTTTTTGGCGAATTGTTGGATAATTGTGACTTTGGTAACATTTCTAAGAAGCTTGGATCACAACTAGTAAACAATTTTTGTCCTTTTAGCCAGGTGAAATAGTAGATTAAATTTGTTTGGATGTCACAAGGATTCAAATCGGCGCACAGGTTTAAAAAGGGGCTCTGGTTATATTTTGAGAGAGAAGATAACCCATAATCATTCTGACGAAAGCCGCACCCAAATAACATAAAACTTATAGCTTCGGTATGGGGACACTACTTCAGTATCTATAGCTATTTGGATGAAACGGAATTTTTAATTAGGGTACGTGCCTAGAATCGACCAAAGCGTTTACACCAAAATTTGGGGCTTTTGTCAGCTTAGGATGTACATCACATTCCCCTCGATTCCTCTCAAATTGGAAAAGTTTTGTCTGTCCATGATCAGTAGAGGGTGCCGCAAGGAGACAGAACGCAAAATCTGAGGATTCCATGACAAAAAATCGTTGTTCCGTATTTTATGCTGATGACTTCGCGCCTTGGTCTCTTGTGGCATGCAATCATTCTTTAGACACAGATAGTCAAATCAACTAGATAGTGCGAAGGAGCTACTTGGTCCATAAAATAAATTTTAGCGCAGAGGTAATGGTTGATGATTGGATGAATGAGGAGATTGAGATTTTTTAAACGCCTATGCCTATCTGCCCTCCTGATTTAAACGCTGAACGCCGCCGAGTGCTATATTTTTACAAGCATTACAGGATAAAATATCATTTTCTTGCTGGTAAGCCCGCTGATCACCCAATTGATAACTCCAGACTTGAATATGATTTGTGTAACTCTAATTCTCGAAGAATTTTTTGATATAAGAAAAGCATACAGCCACTTTGCACACTGGTCCAGACAACTCTTGGCCCTACCCCCCTAAACCAGCCGGGAAGCCCTTCTGACTTATAGATCAACTTGAGTCCGTTTACTACGGAAGAGGAATTAAAATCTACCGTGCTGGATCCGGTAGCATAGGTAGTAAGAGATGGCGTGGAACGAATCTGTCTTTTCAAAGAGCTGTCGACACCAGTGGATTGATCCTGGAATGGCGAAGATGTGCTCTTATATGTAGCCTCTGCGTTGAAATTTACCTGAGTTTGTGTTCTAGTCTTAACAACATCTAAAGGACAAGTGATTACTCCGGCAAGTCCTCCAGCTGCGGCACCAGTAATAAGCTCTAACTTGAGGCCAATATCCTTTCTTTTCTTCCAGTTTTTTGCCCAAGACTGTCCCTGTTCATAGAAAAAGAACTGCAAAGCTGAGAAGGGTAAGTCTCTATACACAGTGGCTTTGTAGCCGTAGAATAGAGCTGTTAGCCCTTCTTGATGAACAATTGTCTTTACGGCGTGTAGTGTGGATTTATAGTTGTATCCAGAATTAAAAAAAGGATTATTATATCGTCCTTGAAGCTGTAATCGAGTTTTGAGAACTTCTGATGGTACATACACAATTGAAGCGGCCAAGTCAGCGAGAAAACCTTTAAAAGTTAGAAGTCAAAATTGCTGTAGAATTCATCTACTATACCACTCATAAGATAGGAAATATGTGGTGAAATTCCGGCATCAATCATATTTCTTTTGCTATACTCATACGTTCCAAAGAAGATTACAGTTCCAGGAAATGATCCAAGAAGAGCTGGAACCCAGCCCCCGTATAAGCCTCTTCTGATGCCCTCCTGCCTCAAAATAGTAGAGTATGAAGATGACATTGAAGTGTACTTTGGCGGAGTATGCGTATCACCTTGTTGACGCGTTTTGACTGTATCCAAAGAATGCATCAAAAAATCGCCAGTCGTACCACCAAGGCCTCCAGCAATCATAGCCTACCGCACTTAGTGATGGCACTCGGTAAATAGGTGATTCTTACATGCACATAGGATGGCCTGCTTTCTTTCTGATGCGCTTCTGGTGCCATATTATTGTTTGATCCAAGCATGACTTCGACAAACGTTGTTCCATTGTCAACAACACCAAGTTTGCTGGAATTCTTCTGTGAATTATTCAATCTAGGAGATATAAGACTGGCAACTATGGAAGCCAGTGACATTTCCTTTTCGAGACAAGAGATTTCGTCGATAGCCAATTCATCAAAATTCCTTAAAAAAATACAACTTCGCATGGGACACAAGGCTCACGTGTGGCTAACAAGTCGGTTCGGCGTGTTATCGTAACAGTTTATCCATGGGTCCCTGGTCACTTGGCGCGCATAAAGGTACAATACATTACATATTTTCCTCGACTACATAATTCTCATTTGCTTGATATACAGGTTCCATTTCGTTTCAACTCAACAAGACTTTAATCTCACACAATTAAAATGATTAACTAAAATTTTCTAAATCAGACACTTTCGAACCAGCCTGGGGCAGACTCCCCGCTTCCCTCTGAAACACGACAGCTTTTCTTGTATTCCCACCAGCGAACTGGACCAGATCTTCGGAATGGTAATAAAATGTGTGTTATTTGGCCTTGAACCAAATTTAGAGGAATAGCTCCATATGTGTTGCTATCCAAGGTTTTTGTCGTGTCCACATTGTCCCCCTCAACCCAAATATGGTTCTGAGGTACTTGAACTGTTGGTACCGGGCAGGGTGGACGTGTAGATACTGTATCGCCTTCGATAGCTATGACACGTTTAATTTGAAGTGTTTCCGGGTTGTAAGGATTTCTAGATAAAGCCATCAGTAAAAACTGTTAGAGTCTAATCATTTTACCAACCTGATAGAAATTACCATTCCCCTTTTCAATTCGACAGTTGGTTTCCACTTTTTGGTCCATACTACATCTTTTTTAAGATTTTCATTAAAGTTTGCGTTGAATGAAGGATACATTGATTCCCCGGAGATAGGTGTTATTTCTCCGATATGACTTTTGAACAAAATCATCGCTGGTAGCCATGAGATGGCGATGAAGGGCCAGTAAGCAAAATCACGAATCAAATGGGTCGCTTTTGCAAGGTATGCGAGCCTAGAGAATAATTTTCTTTGAGCCATTGTTAAAAATAAATATATGCTGTGAGGGTTCAAGTTTGCTTTGAGTGCACGTCCTCTAATCTTCCAGCCTTGCAACTAGACCAATGTTAAAACTTGGAATTTTTTATGGCACGTTCGGCATAATTTTTGGATGACGCCCTTACGGTCGTTTATTTACAAATGTTCATCATCATTGCATTTTCCTTCGGCATATAATCATGTGTACTTATTGACGAACAAGCCTTCCGTACGCCCGCAATGCAGATCTCCCACTCCTTAAAATTATATTCCTTATACAACTTGTGACTCGACGGCATTTTCGTCGCTTTCGCTCTGGCTCTCATCTCCACTGACCTCTGCATTTTCCCTCTCACGTTTTTCCATCAATGCCTGCAGCTCAACATCGTCGTTCTCTGTGACTGCTTTCGGCTCCATCTTGACGATGCAACTTCCACCCGAACTTTCAATATTAGTTCGAATATCGATAATAGCTGCTTCCAGGGTTTGGATACCCACGACTTTTTCCAAACATGTGCTTGTAAGTACGTATAGTGGCGGAGAAACAAGCTTTACCTTCACTTGGTTTTCAGGTGTGTTTCTAGCTTCTGCAGTACGCAGAGCAGTTTTAACAGCGTCAATCCCCTCATATCCAAAGCACGTGACCTCAACATCTGCTCGAACTTTTGTGGGCTGTGGTGTTAAACGCTTGCCAATGTAAGATTTCAATTCCTCTGCAACCACATCATTTGGGAATGAAACTTCCTGCCAAACATCAGGGTTACTTGGCAGATTAGCAATTAGTAAATTTTATTAAGTCACAGATATGGGAACATACGTGATGGAGAGCTTAAAAGCATCAACAGCATGACCGTATTTTTTATTTAGCGGCCAACCGATACGTTCGTATAGGTCTTCAATCGGGTGAAGTGTCTTCTCTGCGACGTGGCGCATAATGGAATGAACCATTTTGCCCTTGTTGTATCTTTCTTCACATTTTATGATGTCTTCAGGAGAAACTCTTCTTTTGGAAAGATCAATATAGCCTATGTTGCAATGTGTAAACGACCGGTACTAAAGATTGAGGCACTTGTTGCGGTAAATATTCTTACCTTTTTCTTTGTCTACCCGCAGTACGACGACAACCTCGTTCCGTCCAACTCGAATGAGCTTTTGAATACTTCGGATTCGACGTCTAGAAAGCTCAGAAAGCAAAATCATGCCGTCGATGTTGTCATACTCAAGCAACTTGACGTATGCCCCCATCTCTGCTATCTATGCACTAAATTAGCACAGATTACTTTTTTAGACTGCAATGGAGCCCAACCTGCTTGACGTTGACCATGACAAAGCTATCAATTTCCGGGTACTTTTCCTCATAGAAGCGACAATTGGTTAAAGACATGATGGCAATTGCTCTAGGCTGGAAAACCTAATCTGAGGATTTTGGAGACGATTATGGCTAGACTTGATGTGAGTTGCCTTTGGAAAAAAATATTTTGATTGAATTCCCGGGTTTAGAGGTGGAGCGCCAACGGTTTGCAGTGTATATCCTAACGAAGGTTGATTGTGCTGTACCGTGCTAGTCACAATCTGTGTGCATTCTACACTAGTGGATTTAAACTAGCATGGATCCTTTGTAACGGCGATATTCGCCCTATGAGCCTTTGTCGCCGTTCAAAAGCACAGGCCTCTCAAGTAGTCGGCGAGTGCTAATATTCCGATCTAGCTAGCGCAGCTTCAACCATTGTCATGTATCTTACATTCAGGGTACTTCCGAGCAGTAGATACCAACTCAATCTGATCCTTTCTGAATTGATAAAGCTCCCATGGAGCAGTTTCAAGAGCAAAGTTCTTGGTTCCAACCAACTGAACAGGCCTTCCTCAGCATCATGAAAGTTATTCCTTCAATTCTACTATGGGCCATTACCTTCACAACCATAACTATGCCGACTTTTATGTTTACCCTCTTTTCCACAAGTCTAACATTCACTATGAACGCAACCACTCTGTATGATTTCAAAGAAGTATAATCTGTAAGATCTAACGAGCCGTAGAATGCTTATATTTCTTGCTATCATCTCTATTGCCAGTTGGTTTGTTCGCTATAGATTTATGAACATGTACTCGCGACTCCCTCACGAACCACAAAGGTCAGAGCCCGTCATAGGATTGTATCCTGACATCCAAGAGGACGGCTCCAAAACAGGCTACTCTAACTACTTGGATGAATTTCTTAGCGCCATCAAAATATTTGGCTACCTTGAGCGCCCCGTTTTTCATGAACTCACGAGGTCCATGCAAACAAGGAAGCTTTTTGCTGGAGAAACCTTAAACTTGGAAGAAGAGAAAGGATTCTGTCTTGTTGTGGATGGGCTAGTCAAAATATTTGTCAAGTCATCTAGAGAGGAATGTGATGTTAGCTCAGGCTCCGATGACTCTGACAATGGGGAAACCCATCAAGGAAACGCACAAGGATACCAATTGTTAACAGAAGTTAAAAACGGTGCCCCCATGTCATCCTTATTCTCAATCTTATCACTCTTCACGGAAGATGTTGAGTTAAAGTATGATGACGAGAATAACACCGAAACCAGCCCAAAAAATTATTTACCCAAAAGTTTCCGATCACCTACGTTTGCGCATCCCAACTATGATGTCCCTTCATTGGTATCAACTAGTTCAAATATTCCTGGTCCTGAACAGATGGAAGAGTCTGGGACGCGTAAGCGCAGATCCTATACAGTTGCAAGCTCGATTCCTGATGATAATATCCCTCGAATGACCTCTCTATCTTTAGATTTGACTAGTGAAGAAACAAAGTCAAATCCGAAACCTAGAAGAGCTCAAACCAACTCTGCCCACCCTGATATATTAGCTCAGGCGACGGTCGACACTACCATTGCCATAATACCGGCAGCAGCATTTTGTAGGCTGACTAGAGTGTACCCCAAAGCCACTGCACATATTGTTCAAGTTATTCTGACAAGGTTACAAAGAGTAACACTTGCTACCGGTCATTCGTATCTAGGATTAAAAAGTGAGGTGCTGCGTACAGAAAAGCATATGAGTAAATATACCAATTCTGAATTACCAAATTTCCTGCGCGGTGTCGCGTTGGATAGGCTAAGAGAGAAGTTCTTGCGAGAAAGTGAAAGAATTGGTTCTGAAGAAGGCAGCAAGGGTATTGCATTACACAATTCAAGACGAAGATGTTCTAATACATATCAACAAAAGGATCCAAATCCACAAGTTCCATCAAGAAATAGAAGTCCAAATTCACATACTTCCACTCCAAGCCTTTTTTCTGGCCGGGAAGGCGTTGTTAATCCCAGTCCCGGGGATTTACTTACGAACATTCAAATGGCTCGGAATGCAGGTAGAGACCGCACTTCTAATCTTAATCAAGAAGCGCTACATGGGGTCCATAGCCGACCAGAAGTTTGGCAGCATGATATCCAAAGCCCTCTATCAGTGAAGTCGTTTCATCCATTTTGTAAGACCAGACATCCTAGGATAGATCTGAATAGACAAGACTCAATAGACGAAGATAGAATACTTAGAGGCTCCATATTAGGATGTATTTTCAAAGCAATTGGTCTAACCAACACTCACAAAGCTTTAAGGATGACTGACTCCCTAGAAGATTCTCCCAAATTAGGGACGTGTGACCAAAAGCGACAAAAAGATGGCTTTAGTAACAATGCATTTGGAATCATAGATCCTTATGAAGAATCTATTGATGGATACTCGGAACCTTCATCCAGTGTGAACCCTGGAGAAGCTCATGGCACGCAAGGACTGGCAAGTGAACTGAGAGACGAAATAGAAATTGTATTTTTTCCCAAGGGATCGGTACTCATCGAACAAGGGGAAAGAAACTCAGGTATTTATTATGTCATAGATGGATTTCTAGATGTCTCTGTTCCCAGTGACGAAAACTCTGATCTCTCGGAATCAGGCACAGCAAATTTTGCAAAAGATACTAAAAACTCTGTGAATGAGACACTAGTCCAACTACCTCGTCCAAGATTTAGTATGTGGCGTGCACCTTCAAACGCTGGTGAGACAAAAAAAAGGAAATCTTCCGTACACAAAAAGATTGCTTTAATAAGGCCTGGTGGGATTGCCGGGTATATTGGTACCATCTCATCCTATCGATCTTTGATTGATGTTATCGCTAAAACTGACGTTTACGTGGGCTTTCTACCCCATTCATCGTTGGAAGTGATTGTTGAAAAGTATCCAGTAGTTCTTCTCACCTTGGCAAAACGCCTAACTAGTCTCCTGCCACGACTTATACTCCATATTGATTTTGCTCTAGAATGGGTACAGGTAAGCGCTGGTCAAGTCTTATACCACCAAGATGACGACAGTGATGCAATCTACATTGTACTCAACGGCCGTCTTCGATTAATGATGAAGAATCGGGATGGAATGGAAATTTTAGGAGAGTACGGGCAAGGAGATAGTGTAGGCGAGCTCGAGGTAATGACAGGAACTGCTCGACCAGCTACTTTACATGCGATCCGTGACACAGAGCTTGCCAAGTTCCCAAAGACACTATTTGATAGCTTAGCGCGAGAACATCCAGGAATTACCATTAAAATATCAAAAATTATAGCCTCCCGAATGCGGCACCTGGTTGAAGATCCTGTCTTTATTCAAAGTCGGAAAGAAATAAAAAGCATCGCAACAACCAAGGTTCCTTCAACGTTAAATCTTCGGACTGTTGCCATCTTACCAGTCACTGCAGGTGTACCCGTTGTGGAATTCGCGAGCCGCCTAGCAAATGCCCTGACTCAAATTGGAGCGGCAAATGGGGTGACATCACTTAACCAAGCTGCAATTCTAAACCACCTTGGAAGACATGCCTTCAGCAGAATGGGAAAACTAAAGCTCTCACAATATCTAGCTGATCTAGAGGATAAGTTTGGGCTCGTGCTTTACGTCGCAGGTGTGTGAATTCAATAACTACCCTTAAAAATATAATCCATTTTAGTAGTACTAACAACTGGGATGAGAACTAAAGTCTTAAAGCTTATTTTTAAAGGTCAAGTGACTTTCAAGGCTGTTGAGATGCAACATAAAACACTTTACTAATTTCACAATCCAGACACAAACGTGAACTCTCCATGGACACAGACGTGTATTAGTCAGGCAGATTGTATACTCCTTGTAGGGCTGGCAGAAAGTTTTCCTGCGATTGGTGAGTACGAACGTCTCTTATTAGGTATGAAAACTACTGCTAGAAAAGAACTTGTCTTGCTACACGCGGATAGATTTTTCTCTCCAGGTGTTACAAGAGCTTGGTTGCGCAATCGCGCTTGGATAAATGGAGGTCACCATCATGTTCAAATGGTTTTTCGCACCAGCTCTGTATCCGCTCATCCTGAAGTCAAAAATTTCGGCTCGGTCTTGAAACAAGGTGTGCAGGTACTACAAGCCGAAATACAAAAATATACGTCCCGTAAGGTCAGGCAAACTCCTTTTTACTCTGCAGAGACACCATTCAAAGGAGATTTTCATAGAATTGCCAGAAGATTGTGCGGTAAATCTGTTGGCCTTGTTCTTGGCGGTGGTGGAGCTCGTGGAATATCTCAGGTTGGAATTATACGAGCTCTAGAAGAAGCTGGTATTCCTATTGATATTGTTGGGGGTACTTCAATCGGGTCATTTATCGGAGCATTATATGCCCGTGATGCAGACGTCGTTCCAATGTATGGTCGAGTCAAAAAGTTTGCAGGGCGCATGACCAGTATGTGGCGTTTTGCTCTGGATCTCACTTATCCTTCAGCATCATATACAACTGGCCACGAGTTTAACCGTGGTATATTTAAGACATTCGGTGATACACAAATTGAAGATTTTTGGCTTGAGTTTTATTGCAATACGACTAATATTAGCAAAAGCCGGTCAGAAATTCATACTAGTGGCTATGCTTGGAGATATGTCAGGGCATCCATGTCACTAGCTGGGCTACTACCGCCTCTCTGTGACGAAGGTAGCATGCTTCTTGATGGGGGCTACGTCGATAACCTGACTGTTTCTCATATGAAATCACTTGGGGCTGATGTAATCTTTGCTATTGATGTTGGTAGTTTGGATGATAATACGCCGCAAAACTTTGGCGATACGCTATCTGGATTTTGGGCGTTTGCAAATCGATGGAATCCATTTTCATCGTTTCCCAATCCTCCAACACTTGCTGAAATACAAGCTCGTCTAGCCTATGTTTCAAGTGTTGACGCTCTTGAAAGGGCAAAAAATATGCCTGGATGCCACTACATGAGGCCTCCTATTGACCCCTATGGAACACTAGACTTTGGAAAATTTGATGAAATATACCGAGTAGGCTACGATTACGGCAAGAATTACCTGGCTACAATGAAAAAAGAAGGACTGTTGCCTTTGGTAGATGAAACCGAGGAGAAGAAGGCTTTACGACGCACACTTGCTCCTCGTAGGGCAAGCATATAGGTTTACGACTTACAAAAGAGATTTTTTACGTATTTCCTGTGCCTTATTTCATGAAAAACTTATCAAAATTTTTGATAGTAACTCTTGCATTTGAGAAGAAGCCAATTTTAATCACTACGACCACTATTTGGCTTGAAATTAAAGAGATCGATGGAGTTGAATTTTATTTCTCAGGTTTATTTATACCTGGAATAATTACAGACTTAAGGCTTTAGAAATTGGATTTACGCCTAACAAAGCTTTGATTTGTAACAAATCCGAGTGTCTATCATAGATGGACTATCATTCTTTTTTTTCTGAAAGATAAGATAATGAATGCGCATATTAAGGTTTATTGAAATATTCTTTGCGGTTTAATACAGCTAATTATGTGTGTCAGTAAATAGCTAGGGTCTCCTGTCGAAACAGAAATGCTTGATGGACAGTTTACTATTTTAGGATATCAGATTCATGATGAGTCATATTACAAAAATAACAGAACCATTATGAAGCTAGGTTATTTGTACTGATAACACGGAGAGCGAGATTGAAAATAATGCTACCTGCGATCTTGCAGCTTGTAGACCCGCGAGATCTAAATCAGTAACGATTCTCCGTGACTCTACGATAGAAATAATTCAAAAGATGCAAAAATCAAGTATGATTAGTTTCAGAGGCTCGGCCGCCAACTAGCTGAATGACCTGAGTTTTATTATACCTATCTCTAGACACAGTTTCAATGGAAATGTCACGGATGTGTGGTCAGGACAAGCTCTACGGCTATATAACTTGGCCTTAGTAGGCTAAAAGAAGGATGAAAATTGATCCAGCAATGGACTCTATTCTCCTATATTACGGCTTTATCCCAACCACAAATCTACTGTAGGGTAATCAATACTATTATATTGCGAGGACTTCATGACTCTAAGATATATCAGAAAGGTCGTGATAATTTATTCCACTCAATAAACTCAAAAAGCTTCGCCATCACTCCTGCTATTGCAAGTAAAGGTACATCCAAACGTTACTGGACTAAACGTTTGCGTCCCTACTAGAAACAAGTTGGGACAAAGTTGTATCTATTTCTGCCACCCTAAATAGAGTCACAATTGAAAATATCATACCAACTCATAAGTTTCAACGGGGAAAGTCCTGAATCAATCGTTATAATTTTGATCTCTCTTGAAGTCTAACTGATGAATTTTCTTGCAATATATATACGTCAATTATCATGAAACCAGGTGTCTTCTAGAATATGAGATAATCCATCTAAATCTGTCCAAATAACTATTTTTTAAAAACAAAATAATATCAAATTAAAAGAAGCTGCGCAACTTTTAACACCAACCTGACATCTTCAAACTCATTTACATCTGTCATTTACCCATTTTACGTCATCAAACCTTCCGTGCAACATCATGGCTGGCGTGGGTAAATCTAGCGATTCCCACACGTTTCGATCAGCGATAACAGCAAACAACTCTGAAGGCAATCGAGTGCAGACAGGTCTAAGGGATAAAAATATTCAAACCATGGAGATCTTATTAAAAAATGGTAATGTCTCCGGATCAATTGATGTTCGTATACAATAGAGCTAGTTCAGAATAAAATCAGTTAATTAATGAAATATATCGAGAAGGGTTTCGATATCTTACTATACGCACAGAGATTCACAATTACCGACACCAATGAGAATAAGCTGTGTAACTAAGTAAAGTATTCATGCTGCACTATTGGTAGTCTCTGTAGCTAGCTAAGCACTAGACTCCATCCCTGTCATACGGGTGTAGACAGTAAAAACGCAAGGGGCTAATCCTGTGATAAGTTGGACTCATTGTAATGGGCAAAGTTGGGAAGTATTTCCCTACCATGGAGGTCAATAAATCCGTGAATACTTCGAACATTTACAAGGGGACCTAGAAGGCGATGTTCCATAATATGCTTAAAGCCAAAGAAAGAAAAATGTGTTGGAGGAGGTCGTCAAAAAGAGTCTCGCAGAACCCGCCTATAAAGGTATTTTTATCAACAATTTCTAGGTCGCTGGTCCCAAGGATATACGCGTCTATCGTTTCATAGCTTATGGCAAAATTTATGGTTAGCATCAGAATCAATAAGACGAATAACCTATAGTCGGAAAAGCTAGATCACAGGAAAAAGAACACCTTAAGGACTCTTACGCTATGAGCCAAATTCTAAGCAGTAACGCCAAATTTTCCGTACATTTGATGTTTAAGAAAAATGAGACACTCAACATGTCACAGCCCTCGGTTTTAAGTGGCTAGGTGTTTATTTATCTATTTTGAATTTGATTTCATTACCCTGATTTGGCGCCTTATGGGCCCATGCAGGTATCTATAATCTATAACATTTACCCGGGAGAAAACCTTTATGGTGAAAACCTCCCACACATTTCTACTTGTTATCTATAGTTCTCACATATTTTCTTCAGGAAGCGCAGTTACACTATAGTGCCATCCATGTAAACTAACCAGATCATCTCTATCCTCCCCAAGTATTATTCGACCTTTTCCTTTCCCTCAGCAGTATTTCGACCGCTTTTGTCATCTGGAATTGCTCTATCCAACCATGGTTTAGGATCCACTGTGCTATCCTTTTTATATCTCCAGGATTGTTTATCATCGCTTCGTAGGATCGATCTTTGGCTTGTCTCCAAACCTCAACTCTATCATTTGACCATGGGGGCAGGACATAATCATATGCTTGGGGTTCTGTGATTGGTAGCCACATGGACAACCTGGACTTAACACTCCGGGTACTTTTCTTCTATGTAAATACGAGTTGAGCCCCATGTGCTTACTTCGTATTTGCATTGCCAAACTGCTTTGGGCCCTTGTCAGGTTACTATTTATTTATAATAATTAACGTCGTGACCGCGCACAGCACATGAGCTCCTCTTGGGGGACTATTCTCAACGCCTATGAGTGGTGTCCTCTGCGAACCTCCAGCTCTGGCTGTAGATTCTGCAAAGCCAAGATTGAGTAACACCATCCTCACCTCAATGAGGATTCCCAATCGCTTTCGCCGTCTGTATCGTCTTCATCTCTAAGCACACCCCCCCCCCACTATCACCATTATCATGAAGCTAACTACGATCTGATCAGATGGTAGAGTCGGAGCCCTTCTTATCACCAACCCTTGATCATGGAGGAGAAGCCATCCGAAGAGTTTCCGGAGTGTACCCAGCACCCGATACGGAGATGGCGGATTGGATCAAGTCGACCTCAACTGTTATAAAGAAGGGAGGTATAGATGAATACGCGCACCTCATGTAGTCCCGATGTCTAGGCCTCGCCTGGCTGGGCCTGTAGAATTTTTGAGACATTTTCCCGCGCACGCAGTTTCCTTTGCTACCATTTTTTTTGGGTAGAAGGTTCACTTTAGTTATGACAAATTGTTACGCATTTAGTCGATATGATCAATTGGGTCAGAATAAAGGCGGAACTGGATTTCATGTAATTACAAATTGATACCTTGTTTTTTTTTTACCTGATGAAAAAACTACTCAGCGCTACATACATTGAGATTATATCACGTGCTCGGTTTTTCCATTCACTATTTACTCAGAACATGTTGATGCCTAACGCACGCTTAGTTCAGATGTACAACACCTATATAACTTTTATCAAGTGGTTCCTTGGAAAAGATGGCCGAATTGCACGGGTAAACACTGAGCTGAATGGCTATTCATCAAGGGGAATATATCAATGATCTTTCAAAGAATAAAAGAGGATAGGAGCACTGTACAAGGTGTGGCCTGGGTCAGAGAGGAGCCCAATGTGCTAGATAGTCATAGACTCAAGTAATACAATAAACAAACAAAAAAAACACAATTTTTTGAAATTCGAATTTTCGAATCTTCCCTTTTTCCCCCTCTCCCTCCCTCTCTCGATATCGTGATATCGTTCGCCATTTATTCAAAATTTGTGAGCGACTGGTAGGTTGTCAAAATGCCCCCAGTTCGCAGTAAACTATCGCGGGCGAAAAACATCGCTGAAAACCGCAATTACATCAAACACACCGTTCGAAGAAAACTACGTGACAAGCTGGGTACCCTGACCCCAGGTCAAGAAATGGAAATTGACCAATTGGTCGACGACAGAGCTCTAGATGACACGATGTTAGATGTTAGCGATGTTGACATTGATAAGATCCTCAGGGATCTGAAAAGACTTCCCGATTCTATTCACTCCAAGCCAGATGCGACCGGAGCTGAAAAGGCAACGAGTTCTCAAAAAAAGCCAGCAACTGCGACTACACTGCAGAAGAAACTGCCTCTGATAAAAGTCGCCGTGCCATTGACAATGGCAGAGAAAACTGGCGACACCGGCAAGAACAACCTGAGTTGCTCTTCGATTGCCTCAGGTCCTACGGCAGCTTCAACAATTAGAGAAGCCCCTGAACCCAAACTGAAATCATCCAACGAAACTGACACTGCAGCTAGCGATGAATTCTGCCCCGAAGAGCTGAGAGCTGTAGTAGAAGCCGAAAAGCAAAGGGTTGCACAAAAGTCTGCTCAGATTCTGTTATGCACATCGGCCATAAGAGGCGTGGAGGCCGTACTCTCCCCGATGGCCACGGGCGACAATAAAGTATACGTCTAATCAATGAAGACTTATTTGCGTGCAGCAATTGGCCATTTTATCAACTCGGGCCCGGAGTCTACACCACCATCGCTCCCCCAACGCCCCAACGCTGTATCCCCAAGGGTCCCATCTCCAAAGCCCACAGTAGAGAACAAGCCCATGGTGCGCGCCCAGGGAAACACATGGGCAGGAATTGCTAGATTAGGGCTGCAAAACGATGCAGGGAGAATCAACACAAAGATGGCAGCAGTCCCGCAGAACGTACAAAAAACGAGGCCGAAAGTAGAGGCGGACGATCGGCTTTTCATCCGCCTACAGGACACACACGAGTGGAGACGTCTCTCCCCATCTGGTATACGCGAAGCTATAGCAATGCAGACCAAATGCGCGCCATCGGATGTGGAACACGTGCACCGTGTCCCCACAGGTTTTGCTATACGCGCCATAGACTCTGATGCAAAGAATTGCCTAATGGAAGCGTCAGATACACTGAATATACTGGGTGCAAAATTGGAGAAACCATCCGAAATAGTTGCCCTCCGCATTGCCACAGTTCCAACAGCAGTTTACACGCTAGATGGAAAAATACAGGTCAGCCCGGAAATGGTGGCCACGGAAATAATAAGAGTGACAAAATGTACCCCAAAAAAAGTTCGAGTCCATGGCAAAGGAAAGCTCGGGGCCCCATACCAAGAGTGGCTCGCTCACTTTCCGAAAGGATCGTCGCCAAAGCCCGGCTTCAGGCTTTTTGACGACTCGGGTGTAGCAACAGTACACCGGCCACAAGCCTCTGTGCTGCAATGCAAACGCTGCCTCGGATTCCACCCCACCCGAGCTTGCTCTCGTGCGCCTGCCTGCTGGAATTGTGGATCCACGATGCACATCTCTGCCGAATGCAAGGCAGCTACTAAATGCAGGAACTGTGCAGGACCGCACAGATCAGACAGCCGAAGATGCTTGGCTCGGCCTACAAAATCTGGTCCGCCCACAAAAGAACAGCTTGTGACCATTCGACAAGCTAGCCAGCGGGAATACAGCGCCGTGGCCAGAGCAAAAGCGGCTGTAAATCTAGCAAACAAAGCATCAGCCAGTGCCATCAAGAGCCAAGAGATCCTGAAAAGGACGGCTACCAGCAAAGACGCACCAGATGCAGCCATGGTTGATTTGTCAGGATATGGGGTTCTAAACCCCGAAGAAAATTTGTAAGGGCCGCCCACAGGCCCCAACTTGCGCACCTTCTACCCTCATATACATTTCAATAAACGTTGGTAGAAGCGGCGCAACCCACGACATTGCACTTTCCCGGGCTCACGAGCTAGGTGTAGATGTTGTACATATACAGGAACCTTCGTGGGATAGAAATATGAAGGATTCTAGGTCGCACCCAGTATATAATAAAAACATACCCCATAGGGGCAAGGATATCAGACCAAGAGCGGCGACATACACTCGAAAAAGCAAGGTAATAACTGCGACGCTGACATTTCCCTGTGCTACATTAACAGGGGACTACTGCTGGGTAGTGGTTAACGGAGTCACATTTCTAAATGTGTACAAAGCACCAAACAACCCAGTGTCTCTACGACCACTTGTGGACTGGACCCCATCGGCAAAGACTATTGCTGTAGGAGATTTCAACTCAGTTCAGAAGGCATGGTAGCCGGGGATAACTCGCCCACATGGACAAGGGGAAGCGATAGAAGAATGGGCCGACAAACACAAACTTTCCTGCCTTATTATTGGAGAACCAACACACAGAGCAGGGAACACACTGGATCTTGCCTGGTCCAATATTGACGGAACTCTCGCGTGGGTAGACCGCAGTGAATGTATGACAAGCGATCATCTACCGATCAGAGGTCAGGTGCCAACTACATTCAAAGCTCTAGATACTGAGCCGCCCAAAATCAGGGTACGACTAGGCGACCTGCCGAATTTCGCTCGAGCTGTTGCCCAATGGGCCCATCCTCCACCGAAATTGGATACAATAGACAAGGTGGAAAAATACGCTCAAGAACTATGCTCCCATCTATCCAATGCTATCAAGGCTACGGGCACTTTAGTTAAAAACGGACACGGAAAACACTCCCCATGGTGGACGCCCAAATGCAAGGCAATCCATGCCGCATATCGAGCAGAAACTATACCCCAACGCTGGGCTACCCACGCGAAATTGCTGCGAGAGGCTATTGTCTCAGCAAAGAAAGATTACGTCACAGGAAAAGTCCAGAAGATGACTACAGCCATGGATGATTTTAAGCTGATGCGTTCGGCCAACCCTAGGCAGGTCAAAACACCACCGCCCCTCAGCCACAACGGCTCGCTCGTCTCAGACCCGGCTGAAAGAGCAAAAATACTCCGAGACGCCCTTCTCGCGCGCCATGAGTCAACAGATGACCTCTCCCCATGCACAACGCCAAGCGAAAACAGGATACCCTGGAATGACGACGTCTCAGAAGACGAAGTCCGTACATGCACCATTGGATGCAAGAGGACAGCACCAGGGGTAGATGGAGTTTCAGTAGAGCTCCTCGAAGCCTGCTGGAAGACAATTGGCCGATGGGTGACGCAACTGTTTAGGGCCTGCATCCGTCTCGGCATACATCCAGCATGTTTCAAGTTGGCAGAAGTAGTCCTTTTACATAAGCCAAATCGAGACCCATCGATGGTCAAAGGCTGGAGACCGATCGCTCTCCTATCATGCCTGGGTAAGGTTCTAGAGAGGCTACTGGCAAAAAGAATGGCGCGTCTGGCAGTCACACACGAGGTAGTGGGTCATCAACAATTTGGTGCGCTCCCAAAGAGATCTGCAACAGATCTGGTCTCCTGCGTGGTACACGACATTGAAGAAGCTAGGTCGCAAGGATGGGCGGCTACTTTCATTACCTTGGATGTACAGGGAGCGTTCGATGCGGTGCTTCACAATCGGTTAATCAGAAGAATGCAGTCACAAGGATGGCCGGACTCAATTTTGCGGTGGACAACCTCTTTTCTTGCTAATCGACGAGTTCAGGTAAGGTATATAGGTGGGGTCACAACAGAAAGAGAATTGGTCTGCGGGGTCCCACAGGGGTCACCGATATCTCCACTTCTATTCCTTCTGTACATGGCAGAACCCATGCGGGATGGGAATCCGGGACGAAGGTTTAGCTACGCCGATGACGTTGGTGTTCTTGCTTTCGGCCGCACAATAGTAGATTCTGCCTCGGCCGCCCAAGAAGAGGTAAATCAACTGACCAGTTGGGCGAAAAATAACGCTATAGCCTTCGACACAGATAAGTCCGAAGTAATCCAATTCCCTGGGCGCCATCGGGAGATAGGAATAGGCATACACGTCAATAGTACCTTTATTGAACCATCGGAAAATGTTCGCTGGCTAGGAGTTTACCTGGACTCTCGGCTCAATTTTAAACACCATGTGACAAAATGGTGCGGCAAAGCTGCCAAAGCTGCTCATCATATGCGTCGTTTTAATTCTACTTACCGAGGTGCTGCCCCAGATGCACTGATAAGAGTGGTTGACCTATGTATCATCCCTGTCGCTACTTATGGCTCCGAGGTGTGGTGGCCAGGCCTGAAGCGCCCAACTCAACGCGGAGTCAGCACTTCACAAACGACTGGCCTCTGCAGCATGATTGACAAAGTCATCAGCACAGGATTACGGGCGGCACTTCCAGTAATGAGGACTACGCCCATCAGTAGTGCTACAGTGAGAAGGAGGGATCCCGCCGGCAAGAATCATTCTCGAGGGGAATCGACTTCGCCTATCAGCAAGGCTCAAATCCCTTGACTCTGGACATCCTCTGAGAAGACGAGCTGCTGTCTGCCCTAATATTGGGACAAGAAAGTACAAGAAACATGATCGTCAATCAGCACTACCAGAGATTCAAATGTCTCGAATCCAGCGTGCTTATCAACAACTCCCAGAAGCTGAATCCGCCGAGCCTTTACCGGCTTTGGCCTATCTCAGTAAGGTAAGCGCGAAAGAGAAAGACACGGAAATTTGTAAACGCTGGATAGAGAGTCTGCCAAGCTCGGTGATCTGCGCCTACTCTGATGGGGCATCAGAAGGACACGGTCGCTCGGCGTGGGCTTTTGTCTTGAAAAGAGACGCAAAGACTATAGATAGAGATTCCGGTACCATACATGGGGGGGAGGTACTGGACGCTGAGATAGTCGGAGTAAGGAAGGCTCTAGAGGCAGCATTGCAAATAAGTGGGCTGGAATCTCGGACCCCAGGAAAAGTGGCGCAACCTATCTACGTGCTGACCGACAGTCAGCATGCAAGAACCGCTATGCTGTCCAGAGACACATCGACAAGCATTAAAGAAGCCCGAATATTTCGGACAATGACACAGGCTGTTCCCGAAAGAATTATCGTAAATTTGGTTCCGGGACACAAGGGCATTCAAGGGAACGAAGGAGCAGATGCTGCAGCTCGGAGCAAACTCCGCAGTCTCCCCCTCCGAGATGGGGAGCCGCAAAACATCAGCAGTGCATACCTCCACCGGCTTATGAATCAGAAGAGACAGATGCTGCTAGACCAATTCTGGGACGAATCATGCCCACCCAGATACCGCGAACTAGACTTGATGATGCGCCGGAAAAAGCCACCGGAACTATCACTTCCACGACGACTTCTATTTGAAGTCATCGGGGCTCGTACCGGTCACGGAAATTTCGCCGCGTACCACAGACGTTTCAACAACCCAAACGCGAACATGAAGTGTTCGTGCGAAGAGGAGACTACAGCAACGTATTTCATGCATTGCAGACTTTACACTCGTCATACCCGACGACTAAGGGGAACTACCCCATACCAACAATTTCTTAAAATTCTTCTAGGGGCCAAATGCCTCAAAGAATTTTCAACGTTTGTGCAGGAAACTGGCTGCTTCAAAAGCCAACCTGCGACCTTGTCCACAGCTCTCAGCATGGACGAAGAATAACATTTATGGTGGAAACCGTGAAAGGGAAGGAGTCAGGGTGAGGAGCGCTGATACTGGACCGTTTAATTGGAATTTCCTTTGTTTATTAATTTTGACTGTTAGAATTTGTTTTTGTTTTAAACCGGCTACAATTTAGGTAGTGGTTTCACGCGGTTGGAATGAGTTGGGCTGTGGTAAAGAACACAGGGATCCCTTCCGGCTCCACCGGTCTTGTACCCATAGCGGACCGGGAGCAGTAGCTTAGGACCTTAAAATTACAAACAAAAAAAACCCAATTTTTTGAAATTCGAATTTTCGAATCTTCCCTTTTTCCCCCTCTCCCTCCCTCTCTCGATATCGTGATATCGTACGCCCTTCATTCAAAATTTGTGAGCGACTGGCAGGCTACCAATATGCCCCCAGTTTGCAGTAAGCCATCGCGGGCGAAAGACATCGTAGATAACCGCAGGCACCTCAAATACGTTGCTCGACAGAAAGCAAGCGTCAAGTTGGGCCCACTGACTGCCGTTCAAGAGATGAACATCGACCAATTAATCGACGAAAGTACCATAGATTGCGATATGATAGATGTTGGCAACTTTGACATTGACAAGATTCTTAAGAATCTGAAAAGACTACCCAACTCAATTCACTCCAAGCCAGATGCGACCGGAGCTGAAAATGCAGCGACGAGTCGCAACAATTTAGGGACAGCGACTACCGGACAGCATATACTTCCTCTCGTTGAAGTCGCTGTGCCGGCTATGAGGCGGGATGCGATTGCAGATGCTAACAAGGCAAAAGTTGCAGCTTCTACCCCGAACCCCCTGGAACATACACCAGGAACCACAGAAGAGAATCCTTTTCCTCACGGTGGAAATGAAGGCAGGCAGACGGAGGAATGCCCCCCCGAACTCAGAGCCTTAATTGAGGCTGAGGAACGCCGGGCCGCAAAAACTGCGGAAAATGTAAAAATTTGCACCGCTGCAATAAACGGTGTCGAGAATGCTCTGTCCCCCCTATCCAAAGGGTCGAGTGTTCAATTTATAGACTCTATGAAAGTCTACATTAGAGCTGCAATAGCTCAATTTATGATCGCGGGACCAGATACAATCCTCCCATCACTTCTCCCTCGCCCCGAAAGCAAGGCTACTAATTGCAAGACCGCAGAATATGCTGCTGGTAAGCAAAATGAGCCACAACGCGAAACGGCTCAAGCCGAAGTGCGCCAGGCCAAAACCACTTGGGCCTCGATCACCCGTAATGGTCTACAGACGCTCCCGGCACCTACAAAAGTCGCGCAGACAATGCCCAAGGCGGCAAACTCGACTCGAATGACCCAAAATTCAACCGGGCCAACAAAACCGGCCGTGCAAGACGAACGTTTGTTTCTCCGCCTCGAAAAAGAACATCCCTGGCGAACACTCTCACCTTTCGGTGTTAGAGAAGCAATTACGCAAATGCTCGAAATCCCCCAAACAAAAATTGAGCATGTCTACCGTGTGCCAAGTGGCTTCGCAATCAGGGCCGAAAACCAAGAGGCACGCACGCTGATGCTTCGCCTAGCTGGATCCTTCGCCCAGCAGGATGCGATATTGGAGAAAGCCTCGGACTTGGCTTCCCTTAGAATAGCGACGGTCCCAGTCGCAATTAATACAATAATGTGCAGAGGTATCGTCACAGAAGAGATGGTAACAGACGAGATAGTCAGGGTCACCAAGGCTGTTCCGGTAAAAGTTCGCCCACACGGGAAAAGCCGACCGGGCGCCCCATACCAGTCATGGGTAGCCCTTTTTGAAAAAGCATCGATTCCTCGGCCAGGTTTCCGACTTTTCGACGACTCTGGGATTGCGGTCCGCCACCAGCCTCGTCAAAGCATCAACCAGTGCAAACGATGCCTACAGTTTCATGGCACCAGGGGCTGCTCGCGTGCCCCAGCCTGCTGGAATTGTACTTCAACTATGCATTCCATCGCGGAGTGCAAGGCACACATCAAGTGCCGCAACTGTGGAGGTCTACACAGGTGAGATAGTCGGGACTGTCTAGCTCGTCCAACAAAGTCTGGGACGGCCTCCAGGGAAAACCTTCAGACCATAAGGCAGGCTAGCCAACGCGAATTCGCAGCAGTCATTCGGGCCAAAGCAGCTGTCAAACGCGCAGAGGCAGCGATGACAGCAGCTGCAGAACCGTCAAATACTAACCAGCCAGGTTTCAAATCGACCAACTGTTTTGAAGTTCTCATGTCCGACGCTACAGCGACTGTAGCTGAGGTCGATGGGGCATCAAATCAGCAAAAATCTTTGTGAAGGGCACCCCACGGGTCTCTTCGAGTGTCTCTCCTACTCTAAGCTTTATGTCAATAAACGTAGGTAGAGGGGGCTCAACGCAAAACATTGCGCTTGCCCGAGCATATGAGCTGGGTATCGACGTGGTTCTTGTTCAAGAACCTATGTGGAATTAACAAAAGAACACAACAAAGGATCACCCAGGATGTACCTATCATCTGCCTAACGGCGGCGAAAATGCTAGGTCGAGGGCTGTGACCTATACCCGGATAGACGATAAAAAGATAATGGCAACACAGCTCTTTCCTTATGTTGTGTCAACAGGAGACTATGGCTGGGTTGAAGTGAACAGTATTAATTTTCTCAACGTCTACAAGGCACCCCATGACTCGACAGCTATACGGACTCTCATCAACTGAAATCCACCACCAAACTCCGTCGCTGCAGGGGACTTTAACTCGGTATATTAGGCTTAGCAACCTGGCGTAAAACGTCCTCAAGGACAAGGAGAAATGATCGAGAAATGGGCAGACAAACACCATTTGATCTGTCATATTATTGGGGAGCCCACTCACCGAGCTAGAAACACGCTAGATCTAGTTTGGAGTAATGTCGACGGCGCCCGCGCTTGGGTAGATCGTGGTTGATGTGTCACCAGCGATCACTTCCCTATCCGAGGACAAATTCCAGTTCGCAACTCAGTGATGAGACCCGAAAAGGTAAAATTCCGAGTAACAAAGGATAAGCTACCCAGATACGCCAAGGTAATTGCACAGTGGGTCCGACTACCACCAGTTCTTGACACAATCGAGAGGGTCGAAGAGTATGCCTAGGAAATTTGTTTCCATCTCACTAATGCAATCAATGCAGTAGGAACACGACCAAAAGCCCGCTGCGGCAGATCTGCTCCGTGGTGGACCCCAGAGTGCAAGGCAGCCTTTGCCGAGTACAAAAGCGCGATAACTCCCAGTCAACGGGCACTCAGCGCGAAAAAGCTCCGATCAGTTGTGAAGACCTCGAAAAAGGAGTTCAAACCCCAACAGGTTGAATCAATTACTACGCTCACTGATGTATTCAAGCTAATGAGAATGGATAACCCCAGATAGGCTAGTATCCCTCCGCCACTGAATCACAATGGGACGTTGATAACAGATCCATTAAAACGGGCCACTATCCTTCGCGACTCCCTCCTGGCACGATTTCAGGCATCAGACGACTTGTCACCATGTACAGTCGCGAGCAGCAGTCGGATACCATGGGAAGAGGACGTAACAGATGAAGAAGTCCGAGCCTGTACCATTGGTTGCGGAAATACGGCCCCAGGAGCAGACGGAGTCTCCGTAAACCTGCTGGAGGCGTGTTGGAATACAATCGGGCCTTGGATTTCCCAACTGTTCCGAGCTTGCATTCTGCTTGGCACCCATCCACGGTGTTTCAAATTAGCTGAAGTTGTCCTCCTTCAAAAGAACGATAGAGACCCAACGACAATCAAGGGTTGGAGACCAATCGCTCTTCTCTCATGCTTGGGAAAAGGGTTAGAAAGGCTCTTAGCTAAGCGGATGGCACACCTTGCAGTTATCCATGATGTAGTCGGCCAGCAACAGTTGGGTACACTGCCGAAGCGCTCAGCAACGGATCTGGTCTCATGTGTGGTCCACGACATCGAAGAGGCAAATTCACAAGGATGGGCAGCTACTTTTGTAACGTTGGACGTTGAAGGAGCATTCGACGCGGTACTCCATAATCGATTAGTGAGGAGGATGTAGGAGCAGGGATGGCCGGAGTCTATTCTCAAATGAACTAGCTCCTTCCTCGCCAATCGTATGGTTCAAGTGCGATACTCTGGGGGAGTCACTGCCAAGAGAGAGCTAGTGTGCGGAGTTCCGCAGGGCTCACCGATCTCGCCACTCCTCTTCCTTCTGTATACAGCAGAGCCCATGCGAGCTGGAACCCCAGGTCTGAGGTTTAGCTACCCCTATAATATCGGTATTCTTGAGTTTGACCGGACGATTGCAGAGTCCGTAGCCGCAGCATAGGGCGAGGTCAATTATCTACTAGACTGGGCTCGAAATAATGCCGTCGCTTTCGATACAGACAAGTCCGAAGTCGTACAATTCTCTGGACGATACCGCGAAACATCGATTGGAATTTATGTCAACGAAAGCCTCATAGAACCGTCGCAAAATGTCCGCTGGCTTGGTGTATACCTCGATCCTCGACTAAACTTCAAACACCACGTCATAACTTGGTGTGGCAAAGCGTTGAAAATTGCACAGCACATGCGTCGCTTCAATACAGCCTACCGAGGAGCCGCTCCTGGGGCGTTGGTTAAAGCGATCGACACATGTATCGTCCCAATCGCAACGTACGGAGCTGACGTCTGGTGGCCTGGCCTTAGACGCCCAACAGTACGAGGGATGGTGACACCGCCCACTGCTGGTCTATGTAGTATGATTGATAAGGCTATCTTAATGGGTCTTAGATCAGCACTACCGGTAATGAGGACAACCCCCAACGCCGTACTTCATAGAGAATGTGGAATTCCAACCGGGAAAATCATACTCGAAGGAAACTGACTTCGCCTCTCTGCTAGAATGCAAACACTTGACGACCGCCATCCGCTTAGGATCCGTGCTCCAGTTTGCCCAAATGTCGGTACGCGGAAATGTAAGAAGCACAATCGAAAATCTACGCGTCCTGAAATTCAGATGTCACGGGTTCAGCGTGCTTATAGATAGCTACCAGAAGCAGAGGCCACGGAACCTCTTGCCTCACCATTTTATCAATCGCAGCCGAGTTCGAAGGTTGGTTCGAGAAAAGACCAAGTAGAAGCCTGTAAACTTTGGATCACTAATGTGCCAAAGTCAGAAAACCGTGCGTACTCGGACGGATCATCAGAAGGAAACGGACACTCAGCTTGGGGGTTCGTTCTAAAGCTGGATGGGTAAACTTTTCTAAAAGGAATTGGCATAAAGCACGGTGGAGAGGATTTAGATGCAGAGATTATGGGGGCACAGAAAGCTCCTAAAGCAGCGTTGGGTCATCTAAGAGGGGAGGAGTACCTGACAGAGGGAACGACGCAGTGCATTAATATGTTGATGGATAGTCGACATGCGATAAATGCATTAAGCACTGGCAGGTCCTCGACCAGCCACGAGGAAGTACGAAAATTTCGCGAACTATCTGGACTAGCTCAGGTAAAAATGTTGTGAATATCGTGAGCATGACTTGTAAATGTCTATGCACGACAGATACAAGGTCTATGATAGATATCTTGGCAGGGGCGTCAAACCACCACGCATGACGAGTTTGAGGCAGAGTCATATATGCTTGGGTGAAGCATCCGGGTCAGGAAGCCGCAACCAAGGGGTATCATATATACTTAGCATTGTGTCATAGTTGTGAGCCTAGGGTCTAGTGATACGTAGGCAACGGAAGATGTAAATGAGTCAATGAGTCTCAGTTTACGATCAAGAAGTACTGGCGTAGTCATGTGGGATAAAGGCTAGCACAAGAGACTTTTATATGATATAGCGATATCTTTATGTTCAGATAGAAGTAACAACAATAATAAGCAAGCGATCAATTGAATACTATCGGGATTCATTGTTCATATCATTCTAGTATCATCAATTACACGATAATATTCCAATAAAAAATAAATTGGGTACCAGGACACTCGAGAATACATGGAAATGAGGAAGCAGACGTAGCGGCAAAATCCGCCCTACGGACGCTTCCCAGCGTGGAAACTGAGCTTGCGAACACTCCGACAGCATTTTTACACCAAAAATTGCATCGACAGCGAAAGAATTTGCTCGACAGCTGGTGGAATGAAACTTGCCCGTTACGGTATCGTGAGCTAGATCTGCTCATGTGGCGTCGCAAACCACCAGAACTGGGGCTTTCCAGGCTACAGTTACGACATCTCATTGCAGCCCGTACGGGCCACGGCAATTTCGCGGCGTACCATCGTCGCTTCAACAATCCGCACGCTATTACAGAGTGCATCTGTGGGGAGGAAACCACCCCTACCCACTTCATACATTGTCGACTCAACGCAACCATTACGCGTCGAATTAGAGGGTCGTTGTCACATAGTGCCCTCCTACGCAAGCTACTCGGGCCTAAGTGTTTCGAGAGCTTCAAACAATTTACGCAGGATACTAATTTATTTGGATATTCTCCTGTGAATCCATCTCCTACTCTCAGTGGAGATCGAACTGTTGGAAATGGAGACACGGAGTGTTGTGGACGTATGGGCCCTTCATTTCGTCTAGGTCCCCGACACGATCTTGTGTGTATGTAAGAGGTTGGAATAGGTAATATGGTAGCGCTTCAGGCTACCTATTGGACATATGAGCGGCTGTATGGCGTGGGCGCAAGGAGGTTATTGGGGGTTTTCTATGCCTAGATGGCGCCACACTCATTTATGGTGTGGCTTAGGCTCTGTGTCGCTTACACTTGTACTTGTAGCGCACATCTCCCATACTTTTAGCTTTAATCCGAACATGACACTCTTTTAGTCAACTTCTACTTTCGTTCCATGAATATTGCGCCCATTACATTGCGCGATATTTCCAACACGAACATAACTCGTCCGGAAACTAAACCTGACTAAACGGGAATCGAGGCGAGAAGTATTGCTTCCAGTTCTAATTTCTTTGCAATTTATATTTTTCTTTTGTCGGTTTTGGGAGGAGTTCGCGACGGCGCATATTTTTAGCTGGCTGCTAGTTTTGTGGTGGTTCATACGGTGGAATCAAGCTGGGTATGTCTTAGATGTAGTTCTTGCTGTGAACACCGGTTCTGTACTCATAGTGGATTTGGAGCTTTAACTTAGGACTTTAATTAAACAAAAACACGTGAGCTCTTCACGTTCTTGTTAGCTCAGTCTAAATAAAACTACCCAACGTGTTGGCGCCTGGACAGACCCGACAAAGCAAATGAAAGCCAAGATCTTGTCATCCTGCGCTTGAAGAATAAATTATACATGTTTACCGGTCTCCCTTCAACTCTCATGATTTCAGATTGTATTGAATGAAGAATAGATTAAATAAACAATATGGAAGGGGGAACTTAGTTAAATCACTTGATTCCCTTTCGGTCAGACTTGTTGTGCTTTTCCAAAGAAATTTGTGACACGCACCCAGCTATTAAATTCGTGAACTCCCTCCGCGGAAGAAGTGGCTAGGTGTTACTATATAGCCGTAGCCTGGCTTATATAGGTATCAGGTAACCTTTCTTATCTAGTTCATGTCCGCATCTAGCAATAGAAACAATCTATCTTGTTATTATAACTATATCTGGACCCCTTGTGACTACACTAGGAATATGGTGTACAGACATGGTGTCACAGCCATTAACACAATGGTAATTTGTTGGGAATAAGATATAAGCATGTGATTGTCATGGGGTGGATGACATTAGAATTGTAAACCAGGCAATAGCGAGTTGTCACATTGGAGCAGCGGTTTGGGTAGGAGTGGATAATAATAGAGAAGAGAGATATATAGGGGATATAACTAATGATGTACTTGAGGTCACTGAGAGAAACTAGTGATTTGACTGAAGAAGATGAGTGATTGCTAAAAACTGGAGGTTTGGCTGAAGGGAACTGATGGTATCTGACAAACTAGAGGCGGCTAGAGATAATCTTGATGTGTTAGTTATGACAGAAGACTAAGCGTGAAGAGCCCACCTTCAGTAGACGAAGCTCTTATTTATTTACATGATTTCTTTCCATTGTTCAATCATGACATAAGTCTTATCCTAATAATATTAGAGTGCCCAGTGCCAAGAGCTGTGGTATTGCGATAGTCGCTTAGAAGAAGACTAAAAAGAAATACTAAATCAAGAATGACACAGAAAATCCTAACTTGAGTAAAGGTTTGTGCAGGTCTGTGTACACTCAGTATATCTCTTGGCAATAGCCGACACTCACAAACCTTCTGATAGATAGATAGATACAAAAACACACTCTACTAATTGCCTTTGCCTTCGGATTCGAATCCAAGAACCTGGTACTTTAACCAACAACTATCAATGGTGAACCAACTACCTGGCTCACTGCAAATACTAAGGTTTACCTATTATAAGAGAGTTGTTTGTAGAGTCTTCTTTACCGTGAAGTCGGGACTGCAATCCAACTGCTACAGCAGAGCAATTGATCACGATCAAGTCGAATGAGCTGAAGTTAACGTCAAGAGATCTATACCGTCGTTGTACGAGGCATAGGCCGAATTGGCCGAGTCAACTACATTTGCACGGCGCGCCTCCATCGCGTTCTCCTAAATCTCCATTGAGTTACGATACTGCCACAAATACTGTGCAAGCTAATTGTTTATCATCCCATCAAGTTATCGAATCTTTCAATCACCAAGTGATATCGCTTCAATTTGATAATTTGCAGCGTTTAACAATTATCGTCATTTAGGTAGTGCGATCAAGTTGCATCGCATCTTTACTCTCTCTCTCTCCTCCCCCAAATCATCAGTCCAATTGTGCGCAATCACCATGGCATTGAGCCCAAGAGCCAGCTGCAAAAGAATACATTGCGTGGATTTGGGAAACCATTGGGGTTCATCCTAGCCGCCGCAGGCACAATGATCAAGACCGATTCGACAACCACCTTCCTTCCGAACCCACCGTCGCGTAGCGAACTGAATTTCTTGATCGAGTTGCCAACTACATGGCATAGTTTTTTGGCACTTCGCAATCTATTTGGAGTGAATTTCGTCTGGACTTTGATGGATGGTTGGAAGACGACTTTACACCGTTGGGTAGTCCTACACTACGCTTCATCACTTTGTCTGAACTAAAAGATATTCTGGTACGTCATAGTGTTTATTTTGTTTATTGTGTTGTCCGAAACGCAAAATACGTGGCTTTTTTTTTGCAAATATAGTCGAAAGTGATCAGCTTCCACTATAGCCTATCATTGAACTTAGCCTTAGCTGGCACTATTCCACAGATAATGTGTTGGAAATCTAAACTTAGTGTGTATGAAGGTTTAAATTTCTAAGTATGATCATCAAGATCAATTGAATTGATTCGATTGCATATGGTTAAGCTCAGCAGGGCGACATGACGTTAAGTGGCTGGGAAATGCTACCTTGCGAAATTTAGTGGCTGGTTGTTGCTAGATCATTAAAGCCTCGGGGATCTGTAATTAAGGATAGAGTTATTTCTATACCTTAGACTAAGCTCACGGAATAATAAATATTATTAATTCATATTGAGAAGAGAGTTCGACATGTTACACAAATATCAATAAATTCCTGTCCGAGTGCCCTTAAAGACCAATGACAACATTGCAATCCAAACCCATCATGACGACACCGATGATATTTTACGAACTCCTATCAACACACGTACCGCCCCAACCCCACAAGGGGAACCTCAATATCCCCCATATTCACCGCGCATCCAATGGAAATCGCAATATCTCAGTGTTTCTTCGTCGTTTGTTGATCAAGTTCCTATTGCTAGTCATCTACTAGACCTGCTGAACCCTAACCATTTGGTCTTTCCAGAAGACAATAACCAGCCACTGGATTCTTGAAAGACTGAGACGTTTAGCAAAATCTGGAATAAGGAATACAAATTCACGGGCGCAGCGTACAACATATTAGATGACACTGTCCGCCAGATTCGGCTCACTTGTTCCAAAATTGACACAGCTCCATCGCAACTGCATGCCGTATTTCGAATGACATTATTGCGTGCGGCGCAGAAATGGTTGTGTTCCCTTAGCAATTCTGCCAAGTTTTGCAATATGTATCTGGTACTGAAAAATCATTTTGATACTGGCATTTATCACTCTCACTACCACAATGACTGGAATTTGATCACTTTTCAGTCAGCTAAGAATGACAAAGAATTCTTGCAGAAAGATCTTCCTGGTGTCTTGGACTTCTTGCTCACTTGTTTGGAACTTGTTCAACTGGCTCTAGGTAGCTCGTACTTCAGTTAACAACAGCTGATTGCTGCAACACTGCGCGCAGTGCAAGACGTGGCTGAACTAAAGCCTAAAATATTCAAACCCACAATGCGATATGAACAATTATATAATGATCTACGGAATACATTATTCCAGGCAATGTAACCCTCTGTAAGCCACCTTGTTATTCATCAGACCAATGACGCATCGGACATTAATTATAACAATCGAATGCATAATTCCAATCGCCCTCCTCGTGGTCAGAATAGAACTAACGGCCGTCAATTTCGCGATAATGATTAAAAGGAAAGCCATATCAGTAATCTTCTCCAGCGCAGTGACGATGAGAAATGATATATTCGTGGTAAGCAAGGTTACTTTGCCCGTGATCATCCTCAGAACAAGCAGACTGAACATCGCCGCAAATACAATGATGCACGCCGCTTCAGCCGAACAATGAAGTCATACCGACAATCTTTACTGGGTTTTGAAAGGTTACTCGAGGAGAATTCCGATACTGTAGCTCATAATACTGCTGTCGACGATGTAAATAAAGATGAGAACAGCGAAAACGACTTGTTTATGAGTGCCACTTCTTTTCTCATCGACAAATCTGCGCGGTATAGTCTCAAAAACTACATACCGCCACTACTTGAGTCCATTCACCTGTTCCTACCCTACAAGATGTTCTTGATCGAAATTCTAATGAACGCTTTCAGGGAATAATGCCTGATACCGGCGCCGCATAGATATCAACAGCCAGATTTCCTCAGTTTCAGGTCCTATAGCGAGAGCATCCTGAACTACAACTGAACAAGAAAGATAACACATTTAAAGTTTGTCTCGGTAATGGTGATACAATTTCATCACTCGTGTCTATCGAAACTGTCACTGTTAAAGATTTAACCTGTCCATAACTCTGAGCTTGATGATGGCCAGCAAGACGACAAATAACATGACCTGTCATTTAAGATAAAAGGGCGAAAAGGGCATTAATTAGAAGATAGGGCCGATGTAGTAAGGGGAGATTATCCCAGAGTAGGTATGGGTATTGTGAATGTAGTCGGAAGCATCATCATATTAAAGTGGAGTCAAGTGCACGATATATTTATACATGTGTCCTATCCCTGTCACTAATTACCAGACCCCGCACTGCCATAAACACCATCAATCTCTACTATCCATCGCAATCCCGAGTATCAATATGAGTTACTATTATACGGTATGTTTTTACGGGTCGATATCAAGATAGAAATTTTAAAAGTCACACCAATTGGTACCGTAAAGTTCTACGTCATGCACATTCCGACACCATTCCTCCTTAGCCCCAAGGATATGGATCGTCCCGACACTAATCTTGGCAACACGCACAATCTCCTCGTCCAGCGTAGTCCAAGCTATAAGGAGATCCCTATCGTGCAAAAATGGGACCATCCGTGGCTCATAATCTCAGATCTTGAACATGCGTCATTATTCCTGACCGTCCCTAAGCTACAACGCCTTCATCGAAAATTTGGCCACCCAACAATGCAACGAATATGCAACATTCTTAGCCGCGTCAGTGAGAAAGCTAACACTGAATACCTTGAAATAATCGCCAAATTTTACCACCACTGCTAGATGAAGGGTGCCGCATCCAGTCGCTTTCGATTCACTCTCAGCGATGATACTGCTTTCAACCACGAAATTATCGTTGATACTCTTAATTTGGACAACAAAACAGTATTACATACCGTTGACACTGCAACCGCTTTTCAAGCTGGCCGTTTTCTGAAGAACATGACTGCCAAAGAAGCGTAGGAACGCCTTCGAGAACGCTGGAATAACACATACCTCGGTCCTCCTGACATTCTTGCCACAGATGCAGGCACACAGCTCAGTGCAGATGAGTTTGGTGCTGAGGCACGGCTCACGAGCACCAGTGTCTTCATAGTTCCCACCGAAGCACATCATTCAATTGGTAAGGTCGAGGGATATCATGAGCCCTTGCAAACGATTTATCGCATCATCTGCGCCGAGATAGGCTCAGTCATTTCCCCAGAAGCCACATTGCAGATATCCTTCAAATGTATAAATGATAGTGTTGGCCCGAATGTTCTGGCCCCAAATTTTCTTGTATTTGGTGCTATGCCACGTCTAAAAATGGATTCCCCTTCATCCGCACTAAAGATACAGCGGGCTGAAGCAATATGTAAAGCGATGAAGGGACTAAATAAGACCGATGCCAACCACCTGGTCAACCGTGCACTCAATACTCGCAACGCGCAGGACACATCCGACATGTAGCCACTTTCTGTCCAAATTTACAGCGAAGTTATTGTCTACCGTGGTGCTAAAAAGTGATGGGCTTGTCCCTACATTGTGTTGAGCACAGATGAAATCAATATCACTGTCCAGTGAGGGGCCAATCGCTCTGAATTACGCATCAATTTCGTCAAGTCATACAAAAGCCTCGATACAGCTATCGCCATCTCATCCAGTTAAGAGCCATTTGAGTACCCGCCTGTAGAACTTCTTCGACCGCGTGGCCAAGCTACTTATATGCCAACTCCTCCTACCATTTCTAATAATGTTGTGGCTATATGTCACAAAAAACAGTCAATAGCCCGACCGATCAATATTTCCTTAAGAAATGAAGGTGGCCGCACACGCCAAGTTAAGTTAAATGCTAAGCAACACTCCAAGGAACCCGAATTGCATTCTGATCAGCCCATTACTAGGCGTCTTCGTCAGCTCAGTCGTATCCAACAGCCCATTTGTGACAGTGATTCTGATAACGATTCTACTCCAGATACCGACTTATTAACCATAGCTATGGCTGGCACTACTTCATTCAAGCAGCTCTTCATAACCCACACAGAGCATGGCGATAGAGAACTTGCTATCCGTCTCCTACAGATGGCAAGATCAATACTGCTGGGGTTCCATTCGAGCTCAGTGATATCGCTGAGATTGATGGCCTCCTAGCCCGTGGTGTTTTAGTACCTACTCCCATCAATAAAATCCCAAATAGTTGCCGAATTTTTGGGTTACGTATGATGCGCGAAATCAAGGACAAGACAACTGCACATCTGTATGAGGAATCCCGTCTTGTTGTGCAGGATTACAACAATCATGAAAAATTTTGTCCTAACCCAGTCTCCAAACATTCAGCGTTGCAGCCAAAGGCTGATTTTTGCCGTTGCTCCAACCCTGTTTCACGGATCCGTAGTTAGAATTTTAATACTAATTTTAATTCGTGATAAGATGAAGGGGTAGTTAATTAAAGACATCAATTTAATAATAGCTTCCCCTATACAATTAGTTGTGTAAAAAGTCATGTAAGGATATGCAAGAGAGTCATGAGGAGAAGGTCAAGAACACAGCTATTAATGCGAAGATATTGGCAAGAATTGATTACGATTAATTCCGGTTGGCAAAGGCTTCTACTCTTGTATATAATAGTTCGGCGTCAGAGAGATTTTTTCCTCACGCAACGTCTTCTTTATTTACCCTTTACAATACATTTGTTCACCCATCTCTTCTTCGGGAAGAACATTTATCCATTGCCCAGTTCTTCATCAGCAAGACCCACGTGTAACACCTACTGCAACTAGTTGCCCATTCATCTCTTCCTAGAGAAGACCTGTCATCCCTTTGACCCATTTATTATCTTCATTCACCATCTAGATCTTCACTAGGCTATACAACACACCCCGTGGAACACTGTCAACCCCCCATCCTTGAGACTAGTACCCATAGAGCACGACAGGGAAATGGCTAGTCTTTCCCCGACGACTATGTACGACGATTACTCAGTTTGAAATTTGGATTACTCATGTAGTGGGTGTATTTGCTGATACCACTCGAGAACTTTATGCTAGGATCATTCCCCCTTTTCTCAACCGTAAATATCCACCAGAGGGAAAACAGAAAAAACCTTTAGCTAACCTGACATATCTTGGTCATCTTGTATATATTCACCGCGCGAGACATGGCCTCACAGTCTTCGCTTTCTCGAGTGAGGTAGGTGTCCAGGCTAGCCAGGCTTTAAATCGGGGAGACGAAGACCAGGAGGCGGACCAAAACACCTTCTATAATTGTCTGTATTTAGAGTGTCGGTAGAACCATCTGAAATAGTAGGCTTGACGCCTACGAGCAACCCAAAGCCGAAAACACTCAAAAAATGTGAGTTTCAGCAAGTCTATTTGTGGCCTGTTCACGCGTTCGTCCCACATCGTAACTGCATGTGCTTCCTCAAGATGTCAAGGCACATTGTAGCAATGGTCCCTCATAGACCAAGACCCGAGTTTATCTATTATGACTTAGTTTACTCCTCGATGATATACATAAAATCGTAATTTTAGAGTGGGAGATGGCCGATGTTTGATATGGCAAATTCCCGATTGCAATTGGAGTGTGGCCTTTATCGGTAGTTGAGGAGAGGTGGTGTAGTAAGATTGTGGTAGAGGACTAACGTGAGAGTGATAAGTCCGACATTGATGAGAAGTCGTCGACTCTAGATATTCTTGAGGTTACTTTCGACTTTGATTCGGATGCGATTCTTTTTGGCTATCCCAGATGCGCATAGCATACTGGACGATTACACCAGCACCACGGGAAGGTATAGAATTAGTCTTTGCCAACGACGGGATATTGTGAAATGTAAAAGTTGTTAATACAACAAATAGAAATTCCAGGTTCCAGCGTAGTCCATCTTTCGAAAGCGTAGTCGACAGCACACCACTAGATGGAAGCGGAAGTGGTGAATAAACAAGACGACATCGCCTTGCGCTTCTTACTAAACTTGGCTAAATGCCCTGATTGGAAACCCCAATATATCATACATTATAAAAATTATGATTGAAAAGTAAGCACGGGTTGCACTTTCATATTTAAGTCAGCCTGATTGGCTGAAAGTTCGGTGCTTGAAATTTGACCACCTTTATCTGGTTGGGAGCGATCGAACTCTTGACAAGAGATTGGCTTGGCTGCACATGATGATCAGTGTCTTGTAATATGTTGTATGACTCCTTTGATTTCAGAGACAATAATGATCTGGATTTCGTTCGAAATTATGCTATGGGGTGTCTTTGCTTACGCAGAACGGTCGAGCCTCCCCCGCGAGGATCCTATCAAGGTAAGCTGAAGCCCTAAGCAGGGTTTTTCGCAAGATATTTTGTGCAGAATGACTCGGTTGGGCGTTTGCAACATTCACTCAGATTTGATTTGCAGATACCACTCGAGATGAGCCTTTCGGCCTGTAACCTCTTCGGTTAGCACTCACCAGAGGGAAAAGCGTGATAGCCCTGTGGTTATTCGAGTGTGCTTTCGTCAGCGGACAAACAAAATTAGGCTGCGAGAGATTATGGTACATCAGGTAACTGGATTTGAACCAGATTTTTCCTATCACAAATGACGTAGGTGCTCAAGCTGCCCAGAATGTAGTTGTGAGAAGGGTCCGGATGGTCTACCACTGCACCACTCAGCTCCATGGCGCACACTGCCGCATGTGAGTTGCCCACTTCTACATTTCAAGGTCAATCCTGACCAAGATTTCATGCGACTAGAGTATGATCCTAGTTTTCTAACCTGATAGCTCTTACGTCCACCACGGAGGCCTCAAATTTTGCGTCAAAATTGATGTGCTGGAGTTTTGTGGAAACGGGCTGGGCGCGTAATTGGTGGCAGGCCGAAGCCTTCGAACGAGTCAATGAGGTATCGCCATTGAAATGAGGGTGTTCCAGGTTATGCCCACAGACTTGAAGAGGCTTGGGTATTAATCGATCTCGCTGGAAGTGGGCTCTGGGAGAAGCCGGTAGTCTAGAATGACTGGCTGGTTCATCATCTTCCTTGGTATTGCAAAGTGTGAATGAACTTGGATCCGGGAGAATTTTCCACACCCAGGTCTGTGGTTAACACCAGCGACGGGTACACGCGGCTCGTGAGGCTGTGGCCGCTAAGCTTCCTTTTTTCAGTTTATACTTTACTCAGTTATCTATCCATACCAGTCTCTAGGCCTCGCCTGGCTAGGACTACAGATTCATTAAGGACTTTTCCCGCCTAGGTAAATTCTACTGCTACCATTCTTCTTTTCCCTGCTTGCAAGGTTCCATGGAAAAAGAGGCTGAACTCTACGGGTAGATACGGAACTAAATGACTACCGATCAGAGGTATTTATCTGTAAAAGAGAATGGGAGCATTTGACAAGGTGTGGCCTGGGTCAGAGAGGCCCAATTTGCTAGGGTGTCGTAGACTCAAGCAGCACTGAAAATACGAGACCATCTACCGATGTTCACCAAAGGTATCTGAAATAGTCAAGCCACCTGCGACTTGTGCGCGCTGTGAAGATACGGTCATCACTGACCCCAAAGGTGTCTACAATTTGTTCAAGGGCATCACTGACGTAATAGGTGCTACGTATCGCCGCAACGTCAGCCGCGTCGCTCAACGATGCCCGTGATATGCGTGGCTCTTACTCGCGTACTTTGCTTTCTATGATAGTTGTGCGGCAGCAATGAGGTTGGACGGATCTCCTGTTTTCAGGACGGAGGCATAAAGCAGATGCTGGAACCAAGGGATGAAAAAAAGCAAATACCCGCTATGAAGGGAACGAGAATTGGTGCTGAGGAATCTGCGCGTCGGCTTCCCCGCACGGTCGGACTTGACGTGAATCACCAACGGACGAAGTCTGGAACAGTTTAGGTTATTCAGGTGAGACGGGAATCGTGTAGTTGATGCCACCTACCCTGATCCAGGCCGGTCGCACTGGCTAGTCCCGAGCGCGGCCCCAAGCGCTGTCAACTTTTTGCCAATTTGGCCTCCTTTAAATAGCCTTCCCGCCCCCCGTCTACCACGCTCGCCGCCGCCGCCGCCGCGATCCCAGCCTCATCTCTACTCCCTGTCGCTTTTGGATGCGGGCCCCTGTACAGCAGCGCGCGGCCTCTAGGTCATCGTGTTTGGTGTCTCCACAATATTTTTGCGTCGCCATTCGAATGAGCCTCGGGCAAGTGAGGCACGTCGCTGCTCTATTCGCAGGCAAGGTCCCCGTCGGCCATGGTCTGAATCCTTCCCATCATTCTCTTGCACGTCATCCTCTGCCGCAATGCGTCCGTCTTGACCCATGCTGAGAGAACATTCCACCGAAACAGCAAGGCTCACGCTGTTCTCGCCAAGTTGGCGTGAAATGGCTTCGGTCCTCTTGAACATGCATACCCCCCTCGTAGCTGCAAAGAAAGCAACGTTTTCCCACTCCGCACAAACACCCCCCCTTGCCAAAAAAAGGGAATGCAGCGCTGAAGACCTACCCTCTTTGTGCTTGCTCAATCTATCCATGCGAGTCGCCCATGTCGATCAGTGATGCCGTTTAACGAATCCGACAGGCATGAGGCAGAAGATCGACGAGTTCAATCTTGACGAATAGAATATAATTTCTATCCCTACTGGGTCTATGAATATTGAGGATAATTAAAGTTATTAAAATAGCTTTAGAGTTGATAGTAAATTTGGATACCGTTGTCTTAAATATTTGGCAACAGATGACGAGGGTCATGCCCTATTTCTATCTTGACCAATTGAATTATCCAAAGAGTTGATTTCATTTGTCCCGATCAGGCTCCTTATGGGCCCGTGCAGGTATACCCAGCTATAATATGTACAAAGAAGGAATTCAATTCAGTAAAAACCCCTCAAAAACTATCTCTCTTATGGCTATTGGATTTTTGAGGCATCCCCCAGGGAAAGCGTCTACACTGTTTGTCCAGTGTGATTTTGTCCTACACTTATCCCGATGACGTCATCCTTTCATTGGCTGCTATCTCAACTTCTCTCACAAGCCGGAACTGTTCAAGCCAACTGTTACAAAGTATTCACTCTGTTATTCTCTTCATATCATCCGGGCTGTTCATCACAGCTTCTAAAGACATATTTTTTGCCAGTCGCAGCACCTCTCCTCTTCCCTTAGCCCACTGAGAACAAGCCAAGACCTTTGACGTCTTCACACGGATGTCCACACTCGTGATTTAGGTTTCCCACCCCAGGGACCTTACTTCTGCATAACTCAGGGTTGGGGCTGATATGCTCACTTCTCATCTGTATGGCAACACTGCTTTGGGTCCTGCTAAGGTTTCGGTGGATGTAATAGAGTGTGTTTCTGTGAGTGATTCTTTTTCTGCCTGTTTTCTTGTCGGTGACCATAATTGCTGCTCTCCAATGTTCTGCGTCTGCCGACGCCCGATGATCAGACACTCGCTCTCTCTTAATAATTTTCCACGCGCGACTCCACTCCTAATTATCCAAAGTTGATATTAGCTCGAGCATGTCGAGCTCTGGGAGTTGAAATATAGGTGTCACGAGATTCGCATCGGATCTTATACACTACGTGACCTTAAGTTATTTCTCTTCGGACTAAGTTTGGCGACACCTGAACAGATGAGAGGGATGCATTTACTGCCAAGCGATAGGAATTTGCGTTATATAATACGGCTTATCTTCTCAAGGTACCTGTTTATGGCAGTCAAAAAATTATTGAAATGTCGACCCGGATTTCTACGACACATCTACACTCCATTCCGAGGAAATTCGAGGCAGCATGAGAATTACAACCCCATTGGCCGTAGAGCGTCGTGTCATTAAATGCATTGCTTTCAAGCCTGGTTGATGTTCATCTTTTTGCAAACCATCTAGACCCACAGCCGAAGTGCTTTGTTTTGAGGTGCTAACATCAGAGTGAGATTCAGTCGTTTTCCAACACTTGCAACCTCAGCAGTTAGCTTAGACTGGGCAAACTCGAAATTTGTCTCGCCATATTAAGCTAGCAAAAGAGACTTAGTGGAAGGGTCAGTAGATATCTCACACCGGGCCCGTATTGTTAACGCCTCTACCATTTCTTCAGGTTAAACTCCAATCTATCATCAACTTTTGGCACTTATGGATCAAATAGTCCTCACAGGTCAGAGTCTCGTAAACGTTCAGCCGTTGTAGCCGCCGTGAAGTCGTAGTAGTGCCTACGGAGAACATCCGAGACACAAGTACTCTATCTTTAAAATTGGCTCATCTATTCTGTAACTTGCCTTTGATATTGTATTACAGCCAGTTGGCTGCATGCGCAATTAAAGTCTGATGCGAAGAATTCGGCCTTTCTTCGCCAAGCACTAGATCGTCCTTGGCGTGTACCGTACCGGGGTCTTTTTGTGAGAGAAGGGCGCCATTAACGGTCACAACAACTCGCAACCCTTGAAACAGGACGACATACAGATAAGCTGTGGAAATATGGTTCTCCCGACTCCATTGCGAAGTTCGATGCATAGGCAAGGGAATGAGTCCAAAAATGGCGCACATTTATGCGCCGTGTGCTATTTTTGATGGTTTCATTATCCTTGTCTAGATTTTCAGCAACTCTGACACGTACACATTCAAACACTTGCTACTATTGCGTGGATAATAATTTTCTTTAATCCTGTCGCACCCATCCTTATCAAGAGTTAATTCTTGTGGCTTGCCTGAGTGATATTCAGTTGTGCTGGGGATCCACTATCAAGTATAGCGCATGCGTGAAATAATCGCCAGTCCTTTGTCAGCGCCTACATGACTAGCCTTCATCTAGATTGATAGAGGCGTCTCCTCCCTAGCTGCATCAAGAACTTCATCTGTTAGGACCATGTTCCTGACATATCTGATCCGCTGTTCCTATTGGCACGACTTGTTAGATGTGCCTGGCCATGCAGGGCTACGTGGTACACGAAAACATGGGTTCAAGTTGATGAAAGCGCGATAGGTCATCGTCGCCGTGGTGCAGGTCGAATGCGGGCTCACACCGTTGGTGATGAAACCGTAGGACGAGGTATCAAGAGCTTCTCATGGCTAGCATGGAGAACTTTTCGATGGCGGGGGACAGGAGGGCTGGAAAGTTCGAATAAATATCAGTATTTTTTTCCTTGGCGTCGCTTAGCAAAAAAGTCCTCCCCTCTCGCCTTTCCCCCTCCCCCCGAAAATTCCCGAATGACCAACCGTCCGAACCTAAGCGCTCTTCTTGGATCCTTCCGCTCTGATTAATTTATCCGCCCCTCCACCCATTGCAGGTACCGGATAACCATGTTGGTCTGGACGACGACGGCATTTCATATTCTCCAGTTAGATCATCACTCATTTCAGTAGAACTTGACCAGCTGTTCGTTCGACTTGTCCTTTCCATGCGCACCCAGTAATCCAGCTCATTTCTTCAATGTCTGGCAACAGCTCCACCGCATCATTAAGCCCGGTTATACCCTCGAATATAGCAGCGGGACAGAGCCAGCAAGGAATTTCGTTGGTAACATTTGCTTCTGCCTTGACGACTTCATTGGTAGTCTTCGCAGTTCAATTAATAGCATTTCTCCTACTGCGTAATAAGCTAGCTAGGATATTGTGAGTCCCTGATAGCCGGTGCTTCGTCAAAATGAAAACTATCTAAACTTATGCATTGTAGTAAACCCAAGACTTACCTTGTTCCAGAGAAGGAACGAACAGAACCACCTCCCAGGACACCATGGGGATGGCTCTTTGCCCTCTTTAAATTCCGAGATCGGGAAATAATACGTAAATGCGGTCTCGATGCCTACTTTTTTTCTCGCTATCTACGCACACTGCTAGTCATCTTTACACCTCTAGCTCTTGTTCTCATTCCCACGTTAATACCCTTAAACTACATTGGCGGCAGAGGGTCTTCCTATCGACAAGAAATCATAAACAAGACCAATGCTACGAATGCGAACAATACTCTCGCGCTCAACGTTAAAGGTCTTGACTCTGTTGCTTGGGGAAACATAAGGCCCTCTAAAACACATCGGTACTGGGCGCACCTTATCCTTGCCATTATTGTGATCATATGGGTATGTGGTGTTTTCTTCTCCGAGCTACGCATTTACACTAGAGTACGACAAGACCATTTGACGTCGGCAGAACATCGACTTCGCGCATCTGCTACGACAGTCCTTGTCAGTGCTATTCCTAAAAAATGGCTTACTGAAGAAGCTCTGGCTGGACTGTATGATGTTTTTCCGGGTGGTATTCGCAACATATGGATCAATCGAAATTTCGACGAATTATCTACCAAGATTCACGAGAGAGACCAAGTATTCCGCTTACTTGAGAGTGCAGAGACGGAACTTATCCAATTAGCGAAAAAATCCTCGAGAAAACAGGCCCGGAAAGACGAAATATTAGCGGCTAAAAATGCCAAGTGCAAACTTCGTATGACAAAAAAAGATCGACAGCAAAAAGTTATGGACGAAAATGCCCAAGCCGACCAACTAGTTCAGAGTGGAGGACAGAGCACCGGAGACTTGCCCCAGTCTATTGGTGATACCATAGCTGAGCAAGAGAAAAAGTCTCGCCGACGTTTCGGCCATCAGTCTAAGCGATCATTGAATATTCCTAAAATTTCTGTCGTTAGCCAAGGTATTGGCAGAGGTCTCGGCTCGTTTAGCAAAGCGAGCGAAATAGTCGGGAGGAACATTGAGGCTCAACTCGAGACGTCTGATGGTTTTATGAATATTGAGGATCTTCCTCTGGGTGATGACGAATACGATCAGTTCGGACGCTTTCGTGGACAAGCTTCCTCGACCACACAAAGGGACGAGAGTATGCGAGAGGCGCAGGATGATGTTGAAGATGATGCAGGGCCTTCTCCTACAACTGGCCCTGTCGTTGGAAATTTGGAAAAAGTGTCCCAAAGACAAAAGTATAATCCTGAAAGCTCCACAGGCGACGAACCTCCACGAAATAAATGGTGGGAATTCTGGAAGCCTCCTTCTGGCGGCTTTGGTACGCCTACTCCCACTGGATATGAACCTTCAGACAGTCATACCTTGGACAAAGCAAAAAAGAATCCATCATCGGTCAAAAATGCGAGTGTATCTGAAAAGATCAACCATTTTCTTAGGAAAGTTATTCCATTTCTTGGATCAGACGAAGAGCCTAGAGAAAAATATCCGCCCGCTTTCAACTCAAACTATGTGATGGAAACTCGTGGAGCAGCATGGGAAAAATACTTAAAGGCTAAAGATCGACCTACCCATAGGCTCCATATTTTTGACTGGACACCAAGCTGGTTTCCTACCTTTCCCATCATTAATAAAAAAGTTGATACTATTTACTGGTGTCGGAAACAGCTGGCAAGATTAAACTTGGAGATTGAGATTGATCAAAAACACCCGGAAAAATTCCCTCTGATGAACTCTGCGTTTATACAGTTCAATCATCAAGTTGCGGCTCACATGGCCTGTCAATCTGTTAGCTATCACGTGCCTAAACAAATGGCCCCTCGAACAGTCGAGGTATCCCCGAAAGATGTCATATGGGACAATATGTCTATTAAATGGTGGGAAGCCTGGATGCGAACCGCAATAGTCATCGGTGTAGTTGTCGGCATGCTCATCTTGTGGGCATTCCCAGTGGCTTGGACGGCGTCTCTAGCACAATTATCGGACTTGGCCAATAAGTATCCTTTCCTGCACTGCGTAAAAGCAATACCCACCAATTATGTTCAAGCAGTTGCTGGTGTCCTTCCAGCAATTGTCCTGGGGCTTTTGTTAACACTAATACCCATTATTTTCAAATATTTGGCCTTCTTACAGGGTGCGCAGACCGGCACTGAGCAGCAATCTATCATGCAAATTTATTACTTTACGTTTCTTTTTGTGCAAGTGTTTCTGGTTGTTTCCATATCTGGAGGTACACTGGCAACAATAACTTCTGCAACCAATATAAAGACCATTCCTGACACCCTGGCAACGCAACTTCCTAAGGCAGCCAATTACTTCTTCTCTTACATGATACTTCAAGCTCTTTCAACTAGCTCTGGTGGTCTATTGCAAATTATGACTCTCCTTCAGTGGTACATATGGCCTAAATTGGTGGATAACACCGCTCGAGAGAAATGGACGCGAAATACTACCCTTCCTTCAGTCACCTGGGGCACTTTCTTTCCTGTATACACCAATTTTGCGTGCATAGCACTGGTTTATTGTATTGTCGCACCGGTAATCGTTGTATTTGCCATCATCACATTCTCTCTATTATGGGTTGCGCAACGATATAATATGCTCTACGTATCTCGATTTGAAATAGACACAGGAGGATTGCTCTATCCCCGAGCCATAAATCAAACCTTTACTGGACTATATGTCATGGAACTCTGCCTTGTAGGTCTCTTCTTCCTAGTTGCCGATGAAAATGGTAAACAGGCTTGTGTTCCTCAAGCAATTATAATGAGCGTTTTCGTCTTTCTCACCGTTATATACCAGTTCTTGTTAAACAAGTCTTTTGGTCCACTCTTACATCACTTGCCTATCACATTCGAAAATGAGGCAGTTCTTCGGGATCAAGCATTTGAGCGTGCTCAAGCCCGTCGTCTAGGGCTAGTTATGGATGAAGCTGACGATATGGGCCTGCCACAAAGTAATAGAACATCTGTAATACACGAGCACCATGAAGAAGGAGCCCCAAAGTTCAAGTCATCCAAAATTGTTCAAGAAGCTGGGTCCTGGGCCCTCAGATCTGGGAAGCATTTTACCTCTAAAGCTCTCGGACATTGTTCCGGTCACGGCGAGACGGAAGAAAATACTATTTTAAATTCTAATTGCCTGAATAATACCTCTGTCAGACCCTCGCGTAGGGTCCGACGTCATAGGGATTTAGAAGCACAAAGAAAGATCGCTGATGCTTTGTATGGCGGATACAACGACGATATTGAAGATCTAACACCCGAGGAAAGGAATGTGTTAGTAAATCATGCCTTTCAGCATTCAGCATTACGCGCAAGGAGACCCACAGTTTGGATTCCCCGAGATGATATTGGCGTAAGCGACGATGAAATCAAACGAACCAGGGAGTTTGCGGGAAATAATATTTGGATCAGTAATATTGGCGCTGCCCTGGACGGAAACTCGAGGGTAGTCTATGGAAGAAATCCACCAGACTTTTCTGAGGTGGATCTAATCGACTTGTAGCCATGGCGTTTTGGGAATTAACAGATGGGCAGAAAGAAATTTGGTGTTTATATTTTTATTTATTCTGAGATTAGCGATATAGGCGTCCGGTATCTAGAGGTTTAAAGGCCAATTTGTGGTCAAGGCATGGAATAAGGAAAGATAAAACTAGAATGTAAAGGATTCCGACAGCCAATTTTTGGATAGACGAGTATCATTAATCGGGAGAAAGCAGCTTACCATGAGGGCTTAGTGTGATAGACGGATTATCAAAGAAATTATCCACTGCACGCGATCTCATCTCCATCTCTTCCCAGCCAACTGGCAAACAGTATTGATTTGTGCAAGACTATAGGATCTCGTAGCGTCCAGTCTAAATTCGGGCCGGAGGGCTTAAGAGCCGACCGCGGGAATTTACATCCACGTGACTTGACTTTGGTCGGAAATTTCCGCGCAAGGGCAACGAGGCAGACGCTTGAATAGTTCCCCCTCTCATACCGAATGACCCGCTGTGGATCCTGAATTCCAAGTCCGAGCAAAATGCCAAGTCTCACGGCAAGCGAGCCACCGAAGTCCCGATCCTAGGCGAGCCGCCGAGTTTGGGGTTCCATCAAGAATGCACCCCTCGCATTCTTTGGTCACAATTCGGGCGGCTAAGCACCTCACTCCTCCCCTACTGTATTCTGATAGTTTAGTTGTCATGTATCATTGATCGTTACATTATTTGGAGTATGGAGGATTTCATGTATTTAAGGAGGAGTTAGAATGTTAATAGAAATACAAGTTTACACCTAGTCTCAAGCTCTACACACATATAGATTGTCGTAGTCGAAGCCACGAGACATCCGTGAATTTCACAGTCAACAGTCAACATTTTTCATTTTATTCTTACTAACGTGCACAAGAAACCTCACCGCGATGAGTGGCGCCGAAATGTGCGCCAGTATTGGCGGCAGCTGGGCCAGGAGGCTCGACAGCCTCGTGGGCGTGGTCCATGCATCGCCAGGCGCGCGAGGCGAGCCACCAACACGATCTAGACCTTGGTCTGTCGTATCGGCGTATATGATCAAATCGAATGTGTATAGATGATGTGACAGCTGTTCAGACGATGACACTGACATGCTGCATTGGTTTGACGAATATCATCAGTTCAATCTACGTCAGCTTAGAATTTATGGAAGTTGGTAGCTGGTAGCTGGTTACAGGGCCGCGTGTCACTCGCCCCAGATTATCCGAGAAATTAACTGTAATTGAGTGCTAATGTTCCCAAAAGTTGGGTAAAATAACCACTGATATGAGCAGACTATAAATAGATGGCCAGGAAACATGATTATCTGCCTCATCTTATCTAATCGTCCACTAATCATTACTCAAACTGTGATAAGTAGGCATATAACTCTGTGGTACAATACGAGATAGCCCGGGCGCTAAGATGTTGTCTCCACCATATACCCAAAGATCTGCTCTTAATAAAGCTTGGTTGCTTCTATCATCGTATGGTGCTAGTTATGCTGATGATTCCGCGAGTATTTTCAGAATTCAACAACCTTGACTTCGACTCACCTTAGCCTGTCATACAGTGTGACCGTATCAAGACTATCGTAGTACAAAGAAAACGTTGTAGCTCTGAGATATGTTCTGAGTTTCTAGACCCGGAAGTCTCTACATATGAACAGCCTTGATTGACTTTTTGTCAAAGCACAGAGCATGGTCAAAGCACTTGATAATCCCTTGACATAGAACATGTTGTGTTTCTCTTCGGCTTGGATTTCGAGGTAGCTTGGTGGACTTTCCAATTTTTCGCTGAAGAGACAGAAATTCCCTATCTTACTTGAGCCTTTACCCGTGAACGGTCAAGTAATAACTATAGATCTTTACCTGTAAGCGCAATCATAGTTCAAATGCAGACTTGCTGTATCTTGGCTACCCAAATTTTAAAGACAGTAAGCATGCGCAGTCAAGTAAGCGATACTTATAATTTCTTTTAAACAAGATAAATCTGGCTTTCGTTGCGGGTTGTGAATTAATGGCGCTGTCGACGGAATTAGGTGTTAGTTCCATACATGTAGATGTCTAGTGTGTAGTCCCTGTGAGTGCTGGAAATACTAATCGAAGTCCTTTATCCTTCCAAATTTAGGCTCAAACCCTACAATACCCTCACTATCGACTACCTTTCCTCTATCCCATTCTCGATCTTCACCCGGCATTGCCCACTTGAAATCTTCTTCTCGTTTCTCACCACCTTGGTCTAACCTCATTAATTCCTTCTCTGTAAACCCAGCGGCACGAAGCCTCTCTATCCCTTTCTCCTTAAACTTTTGTCTATCCTGTAATGCTTCTAGGGCCTGATCCCAGTCGTTTTCTTCGTCAGAATCGAGGTGAATGTCGGTTTTGGGATCGTAGACGGTTGAAAAGTGCGAGTCTATTCCTGACGCGCGCGAGATTGTTCCTCGTCCACGTGTTCGTAACTCGGGCTTCGGTGCTGGAAGTGGACCGATAATTTCCTCGAGAGGGTCTGAATCATAGCTAATGACACTGGTAGGTACAGAATTTTTTCCATGAGCCGAAAAGTTTTTTTGCTCTCCATTTGCTATACGTTGATGTCGATGATTTTTAGGCCCGATGTGTTTAGTTAAATCAATCTCTGCTGGTCGATGTGTCCTTTTTAAAGGCGATCTTTCTTGCCGTCTTGAACAACTTTCTCTTGGAGAGCATGATCGAGACCTACGTCGCTTTCTCTTATCTTCAGACTTTTTTCTCTCTTCTAACACATCCAGAATGCCCCTGAATCTTCGATCTCTAGAGACTCTTGGCTTTTCATCTTCATCTCTTAATACGGATGTTTCATTTCCAGAATTACGAGATTTTTTACTTTTTTTGAATTCTCTATATTCATTTGAAATATGGCTTTTGCTAGGCGTTTGCTGGTCTTCATGACATATTTTTTTACTTCCTACTGGTGTAACATCAATCTCGTCGTGTCTGTGTCTCTGGAAAACTCCTTCTCCACTTCCACGTAGTTCATTAGACTTATATCTACCACCAGAGAGGCCCCGGAGACGCTCGCGGGCTTCTGAAGCTTCTTTGATCAAGAGGGCCGCGTTATGGTTGTCGGTGTCTTTTATAATGTTTCGTAAGAATCGTGTATTTGGCTTTGGTTTATTAACAGGCCTAAAATTTGTTAAAAAATTATTATATCTGTAGAGCGGAAGCTTACTTGGATGAAGCAAAAGCTTTCATTCCTATCGACGAGTATCTGATTGATCTCTCTTTCGCATCCTTTGCCAAGAGGTCGGCGACATAATCATCGGTGAAAATTTCGTAATTGGACATTGTGATTGCTGTAGGGAAGGGTAGGAGAGATTCAGCTTAACAACGTAGGTGGGGAATGAGTCTCTTCCGAGTAACTTTTAAATCTAAGAGGGGCGGCAGAAATTACGTGGTTCGGATGTATTGGTCTGTTGCAGCTGCTTATGGCGAACTTATCCAACTGGAACGCACGTTGAGGCTGCCTAATCATGTTATGAGCATTAGCCATAATACATTCTTGCGTAAAAAATGGTTTGAATATCCTAGGAAGAGTAGGCCTTAAGTTTCTCTGCTTGAACACCGATATTTCAATCCGGCATTCGGAAGGGAAAATAAGCACCGTGCGCAATACCTCCTTACCAGTATGCGTAACATTGTTTACACAAGCCGGCTGCTGCGATAAAATAACTTCTTAGCAAGCTTTCATGACTGAACCATGACACTAGATTATTATAGTGATGTTTTGAGGTCTCTCCAAGATGAACAAGAGAATAATGAGCTATCTTTCATAAAACTAGGCGAGCCTGTGTCAATAACCTCCGAAACCGCCGGAGAAAGAAGATCCGATATCTCTTCGGATATCTTTAATAATTTGACCTTGGCAAGCCTTGAAGCAGATCTAGAGCACTACAAAGTAAGTATAATTTCACAAGAGGTTTCAATCCTCTTAACAACACCAGGAACTCTTTTCTAAACTTAGATTTTCCTACGTCGAGCAAGTTACAAAAGAAAAATTTATACGTGCTATTGTAGGTGATCCACCGTTAGTAGTTGAACATACAGAAAATATACAACTAGAAGAATCTGTCTCGAAGGCAAAGAGCGAATTAAATTTGAAAAAAGCCAAAGTAGCCGAATTGATTAAGGAGATAGAGAAGAAGATAAAAGAACTATGTGGAAAATATGATCAAATTCAAACACAAACCACTCATCTCCATGAACTTCCACAAAAAATTGAATCGTTACAAGCAAGAATCAATAGTCTGAGAGAATCACAGCCTATTGACTCGAACCCCTTCCTGGCCATGCCCCTTGAACAGACACTTTATCTCCTCGAAACAAAAGAAAAAGAACGAGTCGACCTAGATCGACAGTTAGAACAACTTCAGGCTGTGACGGCAAGGAAAAATAAAGAGTTAGAGAGAGTACACAATGAATTACGAACTTTAGAAGTAAAAAAACTTCACAGTATTAATGCAGCAAGCGAGGCTAGGAAGAGAAAAGAAGAGTCTACAAGTGATATAAGAGACGATCTTGAAGAAAAAGGCAGGTGGTTAAGGGCTATCGAGACTGGATTGAAAGGTATTCTCGGTATCGAGAGTTAGTTCGATGCCAATCTAGAGAAGAAAAAATATACAAATTAATGCCGTAATTCAAAGATATTATTAGAGATAACTTTAAGATTTGAAAAAGGTATCATCTTGTGCCAATGAGCCTTACTTATGTCCAGAATTCTATGCAACAAGAAATCTCAACATGTGTGGAGAAGCCCGAAAAAAAGACTGGCTATTTACGTGTAGTTTCATAAAAAACTGGATGATGGAAAATTTTCCTTTATATTACATACAGATTATCACCATGTCTAAATTTTAAAAATTCACTACTAATTTGACAGTTAGGATAAAATCTATTTATATCACAACTGATCAAACATCTAGATCGTGGGCATGACTACCGCACAAGAACAAATTAAGGTTGCCTTAAATCTAGCAAAGGATTATGTTTACTGAGTTCTGCTGTAAGATTTTCTTGGCTTTCGAAAGCTCAATAAAGACCAATGCTTACACTTCAGTGACGTAATACCACTTGAAACGCTCACTCCTTGATTACCCTCCAGGAATCTATGAAAGATCCGAGGCATTCACGAAAATAGGGTGCAACTTGAGGCAAACCTCCTGAAAAACTTATCATCCTGACTAGTTGTAAGCTTTCATCGAAGTATTTTGTACTGTTCATTTACGTGAAAGGCAAATATCGTCCATTGCAGTCCTACTGGAGCTTAGAAACGAGTGGGCCCGGGCCGGATCAGGTTAACAACCATGAAATACAGATAAACCTTTCCCATCTAAATGACCAGACCACCTCAACTATGTGTTGAAGCTTACCAAGCCTAACCGTCCCGAGAACCCCCTTTTGGCGCTCCGAAGCGCAAATTCCTCCTCAGGCTCGGCCACCACGCACCCGAGACCTTAACATTATCATTGACTCCGAGATATAAACGCCGACCAAGATTTCATCGTTGCTCTAGCCTTGCACCTTCATATCTTGCCGTTGGGTTGTTGTTGTCGTCGAGGATTTGTGTCATCCCCTCGATGTATCTTCCCTTTTCTTCCTCCTTTGCACACGTCCCGTTCCCATCACGACTTTCCTCATTAGGGCGTGTGTAGTTGGGTCACGTGACGAGTATAAATATGGGTCGCAGACATAGGATCGACTGAGAAATGCTTCGTCGCAAATATAAAAGGAGTTTGAGAGATATCAGATATTTGAATACGACACCCATACAGACCAAGGCCCATTCGTGAATCGTATTTTGGTGGTGATGAGTTTTTGTTCGACTTTGTTCCGGCTGTGAAATCTCTGCCGACTGATATTTGGACCAAAATATCGAGTGCAACTCCTTCAAGTCGAAAATTCATCCCACCCATTTTCGTGACTGAATTTCGGCTCTGGGGAATATTTCACCTCCTGGCTCGTAGAGGATACCACTGACAGGTGTTCAGCCTTCGTCCTCCGTAATTTAATCTGTCAAGGCAACTTTCTGATTTTTGGTATTTTTTTGGAGAAACTAACCCAAGGTATGTCGCAGTTTCTCCTTTCTTTTTTTTAAAAAAAAGTCATTTAGGGTGTATTCAGCTATAGAGCTATGACACATGACCGGTGCCATATATACATGTGGGATAACTCTATTGACGTTAGACACACTCATGCTCTAGATTTCATTTGCAAATACCACTATGAGGTATGTTCGCTTACACAAACAGTCGACCCTCCTCCGTTAGTACCCACCAAAGGAACTTTTCAAAACCTTTGGTTATCCAAGCATGCCTTCGTCATCCATGTATACCAGCGCCGCGATAAAAGTGGTTCTGTTTTGCTGGATTTGAACCAGCGATCTACTGTCTCAAGTGGGATATGTGTCTAAGCTATGCAGACTCTACTTGGTAGACCGGCCAAGACGATGTACCACCGCACCATCCAACTATGGCAGTTTTTATAGTGTCGCCTGCACTCTCGCAGCCGAAGACTTGGCACGCAAAAAGCTCAATTTGTAAAAACTCTTTTCCAAAACTCAAAATTCCACGCCCGTCGAGACTGTATCCATCCTCTGCATCATCTTATCGACTTGTCCTGATCCCTCTCACATCCATCCCCAGGAAATGTCTTTCAGATTTGTGCGCCACGCTTTGTTTCCTCCGTCGGGTATAAATAGTGGCGTAGGCGTGTATCTGGCGACCAGCTAAGGATAGAGAAGGTCGACAAGAGATGTGGTCATTGGAATGAGGATGTACTAGGTCGTACTTGTATGCTTGATGAGGCTTAGATAGGATTCGATCTTTTTTGGAATGAAAATTTGATGTGGTGGAGTTATTTGAATCATTGCCTCGTGGGCCAACTTGTTCGATATCGCGAAATTTGACTGAACTTGGCTCTGAGAGAATATTTCACTCCCAGGTTCGTAGAGGACACCGTGTACAGGTGTTCAGTCTTGTCCTCCGTGACCCGGCCTCAAACGTCAGACCCAAAAGGGGATCAGCACACCTCGTAGCAGCATTTTCTGTGAGATGATCGACAAGGCAATCTTGACGGGACTGCGCGCTGCCCACCCAGTAATGAGAACGACACCGAATCTAGTTCTCCACCGAGAAGGAGGTATCCCAACAGGGAAGATCATTCAGGAAGGGAACCAACTACGGATTTTGGCTCGGCACCACTCACTAGACAACCGTCATCCGCTCCGGACTCGCGCCGCCGTGTGTCCAAAAGATGGAACACGGAAGTACAAGAAGTGTTCTCGGGCACCCAAGAATCCAGAGATACACACGTCACAAGTACAGCGAGCTTACTGAGAACTCCCGGATGTGGAAGACGCCGAGCCTTTGCCGCCACCGTGTTATCTCACTAGTTTCGACGCAAGGGCAGAGGAGGACAAGGTAACCCGGCTCTTGCACAGTGGGTAAGCATCAGATATTTGTGTCTACCCGGATGAATCATCGGAGGAGCATAGTCGCTCAGCATGGGGATTCGTCTTGAAGAGATGTGGTATCAAGCATGGTGGTGAAGTGCTTGATGCGGAAATTTTAGGGGCGAGAAAGGCCCTGGAAGCTGCGCTGGGGCTTTTTGAGAGGGAGAACGGGGAAAGGGACGGTAGGCAGCGGATCAACGTGTTGACGGACAGTCAGTCTACAGTAAAGGCACTGTCGACGGGAACTTCGACAACAATCCTCGACGACGCAAGCCACGCGAGCAGACACTTTCCCGGCGGCTACTCCGTGAACCGATCTCAGCCCGTACGTGCCATGGAAACTTCGCGGCATGTCATCGCGGCTTCAACAACTTCGCCGCTTCAATGGAGTGTGCGTGTGGAGAGGAAACATCACCTCTCCATTTCATTCACTGTCTACTGCACGCACGCCAGACGCGTCGACTACGAGGGACAATGTCACATCACGACTTTGTCCACAAGCTTCTCGGGCCCAAGTGCCTCGAGAACTTTACAAATTTTGCACAGGAAACCGGCTGCTTCGGGGGCCAACCTACGGATCCATCTCCTGCTCTCAGCGGAGACAGTGGTAACTAGTCATAGCACAATGCATGGCAGGCAGGAAAACGAGACGAGAAGTGTCGTTTTTCTAACCACAAACTGGATTACTGGGCTCGGAACTTTAGTTATAGGAGTTTACGGCAGTTTCTATTTTTCTTTCTTTTAACTAGCTACTGGTTGTGTAGTGGTTCACGCGGTGAAACCGAGGTGGGCATGCGGAAAGCATGATCTCGGCCGTGTACACCGGTCTTTGACTCCTAGGAGATATAGAGCATAGCTTAGGACCCTTAAATAATTAAATTCAATCACAGAATTTCACTTGCACCCGAATTCTGACGTGAATATTGTTACATAATCATTACAACTTGCTAGAGATTCTTAACATTCTATAATCTATATTTAAGGGAAGTTAGCCTGATCTAGCCCGACTCTAACCGTGCTTAGGTTCCCTTATGAGAGCGGAGGGTGTCAATATCTTGAGCACTTTAATATACAAATGTAGCCGGCAAAACCGAATTCTTCACCTTCTAGTGGCACCGGTGTAATCGCCCAGTATGCTCTGCATATCTGGGATAGCCAAGAAGAATCGCATCCGAATCGAAGTTGAAAGCAACCTCAAGCATATCTCCATTTGACAACTTCTCGACAATGCCTCTCTTACTTTACTCATCTGGGCCCTCAATCTCTCTCTAACCACAAATCATCGCGCCTCGACGAACAATAAAGAGGTTGCTCCAATTGCATACCGGTGCTTGCCCCATTAATTTCCAGCCATCTCTCACTATATATTTACGATGCTTTTTATACCCGCAAGGAGGAAATCAAGTCGAAAAATACAAAGCCTGGGTCTTGGCTTGTGGGGGACTGTTACTCTAATGGGGTAATACATCTTGAGAAAGGACACGCGGCTGAGATGCGGAGTGAGAGGGGAAAGGGGTCTCTAAAGACCATGCTGGGACTGATATTTTCGAGGAGTTTTCAACTTTAGATTTTGTATGGGCACCTAGACTAAGATTTCGACTAATTAGCCAGGAGGGCTTCTTTTGTCAATGAGCCAACGGCACTTCCCAGCGCCCTAGACGGCTCAAAAGAAGTTAGGCTAAGCTACTATACAGCAATCACGCTCTGTTAAGAGTTTTCAGATATTTCAACACGACCTTCGGGAAGGAGTCGGAAGGATGCTAGAAAGGCAGAGTGTGAATTCTTCGAGGTACCCACAAGTCTGCAGCGCCCAGCCGGCCAGCCTCTTCGAACGCTTCACAAGGGGTACTAGATCTTCGGATTTATTCCTAATGTCGGTATTAGAAGAGCCTCGCACCCAGTGGTTTTTGCAGTATTTCCCAGCTTCCATACACCCGCAAACGGCCATCGTTTCGTTGACTGGAGAGGGGAGATAATGAAGGGCAAAGGGCTCCTATAAGTGTATGATCGAATGAGGACTTGTGAGGGGCGGTACTATTTGAGGGGAGCTGTATGGGAGGCATAGGAGGGGATAAACTACTGGTATAGGTATCCTTGGCCTGTAGGCAGAGAGGACCTGCATGTCCTACATAGTCATAGACTCAGACAGGACAATAAAATGAAAAAATAATAACCCACAAAATACCTTCTTCCACAGGGCGAATCTAGTGGGCTTGTTGAGCTTCATCTTTGAGCTGCGTCTGCTCGACCTATTTTCCGAAGGCAAGGGCGCCTTGGGCGTACCGTCCATCCGATGCCAGGGTTTGAGGGTCGAGGTCCAACGCAAAGACGGGCACCGTTTCTTCATAAACTGCAGTAGAAGAAGTGGTCTGGGGTGTTTCCTCGCCACGGGAGCAAGTCGTTATCTGTATCACTTTTCTTTGTGTTACATTCGGATATGGCGAGCACGTGATTCACAAAGTTGGTGAGTCATGTGTAAAACAAGAACTAACAGCTCCAAGGAAGATTAATCCGTCGAGGTAGCTATCTAATTTTTGGTATTTTAGTGGAAATCCTAAGCCAAGATATATCGCGCTTTCAACCATTTGCATCGTTGCAAGTCTGATCTGAGTTGAATGAAGATCAGGCCCATAATTTTTATAGGCTCTTAATATACATAGATGTACATATTCCTCACATACTTAATTCCTGCATCTTTATCTCACCTAATCTTGAGAGGGGTTCTAACACAGATAAGATCGAAATAGTTTGGCATATAAAACAACAAGTCAACCTCGTTTCCCTGGCTTCGAGTCAGTCATACAAAACGTGATTGGACCCGTAGATTTAATAACTTACTGCAAACCCAGGTATGATAGGCTTGAACTTAAAGCGGTAGGTGAAAGATTTGGAATACATAGGGGTGGGAACACCAATTGTCCACAGGGACTTCGTGACGTCAATAGGTTCTATGAGATCTCGACGTGTTCGTGAGTCCAGAACTCTCATATGTATCCCATACATTTGCACATCCATATGCACATTAGCTTCTATGTTTACCCACTCATTTCTGGATAGCAGTTAGTGATGTATCAACAGATAATTATCATCTCAGGTCTCACAAAACGGGTACGAGAGGGGTGATATTGATATTATCGACATTAAGGAAGGTCATCCGTTTTGTTGTAGGGCAAGTGACCAATTTGTTGTTGCCAAACCATGGGAAATCATTCACTTTAACACCTTCATCGTCAATGGTTGACTGCTCTGTAGTTTTCAAATAGTGAGCAGTTGCTAAAGTGCTGAGGGCAAATGTAGCGAGATAAATGGAGAGCTTCATGGTTCTCGTTTGATGGGTTGGATGGTTTGTTTCATACTTCCGGAGAAAGTGTGCTCTTACTTATAGAGGCTCGTATTTTCTTATTTCATAGACTCAACGACATTCAGTGGGGGACTATTCTCAACACCTGTCAGTGGTGTCCCCTACGAACCTCCAGCTCTCACTGTAGAGTCTGCAGAGCCGAGATTGAGTAACAAAGTCCTAACTTCCACGAGGATTCCCAATCGCTTTCGCGATCTGTATCGTCTTCATCTCTCATCTCATCCCTCTATCACCACTATCATGAATCTAACCACGATCAGATCAGATGTCAGGGTTGAAGCCCTTCTCATCACTAACCCTTGGCCATGGAGGAAATGCCATCCGATGAGTTTCCGGAGCGCACCTAGCAGCCGATACGGAGATGGCGGATTGGATCAAGTCGACCTCGACTGTTACAAAGAAGGGAGATATAGATGAATATGCGCACCTCATGTGGTCCCGGTGTCTAGGCCTCGCCTGGCTGGGGCTGCAGGTTTTTTGAGACTTTTTCCCGCGCACGCAGTTTCCATTGCTACCATTTTTATTTTTTTTGGGTAGAAGGTTCCGTGGAAAAGGTGGCTGAATTCCACGGGTAAATACTGAGCTGAATGGCTATTCATCAAGGGGAATATATCAATGATCTTTCAAGTAACAAAAGAGGATAGGAGCACTGTACAAGGTGTGGCCTGGGTCAGAGAGGAGCCCAATGTGCTAGATAGTCATAGACTCAAGTAGTACAATAAAACACACACACACACAAACGACATTCAGTTACACGTCCTTCGAAAACGGGCGAACCAGATCTGCTAATTAATGGTTGTTGATGGTTCCTCGTCACGATTCAACCATTTCTCATCACATCCGTTTAGAGGCTGAACATTGTAGATCCGACATTCAGCTATAAGCTGTATGAGACATTCTGACCGAGGGGACGAAAACTCTATACAGTCAGACCCCTGTTAAGACGATCCTCTTTAAGACTATATTTTTTACAGAATAGACTTCGTTCCCCTACATTTACCGATTACACGATTATCGTTCTTCAACCTCAGAACATCTTCTTAACCAGGGTTTTTTTGCTAGATTGGTTCTATAAACTCCGCCAAAAAATGGAATTTCTGTGGAGCAACGATATTCTCTATCTGACGATATTTTTCACGGCCCCGATTACATCGTCTTAACAGGGGTTTGACTGTATCTATCAGCAGTATATCCTGCCGACCGCTTGCGTTGCTTTTTGTAACGGAATTTGCTTGCGAATGCAACCAGCTTCCTATGACACAATGGCAGTGGAAAAGTGACCAAAAGGTGACCAAACGTAAAATAGAACTTATGTCAAAGACTTCCCCTGCTCAAAAAAGCAGTCAACAAACTATTTGATCACCACTGCACAAATTATAGGAGACCACGAGAACTTGCATTTGCTGATAACCAACCAAAGATATTACCAATAAATTTAAGAACTTCAAGAGGAAGCAAAGCCCTACTAAATTTTATGAAAATTTAAAAATGTATATGAAGATATAAGGGAGATATGTCAGGCTCATAAGTAATGGGACTTGGGGAGCAACAGGAGTGTTAGTGTCTAAAAAATTGGAGATTTTTTGTGAATACATTTTTATTTGTCTCTATATCAGGTTCCTATTTGCAACTATTTTTGTTCTTGCTCTATTTTAAGATAAGCTCTCATAGCTCAATATATTTGTATGTATGGATTTCGTGTCATGGAAAAGCCCTACACCCAAGAGGCATGATACGGGTGTGTGACCCTGAAGACTCATTGCTACTTATCTCTCCAGCTTTCTAGGCCGAGTGATTACATCAAAAGAAGAAATAAAGAAAATTGCGCAGACAAAAGATGCCCTGCGCCTTGTCCGCTCTCATATTAAACTGCTAAAGATATTTCCGTCCCTCGGGAAGATATAGCCCTCTCAATGTGAAAATTGCCCTACGTAGCATCTCGTTACGGTTATGTACTTAAAGGATTCCTCCCATCCGTTTTCTGCCAACATCACCCGACTTCTTGGTGGTGGTTCATGCCTGGATATTCTCCATTGTCCCAGAGCCGTTCGGCACTCTGCATAGTGCCAAGCACGTCGTTCCCCTCCACAGGTGCATCTGCAGTCTACATTTTCCTGCCCAAGTCTCTCATAGTAGCCCTTGAAATCTCCGTATCCTGTCCTCGCTGCTATCAAATGATGGTACGGCCATCTCGGCAATCCAAGCTCGGGTGGTCGTTTTCGCCCCCATTAGGAGGTCTAATTCTTCGTACCATCTTGGTCTATTTTGAAGCCAACAGGATTCCACAGCTTTCTCGACCTGCTCTCGGACGCGACGGTTCAGCGCTGCAAAGGTGTATCTCTACTCACCCTCTAAGTCTAAGAGGTCTCTCAGGCCTGCCTTGGCCAGTTTGTCCGCCTGCTCGCTCCCTGTCGAACCATTTGAGCTGGTTCGGAAGCTTTAATGATTGAGACCAGAGGTATCTGGAAGAACAGCTCGCACAGGAGCTTTCATTTGAAGTAAGATAATATCTAGAAATAGTTTTCTTACATCACAAGACATAATCCAAACATATTGTAGCCATGATATAATCCTTAACCGACTCAACACCAGTCCACCACGTCTCTAACACGGACGCCAAGCATTTTCTAGCTGAAAATTACGCAAAATGCCAAGGTTTTCCTGAGGCATTCACGAATTGTGTGAGGTACCAGCTTGGCACATTATTCTGACAATAATGTTACGATCATATTAGAAGAATGGAATTTACATGAATCACGAAACATTAATTCAGGAATACGAACTCCACCGGGCTCTGTATAAGGTGTATCCCCAAGCAGATTTTGCGGGGCCGCATGAAGATCCGTCCGAATAAGCACAGACTGTCTCTGCTGTCAGACTACTGTGTCTCCAGGTCACGGGACATGGCGTTGAGAAGATTAGTGGGAACTTATTATGTAATCATGCTCTGTTCAGTTCTTTTTGTTTTTTACATCAGATTTCAATTGCGTATGTAGCTATTTAGCTATGACACAATATCAAAGAAAAGCACAGAATAGATAATTCAACGTAAAGGAAAAGCACTCATAACTCAGATTTTATTTGCAAGTACCACTGCGAAGTTATGGTGGCTTTTTCTTCACCCCAAGTCAACCCTCATCCGTAAATACCCACCCAGGGGAACGTCTCAAAAACCCTGAGTTATCCAGACATGCCTCCATCATCTTTCAACTCTTCTCCGCGCGAAATATGGTCTTAGGTGTCTCCTTCCCAAGTGATGTAGGTGCCCAGGCTACTCAAACTATACCAGGCAATACCAACAGGAGGCGGACCATAACACCTTCCATCGTTGGCTTGTTTTATATTGTCAGCTGTACTCTTACAATTGAACTATTGGCACCCTCAATACTCTTAATTTGTAAAACTCCTGGCCAAAATTCCGAGTCTTACATTCGTCGAGATTGTACCCTTACTCTGCATCATCTTGTAAAGTTGTCCTAATCCCTCTCATGTCCATCCCTAAGATCCCACACCCAGATTCGTGCCCCTCGCTCTGCTTCCTCCGTCGGGTCTAAATATCGGCGTGGGCGTGTATCTGGCGACCAGCTAAGGACAGAGAAGGTCGACAAGAGATGTGGTCATTGGAATGAGGATGTACTAGGTCGTACTTGTAGACTTGATGAGGCTTAGGTAAGAATCGATTTCGTTGGGAGTGAAAGATTGACGTGGTGGAGTAATTTGAATCATTGCCTCGAGGGCCAACTTGTTCGGTATTGCGAAATTTGACTGAACTTGGCTCTGGGAGAATATTTCACTCCCAGGTTCGAAGAGGACACGGCGTATAGATGTTCAGTCTTTGTCCTCCGTGATTAGTTTCACGGGGCTGCGTAGTCGTAAACCTTTGCGATTCGGATTTTCGTCAAAAAACTTGTCAACACAATTCCTTCCAGCCGCTATCCTGAAGTAAACTCTCGATCCAGGTGGAATGTTTAACTTGCATCTACGCAAAGGACAACAATGATAGGTGTTCAGCCTCTGCCCTCTGCTAAAAATGTTGATGTGCAAGTCACCGAAATTCGAATCTATAATTAACTGTTATCCGGAGACTAGATAAGCCCCGCAAATCTGATAGACGCTAAGCCTCGGCCACTTGCAGAGCAAATATCTGCTACTTCTCTGTTGACAAGCCGCCACCCTGATTTAATCGTGCAGCAATGGCTCCTGCTACCAAGGTTCCCCCTCCGCTTCAGGCATATCTAGCCATGCCTCCGGAATCATCTCTCCTCCTGATGACCTCGGTCCTCGGCGCCACCTCGAACTGGCTTGTGTTACGCTTCTTACATCAAGTACTAATGCAAGAGTATGCTGCAACCGAATCTACACCAGCGATTCTTTTCGTTAGTTTCCTAAGAGACGCAAATTTCTGGATGAGTGGCGCAAAGCGGATAGTGAGTATTCCTATTTCTGCTTGTATATTTCATGGTAAGAGCATGGGAGATGGGCGCTTACACTCTTACCCAACAACTTGAGTGTCTTGACGAGCAATGTCACCTCGACTGATAGCCGTGACCCCATAGGGACTTGATCTAGCTAAGCTAGAAGAGGAAAAAAGATTCAACTATGTTGATGGCTTAGGGAGTCTGTTTTTGGCGGGAAATAGCCATTCCTCTAAGGTCTCAACCTTGCGCAACCCCGACCTTCATCGCATCACCGAAGATTTACGGACGACTATTCAAATGATGAAAGGAAACAGGAAGTTAATACTGGTAATAGACGGCTTAGATTTCCTTCTTGCGGCAGGAGTTGAAATTACATCTGCAGCTCTGGGTGATATGATAATGGGCTTAAGAGAGGTCCACTTTCAACCATTCTCTTTCTGTTGGTGAGGCCCTGACGTGATTGCAGGAAGTACACGCTACGGCTTTAACTCTCTCGGCGGATTTACCACTGGTGGCCCGCTGTCAAAGTCCATTGGAATGTGAGCACGCTGCATTTCTTGTGAGTATCGCCCACCAAGCAGACATACTGATGAATCTACGAATGCTGGATAGCGGCACGGCAAAGGATGTGAGTGGGGTCATAAGAATAACAATTGGAGACACCAAGGAGGAAAATAAAACTCAAGATCTTGAAGATTCTGAGTACTTATACTTCGTAGGGGGGGATAACAGTGTTCAAGTATTCGAAAGAGGACAATCTTCATGACTTTGGCCTACTTTTAATTAGATCTATATAATTTGATATACAGAGACATAGGCTTGATATTCTGCGCTGCAGGAGCGTAGCCTTCCGCAAATGATAATTGGGCTTTAGAGTGTCTAAATTCCACTATATAGGGACTCTTGAAACATTACGGATTCGAGCGTGGTAATGAAGTTCACTTGCATGATGAAGTCCCTTGAATTGAGGATTTGTTAAAAGTCAAAAGTTTTTTTTTTGCCATCCTCAAAAAATTGTTTATGCAGATATCTTGTTGGGTCCTCTTGCGTCCTTTGGTTCACCAGTCTGGAACCCATTCTTAAACTTGCGAGCGACACACTTAAGGTATCGCATACGTCCAGTGCCAGTAGTCTTCCTCCGTTTGGCCTTCTCGCCCCAGTTGTCTGTGAAAATTAGCCAACCGACCCCATTGGCTTGAAGACTATTTTCTTGTGGATTTCTGGTCAAAAGGATACCTACATTTACGTATCTTTGCTGATGGGTATCCACAAGAAGAGCAGGTATGCTTTTGGATATGAAGGGACCGTCGTCCTAGTACAATAGTATTAGATCTAGAGAATTCAACAATCTTTGGTCCTGATTGACTAACCACAACGTCTGCACAAGGTGTGTGTCTTGTTGTGGCGCTTTCCGAAGCTGGAGGTTCCCTTCGCTGTATTTCGGTTAGTGCGGTATCGCGCAATAATTGAAGGAGAACGTGCTCATTTTCGATTAGGAACTGTAGTAATGTGGTCAGCTTCGCGTTTGAAATTGTTGTGGGTGTAAAAGCAATAGCTTCACTCGCCTCGATACCGTCAATGTCGAATTTGTTGTTGTTAATCGGTCATACGGAATCGTGGTTGTGGGATTTGTGATTATCCTCTGTTGAAACGCTAAGAATAAGCGATCACGTGACATTGGAAGCTTCCATAAATCCTAAAGTGAGCCTGACACCGAAGAGCCGTGTTCAGACAACCGTTCGGAACTTTCAATTGACGCGAGTTGGCTCTTGCAGGTGGCTCAAATTTCACTTGGAGAATTCGCTGGATAATATTTATGGCATTCAAGCAAATTCGCTCCAACAATTGGGTCATGCATCCACGGCAAAGCACCAATTACCTCGCTCGCCACAGCCTGGGTAGACGTTACCATTTCCATCCCAGTGGTCGATGAATACGCGGTATGCCTCAGGACACTCTTAACTATGGAAAATGGGACAATCTCACGACGGTTTTAATTTAGAGGCAATGCACTCGACAAAGACTCATCTTTGAAACTATCATCTTCGCCAAGAATTTCTATTGCATATTGGGAAGTTTTTCTCAGCTCAACAATATTTTAAAAAAATTCTAGAAATTTGGCAGTTGGTTTGATGAGCTTCGTGCTGTTATGGGACCAAATGCCATACTAGATTAGCCTTAAGTATCGTAGTTTTTCTCATATCTGAACTTGATACCATCATCTCGATTTGGCTCCCTCTAGGCCCATGCAGGTATCTACAAGTTATCAAATCTACTTAGAAGCTGACCTTATTGTGGCGAAAACCCCCTCGGATTTTTCTGTCTGATATCTCATGTTTTCACTTTTGTACTTCAGTAAGCGGAGTCACACCACAGTGCCATCCACGTAAGTCAACTACATCCCCTTTATCGACAGCAGGAATTGCTTATCATATTCCTCTGCATCAGCAAAATTTCGACCGCCCTTGTCATATAAAATTGCTCTGTACAGCCATGTTTTAGAATTCAGTGTCTAGTTACTTTTTATTTGTTTGCTTAAATGCTAGGCAAACGAGACCCATCGCACTTCTACTGGAGCTTAAACACGAGTGGAGTCTGGCCGGATCAGGTTAACTGCCGTGAATGTACAAATATGTGCTACGGTTTTTTCCCGATGTTAATTGGCAGGGCTAACTTACGGGTCCAACCAAAGCAGTATTTTGACTGCAGCTAGTGGGGATACACGCAGGTCTCGTATGGAAAGATAGCCAAGTGCGGTGAGTGCGTTGGTGCTCAACAAACTCGGGACTGCCCGAGGAAAAGTGTTTCTAGCGCAAACTGCGGTAGGGAACATCGTCCATGGCAAAAAGCAGCGTGTCGAACCTAATAGGTCTACAAGGGAGTGCTGAGAAAGCTCGGATAAAGCTTCTATCGAGAACGGCGGATATTTGGAGTGAAAGCCCCACAATTGCGCCATAGCGAAAAGTCGGAACGATTGATGATCAGTAATTCACTTTGATCACCACCAAGAAGACTGAAGGATTCAAAAGAGGACCAGCATGACCACGCAAGGTAGTCAAAGCCCCAACGGCACTTATCATCCCCGCTACAGTCGCACCATCACCGGTGTCAAGGGATGAAGTGAATTCAGGGATCGTTTAGTCACGTGCTGCCACGCGTCTGATGCGCGATTCACGATGTATATGTATTTATAAGATTCGTGTTTATCACGAAAGGTGTCATCATCTTGATCCCTTTCTGACTTGTTACTGTGGGCCTAACAAGTCAATCACTCATTTAGTTTTTTACCTCATTGTGCGAGAGTGACTGGCTTCGGCCGGCCATGGACGAAGTATGGGCTCACTCTATTTTCTTCTAAGCACCTCCCCAGGAGCTAAGCGTTTCGCCGCCATATTGGAGAAGGTTAGGCTCCTATCAGAAATCTGCCCACTCCGTAACATTTGAGCTATTCTTGTGAGGTACCCGCTGCGTAGCGCTCGCAGTTGCTAAATGTATTTTCATGGCCTCTGCCACTGCACATCACGTCTTGTATTATTTAGTAGTCATCATGTCCCCTCAGGGATGGGGCTTCAGTTGTAACTAGTGCCCCGTAGACATAAAAATAAATAAATATTTATAAGAGAAAGAAGGTATCTTATGGTGAACTAATGTTGGATGGAAGGACTCACGATCTCTTCTTTTGCAGCATTATCTTAGTTCGTTGTACAGCCTACGAGCGTGAGCTCAAACTACTTGTAATCATATGTATAGTTGCTGTTAAAGGGAAATTTGCTTTATTAAAATTGGAAAGCAGAGTGGCGGACAGCTGGTTTGGTTTGTTCATTGACGTGTTAGGTAAGGTGAATACCGTTGCACTCCTACTGGAGCTTAAGCACGGGTGGGGCCGGTCTGGATCAGGTTAACTACCATCAAGTACATCTACCTCGTCCAACCTCAGACTTCACCCATGTGTTGAATCATGTCAAGGCCGACCGTCCAGAGAACACCCTTTTGGCACGCCGAAGCGCAAATTCCTCCTCAGCCTCGGCCACCACGCGCCCGAGCCATTGACACCTTCGCGATCTGTAACTTTTCCCTTCCATTCAGCCCCAGCTTTGGCTCTCCTCATCTCATTTAGGGGTCGTTTTCTTCACTGGAGGCCTCATCCAATCGACCACCAAAGCCTCCCCAGTTTGTATTCCCGTTTGTTCCTTCATGTAGCATCCCTCTATCCTTCAGACGATCTCGTCATCCCAGAAACTTTGTTGAATGTCCACCTCTCCGGCCTTGCCCCGTCGCTGCCGTACCCCTAACCGTGGAGGTCGAAAATGTGACTGAGAGCTCAAGACCGAGGCACCGGTGCCCCAGCCTTTATCGAACGATGTAGTTGGTGTGCCGGCGAAATGTCGTACGTGTTTCGTCGGTGGCGATTCGTTGCAGGTCGGGTTCCTGGCATCCTTGGTCGAGGTGAGGACGCATCTAAGGCTGTATTTCGACCGTACCTTCACAGCGACTGGCAGTTGCGAAGGGTTGGATATCCTCTCGCTTCTTTGTCGGCGATTTGACTTTTGGAGATTTGGGATTACTTTGGTAGGTGAGGGGGACTATTCTCAACACTTGTCAGTGGTGTCCCCTACGAACCTCCAGCTCTCACTGTAGGGCCTGCAAAGCCGAGACTGAGTAACAACCACTTTTGCCGTCTGTATCGTCTTCATCTCTCATCTCATCCCTCTATCACCATTATCATGAAGCTAACTACGATCAGATCAGATGTCAGGATAGAAGCCCTTCTCATCACTAACCCTTGGCCATGGAGGAAATGCCATCCGATGAGTTTCCGGAGCGCACCCAGCACCCGAAACGGAGATGGCGGATTGGATTAAGTCGACCTCGACTGTTACAAAGAAGGGAGATATAGATGAATATGCGCACCTCATGTGGTCCCGGTGTCTAGGCCTCGCCTGGCTGGGCCTGCAGGATTTTTGAGACTTTCTTTCGGCGCACGTAGTTTCCATTACTTCCATTTTTTTTTTTTTCTGGGTAGAAGGTTCTGTGGAAAAGTTGACCAAATTTCACAGGTAAATATTGAGTTGAATGGCTATTCATCAAGGGGACTATATCAATGATCTTTCAAGTAAAAAAAGAGGATAGGAGCACTGTACAAGGTGTGTCCTGGGTCAGAGAGGGGCCCAATGTGCTAGATAGTCATAAACTCAAGTAGTACAATAAACACAAAAACACATTTTGTTAGGTGATGAGATAATTGTGGAGAGAGCCGCGAGATAAGTTTGGCTGTGAGTGATTTTGCAGAGAAAAAAAGATAGATCTTGAAGGTGTCGGTTGTTGTAATACGAACATCAGACAGGTTGTAGGCTGTCTGCGGTTCGTATCGGGGGTGTAGATGGTTAATTTCGTTGAGTTGTGCAGTCGTGAAATCTCTGCAAGTCGGATTTTCGACCAAAAATGAGCCAACACCACTCCTCCCCATTGCCAACTCGACGAAAATCTCAAATTAACCCTCTGTTGTGACTGAATATCGGCCTTGTGAAAATATTTCACTCCCAGGTTCGTAGAGGACACCACTGACAGGAGTTCAGCCTTCGAACTCCTGTCCCACTTAAGTGTTTACTTCATAGAAAAATATAGTTTATCTTGTGGCAGCCTTTGCGTGCAGCATCCATGATTCTCGTCCTTTTGTACCAATCTAGGCCAAATTGTCGTCAAACTTAGCGTAATTATTCCACATGAATAATGTAAGAGCAGCTATTGCATTACACTCAATTAACTACGACGAAAGCACGCCCGTACATCTTGGATAATCGTCTCAAGCGAGTTGGATGGAATAGGAGCGGAATTTTAGACTGCATCGCTCCATCTTTATCCGACTTAGTCATACTTTGCTACTAGCCACTTGCTAGCGCATTTGGAGTTGATTCACGAATTCAGGCCGGGACGAAGCATTTCACGATAGCCAGTGACTAAGTTGGGACCGCCATGCATTCGGGTAACGAAGCACAAAACTGAAATCTGCATTTATTAATGTCATGTAATGCCACTAGTGTGCTTGTATTCCTGGAGACTTTTAGGCCAAACACGAATCAACAAGCTCTACAGACATTCCATGACCAAAGATGACAGGCGTGCTTTGAGTCTATGGTCTATCGTAAGCCTTTTCGTAATTCGCACAAACGAACGCACACCGCCGCCCCCTCTGCCAGCCCAGCATGCAACAAGTCAGGCAAGCTTTGGCGTCGTCTGCGGTAGCGGCCACGCTTCCTCACCACTACAAAGCAACAGCGTTTTCGTACCTTCCAAAAGCAATAACACTACCGCTAACCTAGAATTACTGATTGAAACTTTATTCCAGGTCGCACCAGAGAGGCGCTCCAAGGTGTGCCCTCTGAGCACCACCTGCAAAGTCACTCTAGTCCTGATGAGAGGTATATACTCGCCAGAATATGGACTCGTTATAGTGATAGTCAGATTAGAATTCGAGCGTATTGCGCGCCTGGTGGGTGGATAGCTCTCGTCCCCATGCAATCACCATAGAGAGCTCCGGACGATGGAGCTATTTCAAACATTCTAGAGACAAGCTTTCAAGCCCTGGGTTAGAGGGAAGGATGATTGCTTAGCGTGGCTGGGCCGTGAGATATATTTTTAGACGGCCGGCTTTTGGAAAGTGATGAGTCAAGGTCGGGAACATATCGGAGCCACCAGAGTCGAGGGAGAGGCACATCTAGGAGGCTTCAACTTCTCTTCTCTGCCATGGACTAATATTTGGTCACATGACCAAGATTATGTAGCTTCCTGACGACCTGAGTAGTTGAGTTACGCCGAAGACAGTGTTGAAACCTAGAATATACAATGTTAGTATAAGCTAAATAGCAAATGAGTCATACATTTACCTGGCTGTTAGTGTTTACCAGCTAGGTAGAACATTTGTGTGGTGTTAGGTTGAAAGAGATGTCAGTCACATGATGCTGACCTTCCGCCATTAAACGGGAGGCAGGAAGACAGATCACTCACTTCTACCAGGGTACCAGTAGAGGACACTTGCACCGTCGTTGAAGAACTAGATCACTCGTGGACTGCTAATTATGTATATAAGATAGTAATAGTTCGTTATAGTTTTCCTCATGCAATTTTACTCTAATTAATAGATCAATAATTATTTCATCTCAACAGACAGTATATCCATCGCCAAGATAGAGCCCGGCAGTGAATCACTATGCTGACGATGGTGAAAAGAAGCCGGAGAACTGTAGCTGTAGATGCGAGCAGAGGACGCCAGCCTTTTCGTAGTCTCGCAAGTGCCATGTTTGGGAAGTGTCGTGAGTACGGTGCCAATGGGGCCGCCAGAGCCTCTGGGAGATTTAGTGTATGTTTGTGGTTGTTGTACTACGTGAGTCATAGAGTATCTAGCACATTAGGCTCTTCTCTGACCAAGGTCGCACCTTGTACAATGCTCCTATCCTCTTTTCTTACTAAAATTACCACTACAATGCTCATGATGGATAGCCATCGACACTTTGGGTATCACAGATGCCGAGACTTACTGCATATTGAGAGCAATACAATATGTGAGACATTTCGCTAATAAGACCTTACATATATTCACTGATAGCCAGGCTAGCATCCTTCGACTCCAGCACAGCACTAGCTAAATTTCCCACCAGATCAGGATGGCATCTCGAGGGTGCACTATTCATCTTCAAAAGTGTCCTGCTCATGTTGAAATAGAAGGTTATAAGCTAGTTGACAAACTAGCCAGAAATGAGATTACAAGACCAGTAATGAAAAGAGCTGAGTAAACAACTCATTCATTGAGTAAAAAGCGAGAGAATTGGTGCTGGAGACATGGAATAACAACTGGAACTTGGAGCTTTGGCATGACGAGAAGGGCCGAAAGCTAAAGGGCTCGGCGAGTACGATAGGATCCAGGCCCAAACCAATAAATCCAGTATATCTTTCAAACCTTTCAAATTTCAAGGACATGGCAGGAAGACAGAGTCAGGACTCTTCCAGACAAGGCTTGGAATCGGAAACACACGAGTCTATCTTCATATGATAGGAAATATTTAAGATAATATGTGCAACTTTTGTAGGAAAGGCAGAATGGGCTACACCTGTTGTTAAATTGTCCTAGATTCAGATACCAAAAAGACAGATATTTTCAGGGCATAGGGCCAAGAACATTTTCAGTAAAATTTCGAACAAAGATAAGAAGGAAGCTCTTGTTATGTATTTAGACATATCCAAGTGCATGGTAGTAGACAAAGGATATTAAAATAGGAAACACCAATTGGAACTTAACAAGTACTTGTGTAACTTAGATGTAAGGAGTTCGGGGGGTGTAAATTTTAGTTAGGAAATAATGACCCTTCAGTCATTGAGGTTGTAGAGCGCATTAATACAAGTAACTACCGAAGTGAAACTAAGTACAGTATTTGTAGTCACGTGTGTAGCAACAACGTGGCCTACTTGATAGCCCCAATTATTCTAGATTCTAACAAATTATATGAATAATGTGTCATGACTAGATAGCTGAAAACATACTGAATTAGAAAAAAACACGGATTGCCATTCGGCTCAGTCGTCACCCGTAGAATCAAGTCACTTTTTTTGCGAAATCCTATATCCCAAGAAAATAAAAATTGAAGCAATGGAAACTGCGTGCGCGAGAAAAAGTCTCTAAAATCCTGCAGGCCCAGCCAGGCGAGGCCTAGACACCGGGACCACATGAGGTGCGCATATTCATCTATATCTCCCTTCTTTGTAACAGTCGAGGTCGACTTAATCCAATCCGCCATCTCCGTTTCGGGTGCTGGGTGCGCTCCGGAAACTCATCGGATGGCATTTCCTCCATGGCCAAGGGTTAGTGATGAGAAGGGCTTCTATCCTGACATCTGATCTGATCGTAGTTAGCTTCATGATAATGGTGATAGAGGGATGAGATGAGAGATGAAGACGATACAGACGGCAAAAGTGGTTGTTACTCAGTCTCGGCTTTGCAGGCCCTACAGTGAGAGCTAGGGGCTAGCAGGGGACACCACTGACAGGTGTTGAGTTTCGTCCCCCTGAGGGCAATGAGTGCAGCGAGTGAAAGAAGCGCCTTTCAGGCGTTTGTAAGCTTCAGAAGATACATCAGTGCGCCGTTGGCGTCAGAAGCGAGCTGGAAGGATTGAGAATAAGGCGGCAGCAATAGAACCAACTAGCTTGATCTTATTATGCACTCTTATGGTGATGGTACGGCGTATTAGAAAGGCTTCGTGTAAGTCCGGGCCGACGTGCGAGGGCCGGCTTGTGGAGACAGGCCTAGCTATTTTCGGGCATTCCCGGTCTACGCTACCACCTCGTGCGCTTGGCACCAATCCCCACCGCACGTGAAAGCTCGTGATGAGCTTAAGAGAAGCGCGAAGTATGCCGCTTCCCGAACCACTGTTCATCCTCATCCTGCGCTGACACCGACTACTAACTATGCATAGTCTAGCTGCGGCCGAGGAGAATAAGGGTCGTTGGCGGTATGTTGCTTCAGTATTTCTTCCCTCGTCCCTACGCAACGGCTCAACGTCCCTTGAATGATAGCGTCAGTATAAGGATGATGAACGGAGCAGGCGTTGCGATATCCCGATGCTGCATCTCTTACGACTCAGTGCTTGCCGTAAGGACTTTCCCTCGTTGCATGGTTGAGAACCTCTGCATAAATAGTGCTCGGGTGGCTTATGTCAGCATGGGCAAGAGTCGAACTTCAGCCCTTGCGTCTAGACACGTTCCGCTCCAATTAACCAACATCTGCCTCTTCACCATTCCTCTTTTCCTCTGAACAATCCAGTCAGAAAGCTTAGAGTAAGCTGGGTCTTGCTTTAGAAAATCTGCCGTTTCCTCACGCGCGCCATATCCAAATATCCAGTCATGAAGTTGACAAGGCTGCCAGCTTCCTTATGGCCTCTCCTCCCACCCTTATACTTCGTCATCACTGTCGGCCCCCTCGTCGCAGCCCAATCGCCGTTGGGACAGAATGTTCACTACGGGGAAATTAACACTAATCAGGATCCTGCCGTCCTCCCGATGGATGTAACCACCAAAACCAAATTCGATATCGGGACAAAGGACGCGCCAGTGGATGGAAAGGATGGAAAGCCGCACGCCGGCCCTTGGGTTTGGATCGACAAAGACCCGAAATCAACCAAGCCGCTTCATGAGCCACAGAGAGAGGAGGACAAGCAAAGGGATATAGCCATTCCCGAGGTAGGACAAGATGGAAGAATCACCACGAAAAACGGCGGGGTCATGGATGATCCAACTCGAGAGCTGCCGAAGCATGGGACGACTGGTACTGAAGGCGGCGTAAGTGAAAAAGAAAAGGCGAGAAAGGCCCACGAGGGTCAGACGGGTGAACGATTGGAAAAGAAGCCCGAGTCGCCAAAAGAAGCGCCTCAGCCACTTCCTGACAAATTGGAAGATATCTATATGGATAAAATGAAGTCCAAGGATGGCGATGAGGCCGAAAAGCCAACTAAAGATACACTTGCAGGTCTTGAGGTGAGAACAAGCTGTCACATGAAACGCAATAAGCCTGATAACAATAGAAACCTGACAATCTTCCCGACAAGCTGAACAACTTGCCCCATCCTTTGCCTGGCTCTGCACAGAAAGACCATTTGGACATCCAAAAATCGAACAAGGAATCCTCCAAATATGAGTTAACCCAACAAGAGCTTGCCGAGGGCCTCATTAAACCTCTCCATTCATTCTTCCTCTCATTAACCATGATTCTATTCTCGGAGATCGGCGACAAAACCTTTCTCATTGCTGCCCTCATGGCCATGAAGCACGATCGGATCACTGTGTTCTCTTCTGCCTTTGCAGCACTATTCATCATGACGGTCCTATCGGCGGTTCTCGGCCACTCAGTTCCAACCCTAATTCCAAAACGATATACTAATTACCTGGCATCGGGCTTATTCCTCGTCTTTGGGGTACGCATGTTGAACGAAGGCTTGGCCATGAGTTCGCAAGACGGCGTTGCCGCTGAAATGAAGGAAGTCGAAATGGAATTAGAGGAGAAAGAGCATTTGAATTTCCAGCCAGTTGGTGGGCGATCCACCATCTCTCCATACGCACTCGAGATGGGCCTCGGTCGTAGTAGGTCAAAAAAGTCTCGGATGGGCACGAGATTAAGTTCACCAATGAGAAGTCCTTCATCGTCGCCTGATCGAACAGCCTCTCCGCCACGCTCTACCGTCAAAAATCGATTCAAGGGGCTGAGAAATCTATTATCGCTCCTCTTGAGTCCCGTTTGGGTACAGACCTTTGTCATGACCTTTTTGGGAGAATGGGGCGATCGAAGCCAGCTTGCCACTATTGCTATGGCGGCTGGTCAAGACTACTGGTGGGTTAGTGGAGGTGCAATTACAGGACATGCCATATGTACAGGCGTGGCTGTGATTGGTGGTCGAGCAATGGCGGGGAGGGTGAGTATGAGACTTGGTAAGAGCTGCAATTCCCTTCCCTAACGCAAGTCCTAACTCGATGACAGTGACACTAGGCAGTGCAGTTTCATTTTTGGTATTTGGCGTAATATACTTTGCCGAGGCTTGTTATGCGTAGGAAGTCTCTATTTCGACGGCTTTAAAGTTGTCGCATGTACAATACCAAAGATTTCCTTTTTGGCGGTGGCGCCTAAAGCATGCTCCTTTGCCCTTGATTGTAGATAGATATAGCCTTGCAACCTGGTAGGAGAGGATTGCGCGGCACGAAGCAGGAATCGTCGATTTCGGCGACGCCGGGTTTCGGCGGAAACAATGATCTTGTAATACCTATTCCGCGTATACAGATAGCCTTATACCCCTATTGATTTTTCAAGCAGATAATAATAATAATAATCAGCTCGTGTCGTTGGCAGTCGTGCAAGTCGCCAAGAGTGGGACGCTACAAGAGCCGCTTCGAAGGAATTCCGTCGATAGGCAAGTGGGGCGCTGCAGGCTCTCGTGGCTCGATGTCAGTCTCGGGCGCATAAATAGTAGAGGTAACGCCGTTACACTCAAAATCAAGTGTACTTGAACCTGTCGTGGTTTTCCCCTCTCCCACGACAGTCATGTGGTCTTACTCCTCTTCCCGTACCGCGTCAGCCCTCACACCGCGCTCCCTTTCGTCTCAGTTTTCTCCCCGAATCAAGCACGTCGGCCGACAAATGGCGCAGATCATAGCGCTCCGGCCCGGCTGCGTCGAGGAGTATCTGCAGAGCCCGCATATCGCCTGGCCGGCCGTATTCAAGCATATGAAGGATTGTAACTTGGAGGATTGTAGGTGACGATGGCCGGAAGAGCGAGGCGTAACGCTATCTGGACCACCCTCACCGCCCCTCTCGAACCCATCTAATCGTACTGGTGCCTACTAGATACCATCTTCCACGATGCCGCCACACACTCTCTGTTTACGAGTTTTAGATATGTAGGATACGATTGGGCCGGCGACGGTAAGGATCTCCCCCTCTCGTCCCGACCCTAACCTTCCCGCGAGAGCCTTGGCTAACGGCAACGTGCTCATCAAGTTGAACGTCTTCGCGAAAGCGCAGTGATTCAGGCGTGGTGGAAAATCACTCGGCACTACCAAGCCAGTCCGGATTGCGAGATGCGCGAGAAGGCCGATGATGGCGAGCCGGACTGGTGGCAGGGTATAGCACGCGCGCCCTTCCAGCCCTAATTTCGGCGAGAGGGACTGGTGCAGCGGGGCGAGAGATAGAGAAGATTATATAGTTGTCGCAGGCTAGGTTAATTGATTTATTCTCTTCACTAACGCTTCCACGCGCTGCAATCGTTGGCTTAAGGAACTAAGTCTATCTGTACAATCACGCAAGCGTGGCCAAAAATAAACTCGCGAGCCTTAAGCCTCTACATTCAATGGTCCCTATCTGGGGGACTTTTGTCAACACCTGTCAGTGGTGTCCCCTACGAACCTCCAGCTCTCACTGTAGAGTCTGCAGAGCCGAGATTGAGTAACAAAGTCCTAACTTCCACGAGGATTCCCAATCGCTTTCGCGATCTGTATCGTCTTCATCTCTCATCTCATCCCTCTATCACCACTATCATGAATCTAACCACGATCAGATCAGATGTCAGGGTTGAAGCCCTTCTCATCACTAACCCTTGGCCATGGAGGAAATGCCATCCGATGAGTTTCCGGAGCGCACCTAGCAGCCGATACGGAGATGGCGGATTGGATCAAGTCGACCTCGACTGTTACAAAGAAGGGAGATATAGATGAATATGCGCACCTCATGTGGTCCCGGTGTCTAGGCCTCGCCTGGCTGGGCCTGCAGGATTTTTGAGACTTTCTTTCGGCGCACGTAGTTTCCATTGCTACCATTCTTTTTTCTTGGGTTGAAGGTTCCGTGGAAAAGGTGGCTGAATTCCACGGGTAAACACTGAGCTGAATGGCTATTCATCAAGGGGAATATATCAATGATCTTTCAAGTAACCAAAGAGGATAGGAGCACTGTACAATGTGTGGCCTGGGTCAGAGAGGAGCCCAATGTGCTAGATAGTCATTGACTCAAGTAGTACAATAAAAACACACACCAAAATGGTCCCTATCCGCCCACGAAGAGATTACTAGAAGCCAGATGGATAGTCAGGTTTTAGCTCGTCCCATCCTACCCTCCAACATACAATGGATTGGAGGAAAAAGGCTGAACACCCGTCAGTCGTGTCCTCTATGAACTCAGGATAAAAATTCACCCAGAGCACAGAATAATTCAGGAAAAAGGCTGCGGCTGTAATGTCCAGCAAATTAGCCATGGTTAGGAGTAGCGTCGCTAGAATTTTGGTCCAAAGTCTGGCCTACGGACCCACAAGGAAAAGGTCGTCCAAACCAATTATTTCCGCCACAAATGCGAGCCATCGATAGGCTTCAGTCTGTCCGAAGTTAGTGTAGGAATAGCTGAAAACTCTCACTGTTTTGAATTTCTCGAAAGATACTTTCCCAGTCCAACTCATCTCAGGACCAACCGAATTAACCTAGAATCCAGAGTTTCAAAACCATCGTCACAGGGATAAGACCGTCAATCCTAGGCAACTATCGCCCATGCATGGGTGGCGTCACTTTAACGGCCTTTAAAGTGTCTACATCTTAGTATTCGACAAATGCCCAGGCATCAGTCCCTCGTTCCAGGGCTCTCTCACACACATGCAGCCTCTATGGCCAAGGGTACCGCCGTGGCTTAACAAGGCAGAGTGGTCAGATGGTTATTCAAAGTACCTAGATTGAGAGATTCGCAGAGGGACAAGGAAGATGCAATCATGCAGTGTTAAAATGAAAGAAAACGAAGCCTGTATGAGATGAGAGGGTACTCGGGTGCGGAAAAGCTGGGATCGAAAGGAAAAGTCAAGGACGGGAAAATGACAAGGGCTCTGAGGCGTGGTGGCCGAAGCGTCACTTGTTCCCAAGGAGGACGAGTAGGTGAGTATGATGATACTCGACATCTACCGCAGGTATAAATGCAGGGCAAGTTGAGATCCAACTCGAGTTCGGGCTGAGCATAATCTTCACAAGCAGGAGATGTAACGGGAAGGGTAAGAATAGCATTGCGGAGACGATGCGTGACAAGGGCATATAGAATTTAGACAGCGTCTCATTATATGCACATCCGTAGTCCACTTTTATATCTCCTTTTCCTCCTCGGACTGGCAAGAGTGAATGAATGGATATTTATTGGTGACGGGCACACGCCCAGCACTGTTGGAAATGGAGACACAGTGTTGTGGGCGTACGTGACCTTGACTTCGTCTCGGTTCCTGACACGATCTTGTGTGTATTCAAGAGGTTGAAATGGGTTATATGGTAGCGCTTCGGGCTACCTATTGGATACGTGAACGGTTGTATGGCGTGGGCACAAGGAGGTTATTGGGGGTTTGCTAAGCCTAGATGGCGCCACGATCACTTAAGTTGTGGCTTTTCTTTTTGCATCAGATTTTAATTGCGTATGCAGCTATCTATCTATGACACATAATAGATGACTCAATATACAAGAAGAGCACTCATGCCTCGGATTTCACTTGCAAGTACCACTGCGGAGTTATGGCGGCTTTTTCTTCACCCCAAGTCAACTCTCATCCGTGAATACTCATCCAGGGACGTCTCTAAAATCCCGAGTTATCCAGACACGCCTCCTCGAAAAACGAATGGACGTGAGACTGACAGTTTCGGGGGGTTTTGCCGAATCGGCTTCCCCATCGGTAAATATTATGGCTAAACATACCTGAACAGCCCAAATGAAATCAATCAATTCCGCCATTCGGTTTCTTCTCCATCACATGGCATCACGTGCTATACAGCTACGCTCAGACACTGAGGACAAATTGTAAAAAGAATATACTGACTCGTCTGATATCTCTGGCGGGCTCGGGGAGCTTCGCTACATAAACAATACAATAGTGGGTCTAATCATAAAGGACACATGTTAATGCTGTTTACTAGGACTAGCTCTGTATTTCAAGACAAATGAAAAATGGGAAAAATAGATGGATGCAATCTCTACTCCTCAACTCCTCTCCGGCCTTGGTGCTGGAAACCCATCTCAAACTATTTCCGAAAGAGAAGATCTTCTTCGAGTTTCCCATAGTTACCTCATGGGCTCAATTAGATGCGTGGTAGAGCAAAACATCTCAGGTTGGCGCCGAGGTCACCCTCAGCATCCCAATCAACCTATCCTTAGCGAGGTCTCAAAGCTCGAGTGACTCGCACCGAGAGGTTGTGTTATCCCAATATCCAGTGATTCTTGTTCCTAGACTCAGTAGTTTCCAAACTGTCCGTCGTTGCACGGCTGCTGCTCACGATGAAGCCCGAGGATTGAAAGCGTAATACTGCAACACTCTCCCTCGCCTTGTGCATCTGATGTGGTTGGATAGTCGATGGCGAGTTGCCTTTGCTAGGGCTCTAGCTAACAGCTCGGCAAGATTGTTCGTGAATCTTACGTGGAGAAGTTCTAAATCTCCTTGGTTATACTTATCGCGGACGTAGTGGTGGTGTAAGCCAGTACGCTTTGAGCAACTATGAATCCGTGGATTTCTTGTCAGTTCTTGTGCTCTATTGTTGTCTATGCAGAGCATAGTGTCTGTGATGGAATATCACCAAAAAAATTAGAGAGATGTGTATATCGTACTACTTGAGTCTAGGACTAACTAGCACATTGGGCTTCTTTCTGACCCAGGATACACCTTGTACAGTGCTCCTATCCTCTTTTGTTACTTGAAAGATCATTGATATATTCCCCTTGATGAATAGCCATTCAGCTCAGTGTTTACCCGTGGAATTCAGCCACCTTTTCCACGGAACCTTCAACCCAAGAAAAAAGAATGGTAGCAATGGAAACTGCGTGCGCGAGAAAAAGTCTCTAAAATCCTGCAGGCCCAGCCAGGCGAGGCCTAGAAATCGGGACCATATGAGGTTCGCATATTCATCTATATCTCCCTTCTTTGTAACAGTTGAGGCCGACTTGATCCAATCCGCCATCTCCGTATCGGGTGCTAGGTGCGCTCCGGAAACTCATCGGATGGCATTTCCTCCATGGCCAAGGGTTAGTGATGAGAAGGGCTTCAACCCTGACATCTGATCTGATCGTAGTTAGCTTCACGATAATGGTGATAGGGGAATGTGCTGAGAGCTGAGGATGCTACAGAAGGCGAAAGCGATTCGAAATCTTCCTGGAAGTGAGGGCTCCGTGACTCAACCTCGACTCTATAGACTCTGCAGTGAGATCTGGGGGTTCGTAGGGGACACCACTGACAGGTGTTGAGAATAGTCCCCCAAAACAATGAGAATAAAGTAAGCTGGCCGTATTACAGTATATTTTCTAATCATCTTAGCTGATAAACTCATAAATACATGTAACTCTGGCCCCAGCGAGGTCATTATCCATCGGATCGGAGATCGTCGGCACTCCTGAGGCGATCCATCGACGACTCGTATATGTCGGATCGGTGACCACTTGTAATCCCATTAATGACTATCGAGGATTCATACATAGACACAAGTATATGGAGGTAAGGTGCAGCCTGTAATAGTGCCGTACTTTTGGCACAGTTGGTCTCGTCCAAATTTCGAGCGGGTGAATTGACGGGCAGCTTGCGACATGGTCGTGTGTTCGGCTTCTGTAGTTGATAGTTCTATAGATTGCTGTTGTTTGCTGCTTCAGGTGATTGCGGTATGGCCAAGCCTGACAATGCATCCGGATATCGATTTCTGTGAATAGGGATCATCGGCGTAAGAGGCTCGCTCGATTGGAAAGGATAGTTTAGATCCCAATCAGCGGTTCCCGCTATATATCGAGGTTGTCATAGTTTCAGTACAAAAGGCATGAGCAATTTCGTGGGTACAGTTTATTAATTAAAATTCTCTGGTAGGGGAATTCCTACAGCTAGACCACAAATATATTTACAATCCAAGATACTCCCCCTTCAATGAGGTTCCCTCCATGACCAGAATGGTTTCAACGCTTGGGCGACTCCCTAATGTCAGGGTAAAAGCCATAGGATAGTTTGACAAGGTCTGATCTAGTGATTGAGATTGTCTACAAAGAGGAAAGGCGACTCCTATCGAGTCTTGTTTATTTTTATGTCTACTGGGCACTAGTTACAACTAAAGCCCCATCCCCGAGGGGCCATGGTGACCTTTCAAATATATTTGAATTTGAAATCTATTACGTGAGAGGAAGAACCTAACATCTATGTAGACGTGGCACGGGTAGACGGGCTCTGAAAGCTCATTGCTACCGACATGACCGGCAGTGAAGCCAGAAGCGACAAAAAAAATAAGAAAAAGGATCAATAAATGCCAGAGTTATTGTACCCTGCGCCGCATCCCTATCTTCCACACCCATCTCCTCTCGGGTCAGAAACAATCGTAGCGTGGTCACCTCCCACCCTGTTCATTCTTCGGCAGACTGTAACATCTGCTTGTAGTTAAGAATTGAATAAACTTCTGCCATCCCTTCTCCAATATCATTTCCCTGGCCCCAGGTGGAGCCATCTTATAAATATATTTTGATTTTGATTAAATTTAACGTCGTGCCTGCCACAGCTCTTGACCTTAGCCACGTATTGGACGGCACAGTGTTGTGATCAGGCCCACTTATAGACCACACAACTTGAAATGGCTAGTATTAAGCAAGTGTAAGCGACGGGACAAGCGGTACTGTTTGCCGGTAATGACGAATTCTTCACCTTCCAGTGGTGCCGGTGTAATCGCTCGGTATGCTCTGCATACCTGGGATAGCCAAGAAATATCGCATCCGAATCGAAGTCGATAGCAAACACATGTATATCTCAATTTCTATTAAATTAGGAGGCCTTCTATAGCTGTATAGCTGTAGAGAAGACAATAGAATTATCACAGTGGAGGGAGGTCAGATAGAATAAGAAGCGATAGTGTGTTATTTACAAAATAGTGACGGACAATAACTACAAAGTACAAATTTCCTCCACGCGACTGATCTGCATAAGTAGCGTTATTGACGCGACTCCTAAGCTTGACCTTGACTGGCTCGGCAAGTTCCTACACCAACCAGACACACCTTGTCATTTAACAATTTGACGACTTCTCAATCATGCAGCACTCACCATTATCTTCTGAGCATTTCATAACACGCTTCCAGTCAACATTCAAGCAACAAAAAAGTCTCTCATCTCACAGCATATTCTCATTTGTAGATTGTACTGTAAAGACCCTTCCGTTCTGGCTCCGATCAGAAACAACCACAAAAACATCAAACCCCCCCTTACCACCCTTCACAAGTCGCGTCAAAAACCGACAACTGTAGCCAAACCGACACCAGAATCAAGCCGCATCCCGCGCTCAGCGCGCGCGAGAGCAGCCCTCCCGACTATGGAGGGTCTTACCCAATCTCAGGCGGTAGAAGCCATTCCCTTCTATAATCCAGCTCTTAGCGATTGGGACACACCCGGGAGCAGCCAGCAGCTTGACATGGAGATCGATCCAATTAATTACGACGATCAAATCGAATACGACGACCCCATAGACGACCCATTTTCAGAGCCAGCTCCCGCGGGCCCAATGCAAGACACTCTGACCAAGAGCGTAAACTCTTTGACAGCCCGAGCAAAAGAAGCAGAGACCCTTTTTGGAGGTATTTCTGCACTAATCGACAAGCATAGCAGCGCACCCAACTACGCTACACTACCCGCCAAGCAAGCTGAAGCATTCAAAAGCCTTTGCAATGATTTAGCTAAAGTCGCAGCACGGCATTTCGATGCTTACCTCTGTGACAAGCCAGTGACCGTCACCATCGACGCCGCCACGTCCAACCGCAATGCCCCAAAAACTGCGCAGACCTACGCAAATGCAGCTTCAAGGGCGTCCAATAAGCAATTCGCCGGTCGCCACACTCCAACCCTCCAAACACCCGCTAAAGCGCGGCTTCAGCTCAAGCCCACCCGCACTGATGATCGTTTATTTGTCCGTATCCCGGAAGGTAATACACTCCGAGATCACTCAGCATACGCGATACAATCCCACCTGAAAGCTAAGCTTGGCAATGAGGGTCAGATTCTTACAAATGTGCAGTCAACAAAGACTGGTTTCGCTCTCTGCCCCAAAGACGGAGACTCAGAAAATCTCATGGAAAAGATAAAGTCCGTTAGTTTCTTCGGGGACGCACCAGTTGAGAAAGCAACACCATGGACTTCCTACCGCATAAAAAATGTTCCCCGGACATATGGAGCCCTGGAACACATCAACGAAGAATGGAAGTACTGCCTTAAGCCCGTCACAGCTGAGGCGTTGAAGGATGCCCTAGCCACGGCAGCTGGAGCGGTACCTGTAGCTATTGCGGCTTCTCGCGACAATGATGCTAATCCAACGTCCTCATCGACGACATGGATCGTGCGTTTCCCAGAATCACATCAGCGCCTGCCACGAACCCTCTTCCTCCTTGGCTACCGCACGCAGACAAGAATTCTGCCCAAGCGTCAGATGGCTGTCCAGTGCACCCGGTGCTGGCTCTGGCACAATACACGCACATGTGCCTCCGACCTCAGATGCCGCCTTTGCGGATCCTCCAGACACTCCGAAAAAGACCATGCCAATCAATGCGGCGCTACGGGCCAACACATATGTCCCAACAGATGTATCCACTGTCATGGGCCCCATCCCGCGGACGATGTCAGCTGTCACCTCCGGCCTAAGCCCTCCGGTCCTCCAAAGACCAAGAATCAAGTAACTGCTATCCGCCAGATTAACGCAGACGCTCGCCTACGGAAACAAGCAGAAGCTGGCTGTATCAAGGCTACGGCCAGCCCCAAAACCCCGCGTACTACGGCCGCAACTCCAGCTGAAATAGGCCAAACCCAGCCGGTTTCAGTAAAATCCATCAACCCCTACGAAGTTCTACTCACAGGGGATCAGAGCAACGACCAAGCGCAATCGTAATGACCCCTTTACGGCGCCGCAAACATAACAATTGCCCATTAAAAATAGTATCTGCAAATGTCGGCCGCGGTGCCCAAGCGCACGAGTTAGCTCTCAACGAAGCCAGCCTAGCCTCCGCTGATATTGTCCTAATACAAGAACCGTACATTTACAGCGACCGCGCCAGGCGGATCACCAAACGCCACCCATCCTTTGAGTCCTTCTCACCTACCGACGACTGGACATCTTCACGACCCAGGGTGATGTCCTATGTGCGGAAAAATGCCTGTCTCTGTTCAGAACAGGGTTATACGGCATTCTCAGGCGATATGCTTCTTCTTAAAATTATCTCGTCCTCTGGTAAGTCCATAAGCATTATCAACGTCTACAACGCTCCTGCAGGACCCACCAGCAATAGCGTTCTCGACTCTCTTTACTCTCTCACCCTCCCATTCGAAGGCAATCTGCTTATCTCTGGAGATTTCAACCTACACCACGCCAGATGGCAGCCATCATGGACCCGCAGCCCCTCCCCCGGCGCCGTAAAATTCACAGAATGGGCAGATAAAAATAGTCTCTCTCTTCTATCACCTGCAGATATGGCAACGCATGACCGAGGCAATGTACTCGATTTAGTTCTCGGATCCAGCCCTCTAGTTCAAAAGACAAAGTGCACCCTCGCTCCACACCTGGACACGACGTCAGACCATGCCACAATACTCACTTTAGTAGATTGGGAAGGCTATACTGAACCCCTCCGCAGGCTCAGATTCGACACGTTGGATAAGGATCTTTTCCTCCGTCTCCTATCCATCAATATTGATGGTATTAGTCCAATTCCACTAGCTTCCACCAGGGAGGCGCTGGACAGGTGTGCTATAGAGTTAACAGAAGCTATTCGTACAGCATACACGGGCGCAGCCCGCCGCTCACTAGGCCATGGTAAAGGGAACCCATGGTGGGATATATCATGCAAACAGGCTCGCCAAAGATACAAGAATGTCCGTTGCGGACCCATAACAGAGGAAGGTGTTGCCAGAGAGAGAAAGGAGTATCGGGGCACGATTGCAAGGGCAAAGAAGGCATACTTCACTAACAAGATTGCCGCAGCCAGTACGGGCAAGGACATCTTCGCTCTGACAAAATGGCATAAGTCCACGGGTAACTTCCGATCCACTCCCCTTAAAGATCCTAGGTCTCCAGACCGTCCTCCTGCAACATCGTTGCCAGAAAAAAGGGAAATTCTACTCGGTAATTTACTCACAAACCTGACTGTAGTGGATGATATCCCTTTGGATACCCCGACAGTTGCAAAACGCTCCATTTCGTTCCCACCACTCTGCCAGGACGAAGTTCAGGATTCGATTCTTAGAGCAGGAAATACAGCCCCTGGGGTTGACGAGATCCCGACTGCCATATTGCGTATAGCTTGGCCCCTCATCGGAGAACATATTTTCTCACTCTTCAAAAGCTGTCTCACTCTCGGTCACCATCCTGTCTGCTTCCGACAAGCTGTCTTAATCATGCTTCAGAAGCCAAACAAGGCAGACCTATCTTCTCCTCGCTCATACCGCCCGATAGCACTTCTCTCCGCACTTGGGAAGGGGTTGGAGCGGCTGATAGCCAGACGTATAGCTTGGATTGCGACCCGAAATACGATACTCACCACCCAGCAGTTTGGTGCTCTCCCAGGAAGGTCAGCCGTCGATCTCACCACCTGTCTTACACATGATGTCGAAAGAGCTTTGAGCGAGGGGCGCACGGCTAGCATGCTGACACTCGACGTGAAAGGAGCCTTTGATGCTGTGCTCCCAGGCCGGCTTGTCCGGCGTATGCGGGAGCAAGGCTGGCCAGAGTTCCTTGTCAACTGGGTAGCCTCTTTCGCTACTAACCGTTCAGTACAAATCCGTCTCGATGGCGAGCTAGGTCCTCTCCAGTCAATCAACTGTGGTCTCCCACAAGGCTCCCCTGCCTCACCTATCCTTTTCATGCTCTATATATCCCCTCTGTTCAAGCTGGGAAACGTCTCTAGGAGGTTTGGGTATGCTGACGATATCGCAATTCTTGAGACCCAAAAATCACTTCACGACAATTGCATCTCTTTAAAAATGGCACTGAAAGAAGCTTTAGAATGGGGGATAAAGGAGGGCATCACTTTCGACCCAGCTAAGGCAGAGCTTCAGCATTTTTCACGTAAACGGGCTGATAAGAATCCGGGCAACACCCCGTCGGTCAAGCACGGCAATTTCTCCGTATCTGAGAAAACAAATCGCCCATACACCAGATGGCTGGGAGTATATTTTGACAAAACACTTTCTTTTAAATGGCACGTCCGCATCCTTGCAAATAAAGCTCTAGTGGTGGCAAACGCGCTCCGCAGCCTTGGTAACACACTAAGTGGAGCCCCCCCTAAACTCCTACGCCAAGCAGTCACCGCTTGCGTACTACCTATCGCCTATTATGGAGCTGAAACATGGTGGCCAGGCCTGACACGCGCTATCTCCCCAACTCGGACCGTCTCAAACTTAGTGAAGGGACATCTCTCCCTCCTCCAAAAGGTTGTTAGAACTAGTGCAAGAGCAATTCTTCCAGTCTACCGAACAACACCAGCTAGCGCGCTATATAGAGAAGCAGGTCTTTCCCCTCCAGAAATCGCGCTGGACTCAAAACTTCGTCAAGCATCCCTCCGTATACAACGCCTCGATCCACGGCACCCTCTTCGCCGCCGGAACATTTGGATCCTTAGCCAACAGAGACGTGTCTCACGCCTTTCCAGGTGGGCCCTAAGCTTCCCGCCTACAGAGTATCTGGACCCTCTGGTCAACCCCCCTTGGTTAGCAAAGGAGAGTTGGTTCTCAAGGACTAGACGGGTCACTGCTGCCTCACATCAACTTCCTGAGGGGATCCCCTCACATGACTTAGTTATATATTCCGATGGCAGCCGCCTAGAGTCAGCTTCGGGACCTTGCGTCGGAGGTGGTTTTGTAATCTTCCAAGCAGGCCACATGATCTGCCAGAAAAGAATACCTCTAAGCCCATCACTAGAGATATTTGATGCAGAAGCTGCAGCAGCTTTAAGTGCTGTAGAGACAGCAATAGATCTTACCTCTACACGCTTTGCAAACAACTTATGGGTCCTACTCGATAACCTAGATGTAGCCCGACATCTTCTATCTACTCCGATCTGCTCTTCCCAAGACGTATTCAAAAAATTCGCGTTCAAAGCACAAGAATGGCCAGGCCGCACGCGTCTCCCCCATACTATCCCAGGCGAAGTCCGGGTTCATTGGATCCCAAGCCACTCAGGACACTTAGGCAACGTTCTAGCAGACAAAGCAGCGAAAGATGCTTTGTCCATGCCGTATCCGTCCCCATCTCCACTCACAATTGCCTCGGCAAAAGTTTGGGTCAAGGACATATCTATAAAAGCTCACAAAGAGTATTGGGCAAAGCATGCCCCTCAGTCATATCAAGACTTGGAAATCGAGTATCCTGTGGGCTGCCCCGCAGAGCTATCACTACCTCGACATCATACTGCCCATATATACGCTGCTCGCTCCGGACATGGAGATTTTGCAGCCTATCATAATCGCTTCAACCACAACCCCGCCCACAATACCTGCAGCTGCAACAAACTCAAGTCCCCTGCACATTTCCTAAACTGTAGACTAATCACATCAAGCCCCCTCAAACCACCGAGGGGCTGTTCAGACAAATGGAAGTTCTTTCTTGGGACCCCCACAGGAGCTTCAAAACTTGCACAATGGCTTGAAAAATCACAGTTCTTCACTAAAATTTGTCCCCGGATTCCTCCCGTGACATCGATAAATGTTGCTTAACAGCAGTTCAAAGAAAATTAAAATAAAAGAATGCCCATGTGCTAAATTTTCCTTTCTTCCCTTTCTTTTCCTCTAATTTAATTAAGCATATTGGGAGGATATTCTTCCCACTATGACTGGCTCTCATTCCCTCTAGGAGGCATAAACTTCTGTAGACAGCGTGACGTAATAAGTCATCTGACACCGTATTTCATCTCGGGTCCCTTCTTTTTTGTTTGGAGAAGCTGGGTGCCCCCGGTTCTAGAGCAGTAAGCTCTGGCGTCCTTTTCCAGTCCGGGACTAGTGTATTATAATCATTAGTTAGACGTTAAATAATAAACAAACAAACAAACAAACATTATCTTCTGAGTACTCAACCTCTTTCAAACCACACATCATCTCGCCTCGACGATCGATAAAGGCGTCACCCCAACTGCAAACAAAAGCTAGCCTCAATCATTACCGGCCATTACTCACTACAAATTTACGACGCTACGTATACCCGCAAGGAGGAAATTAAGTCATAATATACAGAGTTGGGGTCTTAGCTTATGGGGGACTGTTACTGTAATGGGGTTATACATCTTGAGGAAGGACAGGCGGCTGAGATGTGGAGTGAGAGGGGAAAGATGTCTCTCAAGATCATGCTGGGACTGATATTTTTAAGGAGTTATCAACCTTGGATTTTTTGTGGGCGCCAAGACCAAGATTTCGGCTAATTAGCCAAGAGGACTTCTTTTGTCGATGAGTCAACGGCACTCCTCAGCGCCCTGGACGGCACGAGAGAAGTCGGGCTAAGCTACCAAACAGCAATCACACTCTGTCAAGACGTTTCTGATATTTCAACACGACCTTCGGGAAGGATTTGGAAGGAGGCTAGAAAGGCAGAGTGTGAATTCTTCGAGGTACCCACAAGTCTGCAGCGCCCAGCTGGCCGGCCTCTTCGAACGCTTCACAAGGGGTACTAGATCTTCGGATTTATTACTAATCTCGGTATTAGAAGAGCCTCGCACCCATTGGTTTTTGCAGTATTTCCCAGCTTCCATACACCCGCAAACGGCCATCGTTTCGTTGACTGGAGAGGGGAGATAATGAAGGGCAAAGGGCTCCTATAAGTGTATGATCGAATGAGGACTTGTGAGGGGCGGTACTATTTGAGGGGAGCTGTATGGGAGGCATAGGAGGGGATAAACTACTGGTATAGGTATCATTGGCCTGTAGGCCAAGAGGTCCTACATGTCCTACATAGTCACAGACTCAGACAGGGCAATAAAATGAATTAATAAAAAAGCGATCCTGTGTCAATGATACGTCATCGGCACACAGCAATAACAACACCAGTATTTCAGCCCTACATGATAATATGATAATATGACGCAGGTATATTTAATGACATAATTGTTGAATGGCTGAATGGTCGGCAGTTATTGCTATTAATGGTATATTTTGTGTACTGTCTTTGTGTATAAATACTCGCTGCTAGACCTCTGTACATGATCAATCTTTTCCACTCTTATTTTCAATAGTCATCAATATAGCAGATCTACAATACATATCCGTCTTCTTCACGTTAGACTTAAAGCGCTATCCTATATACACCCAAGTTAACTGTTACACCCATTGCGACAATTCTTAGATTTCTCAAAACCTCGTTATTACGATACCCAGTCCCTACAGAACTACCCGGCGCTCTTGTGCGCCCTACGGCACAAAGAAGTTACAAAAGAGTCTGACCAGCTGTCCGCCAGAGCAGAGCGCTGCTTCCGCTGCGGCTCTATTGACACAAAGCTACTGAGTGCAAACAGGCCGTGCCAAGGTGCATCAATTGCCATGGTCCACACGCCGCAACTGAGCCTAACTGCATGGCAAGGCCGACGCGGGCTGGTGGGAAGACGGTGCCACGCACAAGGGACCAGCTGTCGGTGATCCACGAGCAGGGTCAAAAAGAAAGGAATGCTTCTATCAGAGAGATGGAAGCAAAGCAGAAAGCCACCGAGGCTACTGCTGAAAACGAAAATATAAACGTTGCTCAATGCCCGTAAGGGACCACAACCCAACCGAGCTCCACACAACAGCAACCACAATCTCGTTCCTCTGTGCTAATTTGGGCAGAGGAGACCCCGCTACGGACATCATTCTGCAATCCGCTTCGGATTCAGAAACCGATGACCTACTTATCCAGGAACCCTGGACCCAACATAAGGACGGCTTCTGTCTCACCAGATCGCACCCCGGATTCGATAGGCATTTGCCTCCCCGTGTCGCTGCCAACTCTTCAAGGCCACGCTCCCTCATCTACACGCGAAAAGGGATCAAGTGCCAACAGCAAGCAATCTGCGAGACATCACCAGATCTTACCGCAGTAACGGTAGAAGGAGTCACATTTGTCTCCGTCTACCGCGCTCCTGGAACAGACCTTTTGCCGCTGCTATCATGGGCTCCATCTGGGCCTACAGTAATTGGCGGAGATTTCAATGCCGTTCACACCGACTGGCAGCCAATGGCCACTAGGCTACACGGCGATGGCCAGGTGCTCACCTAATGGATGTTCGAGCACGGTGTGGACCTATCTTCCGCACCGGGCGTCCCGACCCACGATCTCGGAAACACATTCGACCTCGTTTGGTCTAACGCTGGTGCCCTTGCAGATGTCTCGACAGAGCTTGACTCAACATCGGACCACAGAACTCTTGCAGGAGACGTTCCCCGTCCAAACTCGAAAGCCAGAGCTATTATCAAAACTGGTCAACCAGTACGAGTGACAGACGACGCCCTCGAAGACTTCGCCAAGGTACTAGGTAGGTGGGCCCATGGAATAGGGATGCAGCCTTTGGTCTCAACAAGTGAGGTGGACAACCTTACGGATAAACTGGTTCAAACTATCAGCGATACAATCAGGGCTACCGGAAGACGCGGGAGTGCGAAGAATGGTAGGACAGCACCCTGGTGGACGTTGGAGTGCTCACAGGCCAAACGCGAATATAGGATATTCAGGGACGAAGAGAGCAGAAAGGATTTCCGTCGCATAGTCAGAAGTGCGAAACGCCAGTACTAGCGGCGGAAGTTCTCCGAAGCCACAACTGACGTCGACATGTATCGGATAGCACGTTGGGCAAAGCCGCATTCTACATCTGCTACTCCACCACTCCAAACTCCGGATGGTTTTGTATCGGATCCAGGAAAGCGTGCACTTCTATTGCGCGATCTCCTTCTCGACCGGTTCACCAGCCAAAACGACGTGGACATCAAACACCTCGAGCAAGGACACGGTAACCTTCCGTGGGTCTCCAGCGTCACGGTCGAAGAAGCCAAGTGGGTAATAATGGCCTGCCAAAATAAAGCCCCTGGAGCAGACGCAATTTCTATGCGGCTCCTTGGGACAGCCTGGCCGTCCATTGGTCACGCAGTGAGAGTACTCTTTGAGGGCTCACTTCGACTTAACCACTTCCCAAAGGCATTCAAGCTAGCCGAAGTGATTCTCCTCCCCAAGCCTGGCCGTAATCTCAGTACAGCTAAGGGATGGAGGCCCATCGCACTACTCTTCTCTCTCGGCAAAGGTTTTGAGAGACTAGTCGCAAGGCGAATGGCTTACACCGCCATTTCGTACAAGGCTGTGCCGTAGCAGCTTTTTGGAGCACTCTCCGGCAGATCCGCTAATGACCTCGTCTCATGCATCATTCATGATGTGGAGCATGCGATGAAGAGGCAGAAGAAAGCAGTCCTTGTCACTCTGGACGTACAGGGTGCATTTGACGCTGTACTCCACGGAAGGTTGCTGCAGAGGATGAACAAAGTTGGGTGGCTGAAACCAGCCATCACTTGGATAAAATCTTTCCTGGACAAACGATCCACCCGCGTTAGATACGAGGATGGAGTAACAGAACCAATTCATCTGGAATGCGGACTGCCACAAGGATCGCCTTTATCCCTAATTCTCTTCCTCCTTTACATGGCCGAAGTCGTGAGGGGCAGTAGTTGGAGATTTGGCTATGCAGACGATGTTGCTATCCTCGGCATAGGTTCGACTCCAACCGAAGCTGCAGTAGCTGTCCAGCGAGAAGTCGATGCAGTCCTAGGGTGGGCTGCTGAGAATGCCGTCTCCTTCGACCCAGATTAGGCCGAAGTAGTCTACTTCGTCGGCCCCAGATCCAGGGGACACGATCTTCCGGCTATAAGGGTAGGCACTCGCGATGTACAAGCATCCGACGATATCCGATGGCTCGGAGTACACCTTGATCGCGGTCTAACTTTCGAAAGCCACGTCGCAAAGTGGACCAGCAAAGCAATGCGATTAGTGCAACACTTCCGGCGACTCACTCAGTGTACTCAGGGACCAAGACCCGACTTACTAACCACAGTGATCCGCACGGTAGTCCTGCCAATCGCGATGCACGCAGCGGAATCCTGGTACCCGGGGCCAACCAGGGAAACATATCGGGGTGTCGCGCGAAATTCATTTAAGAGACAGTGCAAAGTTATTGACCAAACTTCTGCCTTAGGAATCCGCGTGGCTCTACCAACCTGGCGCACCATGCCCATCGCAGCCCTGAGAAGGGAGACCGGCGTTCCACCAGCACACATTCTGCTCGAGGAACGCAGGCTCAAGACTGCCGCACGAATCCGGAGACTGGATGATTATCATCCGCTTCGACTTCGGGCCACGGAAAGCACTGACAGCGCTCGTCACCAACTAGGACTAAAGACATGCAACAAAACCAGACTTGGTTTCGACAGAGTGCATGATTCAAGGGTCCAGAGGATGTACCGACTTCTGCCAGAGGCTGAACTACCTCCACTGCTCCGACCTCCGGTCCCCCCTCAGCTAAATCCCTGTTGGAAAAGCAAAAAAGAGGCTGCCAAGTTCACAAGAGAATGGCTGCCTACACTCCCACCCGACTGTCTCTGCGTTTATAGTGATGGTTCCGGGGCGTCCGCTGACAGAGTTTCATGGGCCTTTGTGACCTTTATCAGTGGCAAAGGCATGGCAATCGAGCAAAGCGGCTCAGGCAAAATTACCGATGCGGAGGTCTACGATGCAGAGGTTCATGGAGCTTTGGCTGCTCTAGAAGCAATTACTGCCAGCAATCGAGATCAAGGACGCAGCGCCATCTATTTCCTACTCGACAATTCTGCGGCTGTTAAGACTTTACTCACGGGAAAAACGGGCTCATCATCTTTGCGTATCCTAAAGTTCGTGAAACTGGCCGCGAGATCAACCGCGCCTGTAAAAATAGGATGGATCCCGGGCCAGGAAGGGCTGGCAGGAAATGAAATCGCCGATAAACTCGCTCGAAGAGAGCTTAACTCGCCAAACAACTCTAGGACGACATGTGATTTGATGACCCTCGCCTCATCTGGACGGAAAGCTCGCGAACTGGCCAGGCAGATGTTGACGGACTGGTGGCACACGAATCGCCCCAAACGCTACGCCGATATTGTACTCGAGATGCGGCGCAAGAAACCGCCAGAACTAGCGCTATCGAGAGCGGTCTACGCCTGCTTAATCGCTGCTCGAACTGGGCATGAGGACTTTGCGGCATATCATCGCCGCTTCAACCACACTGACGCAACACTTAACGGCGAGTATGGGAGGGAAAAATCAATTGGTCACCTTGTCCAGTGTCGAAAAGCACTGGCAACTTGTGGGTTAAAAAGTGTAAGACGAAGGGCGCCAGCTCTGAAAATGTTGCTTGGATCAAGTGGATGGCAGCTGTTCAGGGATTACGTCCGGGAGAGCGGGATTTACGCGGAGGCTAGTCGGGGGATGGCAGGGATACCTGTGACTCGGACGTGATATATCGAAAGCCTAGATAATTTGGCATGAAAAGAGGGAATTGGAATCGAGGCTCGGGCGCGTGGTGGCAGAGGCAAAATGACGGAAGGGAGATTGTATATGTTACGGCGGGTGATCTATGGAGTGGCGATCGCCGTCTGCTGTGAGTATCCTAGTAATAACTAGACGAGTAACTAAGAAAGGATATACCTGAGGGTAAATCTGGTGGGTTGACGGAGTTGGCGAGATGCCAGGACGTTAGGACTGTGGGGCGAGAGGTCAAGACAAGCTGTAAGATTTTCTAAGAATATTAGACTATGGAGATATAAGATTTAGAAGCTGAAGAACTCTTTGGGGTAACTCCAGCTTCCTTAAGTACAACTACTACGTGCTAGATTTAGGTGAAGCTTTGAAGGTTATGTCATGGTGAGCCCTTCCAACTCCAATTGTCGGAGTTCTCCCGGAAATCTTCTCATTGAACCTTTTCCCGAGAACTTTCTCCTTGAACCTTCTTCAAGGATGCCTGGCCATAACAGTGTAAGTTTTTCTTTTGTAATGCAGGATTTTGCGTGGAAGCTTTCTTTTGTTTTCAATTCTGGACTGCTAGATTCGTCATGATTCAACACATAGATGCGATTTGGCATGGTTCCGGTCATCTAGGTGGGACGAGGCATTTGTACTGCACGGTAGTTAACCTGATCCGGCCCGACCCCACTCGTGCTCAAGCTCCAGTAGGAGTGCGACGGTAGTTACTTCACCTAGCACGTTAATGAACAAACAAATAGCTGTCCGCCACTCTGCTTTCCAATTTAAATGTAGCAAATTTCCCTTTACCCGGGATTTTATGTCATGGTTCATATCTTGACTCTCCATAAAAGGGTGAAAGCATGTCTAAGCAGCGGTGGGGGGTCTAGTTGTCATAGTAACACAATTGTACAGCAATAGAGAGGACTGGTGTTATTATTGACACTAGCGTCGAGCTAGTCCGAGGAGATCCTTAGAGGGCGCGAGACGTTTTGTTAGATTTCCACATCTTCTCTGCATCCTATCTTGTCTACGTCCCATCTTACGTATCTTGTTTATATCTTGTCCCGTGACTTCTATCTTGTATACTCTCTCGCCCCGTAACACTTTACATCTGAGTTACAAGTAGTTTGACATTATGCTCATAGGCTTACAATGAATTAAGATAACGCTTCGAAGGAAGAAATTGTGAGTCCTTTCATCCAACATTAGTTTATCACCAAGTACCTTCTTTCCTTGTGGGCTCATTGAATTTCACCGTAGAACTTCTTCTGCTCGACTCATTTTCCGAAGGCAAGGGCGCCCTCGGGCGTGCCGAGTATTCATCTGATGCCAGGGTTGGGGTGTCGAGGCCCACCGCGAAGACGGGCACCGTTTAAACCTCTCAGTTCTGGCATTATTCCTCTACCAGGATCAATTCTAAGTTCCTTGTATCTAATGGGGCCTTCCTGAGCACCTTATAAATATTCTTATTTTTATTTATTTATTCATTATAATTAACGTTGTGCCCGCGCACAGCACGTGAGCTCCTCGCGTGCCGGTTAGCCCAGTCTAAATAAAACTACCTGACGTGTTGGCGCCTGGATAGACCCAACAAAGTAAATGAAAGCCAAGATCTTATCATCCTGCGCTTGAAGATTAAATTATTCATGGTTACCGATCTCCCTTCAACTCTCATGTTTTCAGATTGTATTGAATGAAGAATGTGTTGGACTATTTTGGAAATGGGAGTAGAAGGTAACAAATCATCGAAGGGTTGTCTCTCTATTCTCTGGCTATCGAGTATCTAAAATACATAGTTTTCCTCATATGAAACCCTACTAGATAACTCGCTGGCAATAATGCTACCACCGAAACATACCAAACCGTGCTCTGGACAGATAAGATGAGAATATCATCGGAAACATAAATGTAAACCCAATTCAAAGTATGAGTTATGTAAAATCCGAACAAAAAGATATTTTCCTTGATACGCATCACATATCAGCATTAACTTCTCCGACCCGAGTCATGTTATGAGTAAATTCAGGTAAACCTAAAATAACCGTAGCGCAACAGAATAGATTAAATAAACAATATGGAAGGGGGAGCTTAGTTGAATCACATGACTCCCTTTCGTTCAGACTTGTTGTGCTTTTCCAAAGAATTTTGTGAAACGCAGCCAGATACTAAATGCGTAGACTCCCTCCGCGGAAGGGAGAGCCCAAGATATGCTGGGAATAGGATTCTGTGCTCTGTGGAGCCGTGCCTGGTACTGCCCAAGTTGGCAATAGAAAAAGTGGCTAGGGAGCTTTTTTTTCTCCGCATGAGCAGGTAGGAATGGCGTTTTCGTGCTGGAAGCGTCGGTAGTAGTCTGAGAAATCGCCATGTCCGAAACGTGCAGCTAATAGATATCCTGGTGTGCGTCGCCCTAGACAGGCGAGCTCGGCAGTAATCCTAGTATTAGGATAAATTCCTAATTCTTTATATATATATGGACAATTTTCTGCCCAATTAAGTGCAACAGAAGCCTTTATAAATATATATACATCGTGAATTGTGCATCAGACGCGTGATAGCACGTGACTATATGATCCCTGAATTCACATCATCCCTTGACACCTAGAAGATTATCAGTACACCAGTCATCCTCATGAGCCTTCAGTATGCTTCCAAAAGATTCCCTTGGTGTCACTGCCTGCGCTAGCTAGAGTAGGCTACAGGAATCCCTAGGCTTGACAGGCGTCACATTTGAAGAATGATCCTAGCACATTGGAGGTTTCTGGCTGTGAACCTGGGATAGATAATTCGCTTAACTGGTGCATCGTTTCAATTTATCTTTGGATTTAATTTGAGGGGTCATTAATTTTTCTATCTCTGTAAAGCTGTGGTTTGGCTATTAATGGTGTATCCTGGTGATATTGTTGTTATTTTTCTTAATCATTTGTTGCTTGTGGTAGGTTACTTCGGGTTTCATGGCTCATTGTGTCTTCACCTGAATCGAGCAGCGCAAACTTGACGTTGGTTGATTCCATAACCTTATTCTTGGAGGGGATCAATATCCGAAAGATTTCTGTGCTACTTGTGTATCCTACAAACTTGTCATCCAGTGGCCTAGGTAGGGATTTTAAGCCAGGAGGCGGCGAATCCTCGTGAATGGGAACAAATCGGCCCCTACGAAAGGGTTAAAGATTGTGTATTGTAGGTTTATTGCTGTGTAGTTCCTCATGAAGCGTAGTATTTTAGGGTAGCCGTGTGTGAGTTAGGCAATTTTTATGTAGCAAGCAGTGGCTATAGCCTCTGCCTACAGCAAGAGTGCAAGTTTTATTTTTTATGATCGAGCCATTATTGTCAGAGTCTGATTAAAAATCTTTGCAGTTCCGCCCCTCTAATGTTTATATGGTGGAGTTTTTCATGAAAATTTTCTTTCTTTCGAAATAATGTTGATACTGTTTGATAAACAAATTCTTCTGCCTTATCTGTTCTCCATGGTTTAATTTAAGCGCTGAATTGCGTTTATATAAATTGTACCGAGTCAATTATGTGTTGGGCTGCTTCGTCTTTGATTCGCAGGAAGTTGACCCATGAATGTCGGGTATATTCATCAATAAAAGTTATGTAGTAAAATTTTCCACCTAATGAAGAAACGGAGAACTTTCCCGAAAAATCAGAATGGATTAATTCGAATAGTTTTGTAGTATTTTCATTAGTCCGTTACGAAGTGGTGTGTTTTGATTTGGTTTTCTCGTATGGAGGGCAATGGAAATTTGGGGGTGGTGAGGGAAGGTTGGCCTGTGAGTATAGCTTTAAAGGGTTTTTAATGGTGGTTGCTCAGGGATATCCCAATGCCTGATGGAATTCAATATAAGAGAAGAAGCAAGCATTATATTCCTTTAGCTGTATTAAGTGCGCCATAACTCCTGACCTTGCCCACAATACTTCACGCCCATTTTTGTCCCGTAGTGTTATATCTTTTTCTTTGCTTATCAATTTGTAACCTTTACGACTCACAGCGTCTCAAGAAAAAAGTCGTGTCTTTCCAAAAGAAGGTACGAATAGGACATCGGTTAAGATGGTAGAATAGACCTCTTCTTGTCGGTTCCTAGGGTTAAGAAGAATAGTTCCTTTTCCAGTTACATGGACATGGGAATTGTCTGCAACTTTGACACTGTGATTTTTTAGAGGTATCAGTGTTTTAAAATCACGTTTACATCCCGTCATGTGAGCCAATGCGCCAGTATCGAAGATCCATTCTAGATGAGACAAGGATGTCTGAAACTGTGACGCAAATGTCGTATCGTATATTTGATTTTCTGAATCAGCAGTGGCCGACGAGTGGGCGATTTATGCAGCGTTTTTCTTGTATATCTTTTTCTGTTTGTGCGCTTTTAGCTTCCGACACACCTTGAACTTATGTCCCTCGTATTTATACTTGCGACTCTTACACCATGAACATTCTTCAATCTCCTGTCTCGCGACTTGATAAGCCTTGTAATCCAAGTTAGTAGCTTTTCGATTTGACAAAATGTCTAGGAGTTTAGAGGATACTCCGTCGTAAGTGGTGATTTATGTTGTCACGAGGTTATCAATGACGTTTTCTATGGGCTTGGGCAAGGAGGACAGCAGAAAGGCACCTTTTGCATCCTCCAACAAGGTTAGGTCTATGAATGTCTTGGTGAGAGAGGTAGTCAAGTGTAATGAGCGATTCCGGAGGTAGTTCGAGGCATCATCGAAGGTTGTAAGATATTCCGATATATCATCTTCATCACGTAATTTGAGGTCACCGACGGCTTTTAGTAGCGAAATAATGGAACCTGCAGTATGTCGATCCAATCGTGCTTTTGATTGGTCCCATGCCTCTTTTGTCCTTTGGTAGTATAGCATAATGGTGTCCAACGATTTACTAACAGTGTTCAGGAGGAGTCCCCATAGCTAGTTTTTAGCATTTTGCCAATTTTCAAACTCATCTGATCGTGATTCAGATTCGATTAGTGCATTCTTTGTCAAAAATTTAAGCAATCCCATCGCGTCGAAAGTTATCTCTCAGCTGCTAACCCATCTGCGATAGTTTTCACCATGGGTCAGTATCGGAAGTCGGTCGAGTTAAGTGAGATTGGGGCTTGTCCGAAATCTGCCTGAGTTGATGAAAGTGACATTTTGGCTGTGGTTTATGTGCTAACCGGACTATAACCTTTTGAAGTCTCAGTTATCTCATACATGTGACTTGTAAACCTCTACCTTATCTCTTTTACTCTGCAACAAAAATCCAACAGGAACTCCTACATATCGATAGAGCCCTTTTACTCTTAGTAACATATCTAAATCTACAATTCACTATCATCCTATTCTGTCTAAGTGGTTTATTGAATTCTCCCATAATTATCAGTATTTAATTCACAAGGTGACGTCTCCCTATTCATCGCCCTCAGCCTTTTAATAGTACCGACATCAGGACTAAATCCAAAGACCTAGCTATACTTTTCAAGCGTTCGAATAGACCGACTAGCTGGATGCCGCGGACTTATAGGTAACTTAGGGAATCCACATTCTACCTTTCCAGCCTTCTTCCAATAATTTGCCGAAGGTCGTAGTTATGTGCCAGAAAAGTTTAGATAGAGCGTGATTGCTGTATGGTTGCTTAGCCCGAATTTCTTATGCCGTCTAGGGTACTGGGGAGTGCCGTAGGCTTGTCGACAATCGAAGCCCTCTCAGCTAATTGACAGAAACCTCAGTCTTGACCCCAACAAACATTTCAAAGTCGAAAACACCTCAAAAATATCAAACCTATTATTCCCACGAGAGATCTCATCCTCATCTAATTCCACGCCCCAGCCGCCTATCCTACCTCAAGTTGTATATCTCTATCAGAGCATCGGCCCCCCACAAGCCATACCCAAATTTTATATCTCGCGCCTTGATTTTCTCCTTTCTGATATATATGGTATCACAACTCTATAGTGGATATGGCAGATCTTCGAGTAAGCCAAATCCCGTTTGCAATGGGGCAGCCCCTTGATCGGTTGTTGAGGCGAGGTGGTACGTAGTAAGATTTAATTGGAGGAGTCGTACAAGAATTTTGGACCGATGCTGGTGGCAAGCCATTGATTAGAGATATGCGTGTTTGCTTTCGACTTCCATCTAGATGCTGTTGTTGGCTATTCCAGATGTGCAGAGAAAACTTAGCCAATACACCTGCGCCGATGGAAGGTGAAGAATTGGGCCTAGCTAGCTTCACTCATATATTGAACGCGTCAAATCCAACCGTGTAGGCAACCGGGCTACAACGCGCCTAAGCCCTAATCACCTTGCAATTTTACAGTTTTTACAGTCATTTCGTCCTCGCTCAAGCCAAATCGCATAATCTCCTCACCTGATCCAGATGTAGCTTCCTTCATTGGATGCTTAATCTGGTCACTCACCGAGCCCGCCTCCATTTATTCCTTACACTGTAGATTTCTAAATACTCATATCATTCTCATCATCTAAGAATCTTTGAGATTTTATACCCATACGAGCTTGCATCACAATTGCCGTACACCTGATTGTCAGGATCGAAATTAGATCGAAGAGCTTCAGAACTGGAGGTGACATAATTTTCCGCGATCTTAGCGAATTTTGCTACTGATGAATGACTCGGGTTATGCGGAGGAGGAAGGCTGAATAATTGTTGAAATCTAGACATGCCAGACCGAACTGCACGCAGTGCGGAATAGACGAAGACTACTCATCTTGGGTCGCTACCAGATTTGGTGAGGTCTCGATAGGTTCTGAGCCCGGTGCCCTGAACGGATAATACTCGACAATTAATGAGGATTGGATTTTTTTAACTTACACATCCTATCCTCTTTAAGTTCGACTCAGATTTCCATCCTACCACAATGGCCTCAATGGCTGATAAAAAGTTTTCTTCAGATTTCTTTACATCCTTGGTTCCAGATGATAAGCCACTGGGTATCAAGAAATTTGGAAACATTAGACCATTAACTGGTCAAGAAAATTACAACATTTGGTCATCAACAATGTGCCATTTCTGGCGAGGTATGAATCTCTTCGAGCTTGTTGTGGAAGGAGTGATGCCAGCAAAGGATGCCGAAGAAAAAGAGAGGACAGCTTTTCAGACTCTTTCCCACCAAGCAATTGCAATCCTCTTGACGGTAGTATCATCCGAAAATTTGGAGAAAATTGGTCGAACTTGATGACCCGCACTCAATGTGGATGCACTTGACGGATGAGTTCTACAGGGATTCCCCTAAAGCACTTGTCGCCCAGCTAACGAATTTGACATTACTCTCCACCACCTACGACTCATCCATACCTATTTCAAATTTTATCCAGCAATTCGAAACGGAATGGTTACGACTCCAAAAATTGACAAAATCTTCTTCCGACGCCTATCGCCAATCGTTTGCAGCCTTCCTCAGTCATGACAAGGCAAAACGCGACTTTCTTCTTTGTTACCTCTCTAAACACCACGAAAATGTTGTCGACAACCTTTAAACAAAGGATGATCTGACATTTTCAGATGTGATACTTCGACTCTTGGGGCTTGATGAAAGACTACCCTCCACTCAGACTGCTCTCTTTACATCTGAAAACAGCAGTAAAAGGGTCCCATTCATCAAAACCCCAACAGCACCACAATCAAAAACCAAAGAATGTACCTGGTGTAAGAAACATTACCCATCACACTACACTGGTCACTTATGAAATGATTGTTTTAAATTGAAGAATCACAAGGGGAAGGAAAAGAAGAAGACAACAAGCGCTCGAAAAGAAGCTCACGCTTCAGTTACAGAAGAAAATATGGTCAGGCTACACCCATTCTACCTTGAAAATTGCGCAACTTCTCAAATGTGTCCTTATCCAGAACGTTTCGAGAATATTCCGATTTGTACCGGACATGTAATATCAAGTTCTGGTCAAAATATACCTGTTTATGGAAAGGGCACAGTGGTAATAAATTGCGAGTTATATGATGGTTCTGTTTCTCCTTGCCGTCTTTCTGACGTCCTGTTCGTTCCGAAATTGAGTTGTCCTTTATTTTCATGGAGAGAAGTGAGATCTAAAGGTTATAAATTAATTGATAATGGAAAAATAATGCAAATTTCATAGGGTGAAAAAGTGTGGCTAGAAGCTAAATTTAACGGCTCTTTACCTCACATACCAGAAGTCACTGACTTTGCTTGTTTAACATGCGAATTTTGGCATGAAGCTCTCTGTCATTCTGCACCATCATCCATTCAGAAGACAGAGAAGCTCATCCATGGTGACAATGTGATACCAAATCGGCCCAAAGATTTTTTCTGTCAAGCTTGCGCAATGTCCAAATCGATACATACTACTCCGAAAGCTACCTCTAGTCGAGCAAAGAATAAAGGGGAATACATACACTCTGACCTCTGTGGCCCCTTCCCAATTTTATCCTATGGTAATTCCCATTATTATATCAGCTTCGTAGACGATGCCACTCGCTATTCAACTGTTTGCCTTCTCAAAACAAAGTCGGAAGCTACTCAAGCTGTCATTGACTACATATTAAACTTGGAGAAACAAAATGATTGTAATGTGAAGCATTTCAGAACTGACAATGGTGGTGAATACTTGAAAGACTAATTTACAAAATTCTTTGCTCAGAAGGGGATAGAGCATGACCTAACCCCCCCTATTCCCCTGAGTCTAACGGTGTTGCTGAACGTCTGAATCGATCTATCGGCGAAGGAATACGCGCAATGCTTTCTAACATTGAAAACAAACGACTATGGGCCGAAGCAGTTAAAACTTATGTTTATGTCAAAAACCGTCAATGTCACAACGCTGTTAATGGGCAGACGCCTTATGAGGCTTTCCACGGGGTTAAGCCCTCCATTTCGCACCTCCAGCCCTTTGGACGAGAATGTTTTGTTCACATCCACAAGGCTAAACGCCCTGCTGGAAGCAAACTTCTCCCAAGAGCTGAGAAGGGCATATTTGTCGGGTACACAAAAGTTTACCACCTCTACCGTATCTTCACCCCCGAAAAAAATCAAGTTGCGGTTTCAGCTGATGTCAAATTTTCGAACCTTTTAACAGAAAAAACATACACTGAACCAGTACTTGTAGAATTAAGACTTTCAGGAACTGAATCCACCTTTCAACCTTCCATCAATAAGGATAAAGCTTGGATCAACCCGAAACAAAATGGATCTGAAGAACGCAACTCTCTTCTGCCATCAGACGCCGATCATACTGCCGAACTTCAACCAAACCAACCTCCATCTGATCTAATAGGTCCACAACCTAACCCTTCACAAGAATCAACATCTTCAACTAGACCCAGAAATTCTCTGAGGCTTTCACAAGAAAATGCAACCATTATAACTCGCTCCGGACGTCAAGTACAACCTCGGGCACTCAACAATATGATATTAGGGGACTGGTGGAAAGCGAAAGCTAGATCCACAAACCAACTTGTTGAACCTTAAGATTTGTCTGACGATCTTCAACCAGATGAAGCAATGATTAGCATATTAGAAGTTACTGAACCAAAATCTTATGGAGAAGCTACAAGATCTCACCACTGGGATAATTGGAAGAAAGCTTTTGATGATGAAATTTCCTCGCTTCAAGAAAATAACGTCTGGGATCTAGTTCCAAGACTAAAGGGAAGAAAAGTTGTTGGTGGTAAATGGGTTTGTAAAGTGAAGGGGAATGCTCAAGGAGAGCTCGAACGTTTCAAGGCAAGGTATGTCGCCAAAGGATTTTCCCAAACTTATGGACCCGATTACGACGAAACCTTTGCTCCTGTTGTTCGTTACGACTCTCTGCGACTTCTATTGGCTATTTCGGCTTTTAAAGGCTGGAAACCACGGCAGCTTGATATAAAAACGGCATTTCTATATGGCATCTTGAACGAAGAGATTTATATGGAACTTCCTGAAGGGTACAGGATAGAAAACCATGTTGCACGGTTAAAACGATGTATTTACGGCTTGAAGCAATCACCACGGGAATGGTATTTTAGGTTGGTCGAATACCTTCAACCTTTTGGTCTTGCTTCTACCTTATTTAATCCCTGTGTTCTTATCCACAGCTCAGGTGACTTGATTATTGCAATTTATGTTGACGATATAATTCTCTTTGGAGAACAAGTTAATTTGATGGAAAACACAGTCAACAAGCTTAAATCAGAGTTTCATGTTAACGATATGGGACTTCTTAATTGGCTCCTTGGAATACAAATTGAATATAATAATGCAGGTATCACTCTTTCTCAATCTTCATACATTGAGAGAGTCCTCACACGATTTTCTATGCAAGATTGCAACCTAGTGACCACTTCTATTGAGCAAAACCACCAGCTTATGGCTACAACTGACAACACTAGGGTCAATGCTACTCTCTATCAGCAAATCATTGGATCTATCATGTATTTAATCACTGGGACTAGACCTGACCTTGCATACACAATAACACACCTCTCACAGTTTATTTCGAATCCCTCTACTTCTCATTATAATGCAGCAAAGCGCGTTTTACGATATCTTAAAGGAACAAAGGATCAAAAGCTTCTCTATAGGTTTGATTCTAACTTGGTACTTAATGGATTTTGTGACGCATCGTACGGAAATTGTCTTGACACTCGAAGAAGCTTTTCTGGATATATTTTTCAACTTGGTAGCTCTACTATCTGCTGGCGCTCTCGCAAACAAAGTACTGTCGCTCACTCCACTTGCGAAGCTGAGTATATGGCGCCAACTCTTGCGACTAAACACTTCATCTGGCTTTTACGTGGACTACATCAACTTGTTAATGAAAATATTCCTGCAGCTCTATCAACCGATAACAATGCCGCTATTAATCTCGCTCATAATCCAAAGCTAAACGACGCTTCTAAACACATTGATATTGCCTACCATTTTACGAGAGAGAAGATAGAAGATGGCTCACTTACACTACTACATGTTGCATCAGAAAATAATCTCGCTGACATATGTACGAAAGGAGTTCCTGGACCGAGACTCAGACACTTATGTACCTGTATATTCGGCACAAAGTGAGGAGGGATGTTGAAATCTAGACATGCCAGACCGAACTGCACGCAGTGCGGAGTAGACGAAGACTACTCATCTTCGATCGCTACCAGCTTTGGTGAGGTCTCGGTTGGTGATGATCTCGGTGGTGTGAATGTTATTCCATCACGTAATCAGAACACAATGTTTCTACCTAAGCGAGGTAGAACATAGATAGACAATTAGATGTAGATTAAACACTAACACTTTTAACTACCGAAATATAAGTTCAGTAAAACCAAAATCTCACTGATCCTAACCTTTTATCTCTGATCCTTAAATCCCCAATATCTTACGATTCGTACAGTATTGACTTAATGGTCAACGTTCACTTCTATCATTCCAGATACCCCCTAGAACTTTAATACTTTTCAGTGGTGTCCTCTACGAACCTGGGAGTGAAATATTCTCCTAGTGCCGAGATTCAGTCACGGAAAAGGGTGGGATGAATTTTATTTGATGAATCTTAGACTTGAAGGAGTTGCACTCGATATTTTGGTCCAAATATCAGTCGGCAGAGATTTCACAGCCGGAATAAAGTCGAACAAAAACTCATCACCACCAACATATGATTTTCAAATGGATTTAGATCGGTCAGGGTGCGGTATTCAAACATCCGACATCTCTCAAACTCCTTTTATATTTGCGACGAAGCATTTCTCAGTCGATCTTATACCTGCGACCCACTTCCATACTCGTCCGATCACCTATCTATACACGCCCTAATGAGGAAAGTCATGATGGAAACAGGACTTGTGCAAAGGAGGAATAAAAGGGAAGATACACCGAGGGGATGACACAAATCCCCAATGACGACAACAACTCATCCGTACGATATGAAGGTGCAAGGCTAGAGCAACGATGAAATCTTGGTCGGCGTTTATATCTCGGAGTCAATGATAATGTTAAGGTCTCGGGCGCGTGGTGGCCGAGGCTGAGGAGGAATTTGCGCTTCGGCGCGCCAAAAGGGTGTTCTCTGGATGGTTGGGCTTGACATGATTCAACACATGGGTGAAGTCTGGGGTGGTCCGGTCATTTAGGTGGGACGAGGCACTTGTACTTTACGGTAGTTAAACTGATCCGGTCCGGCCCCACCCGTGCTTAAGCTCCAGTAGGAGTGCAACATGAATTACTATACATAGCACGTTAATGAACAGAACAGAACAGAACAGAAGTCGGGGTTGTGCGTCTAGCGCACTTATGGTCTGGTTAAGTAAGGAAATATGTACAGTGGGCAAATTTTTTTTGAATAACCGTAACATGTAGATGGTGTCTTACTGTGCAATAAAATTAGGGAATTAATATAATGGTGAAACAAACTACAGTGGATTATAAATGGTCTGAATGGTTGATAGCGGTGTAAGTAACAACACTGTGAATTTAAAACTAAGCCGTCTTTTGTTTTGTTGTTTTATTTAACATCAGACTAGCTCTCTAACTGAATCGGTTATTTTCTTCTAATTTAACGGAGTGCTTCCTCACAACAAAACCTTGACGCGACGAAATCGAATTTCTTTGGTTTGTTTGTTATTTCACGTCGTGCCAGCGCGCAACACATTTCACAAGGTCACAAGCCGGTTAGCACAGTCTAGGAAAACTACCCGACGTGCCGACGCTCCCAAGATCCCGACATATACTAAGTGGGCCCAGACGCGACTAAATCTTATTAGTACTTTGAAATCATTCGGCGCGCTCTGTAACGTGAGATAATTTACACCCATAGATTCCACGCTCAGCTTCCTGTATTGATCACAGTAACGAGGAATTCTGGAAAGAATTACAGGCTCTTGTATGAAAATAATGCTCTCATCATGGCCCGATATCCAACCAGGCTACCCAGAGATGAAACTGGAATTTCGACAAATAAAAAGCCCGTGATTTCTGGAAGAATAACACGCAGCCAGAGTGTGAATGTCGAAGATAAAAGCTTTCCACCAACAAAAAAGCACACTAAAAGACTTGTTAAACCCAAAATGAAGACTTGTCTAGGTACAGCGATAGTAGCCTCCGATGAGAACTTACGCGTCGGGAGTACATGTCTATCAAATACTAGCATTACAGGTTTGATTGTCTATCTGATCATGACAATACACTTACTCATCTCATAATAGGGGTTAAAGAAAATTGTCAAGATCAGAGTAATAAAGATCTAGTATTTGAACAAGAACTAGCTCATGGTTACCCCAATGAAGCTGAAATAATATGCGATTCCACTTGCGATCGAAAGTCATCTATTGAGCATTCTGATACTGAGAAAAATCTAAATACCCAGAACCAGTATTTAGAGATTAATGCTGGGAATATGATCGATTATCTAAATCTTCTGATGCTCGAAACATACCGAATGCTTGAATTGATTGCACCCAAGGATTTTTTAGAACAGGACTACTATGATCTGATCAGAGATTTACAGATTTCAGATTCATTGCGAGCAAGACAATTCAAGTTATACAAGCGGAGATTTGACCATAATCTACAAGTTTATCTTACGGACTCATATGCCGGCCCTCAATACATGGAGATCAAACAAATTGTCCGAGCACTACTCGAAACTGAGGAGGCCATAGAGAGCTCATATCGGCCCGATGCTGTATTCTACGCATCAAACATTGTAATTTTGCTGAAGGAAATTTTGATCATCAATCGGGGAGATCAATCTAGCAATAATCTTACAAGAAAATTGTTCTCTTATTTCCCAAGACCCTTTATTAATGAGTTTCAAGTCGACTTCAAATATGGAAACAGTGCGCTGGAAAATGAAACGTTTGACCTCGGCCTAGAAATTAAAACACAGAACTTCTTGACTGATCTCAAATCACAGCATGTTGACTTACACCTTGATGATATCCTTCAGGAATTGAAAGAACACTTCTTTTGTCAGCCACTGAATTATTCACTCAGATTTCAAGATTTTATCGAAGAGGGCAGCTTGAAATCTATCTTGTGTGGACGTCCCAACTCTCTTCAACAGTCAGAAAAAATAAAATCTAGATTATGCCTTATTTATTCTCACTTAAATTGCAAAGAAGTCATAATGGAGTCAACTAACTACGTTGACCTTGATTGTTTAGAAAAGAAATTTCCATGGGATCGATTTCTCATTATGCTAGTCCAATGGAGCCGTTTGCGCACAAACGAGCTACTAATTAGCATTCAGAGGCAAGGCGGAATTGACAACATCACTTCACAGCTGTCTGAAAAAATGCAAAGTCATTATTCGCCTCTCCCGGAATATTTACAGTCAAAAGGATTAGGTGCAGGTGGAATAGTTTCGTTAACACATAGGCTGTATGATGGAAGGTATGTTTCATACTCACTGCTGTCAAAATTTTTGTGAGATTAAAGTTGTACTAACGATACAAAAGTCTACTCAGTAAGAAAAATATTCGGAGACTACGTGGAATGAAAAGAATGTCCAACTCAAACTTGGTCGAACAGAAACAGAAGCCCAATGATGAATCGCTTCTGTTAAGCGGCTCAGATAATCGGTTGCGTACAGAGGATCCAGAACTCCCTCAAACTGGAGATTCATCGAGAGAGAGTAGTGAAAACTTGTTTTGTGAAGAAACTGTAACCAAAGATGAGGTAGTTTCGGATGTTGAAGTCAAGGTTGAGGATGTAGATAACGTCCATGTTGACGAATTGGCAGGGCTTAACGGAGGAGAGGAAAATTTCTCTTCAAAGAATGATCCTAGTAACGCCTATGTACTTCAGCAGTATTGCAACGATAGTACTAAGGATCGCTCTGTAGATATAGCCGAAAACTCGCCTAGCATAGAACAGCATCATCCAACAACTTCAGAATCTACAATCAAAAAAATTCAGCCTGAAATCTGCCATTTGTCAGACCGTCAGCACAAAGAGCGAGGATCAAGTGCTGAAAGTATAGAAACTGCTTTCGAGGAAGACAAACGAGATCACAATCTTGGCTCAAGACCCCAAAAAAGACTGAATCATCCGGAAATTTCGGCTCAAGGCAACTCATTACCTTCAAAAAGAATCCAAATAAGTAATGAGAGAACTAACTATAATTCCCTAGAAAGTAGCGAGTATGAAGATGAAATTGAATCACCCAAGGCCACAATGATAAATACCGTAACCAGGGGGATCACGGTCCGACCTCGAACAACATCATCTGGTGTACAGACCCGGACTCCATGGTCCCATGATGATGAACAGCTGCTGCGAGAAGGTATTGAGACTTACGGCTGTCGTTGGAGTTATTTATCAACTATCTTGGAAGGCTGGGACAGGAGACGCGATCAAGTCGCTCTGAAGGACAAAGCGCGGAATATGAAAGTCAGTTATGTTAAGTAAGTCTAATTATGTTTGTCATGGAGTACATTATTAGGAGCTAAATAATCCAATAATAGGGCTGGTGTGCCACTTCCAGCAAACTTTGATAAAGTACGACTGGGAAAGAAAGAGGTTGCTTCTATAAGGAACGTTATTCCCGATTACGATCCTGAGAATTGAATATGGCGACTAGCTTCAACACCACGGACATAACCCTGGCTTAAATCGAAGTTGCTCACGCTTGGTCCGTATTAGGGCTTGGTTGAAGCAGATAAGTAAGTTAAGTATCCTGGAGAAATAAGTATCTCATCATATTTTAAGAGGATCACCGTCCTCGCCATTATTTGGAATCAGGCTACACCTCTTTCATAAGATGAGTATCAGTTAGTAAATATCTTCGCGACTGGAGACATTTAAAGAAACTGCGAATCGAAATAGACCAACACTTTGTAGGCTCTTGTGCACACAAAATCCTCAACACAACAATAGTAGATTTAATCGATAGGGTCGACACAAACTGGGCAATATTTTTCAACTCCAATCAATTAACGTGTATGGCACGAGCTCCTTGGTCTACATGGTTTCTACAATTCTCACACAACAACTAGTAGTGCTGGGTCATGAAATTTGTACACTTTCAAAAATGTCAAAAATATAGATCAAAAGTCCTAGCTCGACCTTTATTCCTGAAATCAACGGGCAGCACCGAAGGGTAACCCAATAGAGCATCTCAGGATAAAGGTTCAATAGTAAGTAGGTGATGACATCATCCAGTCCAGGATTACATAAAATACCAGCTTTGCAGATACCTAACGGACAAACCACATCAAAATCAGCCGTAATTGTCTTAAGGTTAGCATTTTCTTGCATATGGCATTAAAAGCTGAATATATGCCGATCAATATCGCTAAACTTCGGAAAATTTCAGGTCACGTCGGTTGGAATCTGGAAACGATGAAATGTTGCTGAGGACGAAACTTGAACAGAGTCGAAAGCAACTAAGATGAAAAAATACAGGAAATGGAACGCCATTTCACAGAGAGACCTCATTATTGTCTTTCTATACAACAATCTGATAATGTTGCAATAATCCACTTATTTTACGGCTTGAGCAGCTCTTTGCTTAGGAGTATACCTAAGCGAAATATGGAGGTTTCTGTGGTAATACCGCATGAGAAGAGATAAGCGAATCTGGATAAAACGGTGCTACTAGCCAGAAGGTTGAAGTGAATTTACGACGTGGTGACTCCTGGTAATGCGTAACCAGGTGGCAAGTAATTGATCGATATAGAGTCACCAGTAAGCAGCTGTACGAAGTTAATCAGGCATTATAAGTACCTGTCAGAAGTAGCCTAAGTTCTCTTTTCTCCTCATATAGCTAAATAAATTGACTGAATTAGCAGAAAATCGGTTCATGTCATAAAAAGGCTGTTGCGAAAGAATACTATCCTAATTTAACAACTTCTTGTGAAATGCTACAACAACATGATGATGTAATGATATGATGTCCAAATACTGTTTTGTACATACAAGAGAAAATAACTAATCCTGGAGGTAAGGTCGTGCAAAGCTCCTAACTATTGGTAAATTCTTAACGCTTGGTTTCTGACGCCCACATGGTGTTGGACTATTTTGTAAATGGGAGTAGAAGTTAACAAACAATCGAAGGGTTGCTTCTCTATTCTCTGGCTATCGAATATCTAAAATACATAGTTTCTCCTCATTTGAAACCCTACTAGATAACTCGCTAGCAATAATGCTACCACCAAAACATGCCAAATTGTACTCAGGACAGATAAGATTTTTATGTCATCGGAAATATGATTATGAACCCTATTCAAAGTATCAGTCATGTAAAATCGGAACAAAAAGATATTTTCCTTGATGCGCATCATGTATCAGTATAAACTTCTTCGCCATGAGTCATGTTATGAGTCAATTCAGGTAAACCTAGAATGACCGTAGCTCATTATATGATAAAAAATCATGAGTTTAGCTGTTCAAGGAGTCCACGCTCAGCTAACATGGGTCTTAATTTCTTGCTTAGGACTTGTTAATTAAGGCCGTAATTTATTAGTCTCCTAAACATTCAACCTTCAACTCATTAGGACCAAGCGCAGCCCTTAATATCTTTTGAATTTTTTGGCCAAATTTAGACAGATGTTACAATAGCTATAACGAACTGGATATTTTCTATTCGGATTCTCAGTCTTTTTTTTTTTTTTTTTATATTACATTTGGTCCTAAGCTAACGCTATCTTTTCCACATTGGGTCAAGGACCGGTGGAGCCGGCAAGGATCACTGCGTACAGGCCCAACTCATTCCAACCGCATGAACTTCTACTGAGATTGTAGAAGTTAACAGCAAAACTAAAATCAAAAACATAAATCAAAAACTGAAATCAAATTTGGAAGAAATACTGTTTGGTCCGGATCCCGGGATTCTCAGTCTTGTTGGTTCAATAATCAGACACGAGTCATGTAAAATATCCTTGAAAAATATAATTACGACAAAACACTCAAATTCTATCACCTTTTAACATTTATTCAACACATTTGATGGGTCAAATTTGGAGATTACTTGATAAATAATCATTATTTTCTATCAACCAATAAGACAAATACAGAGATAGTGAAAGTTATGGCATACCAAGAGTGGGCAAAATCCTGGGCCAAGCAGAAATAAACTCAGAATCCTCGACAGTTAGCAACTGCAGATTCCGAAACTTGGAGAGCAGCCAAATTTTACCAAAGTAGAAAGTCTGCACAGCAAAAACTGAGTTTTCAAGGCTCACCATTCTTCCTACATCGTAACCTGACAAGCGCCCAAAGAAGTTTGGCAATGCAAATACGAAGTGAGCACATTGGTCTCAATTCTTATCTGTACCGAAGGAAAGTCCCCGGAGTGATTAATCCAAAATGTCAGTGTGGATATCAGTCTCAAAATGTCAAACGTGTGGTCTTGGCGTGTCCTCAGTGGGCAACAGGAAGAGGAAAGGTGCTTCGAAAAGCAAAATATAGGTCATCTGCGGCAATGATGAACAGCCCAGATGACATAGAGAGAATTATAAAATGAATACTGGCAAAAGGCTGGTTTGAACAATTCCAGCTTGCAGGAGAAGTAGAAATAGCATTGGACGAAAGGATGAGACGATGTGGACAAAGATAAGACGGATTTCACACTGTATAAACAGTGTAATCGCACTTCCGGTAGGAAACCTAAGAAAAAATAGACACGAGACAGACAGTTGTAGGGGGTTTTTACCGAATTTGGTTTCCTCCTGTGTAAATATTATAGCTAGTTATACCTGAACGGGCTAAATGAAATCAAATCAAATAGAGATAGACTGGTCTCATAATCTGTTAAGGTAAAAATTCAGTATTTTATTTTTACTATACTCAGGGATGCTAGACGGGATTTCTGTATATAAAAATGAGGCTGGATGGTGCAGTGGTACACCATCCAGCACGTTTTCCCAGGTAGATACTAGGTAGATCGAACACCTACCCCATTCGAGACAGAAGAAAGCTGGTTCATACCCAGTAAAACCCACACATCACTCTCTCTCGCGGTGATATTGTACTCGTGGGATGATAAAAATACACTCCGATGGCCACAGGTTTTCACGCTTCCACCCTGCGGTAGGTGTGCACGGAAGAGGTTGCACGTTGTAAGGGTTAACCTCGAGTGGTATCTGCAAGTGAAATCCGAGTATGAGTGATCAAAACTTCAAATTAAGTCATCCTACTTAAAGTACATATCTTCCGATAAAAACCTGCAAGGGCCTCAAGCCGCCATATCATAAATTATTCACCTATATGTACAAATGCCAAGACGCTAGCTAGCCTCATGTAACTGGCACTGAAGATTTTATGTTGATTATTAACAACTTTGAAGACAGTGGAGCACTTCATCTTCATCCAGGGAGACAGGTATGGGGATCGCTTGTGGTGGGCAAGTTGGGGTGCCCAGGGGAACATCTTGTTGACTAACTTTACGGGCAAGTTTCGTGCGAAAGAATATACCTGCGCGCTCGCTAGGGCTGTTTTATGTGACACCTGTAAATTGGATTGGATAGGGAAGCAAAGTGGCTGGATAATTTACGCCATCCAACAACTTTATGGGCCCCCTGATTCGATGAATCTTATCAGTTTTGAGCGCTCAAATTCACGTTTGACTTGTCTAATAGATTTTCGGAAATTTTGGTGAGCCTCAGAAGTGAGATCCAGATCATAGCTATGGCTAGCTTCCAGATACCGACGACGATGTTCAGAGCATTCTTCGTTCCAGAAATCTTTACACGGGATGCATGGAGGCCAGGGAGGGTTAACAACTGGTAGGATGGCCGAGAGAGTTGCGACGCCTGATGAAGTCACCGTATCAAGAAGCTGGGGGGTTGGGTCTCGAAAGGAAAGGCTATGAGGTGAGGGCCTACGTTGTAAAGGTAAGAGCTTACGGAGGTTAATTGGCAGAAGGTTTACGGATGATCATTGACGAATCAATTTGAACTGCTAATATATTAGGTATTTAGAACTATGAGGTTCTACGAGATAAAAAGCGATAATTATATACATATTTGAGGTAGCTAGAATCTCGCCTTATTTTCCCAAAACAGTATCACGAAATATTCTAGTCTCCTCCATCTGGCAGTATAATCTAGAAACGCTTTCCATACAGTGCTCTATTGTTCCTCTACTCATCATGGAGCCGCCTGGAAAGTTTTTCTTTCACCCCCAGTGATCATACTCTTGTGCATCGTAATCCTGGCCGTTACCAACACAGCACAACTTCGGCATAACCCGCCACCACGGAGAATTCTGCCACCTTTGCCGGTGCATTTGCTGCCTTGGGCCGAGGGGGTACTCTGAACACCTGTCAGTGGTGTCCCTACGAATCTCCAGCTCTCACTGTAGGGTCTGCAAAGCCGAGATTGAATAACAAAGTCCTCACTTCGACGAGGATTCCCAATCGCTTACGCCGTCTGTATCGTCTTCATCTCTCAACACATTCCCCTATCACCATTATCATGAAGCTAACCGTGATCAGATCAGATGGTAGAGTTGAAGCCCTTCTTATCACAAACCCTTGATCATGGAGGAAAAGCCATCCGATGAATTTCCGGAGCGTACCCAGCACTCGATACGGAGACGGTGGATTGGATCAAGTCGACCTCGAATGTTACAAAGAAGGGAGATGTAGCTGGATGTGCGCGCCTATGTAACCAGATCTACGGGATTTTCGAGAATATTTCTCGCGCACGCAGTTTCAATTGCTATTATTTTTATTTTTTTGGGTAGAAGGTTCCGTGGCCCAAGGTGACCGAATTCCACGGGTAAATACTAAGCTGAACAGCTAATCATCACGGAAAATGTATCAATGATATTTCAAGGATCAAGAGAGGCAAGGAGCCCTGTACAAGGTGTGACCTGGGCCAGAGGGGAGCTTAATGTGCTAGATAGTCATAGGCTCAAGCAGTACAATAAACACATCATACAATTAAATATGTTTGTTCAGTGTATCACTTGCCATGATGTTCCACGCTAAAACATTATGACGATAGAAAACAGCCCCATAGAATCATATCGTAATAACGAGTCCGCTCTGTAATTTAAGCGCTGCACGGCGAAACTCTCACACGAAAGATATCTGATAGCGCGGATCGGGCCTTCTCCAGTGTAAAGGAAAATCGTTTAGTAGCAGAGGAAGCGCCGAGAAGAGATTCAAGGTTACCCCGAACACGACAGTCGCATTTCAATTAGAAACCATTCAAGATCAATTATTTAACCGAGAGAAACTTGTGATCGAGATGGCGTCGAGTCACGAGAGAAGTACCCGCTGCTACGCGCATCTTTGTAACAACGTATGTCTCATATCTTGATTACTCACACTCCTCTCCCACGAACGAAAAAAGGGAGGTTGTATTTAGAGTGGGTGAGCCTTTCTCGAACGTTGCAGTTGTCCCGCTCAATGCAGCCCGAAAATCGGTGGTCGAATGTTCCCGCGCGCATTGCGAGACTTGGCAAATCCAAGTACATGGTGATGGGCGCCAGCGCTGCGAGAAAACCACAATCATTGTTTCAGGATCGGCTCAAGATATTAGGGGTATCCGGCCAATCATTAACTGTTTGACGCGTTTTTGAACGAGAGCCAACTGCGGGCCCCGGTCCGGCGCAAGGAGGGGTCTTATTCGGAATAAGATGGGCGAGTCAGAGTCAATAAACATATGCTACCTTGCGTGCCGGGCCCGAAAATAGCCCCCTCTGCAAGGTCCTTCTGGCTATGCGTTTATCCCCAAATGGTTCTGCGGGCAATTACTGGTTCCCTGAATGACTCAGCACGAATAATCACTTCCCGACATTGTGATTCAGATTCTTCTTGTCCAAACAACCAGAACTACCAAAGCTATCAGTGCCTCAGACCGATCGGCGTATACCATACGAGACGAACAGGCAAATCATATAAGTAGTATAGCGTGTTGCTGAATTGATGATGGTGGTTCATTCTCTTGCACTTCTTGCCCGACATTCCTTACTGTTTTTCGCTTTATTTCATCGCTAGTGGCTTGGACCATTATGATCCCTCACTCTTTACATTCGTTTCTCGTATTATTCCTATTGAAATCAGCCTTCTACTCACTATCAGCCTATGCTAGTCCTGTAGACTCTCCGGCTCCACCTGTAGATCCTCCATCCCCGGCTCCTGTAGATCCCGTTCCTGCAGGGCCTGCGGCTCCTGGTCCTACTGACCCTCTGGCCGATACGATTCCGCCGTTTGCCCTAGATTTCGGTGAGTGCTGAGGTCCCAACCGTACCATATCATTACTAATTTTCTACGCCCAGCCCCATTAGTTTGGCTCGATAAGAAAGAAACTTTTTTCCCATCAGATATTGAAACCCATATATCCAATACCAGTCCCTTCATTGACTTGAAAATCGTGGAAACGCCCCTGCCACCTCTGAGCACGGCCAACCTCGACGTTTTGAATCCACTAAACACGGACACGCAACATGTTTTTCTGACCACCAAAGTACCAGTCCAAGACAGTCCCAAGTGGTTGGAGGGAGTTGCACCAGACCAAGATGGCAAGTCAAAGGATGCAACGACATGTGTGACCATTATCAGTAATCGCGGCAATGGAACGGTAGATGTATTCTACATGTATTTCTACTCGTTCAACAAAGGAACCGACGTCCTCTTTCATGAACTGGGAAATCATGTCGGGGATTGGGAGCACAATATGATTCGCTTTCAAAACGGTGAGCCTGACGGTATTTGGTTCAGTCAGCATAGCAATGGCCAGGCATTTCGCTACCAGGCCGTAGAGAAGCAGGGAAAACGACCCGTCGTCTATTCTGCTCGCGGCTCGCACGCCAATTATGCCATCGATGGCAATCACGACCATTCTATCCCCAATATCAATCTGCCTGCTGGTCCTGTCACCGATCGCACTAGTCAGGGTACACTTTGGGACCCAGTCAAAAGCTCGTTTTTCTATACGTATGATGGTGCCACCAATTCAATTGCACCTCTAAACAACAGTCCCCTTGGATTCATGAAATACAACGGCCTATGGGGTAATACAGATATGCCAAAAGACGATCCGGCCCAAGAGTCCCTCTTCGGCTTCCCCAAGTTTGTCGGAGGTCCTTCGGGTCCGATGGATAAACGACTAAACCGTATTAACGTGTGTCTGAATGATGATAAGTCGTGCAAGGTCCGCGACAAATTGGCTGCCTAGGTAGCAGTAGAGATAGAAAATACAGTCAACTCAATATCTTCCATTTTCCTGTCGTCCTCACATTTTTCCTTGACGTGAGAAGTATAATTTGCACGATGATTCCATTGTCATGGCCATAATGATCTAGTGCTCTGAGCCATCTCCAATAAATCATGATACAATTTAAAACAAGCAGGCCATTATTAAAACGGCACGAAAATAACATGTCACTAGATTTCCCATTGTGCAGCTACTTGGTAGTAACCTCTCTGATCTAGGTCATAGGAACAAGCCTATTAATTCATACTAATACCGAGGTTCTCGTGCATAGGGGAGCAAATTCATATGCTTCAAGATTTCATCTATCATTACTGCTGCGCCAATTCAAGGAACCAAATCATTCTAACAAACTTTACCCACATCGTGATCCAACTGAGTTACGAGACATGAAGTGAGACGCCGGCACCCCAAAAATCAAGTAGTTTCAGTGCTCTCCTTTGCTTTTCCCCTCGATTTTGAAATCAATTTTGTTACCTATTTAACTGTTACCACGCAGTTTTCATCAATGCCTTTAGACTTGAAATTTAACAAACTAATCATCTACGACTACACAATGTTCTCAGTGATATCTACTTTAGGATCACGTTGCCCTTAAGATTATTAGTCTTGAGTATCCTAGGTTATGTAACAAGCCTGGCAATATGCTTATTTTTAAGCAAGCAATTGCCAACTCTACTATGGGAGCTCGTTATGCATGGTTATGTAATATCTGCAGGATCACTGTTATCAGGGTAAGATTCGCCCCAGTCAACCGGGCAACATATGCTTGCCATGGAGCGGACAACATCGCCTTTGCATACAGGACAAGTACGTCGACGTGTAGTTAGCCATGGAGTTCTAAGCTTAGATTAGTGATGTTTGAATGAATGGGGAGAATACCTACATGCACTCAGCATGAAACTCGTGACCACATGGTAAGCCCATGACACGGCTAACCCCATCAATGTATTCTTCGAGACAAACCACACACTCAGTCTGTTTTCCTGTGTGTTTTTTCCACTGGCTCATGTGGTTGATACTCTTTTCAAACTGAGATTGCCGCGATGGTTTAATAGAATTTTGCAATTGATTTGAGGTTCCCAGTAAATTATTCATCTGGTCCGAATCAGTGTTCATCTGAGAACTAATGTTGCATGTTTGAGTATTTAAAAGTAGAGGAGTAGTAGCTGATACATTCGATGGACTTGGCCGACGAGGGGAATAGTCGACGGATGTAACAATGCTTTGATAAGTCCTTACAGGAAGTCTCTCGACAACTGATCTTGGTGCTCGCCATCTACGCCGTTTTATTCGCGATCGAACCAAGAGTAAGGCATATACAATGGTAAGAGTAGCGAGAGGACTGATAACCAGTACCAATAGAGTATCTAATAAAGGGTTTGATCCGCTTATAGGCGTGAGCGTAACCCACAGTCCTTGGGCGGAGTATTTGTCAATATTTTGGTTGGAGGCCGAACTAATTAGTTCTATACGCTTTCTGTTCGCACCTGATGCACCTTTTGGAATAATATCAGGACCACCGTCGATATAGCTTTTATTAATTTCTATAGTCTCTTTTTTATCATCTTCTCTTTTCTGTATAGTATATTCGCCACTTCCTGGCGTAATAATACCGCCTGCAAGAGGGATATTTTTGGAGGTCACCTGGACCACTTCACCGCCATCTGGGTGTGTGTTTATGGTTTCAAGCACAACATTATTCTGTCCTAGACCCTGTTTTTGGTGGCTGTTTATCATAACAAAGTCTACATCTGACTCAGGCTTTTCTATCTTATTAGCCCCGATTAAATCAGGGTCACGCCAGTCTTGGATCCCTATCAAAAAATCATCAGCTGGCTGGGCCAGAGTTTTGCTTTTAAAATCTTCTGATTTTCTAGATCTTGCAGCTTCCTGAGTATTTGGTTTAATCCGGCCACTTTTTTTATTATCATCTGATGTAGACCAGTCAAGTTGTCCACTGCTTGGCGGTCGGCTGCTGATAGGCTTAAGTTGCTGGTTGTTAGGACCAAAAAAAATGGAACTGAGCCAGGTTGCTGTCCCTGTCACAGTACTCTGCAATTTATGTATGTAATTGAAACCTATATCTCTATCTCGAGATGCATTTTCTTCAATATGATTTTCTTCCTGAGCAGGTATGTAATTACGATGTGAGTTAATCTTCATATTTTCTGTGGCTACTATATTACTTTTGACTGATAATCTCGGCTTCCCATATTTGTCGTCCAGGTTACTTGGAGCCTCAAAAGAACTAGCCAAGGAGCTTAGTAGATGTGCCGTTGTATAGGAGGTAAATACGGAAGGTATATTAGCACTCGATGTATCTCCTTTAGCAAACATTTGAATTAGGGGCCCACCCTTAGTGTTATCACCCACAATAAGCCCGATAGCCCCTCTCCGTTGAGCCCATTTCAATTTTTCGAGGAATCCACAGCCACCACGACTCAATAAAACCACTTTGCCAGAAATCTCAGCTTCTTCTTGTAGAAAGTGAATGTCTGAAATGATATCCTTTTCGTTAATGTGTGGCTTTTCAAAATACTTGGTTGGCTTAGAATCTGAAAGAACTTGAAAAAGATGGTCGTCAGTGCCATCTTCATCTATTGATTCTGATCTAACACTTGGATTTTTTAACCGCATTACATAATCTTCAAAGGGTTCATGGTCACCCTTGACTCGACTTTGGGTCGGCATTTTATCAAAAACAGAGTTTGATCCATCGGAATTGATATGCTCTGTAGCAGGGGTCACAGCTTTAAAGCTTTTAGCAAAATTCTGCCAACCAAGGACATCACTGCAGCCTAGTTCGCCATCAACGGTATCATCTCCCAGTCCAGAGCCTATCCATATTTGCCCCTTGAGCCCATCTATCGCTAGGGCTGGTCCGAAGGATGCTGGACTTGCGATAAATGAAGTTGTATTGTCGTGTGTAAGTGTGATAAGTGCACTCGGAGGGAAAAGAGAGAACGTGGGCCCAATCGAGAAGAACTTTTGGATACCAGCCTTAAGCGGGACGGACGAATTTGTTATTGCATAAGAGGAATCGGATGAAAATAAGAAGACGACGAACATTAAAATAGATGTGAAAAGTAACATTGCCGCGATGATGAGCTTTGGGGGCCGCATGTTGATGGGTTCCGTGAGCCACCTAGTCAGCTCTAAGGCTGAGCAAGGAAAGGAAAGAAGAGCATTCGCAAGTACAAAGAATATAATTCGTGAATCAAAAGCCTGGGTAAGACCTGCTAACAGTGGTGTAGAAAGTATAGAAGGTGCTGACGTCGCTGCGTTATCGAGCTCAGCTCCAGCCTTGACACTGACGATGATTGCATACGGAAGACAAGGGTGATATCTACCCCACCGCTTACATAATCAAGCGCTAGTACCAATCCTGTGACAAGTTGCATTCCCAGTCTTCAACGGATTATTTGCCACCTGTTCCTGTCTACGAAATCCCTCAATTTCAAAGTGCAATGTTCCCGTAAGTCTTAAGTGAAATCACACCTTAAGTTAGTAGAAGACGGCAATACACGAAGCCGGTCGCCATTACAATTCTAATGCTCACGTGGCTTGAATTGTTGGGAACTCTTTGTTTATTATTGAAGTGACGAAGTAGTCTCTAGATCTAATTAAGATAATTAATATTGCATGAATTGGACTGGTACTTGGAATTTAGCAGGAGCATATACTGGATCCCTAAATTCAAATTCACTGTTAAAGGCTATTTCCTCGTAGATGGGATCCGGAGTTTATCCGGGTCCTATGAGTTGATTATGTCAGAGATGAGCGAGACAACATCTAGTGGGTGATCCCATAGTCGTGATTTTTGTCTCTAGACATAAGATAAACCTATTTTGGATACAGTCGTGTGGACAGCTATTCACTCTGGTGCCATACTTTTACATTCACTTCGGTTATGAGAGCGACCATCTTTTGGATACGAGAGTCTAAATTGCGCAACTCAAGGTTTGTTAAAATGATAGGAGCGTAAGTCGTGACCAAAATAATGCCAGTCCTCTAAAGTAATTATAATCTCTATATTACTTTACTAACCCTGAAAAAATGCGCTGTGTTTCTCAAGTATAGAAGTCTCAGCCTATACCGGTAAATTTTTGAAATCGAAATTAGAATTAATTTTAATTTCAAGTCCCTACCCAGTCTTGACTATGAAGGACTATTATAAGCTGTTTAAAGGCTATTTAAAGTTTACTTGGGTTTAAATTTTAATTATTTTCAATATTTTCCAAGTGACACAGTAGGTCTTGCTCTGGTAGCTTTTTTGAAATCAAAAGATGCATCTAGAATACACTCAATTAAGGGAATATACTTTCGTTCAATTTCCAACTCCAAAATAAACATGCAGTGCACTCGTGGGTTAAAATAAGACTTCTCGCAGCAACTTCATTTCAGTAACATACTTTGATCCAAAATTATCAATCCTCGAACATGCCGATTCCTCTAAATTAGGACCCCTATGTATACTTCGAAGATACTAAAGGAAGACCAGGCTGCAGGGATTCAGATTTCCCAAGCACAAGTCACTTTGTAGCTTTCAAACTTTACATGCTTATGTTTTAACTTAGTGCCGGCACATATTGTTAGAAATTGTAAAGGATTTCTAGGAGCAAATATCTTGAACAAGTGTACATTTTCGGACAAGAATTTATTGATAGTTGTATAGAATATCGAACTCTCTTCTTGTCCGAAATTGTACACTTGTTCTTCGAGATATTTGCTCATAGAAACCCTTGACAATTTCTAATAGATTATGAGACCAACGCTCTAGTGAACTGAGCTGATTAATTTTATTGATAAGCTGTCCTTAGATCGAGTATACCTCATTTGTTGATACGTTACTTCAATTCTCCGAAACTCACAATGTCCGCTGTGGAAATACTGAAGTCAATGAAGAGTGTTCCAAAGTTGGAGAAATCTACATATAATAGACGGAGTACTCATTTTCTAGATACTTTTTCTCTATTTGAAATTGATAGTTACATTCTAGCGACAAAAGTCGAACTTGAGACGCAGGATACAAAGAGCTCAGAGTCTGACTTACTTATCTCAAGTCAAGATAGAAATATACGAGTTGCCTTATCCCAACTTGTACTCGACATCGCATTCCACTTCGTTCATTCCCCTTACTTTTCGAAAACCTGTTGGGATAACCTGAAATCGTTCTACTGTCCAAATGCAACTGGAGACGTAGACGAACTATTACAGGAATACTGGGGATTAACGTTTGAAGATGACATCGAGGTTGACGAATGTACGCAAAAGTTGTCTAAAATACGATCTAAAACTTATTTGATCAACAGCATGTCAGCGCCTTCCAATTCAAGCATAAAGAAACGAATACTAACCCACTTTGTTAAATGCCGTGGAGGATTTTACATGTCAATCGTCATTTCATTGCGGGAACCAACAACTTCTTTGCAATCCGCAATATCGTCAACTCGTGCTTCCCAAGCAGTGTATCGCGATCTTCACCCGACACTGAATGTGGCCGTAGTCAGTGAATCTAATTCTAATGCCGATAATTCTGGGAATAAGAAACGATTTGCGCACTGCAAACGACGTGGCCACTTGTGCGAGAAATGCTTTCACTGGGTTGATACTCCAGACGGATCCAAATGGGTGGCTAAGAACCCCATTGAGGCTACCAAGGTTAAAATGTTGCGAGCCAAAGCTGCCAACAGAAATAAGCCCAGAAAAGTAGAATCCGTAGACGTTAGGAGTGATGAAACATCTGATTTTGGTGTGTTGGTGATGGAGAAACATGCACTGATGTCCTCCAATGGGTCCAAAAAGAGCGATGTTGTGCTTGATACTGGCGTGACAAACCGTACATTTCACGACGAGTCGATGTTCATTTCATTGTCTGCTAGCAATAAAACCGTTATGAATGGAGGGCAAGACTGAATACCTGTACGCGGTGTCCTCTACGAACCTGGGAGTGAAATATTCTTCCAGAGCCAAGTTCAGTCAAACTTCGCAATACCGAACAAGTTGGCCCACGAGGCAATGATTCAAATTACTCCACCATATCTATCTTTCACTCCCAACGAAATCGATTCCTACCTAAACCTCATCAAGTTTACTATTGAGGAAGATTTGGTTAGAAGATTGTACTGCTGGTAAATGCCTGAAGCTTATGATATATATTGTTATGCTACAAAGTTCTACACCTACGATACACTCTATAGACCCTAGTTTAGACCAGCTTACAAATCAAGTCACATGTATTCTAGGGCTCAGTGACTGATACTTCAACATTTACAAGTACGACCTAGTACATCCTCATCCCAATGACCACACCTCTTGTCGACTGTCTCTGGCCTTAGCTGGTCGCCAGAAACACGCCCACGCCGATATTTACACCCGACGGAGGAAGCAAAGCGTGGCGCACAAATCTGGAAGACAATTCCTTGGGATGAATATGAGAGAGATCAGGACAAGTTAACAAGATGATGCAAAGGATTGATACAGTCTCGACGGGCGTGGAATTTTGAAATTTGGAAAGGAGTTTTTATAAATTGAGCTTTGTGCGTGCCAAGTCTTCGGCTGCGAGAGTGCAGGCGACACTATAAAAACGGCCATGGTTGAATGGTGCGGTGGTACATCATCTTTGCCGGTCTGCCAAGTAGAGTCTGGATAGCTTAGACACATATCCCACTTGAGACAGTAGATCGCTGGTTCGAATCCGGCAAAACACAACCACATTTCTCGCGGCGCTGATATGCATGGATGACTAAGGCATGCTTGGATAATCAAAGGTTTTGAACTTTCCTTTGGTGAGTACTTACGGAGGAGGGTTGACTGTTTGTGTAAGCAAGCATACCTCATAGTGGTATTTGCAAATGAAATCCAGAGTATGAGTGTCTCTAACGTCAAAAGAGTCATCCCACATGTATACATAGTGCCGGTCATGTGTCATAGCTAGATAGCTGAATACACATTAAATGATTTTAAAAAAAAACCCCCCCGTTATGAATGCCTTTGACCAACAAATTCCTGTCTCCGGAACTGGCAGGGTATCATTCAAGGTATTCGAGTTGGAGAACAAGAGCTTCAGTAAAGTTATCTCAATGGAAAATGTTTTGAATGTTCAATCATGTTCAAGAAATCTGGTTTCTGGAATTCAGCTTTTTTCGAAGGGTTTTGGCATCAAATCAGTGAACGGAGGGCTCAGTGTGTTATCAAGGAATGGATCAATTATTGCTACTGCTAGACCAGATTCAGGATTATTTTGCTTTAATACAAATTCTTCCTCCTATTCACCCATCGCATTTTCAAAGTCGTTCCACCAAACTACTGTTGCATGATGCGCAGGCGTCGAATATAGGAGGGCAAGACTGAACACCTGTCAGTGGTGCTCTCTACGAACCTGTGAGTGAAATATTCTCCCAGAGCCAAGTTCAGTCAAATTTCGCAATATCAAAGAAGTTGGCCCACGAGGCAAAAATTCAAATTACTACACCATGTCAATCTTGCACTCCCAAAGAGTCCGATTCTCAACTAAGCTTCATCAAGTCTACAAGTACGACCTAGTACATCCTCGTTTCAATGACCACACCTCTCGTCGACTTTCTCTGGCCTCAGCCGGTCACCAAATACACGCCCACGCCGATATTTACACCCGACGGAGGAAGCAAAGCTTGGAGCACAATTTTTGGAGATAGCTCTTTGGGACGGACGTGAGAGGGATCAGGACAAGTTTACAAGATGATGCAGAAGAGGGATACATTCTCGACGGGCGTGAAGTTTCGAATTTTGGCAGGGAGATTTACGAATTGGGCTTTGTGCGCGCCAAGACTTCGCTAGCGAGAGTGCAGCTGACACTATAAACACAAGCCAACGATGGATGGTGTTGTGGTCCGCCTCCTGGTGGTGTTCTCTGGTATGGTTTGAGTAGCATGGGCACCTACTCCACTTGGGAAGGAGACATCTCAGATTACATTTCGCGCGGAGAAAAGTTGATGGATGACAGAGGCATGTCTGGATAACTCAGGGTTTTTGAGACGTCCCCCTGGGTGGGTATTCACGGATGAGGGTTGACTTGGGGTGAAGAAAAAGCCACCATAACTTCGCAGTGGTACTTGCAAATGAAATCCGAGGCATGAGTGCTCCTATTATAAACTGAGTCATCTTTTCTGTACTTTTCTCTGATATTGTGTCATAGCTAGATAGCTGCATACGCAATTAAAATCTGATGCAAAAAAAAAAAAGATGCGCAGGCGTCAATGTCGGAGCACTTGCTCCGGTAGGCCTGAGCTTGGGATTCATGCCTTAGGCACACAAGTGGACTCAGGTTTTATCAACGCTTCAAGTATCATGTAGAGACATGATTCATTCATGAGTTGATATTGTTCAGAAGATCATGACTATATCACAACGTCATGTACAGACACGATTCATTGTTTGTACCTGTTGTATCAACCATGACTATGTCTCAGTGATAGGAGAAACATCATTAACTAGTTACTAGAAACCTAGTCAAGATCCTAAACACATAACTGAGACTAGGAGAATTTTACTGAGTAAGTAATTATTCTGATGAATCTAGATCTGGAGGAACATAATCTGGTTGCTTGGCTCGAGGTATATGAACCTGAGCATATCATGTATAATAAATAATATAGAAATCTATCTCAATCTCAATCACAATTATCATCTTAATTCATGTCACCATCAATAGCTGCAAAGGACAGTTTAACCATTTCCTTACACCAAGGGCGTCCTCACATAGATATCTATATACATATACATCTCAATCAGTCACCACTTTTGCATCAGCAAATCCATTCTCATTACCCGTGATGTCACAGAGATTGACCCTGTAATACCAACACTTATCAGTGCCTGACTTGGTAGCAAGCACAGACAGCTAGGTACTTCATTGGGAGACAACCCCATAGCAAGTTCGACCAGGCTGTGATAGGAAGCGACTGCTCGTCCCACAAGTTGGGTTCCAGTAGTGCGGAAATCGAGACATCATATCACAAATTGATATCATTGTCTCCCAGGCGTCCAAGACCACGCCAGAATCGACAACACGAGCCAAGCTAAGCTCCCGGAGTTTGTTGGAATTCTCCAGGCCGAATGGGTGAAGCCACATATAACGCAAAAGGATACAGGAGGAAAGGAAAACTATAGTGATAAAGTTACGGATCTGAACATAACCATTGTCACATGGATCGACAATTACCACCAAGGCTTCATCGACTACATGCTCCTCGAAATATTCCGAGAGGACTTTGTTGAGTGGGATCCTGATAGATTCGCTATGGTCTTCCCACCAATTCTAAGAAGATTCAAGACATTCCTCATGTCAAGAGGAATATAAGTAGGGTGTGAGAACAATAAATCATCGACCATCGACCATCACACAGCAGCTGGCAGCATTGCTTGAAAATGATCTTGACGACTTACCTCAGCGGCCGAAGCGCGAACTTGACCAGATGATTAGATACGGGCCTGAATTTCAGTCACATGTCTTCAACGAGGGCATACGAAGTACAGTTAAAGTGGCCGATAATAATAACAGTGATGATTATGGCGCGCAATCAGCGGATCTAAAAAGCACGAAAACTGGCAAGAACAAATATATCCCGGCCAAGGGTGAAAAAGAGCAGGTGTCACGGTGGGAGGGGTTTTTTTTTGCATCAGATTTTAATTGCGTATGCAGCTATCTAGCTATGACACAATATCAAAGAAAAGTACAGAAAAAATGACTCAATTTACAAGAGGAGCACTCATGCCTCGGATTTCATTTGCATCTACCACTGCGAAGTTATGGCGGCTTTTTCTTCACCCCAAGTCAACCCTCATCCGTGAATACCCACCCAGGGGGACGTCTCAAAAACCCCGAGTTATCCAGACATACCTCCTTCATCCATCAACTTTTCTCCGCGCGAAATGTAATCTGAGATGTCTCCTTACCAAGTGGAGTAGGTGCCCAGGCTACTCAAACTATACCGGAGAACACCACCAGGAGGCGGATCACAACACCTTCCATCGTTGACTTTTATTTATATTGTCAGCCGCACTCTCGTAACCGAAGACTTGGCGCACACAACGCTCAATTCGTAAAACTCCTTGCCAAAATTCAAAATTCCACGCCCGTCGACATTGTATCCTTCCTTTGCATGATCTTATGAACTTTTCCTGATCCCTCTCACATCCATCCCAAAAAATATTCTCCCAGATTTGTGCGCCACGCTTTGCTTCCTCCATCGGGAGTACGTATCGGCGTGGGCGTGTATTTGGTGACCGGCTGAGGCCAAAGAAAGTCGACGAGAGGTGTGATCATTGGAATAAAGATGTACTAGGTCGTACTTGTAAACTCGATGAGGCTTAGGTAGGAATCTGACTCTTTGGGAGTGAAAGATTGGCATGGTGGAGTAATGTGAATTTTTGCCTCGTGGGCCAACTTCTTTGATATTGCGAAATTTGACTGAACTTGGCTCTAGGAGAATATTTCACTCCCAGGTTCGTAGAGAACACTGCGTACAGGTATTCAGTCTTGCCCTCCGTCACGGTGGGTTACGGGTCAGGTTCTGGTGGTTTAATAATATAACTGCGTTGTGCGATAGTAAGGGAAGATTATCTACAGGAGGGATCGATACTAATATCCTAGTGTACGGCGCTAGCTCTTAGTTCCGTGACAGTACTCCCACTCTAAATTGCGTTTGGTCTCCAAACTGCATGCTTCCATCTGTAAATTAGTATGACCTCAATATAAACTTTTGTTATATTCTCGTTTCAATCAGTTTCCATGTTGGCCGCCTGTTTCTTCCTGAACGGCGTGGCAGTTGTGGTAAAATCAATTTATGTGCAGGTGGTATCTTTGCCCATGTAGGTGGGCCTGGCTTAAGGGGGTTCGAGTTATGAAAATCCTTCAGTGATTTCTCGCAGCCTCGTAGGTCAGATTCTGGCTGCCAAGATGGCACATCATCATATTTCCACTTAATTAGGTAAGTTAAGCCATTTTTATCTAGATCTTCATCATGTACGTCCAAGATTTTTTCGAAAACCCATTTATCTTCGATGTTACCGTCGTCGTCTCTTTCGGCAACTCGCCCGGCTACAGGACGACGTTCCACTCCATTAATAGACGATTGGTTTGGAATTATTGGGTCTATCCATGGTCGGATTAATGAAGTACGAAAACTATTGTTCACCCGGATATGATCTGGAAGCTCAACAACAACTGATCCATTATATTTTTTCAAAATCTTATACGGGCCGTCCCATTTATCATCCCATTTCTTCTTTGGACGATTGGTTTTGAGATTCTTTAAACAAATCATAACTTTATCGCCTGCTTTATACATTGGGGCTTCCTATCTTCGAGAGTTTGCATTCTCTTCATATCTTTCTTGCGATTGATAAGTAAGAGCTTTGAGCTTCGTTAGGATGCGATCGAAACGATTGGCAAGGCAATCTGCTTTAAAATATTCCTATTTTGCAGCGTCGGAGAGGTTAAGTGGCTTTGGATCTGGCGGCTCTATCCCTGTGTGGGGGTTATAGCCGTAATTTGCGAAAAAAGGGGATACACCTGTTATTTCACTTATCTGGTTATTTTGTGAAAATTCAACGAGTGGAAGCCAGTCAGCCCAATCATCCTGGGTGAAACTAACAAATGCTCGTAGGTATTTATTCAAAGCAGAATTTACTATTTCTGTTTGCCCGTCGGTCTGCTGGTTGAAAGCCGAGCTGTGCTTTAAAGAAATTGAAAGACGAGCACTTAGCCTGCGCCAGAATTGTGAAACAAATGCAGAGCCGCGATCCGAAACAATGGAATTGGGTGCACCGTGAGTTTTGTAAACATTTTTGACAAAGGATTCAACCAGTTCCATTGTATCAAGTGATGTTGTGGCAATAAAATGTCGCATCTTAGTGAGTCGGTCTACTATCACAAGAATATGACGGAAAATCTTACCATTGCGCTTACAAGGTGGTAAGTCAACTATGTGATCAATTGAAATGTTAGACCTGTTGTAAAAATATGAGTTCATAACTGCACACACCTTCAGGGGATAACTGTGCACCAGCAATGTTAACCCCTTAGAGTCTGATCACTATTGCCTCCTGGTCCCTACACACTAACATCAACGTGTTCATTACAATGAGGACACCATTGTAGTTACTCTAGCTATCATAGACAATACCATGTAGAGGAATAAGGGTAGGAACTCCTGTATATAGATAGGACTTTTTTACTCTCAGTATCTATATATCAATCATCCGCAAATACAATTCACCATCAATCAATCATCTTACTCTGTCCAAGTGATCTATTGAATTCTCCCATACCTATCAGTATTCTATTCACAAGGTGGCGTCTCCCTATCCATCGCCCTCAGCTTTTCAATAAGACCAGGCACGGAGTAGGATTTCGAGAGGTTTTAGAAAACCAGGTGGAGATGAACGTGGGGATTTTGTTCTAAAGCAGAGAGCGCATCTTTTCACAAATTTTGCCACAAATTGACACATTCGAGGCCACCAATATGTTCTCTGTAGTAGATCTAGAGTTTTAACTCGGCCGGGATGACCTGCAGGACCCGAAGAATGGCAACGGTGGATAATTTCTAGACGGAGATCCTCATTGTCGGGTACAATGAGTCGGCCACGAAAATACGCTAACCCCTTATTCAGTTTAAATTCTACTTGATCCTTACGAAGTAGAGATCTCAGTTTCCTTGGCCACCGCCTTTCGGATACATTTTGCAAAGATTCGACTATGGACTTAGCAATTTTGTTTTCTTTGTAGGCTTGAATGATTAAATCTGTCAAAGAAATTTCAGAGGATATGATTTTTAGCGATTCAACTCTCTCATTTTTTTGAAGAAAACTCTGAAATAAGTCTGGGTCAACTTTGTGTGCAGGAATCATAGTACGGAAGCGATTTTTAAGGCGTTCATCAGAATTGTCTTATGGCTGAAGACCTGGAAAACGACTTAATGTATCTGGAATTAATGCGCCCGACCCAGGACGATAAGTGATTGTAAAATTGAGCTGGGACAAGAATTCAGACCACCGTACTTGTCGCTGGTTTTTATATTAACTAGGCTATATGGGAGCAGGACGATGGATACTCTTGGGGAAGTTATGCTCACAGTAGGTCTCTATAGTCGCTGTCGCGTGTGTTCTCGTGATATGTAAGACTTGACTCTATATTCTCGTATAAAGGAAACTTAGTTACCAATGAATGGACGGAGGTTGAGACCTCCTTATATCTTGCTCCAGACTTACTGTGTTGTTCACAGCCTAGTGCTAGAACATTCCCTTATGATATCATTTCTCTCCTACGAGAAATGACCAGCTCGTTCTCTCTCAGTCCATCAGTCTCTTGCTGATTCCGTTATCTCTATTCCATCTAGTTCTAGTTTGGTCCAGTATACCCACATATGAATTACACACTCAACACCCCACGGTTTAGTTCCACAGTCACGTGCATATGCTATGACGCGACCTAAAGCATGTACCATGGTAAGCTAAATCGATAACACAACACTGGTTAAGTTTTTTTTTTTTGCATCAGATTTTAATTGCGTATGCAGCTATCTAGCTATGACACAATATCAAAGAAAAGTACAGAATAGATGATTCATCGTTAAGGAAGAGCACTCATGCCTCAGATTTCATTTGCAAGTACCACTGCGAAGTTATGGTGGCTTTTTCTTCACCCCAAGTCAACCCTCATCCGTGAATACCCACCCAGGGGAACGTCTCAAAAACCCTGAGTTATCCAGACATGCCTCCATCATCTTTCAACTTTTCTCCGCGCGATATGTGATCTGAGGTGTCTCCTTCCCAAGTGGAGTAGGTGCCCAGGCTACTCAAACTATACCGGAGAACACCACCAGGAGGCGGATCACTACACCTTCCATCGTTTGCTTGTGTTTAGAGTGTCAGCTGCACTCTCGCAAGCGAAGTCTTGGCGCGCACAAAGCCCAATTCGAAAAACTCCTTGCCAAAATTCGGAATCTCATGCCCTTCGAGGTTATATCCGTCCTTCGCATCATCTTGTCAACTTGTCCAGATCCCTCTCACATCCATCCCAAAGAACTGTCTCCCAGATTTGTGCGCCACGCCTTGCATCCTCCGGCGGGTATAAATATCGGCGTGGGCGTGTATTTGGTGACCAGCTGAGGCCAGAGAAGGTCGAAGAGTGGTGTGGTCATTGGAATGAGGATGTACTTGGTCGTACTTGTAGACTCGATGAGACGAAGATAGGAGTCAAACTCGTTGGGAGCGAAATAACGACGTGGATGAGTAATTTGGAATTTTGCCTCGTGGGCCAACTTCTTTGATATTGCGAAATTTGACTGAACTTGGCTCTGGGAGAATATTTCACTCCCAGGTTCGTAGAGGACACCGCGTACAGGTGTTCAGTCTTGCCCTCCCACTGGTTAAGTTGTTTAGCTGTGAGGAAGGTTTTTAGATTCTTGTGATCGGTGATTATTTCGAATGGTTGCTGAGCACCTGCTAATTCAGGCCGCCATTCTTCTAAAGTTTTTATGATTGCAAGGAGCTCTTTATCATATAATCTTATAGTCAGATTCTGCAGGGCTATGTTTTGAAGAGTAGAAAGCTACTGGGTGAAGAATACAATCATCCCCCCTCTGGAGCAGTGCACCTCTTGAGGCCCAGTTTGAGGCATCAGTTTCAACAATGGTGTGCTTGTGATAATCGAAATATGCAAGAATTGGTGCTTGGGCAAATGCTCTCTTTATAGTCGAAAACGAGTTTGCTTGGTCTCCAGACCATGACCAAGTGATGTTTTTTCGTAAGAGGCGTGTAAGAGGCTCAATCATAGCTGAATATCCACGTATAAAACGCCTATAAAAGTTTGAGAATCCTAAGAATTTTTGCAACTTGTTGGAAAACCGGTATGGGTTCGATGAGTAAGGCGGCTCAAAGAATATGGGCGCGATTTTATGAATAGAATAATAATGATATGAATCGGGAGAATATGTGATAAACTGTGGAGAAATAAAAGATGGTTTGAATAAATTGAATTGATTTTTTATTATCTGTCTTAGTGATTCCTAGACAGCTTATATTCATGTAATCTTGATAGACCAAATCCAGACTAGATACCATCCATCACTCGTTCCATACTCTAACAATGACAATGAAACGCACGACAGTATACAATATGAGTATGGGGTCAGGGTCGGTGGATGAAAGCCTACACGTGTATCACACCATACCATGCACTAGTCGAGTCTCAAGCATCAAACATGCTCAGTAAGGGAGATATCAATCATCTAGGTCGTGAGTCATGTGTGAGAATCTTAGTTGTTCCAATCATGGGAAACTTCAGACACATAGAGTCTGAATTTCCAACACAACTCTTTCACTATTTGAGGCTCTTCCCACTCTAAGATTGCCTTAACTTTGTCAGGATCCATACTAAGTCCATTTATGGAGATTATTAAGCCAAGATACTTAGTTTTTGTTATGAAAAATTCCGATTTTGCTATATCCAGTTGCAGCCCTGCATCACCAAGATGACGTATCACCTCATTGACATGTTTTTCGTGATCTTCTCTATTATCTGAATATATTAAAACGTCATCCAGGTAGGCAGTACAGTATTTATCAAGTGCATCATGCAGAATATGATTTATGTTAGTTCTGGAAAGTTGCAGGAGCGTTACAAAGACCGAATGGTGTGACAACCATTTCGTATAGTCCAAATCGTGTTATAAATGCCGTCATCCACTCATGTCCTTCAGAGATACGAATTCGATTAAATGCAGATATCACGTCTAATTTTGTAAAAAATTTTGCATTTGAGATTGAATCCAAAGTTTCGCGGATCAAAGGAAGTGTACATCGGTTTTTGATAGTAATATTATTCAGACCACGATAATCTTGGCAGATACGTACACCCCCGGATGGTTTAGCGGTGAGAAGGAGTGGTGCGGCAGCTGGGGAGGAAGATTCTCGTATGAAGCCTTTAGCTAACATTTCGTCGATCCATTTTTTGATAAATTGTAGCTCAATTGGGGAAATTGGTCTATTCTTATGGAAAGGAACCTGTTTTCCAGGTAGAAGCTCTATTTTGTGGTCCCAAGGCCGATGCGGTGGCAGAGAGTTTGCATTCTTTGGTAGAAAATGTTCGACATGATGATGGAATTCTGATGGCAGTTTAGACTTTATAACATCAATAGTCAACTCGCATTTGTTATCGAGGAATTTATCAATATCCGATTGATGGAGTTTTCGACGTAAGGATTCCAAGTTTTTAGGGTTATTTTTGACAACTGGGGCTTTAAATTCATCATTGGGGTAAACAGTTGACGAATTATTAAGCATTTTACTATGGCTACCTTCCATATTTGTTTTGAGCGGTTTATGTGTAGCTGGGTTGGATGATATTGTGGTAAGCGATACGGAAGGCGATGCACTCGCGTATGAAAACTGTTGGTGAGGATTTAATTTTGAGTGTATCTGTTTGAGGCAATTGTGGTGACAATACTGAGAATCAAATTTGAGTGTTAAAGATTTCCAATCACACACAGGGTTATGTAATTTTAACCGTGGTAAACCAAGGATAATTGGTTTACTTTTACTTAGTGTTGTAACAAAGAAAACTAGAATCTCTGAGTGATAGCCAATATGTAAACGGAAAGTAAAATAATGGGTTATGAAAGCTTGTGTTGTGCCATCAGCTAAGCGAACAGTACGTGGAGTGAAGAGGGGCTTGGTTTTAATCCCAAACTGCTTCACAATAGAATCGTAATCTGCAAGTGCCATGGCAGTGGAGCCACTATCAATTAAACTAGTTATGCAAAACATCACTGGATTTTGGTTGCGCGGGTCAGAAAGAGAAGAGTCAAGTAACATTGAATTTCTAGAACTTGTAGAGCATAGCTCCAAAGTAGAACTCTCTTGCAAAATACGTTGGACAGCCTCATCTTCATCCTGATACCAATTATACCCCTGGCGGCGACTTATGCCAAGGGTTGATCTTTTAATTCGTCGAATTGTTCAGATGTTGATGAATAAATATCGGAAATTCCAGTTTTTGTGTCATTTCCGGAAGTATGGTCATCATAGATTGCGCGAAGATTGGTCTAAGTTGGAGCCTTAAAGTACTGAGGGTTAAAATTATGGGGATATTGAGGATTAAATGGCGGGAGAAATTGATAATTAAAATACTGCATATGTGGGTAGTAGCCTGCAGAAAATGGTGCAGGTTGATGATATTGTGACTGATTTTTTACCTGCCCAGGGAAATTTCGATTGGAGAAGCTTAATGGGCGCTTGGGCATAGGAATTGGGTTAATTTTACGGTGATGATCTTTTGCTGTATGCCCCTTTTCCCCACAAGCAACACATAGACCATTATACATACGGAATTTTCGTTCTGTACCTGGCAATTTGACCTGGCTTAAATCCATTGGGTCCCCAATATCGGATGGTCCCCAGTCAGATGATGATTCTTTGGCAATAGGATCATTCTGATTTGTTGAGCTTTGAGGTGATTGTAACCTAAAAATATACTCCTGTTGTTGAAGGTTACGAGCAATACAGCCTAACATATCAATCCAGCCTAAAAAGTCGTCTGGTCCAGGAAGATTAACTTGATTATCAATTACATCACTAATTTTTCGATTTAGCCGTTTTCTTAGCATATCCACCTTAGTCCGATTGTCATATCTAGCCCTTTCAGCATATGGTCAAAGTCCGCCTTGAAGTCTCCGTATCGACGCTTTTCTTGAAACAGCGTATCCAAGGCATTTTTAGCTGTCTGGGAGGTGTCAAGGAGTATGTAACGCTTATCTAGAATATGCCATAAATCCCCAATAGATGTCCATGGCCAGTTCTCAGGTTCACTTGGGTGTAAATTCATTGCCTGGACTCCATCTTTTACTGCCTCCCAGGCTTTCCCGGACAGTTGGCTTGTCACATAAGATATTCGATAAAAAGATCCGGTGAAACAATTTCTATCTATCAACAAAATTTGCTGAATGTGTGTTTTCCAACTTTCGTAAGCTAACTGTCGCTTCTCTGTACTTTGCTGTAATGCAGAGAACTTATCTGGATCAGATCTGGTTCTACGGGGTCTAGCATCTACGGAATCGGAGGCTTTGGTAGGCTTTAAATTCGAATCATCTTGAGCACGTTGTATATTTCTCTCATCTTTAAGTGCAGAAATTTTATCATTTAATTCTGCAATCTTGTTGTCATCTGCAGAGCGATACAAATTGGCTTTTGATAGTTCTGAGTTTAGAGATGCAACTTGTTGTAGACTCGCATTTAACTGGTGGGACTAAGACTGCTCCAAATTTAGAATTTGCCGGTGGGCATTCGCTAGATTTGAATTTAGCTCAGTAACTTGCTGTTGCGTCTTGGTGAGAGCTGATTCAGTTTCCGTGAGCTTAAAATTACTCGACTTAAATTGTTCTTCGAAGTCACCAAACTTTGAATTGAAGCATTGAAGTAAACTGCATAACATTTTTTTCTCGGGGGACTCGGTAGTAGATACAATGGTCGTTAGTAAATCAGTGAGATTCGAATCTTCTGGGAAGTGATGATCTTCAATGGCAGCGCTCAAATTCGGCCAACTCTGCTGGAAAGCAGTGGTAATTTGAGTGACTCTGGGGTTGGTAGTCATGGTGAATTTGTACAGTATTTTTACTTTGATGAGAATGTATATGTAGATAAAACCAAAAAAAATAAAAAATCAGATTGCAACAGGATATGTCTTTGGGTTATATGCCGGGTCGCAGACAGGGTTCAGGAGTTTGATTTTGCTTTTAATATTGGATCTAAATGCGACGGGGCACAATTTAAGATCTCACAAAGTGTCACGGTGGGTTACGGGTCAGGTTCTGGTGGTTTAATAATATAACTACGTTGTGCGATAGTAAGGGAAGATTATCTACAGGAGGGATCTATACTAATATCCTAGTGTACGGCGCTAGCTCTTAGTCCCGTGACAGCAGGAAACAATACATCCTTTGTACCCTAGTGATCGTTGCGAAGATCTTTACAAGAAAAGTGATGGATACAAGAAGAAACCAGAGTGGAGGCATACGGCAAGAGGGGGCATGGAGATTAACTCAGACGATGACTCCGGCAGGATATACATCCCGAAATGGGCGAAAGAAACACCTACCGAAAGTGTTGAAATATGATATATCTTGGAATGCCAAGAATAACTTATTAGTAAGTCCGGCCAATGTGACTATCAAATTCCCCATTCTATATCACTGTTATCAATACATCCTTCACCGAAAGTTTAATGCGCATTAGCGTTTATTTCACACTAGAATTCCAGCGGATGACTATGTCTTAAATGCAGGTTACAGTTTTCTCGTATCTATTACCGATACACATGTATTTAGCTTTATATTCCTGGCCCATATATGTGTATGTTGTTGGAAATATCGCGCAATGTAATGGGCGCAATATTCATGGAACGAAAATAGAAGTTGACTAAAAGAGTGTCATGACCGGATTAAGGCTAAAAGTGTGGGAGATATGCGCTACAAGTACAAGTGTAAGCGACACAGAGCCTAAGCCACAGCATAAACGAGCGTGGCGCCATCTAGGCATAGAAAACCCCCAATAACCTCTTTGTGCTCACGCCATACAGCCGCTCATATGTCCAATAGGTAGCCTGAAGCGCTACCATATTACCTACTCCAACCTCTTAAATACACACGAGATCGTGTCGAGAACCTAGACGAAATGGAGGGCCCATACGTCCACAACACTCCGTGTCTCCATTTCCAACATATGTACATAGATCTACATCTACATGAATCATAGCTTACGATCCATGGAGATTGATAAATACTGGTCAAAAACCACAGTTGATAAGATATGCGAACACGCAATCTCACTCTTATCATCTCGGTTTTACTCTGAACCATACATCTAAATACAATTGTTTCCACTCGGATCTTCCTCTCACAACCTCATACAAGACTTACTGCATTGGTCTAACCGCTGACACTGATTCCGCTACAACCTCCATCTTCGCTCAAGCTCATAATTTTAACAGAAAGTACCAATACCACGAGAGTACTGATGGATCTAGGTAAACTCTATATAAATCCTCAAGATAAGTTCGGAGCCAGACACTATGAGGTGCTCGAAAATAAGCTCAGGATCTTATTCGAAAAATGCCGGATTGCCGGAATTGGAGAAAACCTGTTCAAAGATGCTTTCTCCACAATGCTACGAGATGCCGCGCATGACTACTACTTTAGGCACCTCGCTGAACATCTTGAAGATCTGACTTTTAACGAGATGGTCCACAAGGTGAAGAGAAGATTCCACACGAAAACAGAAGAGCAAAATTACCTGACTGAAAGTAATTAAAGATAATGCTGACAAAAACATCCTCCAATGTCTTGACTTGGTTATCAAAAAGCTCCAGAAAATATATGAAGCTCTCAGATGTAACTACGGTCACAAAAGCCACAGTCTCGCTGGACAATTGTACGCCGCGTGCCAAGGCGTATCAGCCTGTGCACAAGCAATAATCTGCCCCCACGACGGATTTGAAGATGCCTGCGCTGAGCTTCGATCTACTGTAAAGGTCCACATGGACTGTACTCTACGGAATGCAGGGCTATTCCATCAGACAGAAGAACAATTCAATAATGAAGAAGTGGATAATGGACAGTACTTTGTCGACCGTAGGTATGGTGAAAAGCTAGGCTATGTACGAGGGGGACTTCATGCAAGAGGTGGCCGAAGTAGTTTCAAGGGTGGACTTCAAGGTGGATCCGGTAGCAATAACGACCGCCGGAAGATTTGCTTCGTGTGTAAAAAGGTGGGGTGCTGGACCACACGGCACAAACCAAGCGATCGCCAAGGAAGAATCAATAGCTGGCGGACGTACATGGCTGAGAATGATCTCCCCGCTGACAATGATACCCTGGGCATGTTCATCATCGACTATGAAGACTACGAAGTGAACCAGAATGATGATAAAACTGATCTTATTGGTATGTTTAACATGTGGTCCGAGGACAAAACTGAGCAGTTCCTCACAAGTTACGGTACAATCGATGGAAGGAGTACGGCTGTCCTGCTCAACAACAAAGCAGCTAAACATACTCTGACAGCCAATGACCCATTCGAATCGGCCCAATCAGAGCCGAGCTCCATTTTTCAGTTTCACAGCCGTTACGATTCAGAGATCTTCCAGGGGATTTTGCCCGACACAAGAGCGGCAGGGCTATCGACAGCTGGAGAAAACCAAGTCAAAGCTCTCCAAGTGATCATCTCAGAGCTTGAGATTGACACAAGAACAGCAGGTAATCATCGTATAACTTTCGGTGACAGCCCCCATGTGGCAACCCTCGGAACAGTCGATGTGAAAATCCCGTTCGGTACAATCATATTTACAGTAGTTCAGGCAAACACCACGTTTCTGCTTTGCTTGACTGATATGGAAAAACATTGTGTGTTTCTTGATAATACGCATGATTTACTCGTCCATACAAATAAACAGGGCAAGCAAGAAATATACCCCGTTGTACGCAAATGGGGACACCCTTTCTTCCTTGACCTGGAAGCCACTGCAGTAGCTTGCCGCCTGACTGAAATCGAGCTTCGGCAGCTCTATCGTCGATTCGGTCATCCAGCCGCAGACAGACTTAGCAAGCTACTCTCGCGCGCGGGGTACGATGATTTTAATGAAGATACTTTGCGACAAATAAACATGTTCTATCACCAGTGTCAGATCCATTCGAAGGCACCTGGCCGTTTCCGCTTCACGTTGCGAGAAGATATGAACTTCAATTTTCGCTTGATCGTCGACTTCATGTACATACAAGGCAAGCCAGTTCTTCATGCAGTCGATGAAGCCACCGCGTTTCAAGCAGCAAGGTTCCTACCCAATATGACCGTCAAGGCGACCTGGGAAACACTCAGAGCAATGTGGATTGACACCTAACTGGGACCTCCTGACTTCATCATCACAGATGCAGGAACTAACTTGAAGGCGAGTGAGTTCGTTGATAACGCTCGGCTACTAAGCAAAAATGTCGAGGAAGTCCCCATCGAAGCACATCACTCGATCGGGAAGGTCGAGAAATACCACGGGCCGGTAAATCGAGCTTATGAAATCTTGTCAGGCGAGTTACGAAACGTGGCAGCAGAGAACATCCTCCAGATGGCCGTCAAAGCGGTTAACGACACCGCAGGTCCAGACGGGCTTGTCCCGACACTGCTCGTCTTCGGCGCGTACCCACGGATAACCCAAACATCCCCACCATCTACAAAAATTTCACAGCGCGCCGAGGCTGTGAAGAAAGCAATGACTGAGATCTACAAGCTTAAAGTCAGGCGACAAATGGAAGATGCACCCGGCATTCGAAACGGGCCTAAAATTCTCGATACACTACAGCTCCCTCCCACAAGCGACGTCCGTGTGTGGAGAGAAGGTGCTGGATGGACTGGACCTCACAAGCTTCTCGCACGGAACGAAGACGATACGGCATGTACCTTCGAGGTTAACAGCCGACCAATTACCTTCCGGATTAAATCAGTTAAGCCCTACTATCATGATCAAAATACTGAGATTTCGGCAGCGGGAATATCTATCGAAGAAAGCCAGGCATTCCAGCACGATGACGACAACTACGACTATAACCCGGATGCACATGCCCCTGCAGCGCCACGTCGCCGCGGTCGACCAAAAGGATCCAAGAACAAGCCGATTTCCATCCCAGATTCAACATCATAGTTTACTGGCAACATGTTCTTGAGTGACAAAGCTAAAGCTGACGCAGTTTTGGCCGTGAAGTTACGCAAGGAAGGAGAAATACTGACCCCAGGAGCTCCGTTTGAGCTATCAGATCAGGCAGAAATCGAAGCACTCATTGGTAATGGTGTTTTCAAGTTCGAGCCGTATGACGCAGTTAAGCATGGTAGCTCAAAGATGTTTAAAGCAAGGTTGGTCCATGAAGTCAAAGGAAAAGGAACAGATAAGCCATACGAGAAGTCTCGACTCGTTGTAATGGGATACAACGATACAGAGAAACGTCAAGTACTTACACAGAGTCCCACTATACAACGCGCTAGCCAGCGTATTATCCTTGCGCTCACACCAACATTATGTAAGGCGACAACGCTGACTATATGGCTGAGGGATATTACCCAGGCATACGTGCAGTCAGATACCGTCCTCCAACAGGAGATAATTGCAGAGATCCCAATCCAATATGTCATATTTTTCCACCAGACGCCATCATGAAAATTATCAAGCCTTTGTACGGACTAGTAGAATCTGTAACGCATTGGTGGGCTACATACTTCTGCCTCCACTGTGAGAAGCTACTTATGGAGACATCAGCGTTCGTGTCACGAAACAGGTCGTGATTTAGTCAATCAAACGAGGGAAAGTAGTCTATTCAGATTCTCTATGAAGAATGAGAGGTAAATACAGAGGGAAAACACGTTCTACACATATGCCAAGTGCGCGCTAATATGCGAGGGATCGACATTAGTTGTGGACCCGTAACATCACCTCTCTCCTCTCGGCTCTGAAGTTTCAAGTCGTTTTTTTCTTTCCAGATATTCTCTTGTTTTTATTTTTGCCTCGGGATCCCGTATAGCTACCTGTATCTGGATCACCTACATTATCACCCTCCCCGTACTGTTGGACGAAGTCGCGGAAAGCGTCTGTTAGAACGAAATTTTCTCGCGGCTCCCAGGATGTTTCTTTATAGTCTTTGTATTTTACACATAGTAGCCTTTTACCATTAAATTTCTCAGCTCTTAAGATTTTGTCAACGGCGTAAAGAGGATGTTTTCCGTCAAGCAGTGGCGGGGGCTGGCTGTCGTCTGTAATTTGAGAGGGTAGGGGATCATCAGGATCCCGACGGAGGAGGTCCACAAAGAATCTCGGGTGAATGCCGCTAGGGACATCAAGTTCGTAGACATCTGGAGCCACAACTCTTGTAATTTTGTATTTGGCATTTGTCCAAGAGAACTTCTTTTTAAGTTGTGGAGTTGTAACGTTTTTGAGGTTCAGCCAGACTTTGTCCCCGACTTTTAAAATCTCAGCTGGTTTTCTTCCTTTATTGGCATTGTGTTCCATAATTTGCTGTGCAGTTGCCATGGCTGCCTTAGCAAGTTCTTGACCATCGTAGAGTCGATTCACGAAAGCATTAGCTCTGGATTTTGGGTCTTTAGTGGAGCCGGATTGAGGGGCTCGACGTTGGATAGGGTCGAGGTGGTAACCATGGGTCAAAAAGAAAGGACTAAAGCCAGTTTTGGAGCTGTCCCTATTGTTAATCGCCACCGTAGCAGAAGGGAGGAGTTTAGCCCAGTCATTTTGGGCATATGAGATATAGGCACGTAGGTAAGTTAGAACTTCCTGGTTCATTCTTTCAGTCCCTCCATCGGTTTGGGGGTGAAAAGCTGTGGAGAGGCGTTGTTGGATACCCACAAGCTGGCAAAGCCGCTGCCAAAAACGGCCGACCCAATTAGAGCCTCTATCTGAGGTTAACGAATTTGGAAATCCATGGTATCTCCAATGGCTTATTACAAAACGCTCAGCGCATTTTTCAGCCTCCATGGTTTCCATTGCCTCAAGTGTGGCGCCTCCTAACAGGCGATCGTGTATGACCATAAGAAATCTTTCATTTTTGTCTGTTAAAGGGAGTTCTGTCATAAAGTCTAGTGCTAGTTCACTATGAAAACGGTCTGGTATGGGCAGAGGTCGTAATAGTCCTTGAGACGACTGGCGCCAAACTTTAGATCTCCCGCAGACATGACAGTTTCGTACAAATCTCCTTACATCCTTGTACTGTTGAGGCCAAAAGAAGCTCCGTGCTAAAATAGACAATGTCACTTCGCGCCCCGGGTGACCAGTCACATGGGAATCATGCACTCGTTGTATTAATGCTGTACGGAGGGGTTCCCAGTCTGGGACCCACAGAGCTCCACGGTAAGTTAAGGCAAATTTATCATCGAAGGTACAATCTGGCATTTGTATAGAATTTCCTACTGAAGAGGGTAGGGAGCGATCTTCTTTAGCAACGCTGGAATAAATTATTTTAAAGGATGGATCCATTTTCGTTGCTTGATCCCATAATTTTTGAATATGTATTTCGTCGAAGATATCTTTTCCCTTAGGAGGTCCTTCAACGACCGTAACTCTCGACAATGGCGGCGCCTGGCCAATAGGTTTCAGATCTTGGTTTGGCAATTGAATTATACTGGCTTTTGCCCGTCTCCTAGTTTCCATTACCGAAAGATTTAAGTGGATAGGTGGCTCTTCTTTAGCTAACGGTGAGACCCATCTATGTTTAAGGAGTTGGAACTCTCTCCTTTTCAATCTTTCATCGTTAAAATCTTTTGGCTTAAATTCTGTCTTTCTTGACAGCAGGTCTGGTTTAGTTGATTCTATTCCTGGTCTAAATTTAATTTCGAAATTGTAGTTGGAAAGTTCTTCTGCCCAGCGAACTTGACGCTCGGACAACTGCCTAGTTGACATGAAATAACGAAGGTTACGATGGTCAGAAAGGACAAGGAAAGGAGTACTGACACTGCGTAGCTCACCTCGAAAGTGTTTAATTGTTGATAGAATAGCTAGCAGTTCTTTGTCGTGAATCTCGTAGTTGGATTCAGCTGCGGTGAGCTTCCTTGAAAAAAAACCCACTGGCCGGAGGCGGCGTTTTTCATCCATCTGTGAGACTACGCCCCCTATGGCATACCCAGATGAGTCTGCTTCCAAAATTGTCTCCGCCTCTGGATCAAATATTTTGAGGACAGGTGCGGTAATTAACAGTCCTTTCAACTTATCGAAAGATTTTCTTTGGGGCTCTTCCCATACCCAAGCTGCACCGTTTTTGGTGAGGTTATTTAAAGGTTCACAAATGGCAGAGAAATTATGGATGAATTCGCGGTAGAAATTCGCGAACCCTAGAAAAGAACGAACAGCTGACACAGTTTCTGGCTCTTCCCACTTGGTTATAGCAGATACCTTTTCCGGATCTACCTTAATGCCATTACCGATTTCAATGATGAAACCCAAGTATTTTATTTCTTTAACGCCAAAAGCACATTTGTCAATGTCCATGCGTAGACCCGCAATTTTTAAAGCGCCAATAACTTTACGGACTTTACCATAATGGTCTTGCAGGTCTCCGTCAGTATAGATTATCACATCGTCTAAGTATGCAGAACAAAAGATGTCCAGATACTCGCGCAAAGTATTATTAATAAACCTTTGAAAAGTTGAAGGCGCTCCACAAAGACCAAAGGGGCATACTAGCCATTCAAAAAGACCTTGTCTGGTACGGAAGGCTGTTTTCCATTCGTCCCCTTCCTTGATTCGCAATCTGTGGAATGCTGCGCGCACATCTATTTTAGTGAACCAACGTGCTTTAGATAGTTGGCGTAGGGTCTCTCGGATGAGCGGTAGAGGATAACGGTCTTTTTTTGTAATAGCGTTAAGACCGCGGTAGTCAACGCAAAACCGCAGGCCACCAGAGGGCTTTTTGGCAAACAATACCGGTGAACTAGCAGGTGAAGCACTCGCGCGTATCCATCCCTTATCTAGGAGATCTGCTAAAGTTTTGCGAAGAACTAACAATTCTTCTCTTGACATTTCATAAAGAGGCCCATACGGCGGTTTCTTTTCAATATTTTTATCATCTTTTTCGAGGTCAATTTCCATATCGTGTCCAGGTCGATGAGGGGGCAGGTCACTTGAGCTATCATCTAGGAAAACCTTTTCGAGCCCATGCAGTTGTCCAGGAAGTAACCCACGGATTGATTCAACAGTAGGTCTGACACGCGTTTCACTTAGTTTTTCTAACGCTTTATTTATGTCCGATATGGTGACAGATGCAAGGACAAGTTCTTCCTTATTGTTACGCGCGCGCCTTGTAAGGGCAGAAAATTCATGCGCAGACACTAATTTAGCTTCTCTTATATATTTTGTTAAATCTTCAGCTTGGTCACTGCTACTCTCGGTACTTTCGTAAATCTTCACTTTCTGATGTCCTTGACCAATATGCAAGACATGGTCTCCTGCTTGGTAGACAGCGTTATTTCTTTCGGCCCAGCCTTTACCGAGGATTAGATCATAGTGTAATCCGTGGATTATGTATCCCCATAATCTTTCTTTTCGGCCGCTAATATCTAAAGTAACGAACGTAATATAGTTAATTTTGTAGCTTTTATCATCATCTTTCGCAAGCTTAAGCTCTCTAGGTTCTACAAGAATGCGTGGCAGGTTTCTTTTTTTAACAGTCTCTTCACTAAATGCAGCATATGGGAGGCAGCCGGAGTCAAAAAGAGCTGAGAGATAAAAATGATCATTTATAAAGGCATCTATTAAAAATGGTTTGCTATCCATTCTATCCTTAGCCTGTAAGATTTCAATTTTAGATGGCCTTGTTGCCAGATTTATCCCGAAAGAATCCCAAACCTGTTGCCTCTGAACACGACTTCGCTCAGAGGTCATTCGTTTCCCGAATCAGAACGAGACAAATGTTCATTAAAAAGGTTGGAATTAGTTGAGGCCGCATTGACGACCGAGTTTCGGAACCTACCAGAGCCTCTAGGTGTAGGGTTAACGCGGAAATTTCGGTACCTACACTCGCTCCATCTGTGTGAAGGAGATCTACCACATCTCTCACACTGACCCTGTTCAACCCTACGGTTACGTTCTGGCTGAGGTAAATCAGGTGGAAATGGACGGTTATCGGTTCTAAACTCTTTATTCCTAGAGTCTCCTCTTCCTTGAGTGCCTTTAAATGCAGCTAGTAGAGATTGCATTTGGGCCTGTAGGGCGTTTATCCCACCCATCTGGACATCGCCGTCCTGATCAACAGGAGTAAAAGAGTGGCTGTAGGGATTGGGTTGAGGCTGATGTTGTGAATGGGCTGGAGTAACCTGAGCTTGGTTGGTTTGAGTGTGAGGAGGCCGCCAAAAGTCGATGCGTTGGTAAAATTCCTTATCTGATCCCGTGGCCATAGAGAACTCGGGCAGCTTTTCCAACTCATTGGCCATTTCCTGAACTTCGACTACAAAGCTGTCATAGTCCGTGTTAGATATGCCGGATCTATAGGCAAGGCCTTTACGTAAATGCGGCGCTAGCCCCTCTTTCATCGCGTTGACCTTGGACGCATCCTTAGGAGCGAGTATTCCAGCCTCGGAGCAGTGCTGTTCGAATACACTCCTAAATCTAGCGAAAAGTTGACGTGGTCCTTGTTTGATGGAGTGCAGAGCAGTCTGCGCTTTGGACGGCGCGTCTTTATCAGTGAAGAGGTCCTCCAGGTTAGCCAAAAATTCCAGGATATTCCACTCTTTGGATTTCTTTTTCTCAATCATCCATGGGGCAACCCTTTTCTGAGCGTCGGGAGGTAAGGAGTGGGTATAGACCCCGTAAAAGAAAGCCTTCTCGTTGCCTAGGGACTTCCTGATATTGTCGTCTTCTGCAATCCCTTCGAGGCTTATCAGGAACGTGGCAAAATCGGATGCGTTGCCGGACCACTTTGGCCATTTGTCGAACATTTTTATCGGAAGGTGGCTGGACGGTGGTTGCTCGAAAGTTTGTTTGAATTTTTCTTTAATTTCTGGAGTGCCCATTCGGTATCTATGAGCTGATGTGCTTGGCGTTAGTACTCTTCCAAGCTGGTATAGTCAGATTGGACTATTGAAATATGACGGCTGTCAGGGGTTGAACAGATGATGCGTGCTGCTTAAGCGAGACGTCGCGCAACACGTAGTAAGAATGAGAGAATCTGAATATGTCACGAAACAGGTCGTGATTTAGTCAATCAAACGAGGGAAAGTAGTCTATTCAGATTCTCTATGAAGAATGAGAGGTAAATACAGAGGGAAAACACGTTCTACACATATGCCAAGTGCGCGCTAATATGCGAGGGATCGACATTAGTTGTGGACCCGTAACAGTTCGATCTATGCCTTTTGGTGATCACGAAGGACGCACCATCATTTGGAATAGTGGGAATGCAGACCGATGACACGTTAGGCCTAAGTGATGGAGCCTTCGCGGAGACCGAGGATCGCGAATTAGCTTTTAAGGCAAAACCAAAAGAGCTCCTATCTGCAGATCATCCTCTCCTATTTAATGGACGTAAACTGACACTTGAGGGTGGCGACCCAGTACTGCAGCAAAAGAACTAGGCCGATAAACTTTCACTGGCAACTAATAGTAAACCATATATGCAGCAAAGGGCTCGAGGAGCCTATACAGCGACAATATGCTAACCAGAAGCCTCATTTGACTTGTCAGCTGCAGTGCAACACAAAGATCCGAACAATGACGAGACAGTGTCGCTCAACAAACGACTTAAATGGCAGAAAGAAAATACTGCCAGGGGGTTACGTTATGTACCATTGAATTTGACAAATATGAAGCTTTTTGTATTTGTCGATGCGTCATTTGCGAATAACAAAGACCTAACGTCTCATATTGGCTACGTCATTGTGCTCGGCGGTGAGGAGGGTGATCTAACCGACAGCTCTGAGATGACCGGCAATATTATCCACTGGTCGTCCACGAAGTGCAAACGAGTCACGCGTAGCGTCCTGGCTTCAGAAATATACGCCATAGCTCACGGTGTTGACATAGCTGTAGGGAAGGTGCAATCCTCATGATCGTATCTCTCAATGCATCTGATGCGCATTCGAGAGCGATCCCCGACCTGACTGGGTACATGAAGGTGATAGCTGAGGCTGCTATCCCAGTCTTGTCGGTTATAATTTTCTTGATCGTAACTGGCGAGAGCTTGTGCCAGTGGTGATCCCTCCCCAATCGAAGGAACAGGCGTTTGTCTTCCTTTTGGATTGTCTGTGGTTTCGGGTGGCTTGATGGAGCAGGCCTTCGCGGAACTTGCACATTTGGTGGTGTCGGTAACTTGGCCGCTTTGCGGGCTACTGTCACCCAGGGCGAGCTGGTATCTTGAGGCTTTGGGGGTAGAGCGTGGCTGTGATCCTTAACAGCTGTATTTTTCCTAGGCGCGACTGGTTTTGGAGTGCTTGCCATGGTGGGGGGCTTCTTACTTGGAAAGTTTGATGCTTCTACCTGATCTACTGCGAAGGCTGTGATAACAGGCGTGATGTTTTCCAGCAGAGTCGGGACAACTGCTGCTGCTGCTTGTTTCTCTCCTTTGCTCTTAGCCCAGGAGTCGATTAGTTCTAGAAATTCCTGGGCTATATCCAGTCTTTCTTTCCGTTGTTGTTCTGCTTTTTGCATTGTATTCACTATGCCAAGCAGGCTTGGGTGAAGTTGCCCTCCTAGATTGGAGGGCGTTGTTGATGACGATGCAACAGCTGGGGCCATTGCACCGATTGAAAATTCTAGTAAATAAGGGTAATTGTGATGACCAGAAGGGAGCAAAGGTTAGCAGATGAACAAGTCGAATCAGTTAAGGACTCAGATCTGGAATATAATTCATAAGATTCTAAACTAAGGGAAGAAAATAATAAGAGGTATCGAGATATACATATATACATAATTTACAATTGGTCCGTGCGTATGTAGGATCACAACACAATACCTGAAAGGAACAATAGTATTAGAGGCCCCGAGGGTCAGGAATACAAGGCCGTAACAGTAATGGGTAATGCGATGTGGGATGAAAATGCGATGGTTGATTTGCTTGAATATCATTTGATTTGTTTAATTTTTAATTTTAAATGAGAACCATTGTACTTTTCCCATTGAGTTGAAAACCATCTCCATGATCTAGACTTTCACAGAATGTCATTGGATAGTTTGTTCTTTTTTCATTTATTTTACTTTCGGTCCTAAGCTAACGCTATCTTTTGCACATTGGGTCAAGGACCGGTGGAGCCGGCAAGGATCACTGCGTACAGGCCCAGCTCATTCCAACCGCTTGAACTTCTACTGAAATTGTAGAAGTTAACAGCAAAGCTAAAATCAAAAACATAAATCAAGAACTGAAATCAAATTTGGAAGAAATACTATTTGGTCCGGATCCCGCGCTTCTCGCCCGTTCCCTTTCCTGCCACATCTTCTACGTGACTTTTTCTTATCTCCGCTGAGAGCGAAAGATTAGTTCGCAGATACCCTGAATTCAGCTGGTATCCTGCGATATATTTTGAAGCTATCTGTAGACTTCACCGAGGGTTGCTGTACCCTCAAACTTCTTCTTCGGATCCCAGGATTCCGAAACCCGATCCCTCGGCCATCGAGACATCCTTCGTTGAGGCCATTGTTGCCTCTTCGGCCCTTTTGGCTGCAGCCCTAAATCGAGCCACTTTCGCAGACTCCCCTTGCTGGATCTGGCGGATCCGCGCGGGCTGCTTTTTTGTCACCGGTCCGGACTTGCTGGGTCTGGCTAAGCAGGCCCGGGAATCCGATCGGTGAGGTCCCCCACAGTTTCGACACCGGGTGAGGGCCTTGCACTCTGATTCTGAGTGCATATTAGATCCGCAATTCCAGCAAGCTGGAGCGCGGGAACAACCATGAGTGGCGTGAAATTCAAGACAGCGTTTGCATTGTTCGATTGTGCGACGAGGTCGGAAGAGCTTTGCAGCTCCAGAGTCGTCGAAAAGGCGGAATCCAGGTCGAGGAGCGGATTCTCGGGGAAATAGCGCTTGCCAATTTGAGTAGGGCGCCCCTGGTTTGCTAGTTCCATGAGGACGAACCAGAAAGGGAACCAACTGGGTCACTCGCGTGACTTCGTCGGCAACCATCTTTGCCGTCACGGCGATCGGGCCAGCAAGAGTTCGAATTGTCTCCGGGACGGTGGCAAATTGCATGGCAACCAGATTTGATGCTGGTTCCAGTTTGATTCCAGATTCGCTCCGTGACGTGGAGGAATCTAGGAGCTCCTTTCGAGAAGCTTCGTTCTTTGCTGTAATAGCAAAGCCGGTCTTTACCCGCTGAGCCAACGTAATATTGTTGGCAGCGGTTCCTAGCGCCTGAGACACCGCTAGCCTTACTCCAGCTGGAGAAAGGAGACGGTGGGGATGGAAATGGTCAAGGCGCAGAAAAAGTCGTGAATCGGCTTTTCCACTCGAGTTGGCACTTTTTGCTTTCTGGGCGGGCGGTGCTGCCTTTTTTGTCGATGGCCCAGCGCTACTGACTAGGCCTGCCCGAGCTACGGTGGCCCAAGTTGTCTTTGGGGCCGGAGCCTGTGTTTTCGTAGAGTTAGGTGCCCTAATTTCTGGAGCCCTCGGTGAGAGAGGGTTGGCGGGGCGGGTAGGAAGGACTGGTGGTGTGCTTCCTGGACCGGATTGACCGAACTGGCCAATAGCTGCTCGTAGGTAGACTTTTATACCTTCTACGAATTCTTTATTTTCGCCGATCGAAAGAGGCGAAAGTGCTGCTTCAACACTGTTTATCGCAGTCGAGCAGATGGCGAGGCGGGCCGTAATTTGCGTCGTACGTCGCTTTTCGGCCTCCATCACGGTTTGCAGCTCCGGAGGAAACTCCATAGCTGATGTCGATGCTGCGCCTTTTGAGGCTGGCACAGCATTTTTTCCGGCAGATGATTCTGCACGTTCGATCGTCCTTTCTCTGACGATCTCCTTTCCTTTCCTGGAGCTGCTTGCCTCGAGGGCCAGCTCGGCGGGTTTCGCGGTCTGTTGACTGTTCGTTTCTGTTCTGATCGGATCAGAATCAGCCATCTCTTGGTCGGGAAGGGTGGAAAGCTTCCCTGGGACAAAGGCCTCACTCGCAAACAAGCTTGATAATTTTTGCGCGAGGCCAGGAGGTTTTGGACACATGTGTGTCCGTTCAAAGCCGACAGAAATGGTGGAATTTGGTCGTTTGCTCTTCATCGGAGGCATTTTGGGACGCCTTTCGATGGTTATCAATTCAAGAACTCAAGCACAGGAATAATCATGAGAAGGGAAAAGGGATATAGGGAATTTTCGAATTTTCGAATTTCTCGAATTTCTCGAATTGATTGATTGATTTTATTTTTAGGTCCTAAGCTAAGCTCTATATCTCCTAGGAGTCAAAGACCGGTGTACACGGCCGAGATCATGCTTCCCACATACCCGACTCGGTCTCACCGCGTGACTCACTACACAACAAGTAGCTAGTTATAATAAAGAAAATAAATGCCCACACAGACTCCCATAACCAAAATTCCAAATCCCATACTCCTGTTGGTGGTTGGAAAATGACACTTCTGGTCTCATTTTCCTACCTGCCATACATCGTGCTATGACCTAGTTAATGTTGTCTCCGCTGAGAGCTGGAGACGGAGTCGCAGGTGGGCACCCGAAGCAGCCGGTTTCCTGCGCAAATTTTGTAAAGTTCTCGAGACACTTAGGCCCGAGAAGCTTGTGGACAAAGTCGTGATGTGACATTGTACCTCGTAGTCGACGCGTCTGGCGTGCGTGCAGTCGACAGTGAATGAAGTGGAGAGGCGTTGTTTCCTCTCCACACGCACTCTCCATAGAAGCGGCGAAGTTGTTGAAACGACGATGGCATGCAGCGAAGTTTCCGTGTCCCGTTCGGGCTGAGATCAGTTTACGAAGTAGCCGCCGGGAAAGTGCCAGCTCGCGTGGCTTGTGTCGTCGCATGAGAAGACCCAGGTTACGATATCTAGGTGGACACGCTTCTTCCCACCAGTCGTCAAGAAGCATTTGCCTGTTCCGGTTCATGAGCCGACGAACGTACGCCAACGTGACGGAGCCAGGCTGGCTCTCTTTACTTGGCAGTTGTCGGAGGCCGGAGCGTGCAGCTCTATCGGCCTCTTCGTTTCCCTGTATCCCGGAGTGGGCTGGTATCCACTGGACCGAGACTCGAGCCTTTTCTGATAACGCTCTAAATTGGAGCACGTCGTCGAAACTTGTTGTGGCAGTTCCCGTCAGCAGTGCCTTCACTGTAGACTGACTATCCGTCAACACGTTGATCCGCCGCCTGCCGTCGCTTCCACTATTCTCCCTCTCTAACAATCCCAGCGCAGCTTCCAGGGCCTTCCTCGCCCCTACAATTTCCGCATCGAGCACTTCACCACCATGCTTGATACCACATCCCTTCAACAGAGTTTTTCCATCTCTCTTCAAGACGAACCCCCATGCTGAGCGACCATGTCCCTCCGACGATCCATCCGGGTAAGCACAAATATCCGATGCTAGGATATCTCCAAGGAACCGAGTAGCCTTTTCCTCCTCCTCTTTCCTTGGGCCAGAGCTCGAAAAATAGCATGGCGGCGGCAGAGGCTCGGCGTCTTCCGCGTCCGGGAGTTGACGGTAGGCCCGCTATACTCGTGACATCTGGATCCCCGGATTCTTGGGTACCCGAGCAGACTTCTTGTACTTCCGTGTTCCAACGTTTGAACACACGGCGGCACGAGTCCGGAGCGGATGTCGGTTGTCTAGTGAGTGCATTCGAGCCGAAAACCGTAAGCGGTTCCCTTCCAGAATGATCTTTCCAGTTGGGATACCTCCTTCGCGATGGAGAACAAGATTCGATATCGTTCTCATTACCGGAAGGGCAGCGCGCAGTCCTGTCAAGATTGCCTTGTCGATCATCTCGCAGAAGATGCTGGTTCGAGGTGTGATGATTCCCCTAATGGTCGGATGTTTGAGGCCGGGCCACCAAACATCTGATCCAAAAGTTGCTATTGGGACAATACAAGTATCCACTGCTCGAACCAGTGCCGCAGGAGCGGCTCCTCGATACGCTGAGTTGAAACGGCGCATGTGCTGGGCAACCTTCAATGCCTTTACACACCAAGTTGTGACGTGGTGTTTGAAGTCCAGTCGCGGGTCTAGGTGTATTCCAAGCCAGCATATTTGGTCTGCTGGCTCGATAGTCACGCCGTTCACACAAATAGCCACCGGATTCTCGCGTTTCCTGCCGGGAAACTGGACTATCTCCGACTTGTTAGAATCGAAGGAGACTGCATTGTTACTTGCCCACTCCAGAAGATGATCCACTTCCTTCTGTACAGAAGCGGCCGACTCAGCAATGTTACGCCCGAACCCTAGGATCCCGACATCGTCTGCGTAGCTGAACCTCATTCCTGGGTTGCCGCTTCGCATAGGCTCTGCCATGTATAAAAGGAAGAGAAGTGGCGATATTGGTGATCCCTGCGGAGCCCCACAAACCAGCTCTTTCTGCCCGGTTACCCCTCCGGAGTATCGGACTTGTACCTTTCGATGTGCAAGAAATGAAGCCGTCCATCGAAGAATCGAGTCTGGCCATCCCTGCTCTTGCATCCTCCTCACCAAGCGGTTGTGGAGTACTGCATCAAATGCGCCTTGGACATCGAGAGTCGTGAATGTAGCCGCCCATCCCTGGGTGCTTGCCTCTTCGATGTCGTGGACTACGCAGTTGACAAGGTCGTTTGCCGACCTCTTAGGGAGCGCTCCGAATTGTTGGCATCCGACAACTTCGAGCGTTACTGCGAGATGGGCCATCCGCTTCGCCAAGAGTCGTTCCAACCCCTTACCCAAACATGACAGAAGTGCGATCGGTCTCCAGCCCTTAACAGTCGCTGGATCTCGGTTCGTCTTGCGGAGGAGCACCACTTCAGCCAGCTTGAAGCAGGATGGGTGGGTGCCGAGTCTGATGCAGGCGCGGAAGAGAGTGCCGACAAATGGTCCAATCGTCTTCCAACAGGTTCGCAGAAGCTCCACAGAGATCCCATCTGCTCCAGGCGCTATGTTGGCGCAGCCTATAGTGCACATGCGAATCTCCTCGTCCGAGACATGGTCGTTCCAGGGGATTCGGTTGGTACTCGGCGCATCGAGTGGCGGTAGGTCGTCCGTCGCTTGGTGTCGTGCCAAAAGAGCATCCCGGAGTACCGCTGCTCGCTCGGCCGGATCGGAGTACACCTTCCCTTCGTGGTTGAGTGGAGGGGGGGTGCTTGCCTGCCTTGGTTCGGCCGAGCGCATCAGCTTGAACACATCAGTTGGTGTCGTGATCGCTTCGACTTGACGCGTCTGGTACTCTTTCCTTGCCGCTCTGAGGGTTGAGCGCAGCTTCTTCGAATGTATCCATCGCTATTCCGGAGTCACTGCTGCACGATATTCCGTGTGAGCTAGCTTGCATTCCGGAGTCCACCAAGGCGCACATTTGCCGTGTCTTTTGTCCCTTCGTGTTCCTGCTGCTTTGAAAGCGTTAGTAAGGCCAGAACAGAGATTTTTGGCGTATTCATCCACCTGGCAAACCGAGTCCAACACTGATGGCGGGTGAGTGAATTGCACCATGGCAAGGGAGAACCTCGGAAAGTTTCCGCGCGTTACCCTAATCGGCGATGGCTCATGGTTCCATTTTCCGCATCCGGTGGAGACTTGTCCTCGAATCGGAAGATGGTCGCTGGTTATACACTCGCTGCGACCCACCCATGCTTGGGCCCCGTTGATGTTGGTCTAGGCAAGATCCAGCGTGTTTCCGGCTCGATGCGTTGGCTCGCCCACAATCAGACAAGTTAGATTGTGACGTTCCGCCCATCTCTCGATTTCGATTCCTTGTCCGCGTGGGCGGGCATCATCTGGTTGCCATGCGCGGTGCACCGCGTTGAAATCGCCAGCCGCGACGGATCGTGGTGGTGGGTCCCAGCTGAGGAGTGGTCGAATGGCCGTCGGGTCGTTCGGGTCCTTGTACACGTTGAGAAACGTGACTCCGTTTACCACAACCCAGCAGTAATCCGCCGTCGGGGGATGGCAAGGAAAGATTTGTCTTGCCGAAAGGTTCCCTGTATTGATTCGCGTATAAGTCACAGCCCTGGGTCGAATGTTTACGCCGCCATGTGGTATATGACAGTCGTATCCAGGGTGTGACTTTGTTTCCTTTGTGGCTTTTTTCCACGAAGGTTCTTGTATTAACACTATATCGACGCCTAGCTCGTAAGCTCGGGAAAGCGCGATGTCGTGTGATGAGCCTCCCCTACCTACGTTGATCGACATAAAACTTATCGTAGGTGGGAGGCTGGAAGAGACCCATGAGGGGCCCTTCAGGAAGACTCAACAGGATTCGTCGTTCCTGTGGCCGTGGCGTCGGAGGCGACGTCGGTCATCAGAACTTCGAAACTGTTGTTTGATTTCACCACTTCGGGTGAGGCTTGCTTTTGCTTGGCAGCCGCTTGTACTGCTGCCTCAGCGCGACGGGCTGCAGCTTTAGCCCTCACCACGGCCGCTAGCTCGCGTTGGTTCGCAATGCGAATATTGGCCAGTTGCTCTTTGCTAACGGGTCCGGCCTTAGTTGGGCGCGCCAGGCAGGTTCGACTGTCGGACCTGTGCGGTCCTCCGCAGTTGCGGCACTTGGTGTGAGCACGGCACTCGTCTGTCGAGTGCATCGTGGAGGTGCAGTTCCCACAGGCTTGAGCGCGAGAGCAACCGCGCGTTCCATGGAACTGCAGGCAGCGTTTGCATTGCTGCACAGTCTGTCGCGGCTTGTGTGGAACCGCAACGCCCGAGTCGTCGAACAGGCGGAATCCTTGTCTTGGTGCTGCTCCCTTCCTGAAATGGGCAAGCCATGACTGGTATGGAGCGTCAAGGCGAGTTTTCCCGTGGGGCCGTACCTTGACTGGCATGGCCTTTGTGACTCGCGTGATCTCCTCGATCACCATCTCCTCCGTCACATGCACCTTTCCGAGGAGGGTGTGGATGGCGACAGGGACCGTCGAGATCCGGAGCGCGACAAGGTCCGAGGCCTCCTTGTAACGGCTGTTAAGCCTAGGGATTCCTGTAGCCTACGCTGGCTAGCGCAGGCAATGAATGCAAGGGAATCTTCGGGAAGGATCTCGGAATACAAGGAGCTTAGAAGATTCTCCATGAACTTTCTGGAAGCATACTGAAGGTTCATGAGGACCACAGGTGTATCAAGAATCTTCTAGGGTATTGTCGAGGATTCCATGTTATTCCAGATATAGGGAGAACCTTACAGAAGAGGAGTATCTCAGAGTGTATATATATTTGTATTCTAGCTATAGGAATTCTCTCTCTAGAGAATTATAATTAATATACTGTACCTACAAGATCGCCCAAGCATGTTGTACTGAAACCGTGTCACTCCTCTAGCCTTACCTCGATTGGGAGGAAAGATTCTGCCGCGCTCAATAGGAGCTGGCGAGATTCCAGGTTCTTCGCTCTGAGTGCGAAGCCAGTTGGGACACGGTAGACGTGTTCAATTGCTGCCTGAGGCGCGTTGGTCAGCTGCGCCACCGCTTCTCTGATGCCAGCTGGTGAAAGATTTCGCCACTGATGTTTTGATTTTAGCCGGAGGAACAGTCGGTTGTCCGGCGAGGACGAAGGAGCCGTCTTGGCCGATTTTTTGGTCGGCGGGGTCGGCTTTTTCGGGGCACCACTTGCTATCACTGGCTTCGGGTGATTTGGTAGCCCTTTCCGGGCTACAGTTGCCCAGGTTGAAGTGACCTGGGGCACCGCGACGGCAGGATTTGCTGTCCTGGTGGTCGATGGTGGTGAGGGCCCGCTGTTGCTGGCCTGCTGGCCGATGGGGCGGTGGGGAAGGCTTGTCGGCACTGGTGTGGTTCCAGTGCGCAGGAAGTGGGCGAGGGCGCCCCTCAGACACACGTTCATCGCGTCCAAGTATTCTTTGTTATCTGTTGTTTTCATGGACAGGATAACACTTTCCAATGTTTTTAACACTGTTGACCCTATCTCGAGCCTGGCTGAGGTGTTTGCAGCCCGCTTTCTTTCGGCTTCGAGTATTGCCTCTATTTCCGGCGGGTGAATTGGCGTGGTGCCGGTGGGAGCACCACCAGAAGAGTGGTTGTGGCACTCAGCCGTCCCTGGAATCGAGGCCGGGGGTGGCTGAGGTCTTGAGGCATTTGCTGCCTCTGTGCAAGTGGGGACTTCCGTTCCCGTCGGTATGCTTTTGATTGATGTCCGCTTTACTACGGGAACAGCAATTTTTTCTAGCCGCACGGCGTGCGGGCTCGGTCGTTGGTTTCGTCGAGACTGCTTTCTCGACGACAATTTCCGGGGTCTTTACCGCCTCTAGGGAGCTCTCAGCTCCTGCGCTTGCCCATCGTGAGTCTTTTAGACCCTCGTTTATCAATTCATTGATTATTTTTTCGGCTTCCAACATCACAGTGTCGGTTTAGCCGCGTTCCTCCAATTGTGAGATAATGTCGACTTCCATCTGGTCGAGATCGGAGGCGTTAGCTACCAGTCCAGAGCCTTTCATTCTCTGACCTGCCACGCTTCTAAATATTTCACGCATGGATTTCGGGGTATCCAGACTTGTCTGGTGGTCGTGTTTCCCTATTTTGGAGGTTAACACAGATTTCGCGATTTTCGCGGACTTTGAGGGTACCGGTGCCATTTCAAGGCTGAGTGGCGCGGTACCACGAGAAATTGATCTTTCGATATACGACGAGTGATTGGAGGGGGAAATTGGGAAAAAGGGAATTTTCGAATTTTCGAATTTCTCGAATTGTGCGTTTTGTTTGTTCATTAACGTGCTAGGTGAAGTAACTACCGTCGCACTCCTACTGGAGCTTGAGCACGAGTGGGGTCGGGCCGGATCAGGTTAACTACCGTGCAGTACAAATGCCTCGTCCCACCTAAATGACCGGAACTATGCCAAAATGCATCTATGTGTTGAACCATGACGAATTCGGCAGCCCAGAATTGAAAACAAACCAAAAACTTTCCCGCGAAATCCCGCATTACAAAAGAAAAACTTCAACAATCTCCCTTCCTCTGTTCCGCCTCAGCCACAACGCGCCTGAGCCTCGAATCTAATCTCTCTGTCCATGCCAAACCACCTAGGCCTTTGATCTATCACCTCCGGGTCACAGGTATCCCTGCCATCCCCCTACTAGCCTCCGCGTATATTCCACTCTCCTGGACGTAGTCCCTGAACAGCTGCCATCCCCTTGATCCAAGCATTGTTTCCAGAGCCGGCGGCCTACGCTTTCCGCTTTTCAGCCGCCATGTTGCCATGTTGCCAGTGCTTTTCGACACTGGACAAGGTGACCAATTTAATTTTCCCTCCCGCACTCGCAGTAGAGTTTGGCGTCAGTGTGGTTGAAGCGGCGATGATATGCCGTAAAGTCCCCATGTCCAGTTCGAGCAGCGATTAAGCGGGCGTAGACCGCTCTCGGTAGCGCTAGTTCTGGCGGCTTCTTGCGCCGCATCTCGAGTTCAGTATCGGCGTAGTGTCTGGGGCGATTAGAGTGTCACCAGTCTATCAACATCAGCCTGGCCACTTCACGGGCTTTCCGTCCTGATGAGGCGAGGGTCATCACACCATGTGTCGTCCTAGAGTTGTCTGGCGATTTAAGCTCTCTTTGAACGAGTTCATCGGCGATTTCATTTCCTGCCAGCCCTTCCTGGCCCGGGATCCATCCTATTTTTACAGGTGCGGCTAATCCCGTGGCCATTTTCACGAACTTTTGGATGCGCCAGGATGATGAGCCCGTTGTTCCCGTCAGTAAAGCCTGAACAGCCGCAGAATTGTCGAGAAGGATGTAGATAGCGCTGCGTCCTCGATCTCGATTGCTGGCAGTAATTGCTTCTAGAGCAGCCAAAGCTCCATGAACCTCTGCGTCGTAGACCTCCGCATTGGTGATTTTGCCTGAGCCGCTTTGCTCCAATGTCGTGCCTATGCCACTGATGAACGTCACAAAGGCCCACGATACTCTATCGGTGGACGCCCCAGAAGCGTGGCCCTATTAAGTTCCTATTGAGACAAAAGACGCCAGGGTCTAATCTCTGGGCCTCTACATATTTGAAAGGAAAAAAAACCAATACGAGTTTTTATATGCATAGAAAGTGCATTTACATAGCTACTTCCCGCAGATTGCTAAGCTCTTGTGTGGTGATGTAATGATTACTCGGCGCCATCCCCTGCGTAGGTCAGTCCACATTCCCTGTTGACCTCCACTGCCAAAAAATATTTTCGTTGCTCCATTGGGTTACTCATCTTTCTTCTCTAGCTAGCTCGCTTTAGGCATCCCTTGAATCTCCAAGATATTTTATGGGCATATCTCTGTAAGGAATCGAGTTTCTTGTAGCTATTCCCCGAATATTCGCCCCCCTTCATGTGTGCTAAGAATGAACGAGATCATCTTTGAAGGTGGACCTTGCATGAGACGTAATCTTCTTTTCCCTATGTACAGTGCCTCTGGAATATAAAATGTTAACCTCGAATCTGGGATGATTAAGGGATTAGCCCTGTAGGCACAGTTGGGCTAGCTCGAAATAGGTTAGACTGTCTCTCCTCCTTATCCCGCTCGCCATGAAGTATGGTTCAATCGTCTTCTTCCAACACTCGGATAGAGAAACACATTTTCAACGACATTTTTGGCTGCCTAACCAATACAGTCCTTGAATTGGAGGACGAAGGCTGAACACCTGTCAGTGGTGTCCTCTACGAACCTGGGAGTGAACTATTCTCCCAGAGCCGAGATTCAGTCACGAAAATGGGTGGGATGAATTTTAATTAATGGATTTTCGACTTGAAGGAGTTGCACTCGATATTTTGGTCGGAAAATCAGTCGGCAGAGATTTCACAGCCGGAACAACGTCGAACAAAAAGTCATCACCACCAACATACGATTCACGAATGGGCCTAGGTCTATCTTGGGGTCGTATTCAAACATCCGACATCTCTTAAACTTCTTTTATACTTGCGACGAAGCATTTCTCAATCGATCCTACACCTGCGACCTACCTCCATACCCGTCCGATCACCTACCTACACACGCCCTAACGAGGAAAGTCATGATGGAAACGGGACGTGTACAAAGGAGGAAGAAAAGGGAAGATTAATCGAGGGGATTACACAAATCCCCAATGACGAAAACAACCCAACGGTACGATATGAAGGTGCAAGGTTAGAGCAACAATGAGATCTTGGACGGCATTTATATTTCGGAGTCAATGAGGATGTCAAGGGCTCGGGCGCGTGGTGGCCGAGGCTGAGGAGGAAATCGCGCTACGGCGTGTATACAGCGGATTTCTGGACGGTTAGGCTTGGTATGATTCAATACATGGGTGAAGTCTGAGGTGGTCCGGTCATTTAGGTGGGACGAGGTAGATGTACTTAATGGTAGTTAACCTGATCCAGCCCGGACCCACCCGTGCTCAAGCTCCAGTAGGAGTGCAACGGTAGCCATGTAACCTAGCACGTTAATAAACAAAACAAAACAGTCCTTTAATTCTAACACCACTATCAATTCATCCTCTTTTCTAGCAAACAATGTCTCTCGAAAAGTCTGCTTCAGAAACTAAAGTTTGCAAGCATCCAACCCGCGATCAATGTATTGAAATAAGAACATAAAGAAGACTTAGCTTGATATTACAACATATATCCGATGAACTTGGCTTCACAATAAGGCAAGTGCAACTTGCGTGTGCTCAAGAGACTGAGAATCCTATTTCTCGCAATGGACCCTTACCAAAATTAAGCGCGGAACAAGTTGATGAGCTTGAGGCTTTCGTCCGGGAATCTCCTGAAAATCGACAGATGTGCTACTTGGAACTAGCAATGGGACCTTTCAGCCACTGGGGATGCAGTGAGGGTTTAATTTCTAATGCTCTCAACAAAATAGGTTACAGCAGATGTATTTCTCGGAAGAAGCTTCCGTTAAGTGTAGTTAACATGCACGAAAGATGTGTAGCGGTGACAAAGGAAGATGGAGGGTTCACAAAGTATTGGGATGGAGCAGAATTGTACAAAACATGAAGTACGCTTTCATTTTAAATGCGAGCCATACTGAGGGCTGCGATGCATACTTTTGCAGTACAGAGCAATTATTTTTGAAATAGATGTGTATTTGTAGATAATATCAATTTATTTTTTTAATTTATAATTTTAAATGAGGACCATTGTACATTTGTTTTGGTGTTGAAAACCGTCCCCATTAATTTTGACTTTCACGGAATGTCATTGGATAGTAACCCTGCTTGCAAATCTAGTCGACGAACTAGACATGGGCCTGCATGAAGTCTAAACCAATCTAATCAATATATACAGGGATCTAACCCCAGTCATTTTGACAATTGTACCTTTGGCATCCTTAAGAGACAGTGGTAAAAGACAAAATGTAGTGGGGCCTTTCTACGGCCACATTGACAGTATTTTGGTGCATTCTCGTAGTTGAAGCGCTCGTGGTAGTAAGCAAAATCGCCATGTCCAGATCTAGCTGCTAGGATACGGCCTAGAGTGGCACAAGGAAGGGTGAGTTCTTTAGGCCTGTAGGGAGCTGATATAATTCCTAGTTTCTCATAGCTTATGTGCTGGGGGAGAGGAGTTCTCCATAGTTTACTAGTGGCTTGCGTTGTGGACTCATTTGCCCAGCGCTTCAGACCAGCATATGAGAAAAATAGGTCGTCTGAAGTTGGTAAATGGCAGCCATCTTTCGCGTCTTTATCTGCGGCTTCATTTCCAAATATGGATGTGTGGCTCGGAACCCATCGAACCCGTATTTGGCCCCGTCTAGTGTGGGCAAGTGTTATGAAACTGGGTTATGAGTGGATAGAGATATACCTGTACTATTGGTTGATCAAGCTGGTGTGCAAGCTGGTGAGCTGTTTGGGTCTATCTGTAGGTGAGCTGAGACTATAGTAGATGAGAGTTTAGAATAGTTGATTGATATCTACTAGTAGAGTTATTACTCTGTTATATACATGTCTCCCTCGCTTGTCCTCACTCTACATGACCACAACAGTCCTTCTCTAACTCTGACGGAGAGTTCTTTGACTCATCCGTATCCCTCATCAATTATGTGCCACTACATCCTAGACGTATATTCATGACACAGAACCCCGGAGATAATATGTTCCCTAGTGGTGGCTCCTTGACTCAGTTACATCACCCACTGACCATGTGTCAGTCGAGTAAAGATGACTACTCATGTGTCACGGACGAGGACAGAGACTATGACGAAGACTAGGACGTAGACGAGAGCGTGGACGAGGACGAAGACAGAAGGTGATAATGAGGACGAGATATTTAGATTAATAATTAGATTCTAAAACACGAGTAATTTACAAGACAAAAAGTTACAGTACAAATCCAGTCCTAGAGCTTCCTTAAGTACACGAGCATCAATACTATAACCAAGGGTTTAGTAGTCCACAGCCATAGCACAGCAACTAACTAGTACTCCGAATGGCAACTGTTGCTATCACAACACTGTAACCATTACAATACCTAAATTATATAATTGTATGCACGTCATAACTCGGTTGCCTGAGTGCGACGCGACATCCCGGAGATGGTTTGTGACATCATGACATGATACTTCTGATACGAGGCACTCCTTGGCGATGGCTCCTTAAATCCATTGTGTTGCTGGTTGTTGCGTGGTGGCAGGGCATCCCAGGTATGAGACTTGTCGGGCACCACACATCTGCCGCGAGCTGACTCTTCTAGATCAGATTCATGAAATTCACAACAGAAAGCCGAGAGCGTTCTTGCCACTTGTTACGGCACGTCAAGGAGGTTGTATAAGTTATTATATTGCTATTAAGAGGTACGCTTGTAAAGGCAATAAAAGACAAAGAGAGGAGGTAGCTATTCTCGACCCTCTCTAAGATATCTCCCTCGGCTGTGCTCAGTCATCCAACGTGATGCCAAGGCGCGCTAACCCGTATCCCCACACGCACGCAATACGGCTCTCACGGATCGTGACATTACCCCCCCCTCCTGAAGAACTGCGACCGCGCAGTTGCAGTTATAGCGTGATCGTCTTCCAATTCGGAGTAGTCGTTGATACCATTGTTGTACGCCTCTAGCCACTTCGGGAGTAGTCTAGGTGGTCCCCTGGCTGTTGGGTAGCGTATATGGAATCTCTTGATCATATGAGGTGCTGTCATAGCGTAGGAGCAGGGGTACCATTCGAGGTCTTCGTCAGCGCCCTTCCATCGAATCTGGTACTGGAGAGTGTTGCAATAGACTCGGGAGCTTAATATCCCCTCAATTTCCCATTCGTCTTGCTCAGGGAGTAGTTGAATTGGTGCTGGGGCTTGTCGAGCCTGTCCTGGTAGTGGGTCCTGTACGAACTTCCGCAGCGAATGGGAGTGAAATACAGGATGGATTTTCCATTCTTCCGGTAACTTCAACTCCCAGCTCTCCCCAACCTTCTTTAGTACTTCAACAGGGCCATACCACTTGTCTGAAAGCTTACGTGAAGATCTGCTCATTTTCCAGTTTGCGGTAGAGACTAGAACCATGTCTCCAACTTCCCAATCAACTTCCCGACGGCTACGATTAGCTAACCGCTCCATCTTCTCCTGTTGAATCTTAAGCGAGGATTTAGCGAATTCCATTGCATCCTTCATACGAGTTGCTACGCAGAGAGCATCTTCTCGATTCAAGGTCTCCGTGGCAGTAGCGGGAGGCTCAGGGTTATGTAAGTCCCACGATGCACGCGCCTCGTAGCTATTGAGTAGTTGGAATGGTGACAAGTTGCCAAGAGATTCGTGAGGTAGCGTAAGCTGAGCAATATCCATAATCGGTAAGAGAGAGCTCCAATTGTCTTGGTAGTAGGTACAGAATGGACGAAGTCTCTGCTTGATATACTGATTCATGACTTCCGTCTGGCCATCAACGTTGGGGTTATATGATGTAGTCAACTTGACCTTGGTGCCGAGAATACGACAATATTCGTTCCAGAAACTTGATACAAACTGAGGTCCGCGGTCGGAGACTATGGAGTCTGGCATCCCAAAGTGACGACTCCAGTGGACAGCGAATAGCGTCGTCATCTCCTTTGCCGTGATGGTCTTATGGCAGGGGATCGAGACTGGTTTCTTTGATAGTCTGTCCATGATCACGAAAGCAGCGTCAAAACCGTTCTCATCTAGCGGTAGCTCCGTGAAATCCATGGTCAAATGCTGGTAAGGTCGCGCGGGGATTGGTAGGGGGTGGAGGAAACCAGGAGTCTTATCTCTCCTCGCCTTCATACGAGCACAGCTGCAGTTAGAGATATAACGAGTGATATCGGCCGTCATTCCGGCCCAGTGATATTTGTGGCCTAAGAGGAGCTTGACCTTACTGTTCCCAGCATGCGCAACTTGAGGTTGAGCGTGTACGTGACGGATTAAAGTCGTACGGAGCTCTGGTGGTTCCAGAGGAACCTCCAACCGCCCATGGAAGAAGAGCTTACCGCTAGCCAGTGTGTACTCGGGGTGATGCTGCCGAGCCTTCTCGCGTAGAGTTTCAAGCTCCTCCGATTCCTTGTTCGCTGTAAAGACTTGGTCGATGATATCGTAGTTTTCGATATCGTAAGCAGCTGTCGACATAGCGTCAGGGGCCTCTCCAACTAGAAACTGTTCTTCGGGGAGCTCTAGTGGTACTAAATCGACTGGTGAGACAGTCTCGCGGGTGCCAAGCGGTGAGATTTCCACATAATTGTGGTCAACAATTTGCAGGTCAGCTAGTTGCTTCTGTGCCATTTCCTGGAGAATTTCGTTACTGATCTTATCATTGGGAATCATCTGTTGGTTGCGTAAAGCACGCTTCTTAGCTTCCAATGGTGAGAGGTCTTGATCTCTACGGGAAAGTGTATCTGCCAGGGTGTTTGTAACTCCTGTTCGGTACATGATCTCAAAGTGGAATTGGGCGAAGAACTCCGCCCACCGTGCTTGTCGAGCGTTGAGATCTTTTGTTGACATAAAGTACTCCAAGGCGCGGTGATCGGTATAGACGTGAACCGTCTTTTGCGCACCCAGCAACTCAGGTTTGTACTGTTGGAAAGAGCGGAAAATCGCAAGTAGCTCTTTATCATGGATCGGGTAATTCAGCTCTGCGTCTATCATGGTTTTAGAGAAGAAACCGACTGGGTGGAACATTCCGTCGTCTTGAAGTTGTGAAAGCACACCAGCCACTACCCCATCAGAAGAGTCAGTTTCGAGTCTAGTTTGCTTGAATGGATCGTAGTGACACAAGATAGGAGCCGTCTGTAGGGCGTGCCGAAGACGCTCCCATGCCTCCTTGCAAGCTCCACCGAAGTGGAAGGGGACGTCTTTTCCAGTCAGTAATGTGAGTGGCCGGCAAATACTGCTGTAGTATTTGATAAATCGACGGTAGAAGTTACAGAAACCTAGGTAGCTTTGTACGCCGCGAACGTTGCTAGCATATTCCCAATTCTTGATAACCTCAGTTTTCTCGGGGTCTACCTCAATCCCGGTGGTACCAATGATGAAGCCCAAGAATTTCGTACGTGTCACGCCGAATTCAGACTTCTTGATGTCTGCCTGGAGGCCGTGGTCTCGCAATATCTCCAATATTTTTTGTACGTGAAGGTCATGCTCCGCTTCTGAATCTGAGTATATCAAGATATCGTCGAGGTAAGCTGAGCAGAAGTCGTCTAGGTATTCCATTAAGATATCGTTGATAAAACGTTGAAAGGTGGCAGGGCCATTAGTCAAGCCAAATGGGAGTACTTTGTACTTATATGTTCCGTAACGAGTGCGGAAGGTAGTGAAGTCCTCCGAATCTTTTGACATACGTATTTTGTGAAATGCCTGCTGAATATCGACTTTGGTGAAGATCTTTGCTTTAGAGATTCTAGCCATCATCTCATCAATCAAGGGAATAGGATAGGGATCTTTCTGGGTAAGCTCGTTCAGCTTTCGGAAATCGACACAAAATCGAAGCCCACCGCCAGCCTTCTTTGCCATAAGGATAGGCGCAGCCCAGGGCGCGTTTGATGGTGCAATGAACCCTTTATGGAGGTTCTCAGTGATATAACGCTTAGCTTCAGCGAGATATTCGTCTGGCATGCGTCGGAGAAGCTCTGTCGTAAGCGTGTTATCGCCGGTGAGTTTAATTTCGTGGTCGACGGCGGGTCTCCTCGCAGCGAGGTCGTCTGAAGCTCTGGTAGAGAATAGGTCCTTAAACTCCTTCCACTTCTCGGGGAGGCGCTCTGTAACTAACTCATCGTTCTGCCGGTATTTAGCTTCGCGAGTTTCCGCCAGGGAGAGACCTGCACCAAGAGCCGACAATTCCACGGCAACAGCGGCAAGCTCGTTTTGACGTCGTTGGATCTCATCTTGAATATCTTTGAGGGAGGCGACGAGAACTTCCGAATCGTCGTTATGGGCCTTCTAGCAGTGCTTCCGATGCAAGTAGAACTGGTGCATTGAGGCGGCGGAGATCAGGTTAATATCAGTCTTATACGGCTCGTTTTTAACTCGGCGAGTTGCCACGACGACGGTCTGGCGTTGGAGAGCTTGATCAGCTTGCTCGACTCGTGAGCCGGGATCACGGGTGGTAGAGGGCGATTGAGCCAGTTGGTGATCAGCGAGTAGTTCATTCATTCTTAGGAAGCCTTGCTTAAGTTCCCTGACAAACGAGGAGGGACGCTTTTGAGTCTTCTTCGGTCGAAGGGAAGGGGGAGTTTGTACACTAGAGAGCTCTTCAAACAGAGCATCTCGTCGTTGCTGGTCAAGTTGGTGCTGTAGGTTCACCATGGGCGTCTTGGGAGGTAGGAGTAGCTCTAGACGCCTATCGAAGTAGTGCTGAGGTGGCATATCAAACGGCCACTCTAAACGGTTTTTCGTACGACGATTATAATTCTGCTTGAGTTCGTAATGTTCTAAGAACTTTCGGCCGATGAGCACATCGTTGCTTCCCAGGTCGGTAATCAAGAATGGGAAGTTGACGCGACGGCGATCGATTGTGAGGGTAAGGAGAATTACGTGGGTGATTGCAGCGCCGGCCTGTCCGTTATAGCCAGTAGGTATAATTGGCTTGGGGAGAGTAAGGAATTTGACGCCTAAAAGGTCACGAAGTTGGAGAGCGACAGAGGTACGAAGCGCCCCAAAGATATTTGCTCCGCCGTCGATATGTGCAGTTGTTTTGATGAATGATCCATTTCTACCTAATTCAATACTAACTAGGAATTGTTTTCCTCCAGTAAGAGAACGGAAATCAGCATTCAAGACTTTCCACAAATCGAGGCATTTGCCATGAGAGGAGACTGTTCCACGGCTTAAGAGTTTCCCGACAGCTCGTCAACCTCAACAGGTTGTAGGCCGTCCTTGTCGCCGTCATCGTGCTTTAATATTAATTCCTCCACCGATCTACCAGTCAGTTCTGCGATCTTTACGGCGTTGGGGCAATCCCTAGCCCAATGGCCTTACTTTCGGCAGAGACGACAGGTATTGGTAGCGCTGAGAGTACGGCGTATGACTTGTGGTACGGTCTCAGGAGTGGTAGGGAAGCGTACAGCGGGGGTGTTGCGAGCAGCGTCAGCCGTCAGGCGTTCAGCAGTCCATCCCGATTTTTTCAAAATACTCGGGTTTCTGCTAGCGTTGTTTCCGACAGCGACAGCGACTACCTTCTTATGGAGAGCATCCTCGGCGAGGATGTTGCGAGATTCTCGGTCGGTGACAGCTAAGAACTCGTCGAGAGTAGTGTAGTTGTTGCTCATCTTGTACTTCTCAGTCATAATTTGGAGCTTTAAGGCAGGAGAGATTTTCTCACAAACGTCATCGAACCAACGAGCCCTGGCGATTTTACCAGTGATGGCTAGGTTGGTGAACTTGATGCGGAATTGATTGTATGTCATATTACTAGTCATCTTCAAGTTGCTGTAGGCAGCTTTGGCTTTTTGGACACGGTTGTGGTCGAAGAAACGTTGATCTAGGGCAGCGAGGACATCGGCAGCACCCTTGAATTCGGTAGTAACATCTGTATCCATATGCTGAAGGATAATAGTCTTGGCCTCTCCTCCAGTACACTTGAAGTACGCCTTTACCTGGGAGTCTCCAGCACAGAAGTTACCAGAGAACTCCTCGATAAAGAGCTTCATGTCCATCTTCCAAGCATCGTACTCAATCTCTCCATTGTGGTCGGTAAAGAGGAGGCGGGGATAGCGAATCTTGTGAGAATCGACAGGCTTGACAGAATTGTCAATCTTTGGGAGGTAGTGATCAATAGCCGGTTGTAGGTCTGCAGTAAGTGCGCGAGACTTTCTAGCAGCATCTTCGGTAGCTTCGACGGCGAGAGCAGAAACAACTGCAGTCTTGAGCATCTCGTTGATTGCCGCCAACTGGCTGGTAGAGAATGGTTGGTCCACCATTGTGTGTTCGTCTTCCTCCTTGATTGTATCACTCTCAATAGTGCTCAATATGTTCTCCTCCACTGGCGTGGTATCGCCTTTCTTCTTCTTTTCTTCCGCGGGGTATCCAAATCGGGCTGGTGTAGAGAGCTCTCGATTGCTTCGGCGCGGTTGCATATGGGAGGGACCGCTCTTCGTGTGTGTAGTATTGAGACGAACGCGCGTAGGTAGGGAGGGGTTTGCAGAGGTCGAGATTGGTAGTTGAGGATGCGCGCACGAGGCTGAAGGCGAGGCTGAAGCGCGAATCCGTGTCGCGAAGTCGCAAAGTTTGAGGTTTCGTATCAAAAAGGTGATGCCGATATAGAGAGGGAGTTCAGCTTGCTCTGAGACTGTCTGCAATCGAGATATGAGGCAGAAGGCACCTGTAATTATACAGGTAAGGCGGGAGTCGTAGGAGTCGTACCAAAAAGGTGGTGCCGACGTCGAATTCGTTCCGAGTGGATATTACTGCTTCCCAGCGAGGTGATGGTCTTTTATTATGTTACGGCACGTCAAGGAGGTTGTATAAGTTATTATATTGCTATCAAGAGGTACGCTTGTAAAGGCAATAAAAGACAAAGAGAGGAGGTAGCTATTCTCGACCCTCTCTAAGATATCTCCCTCGGCTGTGCTCAGTCATCCAACGTGATGCCAAGGCGCGCTAACCCGTATCCCCACACGCACGCAATACGGCTCTCACGGATCGTGACACCACTTGGTTGTTAAAGTGAGGAACTCATCAAATTGCGCTTGTGAGGGCCCTGAAAAGTGAAAAGAGAGTCTGGTGGCAACCTCTAAGTTATCTAGACAAATCCAGAGGTCTGTAGCGAATTTTGCAGTTGGGAGTGCTGGTGCAGATTTTGCCCCCTCTAGAGCGCCTTTCACTTCCGCATCAAAAACTTCGACGCCCTTTCCAAGAGCGATACTCCTTTGTAAAACTTGTACACCACCTTGGTAGCCAATGAAGCCAGCGCCTCCCAAGCCATTTAGTTGCTTCGGTCCGTCTGAGTAGATGATAATGTCTCAAAAGGGGATAGTCTAGAGGAAATCAAGGAAGAATTGTCTGTTTTCATCTGCAGAGCCACTGTTCGGTCCAGCCACTCGGGATTGTGCGGTTTCTCGGTACTCACGTGGATTCCAGGGAGGCACGGCAATTGAATTGATTTGCTCTGATTTTGGAAGAGACAGTACACGCCGAGCATAACGAGAGGTAGGACACTGTAAACTGAGAAATTAGTTAGCTCGGCGTAAGAGCGGATGTCGAGGATCTAGACGGCGTAGTCGGACTGTAGCTGTAAGCACACGGCCATCGAGAGCTATTTCCGGTTGCTGTAACCCTGATTCACGTTGTAGGATCTTGTTACGGTTTGACCGTTGTCTGAGCTTATGTGGATCCCTAAGCGTATTGTTGAGGATTCATGTTGTAAGACTTTAAGGATAAGATAGAGGAAACTGAAGGATACGGCACTACCAGCCAAGGGGCCAGATCAGTGTCACAGCGTAGTGATTCTTGATAATGTGTGGCTGGGTGGCAAGTATTCGGCCTAGGGTGAAGAAGTCAGTCAAGACAATCACTGAGGGGCTGAATGTTATAAATACCGTTAGTTGTAGCTAGATTTCTCTTTCTTCTTTATACAGTTTATTAAATCGACATTATCATCACCAACTCGGGTTTCCCGTCATAGATCGCTATTGATGTGGTGCAATACACTGGAAGTGTTGCACGGGCGGAAGTGAGTACGACCTATGAAAGCTGCTATAGTAGAGAGTCTACACGGGTTGATATGCGTGCTTTGGGACCTTGTCTAGATCTACCTGGCCACCAAGTTTCCGAGGCGTAATATACAACGGGGAGGACACATACATCTACTGCATGACGAAGTAAATGAGGTGGAACCCCTCTTGTTGTATTTCCAAGGAATAAAAGAGCATAGTTAACCTTGAGGGTCTTTGAGGCAAGGGCTCGTGCATACCACTTAAAGGAGAGCTTTTTATCAAAGATTACTCCGAGCCAGCGAGTGTATGGGTGGGCAGTATTTTCAGAGACAATGATAGGGCCAGGTCTTACCATGAGAGTATTTCCTGGCTGTTGGTCACATCGGCGGCGAGAGAAGTGTTGGTGTTCGTACTTGTCTGCGTCAAATTTTAAGACTCGCCCTAAGCCCCATTCAATTGCTTCTTGGAGGTTCCGGGAAAGATGTTCTGCATTTTCTTGGAAGGATTGGGAGGTATGAAGGAAGGCAATATCATCTGCATATCCAAATCTTCTTTTAGGGGTTCCCATGTGGACAAGAGGGGCAAGGTATAGCATGAATAGAATAGGAGATACTGGATAGCCTTGAGGTAGGCCGCAGGAGACATCGAATTCGAGACCGGTTGAACCATTTAGGTGGATCTTGGCAGCGCGGTTGGAGGTGAAGGAAGTGACCCATCTAACCAGATTATCAGGCCACCTTTGGTCTCTAAGTCGGAGGACTAGTCGACCGGGGAGTTAGCCATCAAATACACCCTCCACATCTAGCGTCAGGAGGGAGGCGGTAAGCTTACTGTTCAATGCTGTTTCGATGTCATGTACTAGGCAGGTTGTCAAGTCTGTGGCAGAACGAAGAGGTACGGCTCCAAAGTGTTGTGAAGTCACTATCTTGACCCTAATAGCTATCTAGGAGAGGCAGCCGGTGATCAACCGTTCAAGGCCTTTCCCTAGGGTCGGTATGAGCGTGGACTGGATCGATCTGGCTTATTAGGGTTGTTCAACATGACCAGTACAGTATTCTTGAAGCAAGCAGAATGGTGACCAGCCTGAAGGCAGCCTCTAAAAAGACTGCTGACCCGGGTTTGAATCAATGGCTAGCCATTCTTCAGGATTCCCGTTGGAATTTCGTCCTCACCAGGTGCTGTATTGCCTGCTCTGATGACCGAGTCCTTGATTTCAGCCTGTGTTAGGTCGGGAAGCGTGAGGTTGGCAGTGCCGACTGACGGTACATCTAATGCAACGTCTGCTACTACAGAGGTATTTTGCAGTAGGTTCCGAGCTAGGACGTCCCGCTTCTCTTGAAGTGTGTTTGCAGGTGGGGCTCCGGGGCTGGTTGGATCTTTGAGAGGCGGGGTGCGAAATTATCCTACCGTTCAGTGCCAGTTGACTATCCCAAACACATCTCTTGCTATATTGGCTTGATCTATTTTGCCCTGAAAAAACTTTCGCTTTGCCCTGCGGACAGCTGCACGCAATAGCTTTTTCCCGGCGGTGATAGAGTTTTGGTCAGTTGAGCTTCTTCTAGTTGTCCGGTAGGCCTGCGCAGCGTTTCTGCAGTCGTTATTCCACCAAGGTTGTCCAGTCCCTTTTACAAGAGCTCGCCGTGCAGATACTCCGTAGGCGTTCTGAAGGGCCGTGCAGATGCTTTGAGCGAAGAGATCTAGAGAGTTAGGCTGCAGATTTCCAGGAAGGTCTGTGAGTCTTGCTATCTCTGTTGTGATTATGAGCTTACGGTAGTCAATGAGCTGAAGCTCCTATTTAGCATTATGCGCAGGACGTGATAACCTTGTGGTCTGATTGCTGTGTATTGAAGACTGTATTGATCCAATGTGGAGAAGAATTTTCCTATGTACAAGATTGAGGTGTCTATGCACTGAATATTACCAAACACAGCTGCTACTCTAATCCAATGTAATCCCCATAGACCAAACATTACAACAATCTCTACTTCAAGGAGAGAGAGGAAAAGTCTTTCGTCAAGTGCGCTGAGTTTGAGGCGGGAAATTGGCTCCTGAAAGCGGCTGTCCCACGGGATTAAAAACGCAATAGGGAGATGGTCAGATGTAACGTCTCGCTCCGGGATTATTGAAGACTCAGCTCCCGCAAGTATCAGTGGACTAGAGGCGAACGCAAGGTCTAACACGCTACCACGAGTGTGGGTTGGCATGTCTGATTCAGAGATTAAAATGATGTTGAGTCTATCCGTCCACTCAATAAATGGTTCTGCTAGGGGACTGGTAGTTTGGGATGATGCCTGCCACCGCGTATGCCTGAGGTCTAGGTCTCCGGCGAGGAAGATTCGGTTTGAATGACCTGGAAAGGTGAGATTGAGGAGGGCTCTTACGGCCTCAACCCCATTGTTTGAGCCAGCCGGAGCGTTACACACGTTCACTACTAAGAGGCTTGCTCCAGATGACGCGGTAACCTCCAAGAAAAGGAGATCTCTTGCGGCATTACTTATTAGGGGGAGGGGCCGTTGTTGAAATACTTGTAGTCCAGCTCTTTTGCGTATATATGTGAGTACTCGAGGCCGGGGTGACCAGTCATCTGTGGGGGTAAAGCACTCATCGTTAGAATTGAATTTAGTGATCTGGCGTTGTCGATCAGTGTAGATGTAGGGTTCTTGAATGAGAATGATGTCGAATCTTTCCTCATTCGCAAAGGTAAGTGCAAGCTCATGTGAAGAGACTCCCCTACAGACGTTGATCTGCAAGAGACGCAGTGGCCCTATAGACCTGTGCCGTCTAGACTTCATCTTCAACGTCTAGAATAGCGTAGCGATTCCCAAGGAAAACTGTGGGACGCGGGGATGAAGGTGAGGTGGTGGTGATGGCTAGGATTACGATGCACGAGGGTAATGATCACTGAGGGTGAAGGAAGAACTTTCCAGGTGGCTCCATGATAAGTAGAGGAACAATGGACCACTGTATAGAAATTGTTTCTAGATTGTACTGCCAGATGGAGGAGACTAGAATATTCCGTGATACTATTTTGGGTAAATGAGGCGAGAGTCTAGCTACCTCAGATGTGTATGTAATTAGCGCTTTCTACCTCTTACATCCTCATAGTTCTGAATATCAAACATATCAGCAGTTCACATCGATTCATCTATAATCATACGTAAAGCTTCTGCCAATTAACCTCCGTAAGCTCTTACCTTTACAACAGAAGGTGAGGTGGTCCGAATAAGCTGGGTCGAGCTTGGGGGACCTTCCGGCATTAATGGACCGGGGGTAGTGTCAGAGTAGTTATTGGCTTGCGTGTAGATGGAGGCTTGGCCCGAAGGGGTGTCAGTCATTTCTTCATGTACTGAAGTGTTCGTGGTATTTCCACGGATGCAGCCTACAGTGGTGCATAGGCCTATTCTTGCCGCGGCAGATGTGCTGCGAATTTGAGCTACTTGCCCCTTTCTCAGCTTTATACCATTTATTCTAGGTCTGAGTGGGCACTCTGTGGCATCAGCTGGATGTGGGCCATGACAGTGGATACATTTAGATGGGCAGGGATGTTGGTGTGGCCCACACGGCTTGTGGGTTTCCTCTGTATGCTCGACTGAGCCGCAGAGATGGCAGCGTGGAGCACGGGCGCAGATACGCTGATTATGCCATTGAAAACATCTACCGCATCGAGCGATATTGAATTTCCTGGATAGTTTACGGCAGTTGATGCCCATCCCGAAAAGACGGAACCTTCTTTGGAGACGAGCGCCCTTGGGGAAGCGAGCGATAAATCTGGCGGATGGATCGTAGGGAGATGCAATACTTCCCTTAATCTCGACTACAACAATAGAATCAAACCCATTTCCTTCCTCAAGTTCCTTTAGAACGAGTTCTGGGGTGATTGGCTCTTTGACGAGACAGTTATTTTTGTCTAAGGTTGTGAATGTACGGGGTACAGATGTGATTATGTAACTGTTCAGGTTTTGAGCTTTTTAAATGCCCTGTATACCTGGAAACCTCCCTTCTCCGATTCCTTGGACGAAAAGGTCTTCTAATCTTGTTAAGACCGCTTCTGAAGATGGACGGAGGACTAGGCCAGATGGGACATGTTGCACTTCCTTCAGCACGGCAGAATTCTCTCCATGAAAATTTCGGAGTTGAAGGAGGAGTGAGTATGCTGATATCAGGCGCTCTGTCGCGTTTTCATCAAGGCGTAGAAACAATCTATCATCCAAAGGCTGCGGTTTGGCCTGTTTTTGGAGATTGGAAGGTCTCGGTTTCTGAGGGGTGCTAACTCCAGCATTGCCCTTCAGTTTTCTTGCAACGTTCGCGTATGAGAGCTTCGCATGGGCAACTGGCTTTAGCTGGGTTGTCAGAAGGTGAGTAGTTGTTGCGGGAATTGGCACATCTTGCACATGGTTTTCGAAAAATTCTTGTGCAACAGCTTTCATACGGGTCAAGAACTCGTTATATGTTTTTCTGTAAATGGAGGGGGGCTGTAGAGGCAGCCGTACCACAAGTGAAGTTATCCAATGCTGCGGCCACGCTGCCAAACAAAAGAGTTGCCTCCTCTGTTCTTGTGTTAGCAGCGGAACTCGCTTGGTTCAGCGTTTCTGTCAGTGTCGTTGGTGCCCCTACTACTGGCTGTGACGGAAACCAAGTTGGTGATGAATAAATCGATTTAATAAACTATATGAGGAGAAAAGCTAACTTTAGCTAGTACTAACAGGTATTTATAGGAGTTAATCCTCCTCGTGAATCTATAGACTAGTAATTTGTCCTTAGTGTTGTGATCAGGCCCACTTATAGATCACACAGCTTGGAATAGCTAGTATTGGGCAAGTGTAACCGACAGGACAAGCGACCCTGCGTCAATGATACGTCATCGGCACACAGCAATGACAACACCAGTATCTCATATCACGTTGGTTCAGCGGGTCAAAACAGGCTTTGCACTGACAGCAAAGAATGAACTTGCTCGGAAAGAGCTCCTAGATTCCTCCATGTCACGGGGCGAATCTGGAATCAAACTGGAACCAGCGTCAAATCTATAAGGAAATGGTTAAACTGTCCTTTGCAGCTATTGATGGTGACATGAATTAAGATAATAATTGTGATTGAGATTGAGATAGATTTCTATATTATTTATTATACATGATATGCTCAGGTTCATATACCTCGAGCCAAGCAACCAGATTATGTTCCTCCAGATCTAGATTCATCAGAATAATTACTTACTCAGTAAAATTCTCCTAGTCTCAGTTGTGTGTTTAGGATCTTGATTAGGTTTCTAGTAACTAGTCAATGATGTTTCTCATATCACTGAGACATAGTCATGGTTGATACAACAGGTACAAACGATGAGTCGTGACTGTACATGACGTTGTGATATAGTCGTGATCGTCTGAACAATATCAACTCATGAATGAATCATGTCTCTACATGACAAAATCTGGTTGCCTTACAAATTGCCACCATACCGGTGACAATAAACACACTTGCAGGTCCCATCGAGATCACGGCAAAGATGGTTGCTGACGAAGTCACGCGAGTGACGAAATCGGTTCCGTTTCTTGTCCGTCCGCACGGGTACTGCAAGCCTGGGGCGCCATACGAGAACTGGCAAGCCCTCTTTCCTCGCGAGTCCACGCCCGACCTGGACTCCACCTCTTCGACGATTCTGGAGCTGCGAAGCTCTTCCGACCTCGTCGCCAACTCGAACAGTGTTATGAATCTACTTATTGGCAGATTTTCGAAGCTGTTAAGCTGCAGAGGTCGAGTCGATTTCGACGAAGACAAATTATCAAAGGTTCGAGGTTACAAAGTTACGAAGGTCGAAGGTCGAAGGTGCGAATGTCAAATGTGCGAAGGTACAAATGAAGGTAATCGAGGCTCGGATTATCAAAGTTACGAATTCATATGTTCAGATTATCATGTTATCAAAACATCGAGTTCCCAATAAGCAAATTATACAATAATCGTAAAAGTAACAAAATTGTTAGAACTAAAGAACAAATCCAAATCTCCAGCCTGAACAAATCCAAATCCCGTAGCCTCAGACCTAACCGAATTAAGAAGATAACCCCTGCATCACCACACCCAGACTAAATATAACAAATTCATAACAAACAGTGCAAACGTTGTCTTGACTATCACGCCAGCCGCGGATGCTCCCGCGCTCCAGCCTGCTGGAACTGCGGCTCAAACATGCACTCGGAAGTGGAGTGCAAGGCTCTCACACGATGTCGCAATTGTGGGGGACCTCACCGATCGGACTCTCGGCACTGCCAAACCAGACCCAGAAAAGATGGACCGGTGACCAAGGAACAGCTCGCAGCAATTCGCAAAGTCGAGCAAGAAAGATATGCAGACTTTGCCCGTGTCAAAGCTGCATACAAAAAGGACGAAGAGGCGAGGAACGCCTCTGCGAAGGACGTCTCCATGGCGGAGGGATCGGGTTTCGGAATTCTGGAAACCGAAGAAGAAGTTTGAGGCTTCGGCAGTCCTTGGTGAAGTCTACAACAACTTTCACAACAAAAAGCAGGAAACCGACCGACAGCAAAGGTTATCTGAGAGCTCATCTTTTGCTCTCAGCAGAGATTAGAAAAAGTCACTTGGAAGATGTGACAGGAAATGAAACGGGCGAGAAGCGCGGGATCTGGACCACATATGAAATTCTTCTAAATTGTTTTTTATTTTTTCAGGGGGGTTCGGATTTTTTTTTGATTTACGCTTTGATTCTAGTTTTGATTTAAGTTATGTTGTTAACTTCATCTACTTTTGTTGAGGTTCCCGCGGTTGGAATGAGTTGGGCCTGTACGCAGAGAACCCCACCGGCTCCACCAGTCTTGTACCGATAGTGGACCTAGAGCTTTAGCTTAGGACTTTAAAACAAAAAACAGAAAAAACAAACCAGTATCTCAACCATACATGATTATATGATAATATGACGCAGGTATATCTAATGACATAGTTGTTGAATGGCTGAATGGTTGGCAGTTATTGCTATTGATGGTATATTGTATGTGTTATCTTTGTGTATAAATTGTTACGACTGACCTGAGGATGATACGGGTTTTTAAGAAGAAGTTGTATTTGGACATTAGGCTACGATACGTAGGTAGGAGAAAAGACAAAGAGAAAGGAAGTGCTAGGAGCTACGAGCTTGAGGTAAGCTCGACCGCGGCTCCACCTTAGTCCGGCCTGCATCCCCGTTATATATTATCATATGATCCCGGATTCTTCCACCAGTCTACTTTCAAGTGCCCTAGCAAGTCCAACCATAACATTACCCCCCCCTCTGAAAAACTGCGTCCTCGAAGTTGTAGTTGTCGGTAAAAGGATTACATTTGGGTAGTGTGAATTGTTCTATGTATTAGCGATATTCAGGTTGTCGTTAGGACACTGGCAGGGGACTGATTTAGCACATTAGCGAGGCGCTTGGAGTAGAGGAAGGAAGGAGAGATGGAAAAGAAGAAGAAGAGACAACGTTTTATGTATTTCGAGATACCAGTTAATTGACATTATTCACCGACTTCGTGACGGACAGCTGACTTCGTGACGGCACCCAATTTGTATTACTTCGTGTTTTACCAACAGTAGTCATGGGTCTATTGTCCTCCAGGTGGCTATAGTTCTCGATTCCGTTGTTGTAGGCTGTCAGCCAGGCCGGTAGGCCGTGGGTGGGACCTTTTGCCTGAGGGTGACTGAGGTGCCACCTATTCAACAGGTGAGGCGCTGTCATGGCATCTGAACAGGGGTACCAGGTCAGGTCCTCGTCAGCACCTTTCCACTTAATTTGGTATTGAAGGACTTTATTGGAAATTCTGGCACCAACAATATCCTCAACTTCCCATTCTGTTTGCTCTGGTAAGAGCTGGATGGATGCCGGTTCCGCCCGAAATTGGCCAGGAAGCGGATTCCGGACGTATCTCCGCAAAGAGTGAGAGTGGAAAACTGGATAGATTGTCCAGCCCTCGGTAAGCTTGACCTTCCAGCTCTCTCCCACCTTTTCAAGCACTTCTACAGGACCGTACCTCTTGTCAGATATCTTTCGGGCGGGCCTGTCCATCTTCCAGTTCCGAGTATCAATCATAACTTCATCATCCACACTCTAATCTACTTCGCGACGGCGAAGATTGGCTAGACGCTCCATCTTGGCTTGCTACTCTTGTAGCAATGACTGGGCGAACTTGATAGCTTTTTGAGCTCTTGTTGCTACTTTTAATGCCTCTTCTCTATTAAGTTTCTCCGTGGCTGAGACAGCGTGCTCAGGGTTGACGAGGTCCCACGAAGTGCGAGGTTCTGTACCATTGACGACCTGAAAAGGAGATATGCCACCCAGGGATTCGTGAGGAAGAGTTAATTGTGCAATATCCGTGATAGGTAGCAACTTTCTCCAGTTGTCCTGATAGTATATGCAGAAGGGGCGAAGCCTCTGCTTGATATACTGGTTCATGATTTCAGTCTACCCGTCTACGTTAGGGTTGAAGGCAGTAGTGAGCTTAACATTTGTACCTAAGATGTGGCAGAACTCTCTACAAAAAGTTGAAACAAATTGAGGTCCTCTATCTGAGACTATGGATTCAGGCATGCCGAAATGACGGATCCAGTGAATTAGGAAGAGCTCTGCAAGACCTTTAGTAGTAAAATTCTTGTTGCAAGGAATTGATACCGGCTTCTTGGTTAAACAGTCTATAATCACCAGCACGAAGTCATGTTCCTCTTCATCCAGAGGCAATTCCGTAAAATCCATGGTTAAGTGTTGATAGGGACGAGCTGGAATAGGAAGTGGCTTCAATAGACCTGGTGTCTTGTCCCGTCGAGCTTTCATGCGGACACATCGACAGTTTTGTATGTAACGGATGATGTCAGCACCCAGTCCTTTCCAATAGTATCTTCTGGAGGCTAAAAGCTTCGTCTTGCCAATTCCTGCATGAGCTACGCTAGGTTTATCGTGGATGTGCCGGATGAAAGCTGTTAGGAGGATGGAAGGTTCTAGAGGTACGACTAGCCTTCCCTGGAAGAATAACTTTCCATTTGTAAGTTCGAGGTCCAGACTTAGGGCGGCACCATCTCTGTCTGGCTGAAGGAGCGCAGAGGTCTTATTAGCCTCTATGACCCTGTCGATGATGTCATACCCTTCTACATCGTAGGCTATCATGGAAGTGGGATCCAGTTGAGCTCCATCTATATTTTCGAGGTCATTAACATTTTCGGATATTGGGATCCCTGGATCGGTTACGTGCTTAGGTACAGCATCGACGGGGCACAGCTATGCCAGTGGGAGGGGTTTAGCTATAGTGATATAGTTATATTTGGTATCCTCTTTGGTCCCCAAAACAGTGAGGGCTACGTCTTCTAGGACTTGAGGGTGGATCTTGTCATTTGGTATTAGTTGTTGCTGGCGAATAGCACGTTTGCGGGCTTCTAATGGAGTCAACTCCTGATCCCGTCTAGAGAGGGTATCAGCCAAAGTATTTGTTATGCCAGTGCAATACATGATTGTAAAATGAAAGTCCGCGAAGAATTCGGCCCACCTGGCCTGGCGGGCTGTCAAACCCTTGGTTCTCATGAAGTACTCGAGGGCACGGTGGTCAGTGTACACGTGAACAGCTTTTTGGGCTCCTAACAGTTCGGGGCGGTACTGTTTGAAAGAACGAAAGATTGCCAATAGCTCTTTATCATGTATGGGGTAGTTAAGCTCAGCATCGCCCATTGTCTTAGAGAAGTATCCGACAGGGTGATAGAGGTTATCTTCTTGAAGCTGTGACAGCACTCCAGCAACAACACCATGCGAAGAGTCGGTCTCCAATCTAGTCTGTTTGTAGGGGTCGTAATGTCGCAGGATCGGAGCTGACTGCAGAGCAGAACGAAGAGCTTCCCAGGCTTCTTTGCACTTCTCGTCAAATACGAAAGGTACATCTTTGCCGGTGCGAAGAGTGAGGGGTCGACATATTCTGCCATACTCCTCGATGAAACGGCGGTAGAAGTTGCAGAACCTTAAGTAACTTTGAACCCCACGTATGTTGGTAGGGTACTGCTAGTTGTGGATCACAGCTACTTTCTCGGGATCGACCTCAATGCCGTTCACGCCAATAATGAAGGCAAGGAACCTAGTTTTTGATACACTGAATTCACTCTTCTTGATGTCTGCTTGCAGACCATAGTTGACCAAGATTCTCATAATTCTCTTGACGTGTATTTCGTGCTCTTCTTCACAGTCTGAATAGATTAGGATTTCGTCCATATATGCAGAGTAGAAATTGTCGAGATGCTCCATGAGTATTTCATTAATAAACCTTTGAAAGGTTGCAGGACCGTTTGTCGGACCAAAAGGTAGGACTTTATATTTGTAGGTATCTTATCGGGTTCTGAATGTAGTGAAATCCTCAGAGTCAAGAGACATTCGGATACGGTGAAAAGCTTGCTGAATATCCAGTTTGGTGAATACTTTGGCTCGAGATATACGGGCCATCATCTCATCAATTAGGGGAATAGGGTACGGGTCCTTCTTGGTGAGATTGTTGAGCTTTCTATAATCGACACAAAGACGAAGGGAGCCGTCAGTCATTTTCACGAACAGGATGGGAGCGGCTAGGGAAGCAGTGGAGCCGTTGATAAATCCCTAATGTAAAATTTCCAAGATATAACGTTTTGTTTGGGTAAGCTATTCTTCCGTCATGTGGCGTAAAGGCTCCACAGTCAAGCAATTGGATCCTGTGAGCTCTATCTTATGATCACTTGCACGATGCTCCGGTAGGTTGTCAGATGCCCGACGAGAGAAAAGGTCTCGGAATTCCTGGTATTGAGATGGCAGCTTCTTGCCAATAAGCTCTTCGTTATCTTGATACTTGATTTCGAGAGCTTGTTTAGGGGAATCTACTGAGGCTATCTTTATTTTGAAGGCTTCTCGTTGTCACGGATCAGGTATAAAAGCAATGGGCATTTATATAGAAGATGGTAGTTTATATTTCGACTAATGGTGAGCTATCTAGAGAGTCGGATATGTATTTATACATTCCTTTTCATACTATCCTCGGCCTTCATCCCAGGAATAATCACGGCTTACTGACTTAGATCCTTCTAGTAACTTCTCGTCTCGTCCCTGTAAGGATCTTTCTTCATTGCTAGAAGATTCCCACTCTTTCTAGGTGAAGCTCGATCAACTCTGCTCTAATCTCGAATGTTCCACCAGAAAAATATGCCAGGCAAGCATATCTAAGAATCTACAAGAATATTCCTGATCATACCTCACAGGAGCCAAGAACTGTCTGCGCTAGTCAGCGTAGACTACAGGCATTACCCGGTTTACTAACCGTCACACTCGTCGGTTGAGCTCGCTATCAATATCTGATATGGGAGCCACAAAGGTACACTCGTCTGGGAGGGGATTTCCGTTTTTTCTGGCCTCGTCGCACTTTTTGGTGTAGCGAGTGTGTAAAGCACTCACAGCACAGGCGGAGATTAGGCAGATACTGAACGAGGTATTGGTAGCTAGGTTTGAGGATTCCAGATTGCGGGTAGACTTGAGGGGAGGCTCTGTCGGAGTATCTGGAGAGGCTCTGAACAGCAGTTTTTCCATACGTCCGAGACTCTTCTTCAGCTCACGGGAGAAAGTTGAAGCTCTACTTTTCGAGACTGGCTCCTTGGCTTTGATAATCGAGAGCTGTGCTTAGCGAATTTCCTCTTCAAGAAGGGCATCCCGTCTGGCGACGTCAAACTGATGGTCTGCATGGGGAGTGGTTTTGGAGTTTAGGTCAATAAATATACGCTGACCGAAGTAAGGGATTATCGGTACGTCTGCGGGCCATTCCAACTAGTTCAGCTTGTAGTTCTGCTTCAAGTCATAGTTTTTCAAGAATTTTCTACCAATCAGGACGTCGGTACTTCCCAAGTTTGTAACAAGGAACGGGAAGTTGATACGACGTCGATCAATGGTAACAGTAAGCAATAGAGCAAACTTGATAGAGTCTTTGGGCTGTTCATTATATCCTGTGAGGACAATAGGCTTCGGCAATGGAATGAACTTGACGTCGAAGGCTTTAGCAAGACGGTAAGACAGAGTGGTAGAAACAGCACCGAAAATGTTTGCTCCGCCATCTACATGGGCTTGGGTCTTGATAAATGATCCGTTACGTCCAAGCTCTATGGGCAGTAGGCATTGGCGTCCTCCGATGAGGAGACGGAAATCGAACTTCAAATCCTTCCATAAGTCGCGACTATTGACATAGTAGGATTCTTTACCTCGGCTTAGAATTTTTGTTGATAGCTCATCACTTTCAAGAGATTTTTCAGCAATGCACTCGTTGAACTGTTCCGAAATGGTGCAGTGAGTAGCCAGATGTCCAGGCTTATGGCTCTTGTAACAATTTATTATGGCAGGAAGGGCGGGCGATTCATGACTTATAGTCTGTTAGAGAGCCGAGAATGGAGAGCGTGTGCGGACTGTACTGTTATCCGAGTTCGTTAACCTGGCTTCCGATCTCCAGCTATCTTTCTTGAGAATGTTGCGGCTTCTCTCAGAAGGGGCGAATGTAACAGCAGGTTTAACGCTTTCCTACAGACGGATATTACGCTCCTCACGGTCGGCGATAGCTAAGAACTCGTCCAAGAAAGTGTAACTGTTGTTCATTCGGTACTTTTCCGTGCGAATATCTCTCTTGAGATGAGGAGCAATCTTCTCGCACAAATCTTCGAACCAACGGGAACGGGCGATTTTCCCAGTTATAGCATATGTGTTGAACTTGACGCGGAAATAATCGTAAGTCATGTTGCCCTGCTCCAGATTGCGGTATTTTAGCTTGGCGGTCTGGACTCGGTTATAGTCGTGGAAACGTTGGTCTAGAGCCTTTAGCACATCGGCAGCGGACTCAAAGATACTGGCAAGGTCAGGATCCATATACTGTAGGATGATAATTTTAGCCTCTTCTGACGTACACCTGAAGTAGGCCTTTATCTGCGACGTGCCTGAAAATTGCCGGAGTACTCCCCGATGAACAGCTTCATATCCATCTTCCATGCATCATATTCGATTTTTCCTTCGTGATCACGAAAATGGGTGCGAGGGTATCGGACCTTATATGGCTCAATGGCTCAATGGCCAATACAGTATGATCAAGGGTAGGAAGATAGTAGTTTTTGGGGGGGGGGGGGGGGGGGTGTAGACCTGCTGTTAGAGCTCGAGTGTTTTGTACATCATCTTGTGCAGGAGTTCTAGAGACTCTCTCTACTCTTTCAGCCTCGAGAGCAACCTTGACGTTGGCGGCAACAGCAGCCTGCACAACTGTTAATTGTGCTGGGGTAAAGCTGTCTGTCATTATATTTACCGGATAGGAGTCTTTCTAGATGGATGGCATGAGGGTCTCAGGTGAAATGGTCGAAAAATGGGTGCTCCTGTATTGCTGGAAGGGTCGAAATTTACTCGAATTGCTCAAGGCAGGTGGAGTACAATGAATAGGGATTTCCAGCTTGCTCTGGGACAGTAAGGTGTAGGCTCTACTGGCTGTAGAAAATGAAAAGTTATCTACAAAGGTACTCACGAATTGCTCATGGCAGTTCGAGAGCGAAGTGTTGAGGATTGTCCGAATTGCTCAGGGCAGGTCGGAGCAATTGATTCGAACGTGGATTTAATGCTTCCCAGCGGAGTAAAAGGTATTTTCTTATGTTAAGGCTGGCACGTCATAGCTAGATAGCTGCATACGCAATTCAAATCTGATACAAAAAATACCCCAACTAAGCCACATATCTACACTCCATATTCTCCACACACACAATTTTTCGCAATCCAAAGTGACTATATTGCATTCCATTTACGACATCATACTGTCACTTACATTTCTCAATCACCTATGCCGCCCCAGTCCTCCGCAGAGGCTGGCTCCTGGCCACCTCTCCCCACCCAACACGCGACGCGCCAGGACGTCGAAATGGATCTCAACGATCCACAATACACACTACCGCCTACACCACACAACACCACACCAGACTCAGTCTGCTGCGCGAGTCAACAGTACTCTCCAAACCCGAGCCCAAACCCCATGGCCGTCAACATGACCAACTTTCTCGCCGAACAAGCGAGGGCTTTCCAGGAACGTTTTGCGGAAGCAGAGCGCATCGTCAGCGGGTACTGCAACCTGCTCGAATCGACAACAGACGAAGAGTTCCGACAAGCCATCGAACCCACCGGCTTGGCTCCTCAAAGTCGGATCACAGAAATTCTTCGGGGCAATTCAGCCACCCCCAAAGCCACAGCACCAGCTCAAGCTGCAAGTGGCCACATCATCAAACCTCGCCTCGAGACAGCTAAAGAGTCGAGGAAGAAGACTATTGCGAGCGTCGTGCGTCCTGTACAGGTCCTCGCCAGGGAAAACACGAGATTAGGAGTAGCCACACCACCCGCTGCTTCTGCGACACCAATCCCTACCCATGGGACAGAACAAACCACCAACCAGACTCCCGAGAGATCCTGGACAGAGGTGGTGCGTAAAAAGGCTAAGCCAGCAACCACAGCTGCCACAAAAATAACCACTGGCCACACGCCCACATCGAAACCCAAGGCATCAGCAGTGATGCAGGAAAAAGCTGACGAGCGCGTATTCTTACGGCTCAAACCGGATCACCCGTGGAGACGCATGTCTCCACAATTCATAAAAATAAGCCTGGCTAGTAAACTACGCCTGGCTAACTCATCGATCAGACAAGTCACAGTCGTGAATTCTGGATTTGCCATACAAGCTGACGGGGAAGGAGCAAGAAGCGCGCTACTGACAGGAGCGAATACCCTAGACAGCTCTGAAATGAAGTTGGAAGCCGCGTCCAATTGGATATCAGTGCTTGCACCCAATATTCCTGATAGGCTATATACCCTCGAGGGTCCAGTGCCAGTCACGCTAAAAATGGTGATCGAAGAAGCCACCCTCAAGACCGGCGTCAGACCAACATCTGCTCGCGCTTTTGCGACTAGCATGGCAAGGCCACCAACAGACTGGGTGCTACATTTTGCGACAGGAAAACCAAAGCTTGGTGAACGACTATTTGAAGAAAGTGGTCGGCTGCACGAACTCCAGCGCAAGCCAAAAATTGCTCAATGCAACCGATGTTGGGGACACCACCCTACAAAGATCTGCTCGCGAGCAGAACGCTATTCACGATGCGGCTCTGTCGAGCATAAGGCCACCGATTGCAAACAGGCTATCCCGAGATGCATAAACTGCCATGGACCACACTCTGCCGTCGAGCCTAAATGCATGGCTAGGCCGACGCGGGTTGCTAGCAAAACGGTACAGCACACAAGAGACCAGCTGGCGGTAATTCGCGAACAAGGTCAAAAAGAACGGAACGCTTCGATCAGAGAGATGGAAGCAAAGCAGAAAGCCACCGAGGCTACTGCCGGAAACGAAAATACAAACGTTGCTCAATGCCCGTAGGGGACCACAACCCAACCGAGCTTCAAAAAATGGCAACAACAATATTGTTTCTCTGTGCTAATCTGGGCAGAGGAGACTCGGCTACGGACATCATCCTGCAATCCGCTTGGGACTCAGGAACCGATGTCCTACTTATCCAGGAACCCTGGACTCAACACAAGGACGGCTTCTGGCTCACCAAGTCGCATCCCGGATTCGATAGGCATTTGCCTCCCCATGCCGCTGCCAACTCTTCAAGGCCACGCTCCCTCATCTACACGCGAAAAGGGATCCATTGCCAACAGCAAGCAATCTGCGAGACATCACCAGATCTCACTGCAGTAAAGGTAGAAGGAGTCACATTTGTCTCTGTCTGATTAAAGTTCTGTATCATATCACGTGCCTTATTATCGTAATATTTCCTTATATAGAATAGCGCCGGGAATAAGAAATTGGCTCCCCAATGTAATTATTAGATGTTCCATAGGAGGGAGGGAGTTAGGGAGGAATTAATTGATACCAATATTGTTACAACAAGCTTGTCACGAAACCCGTCCACTTGAAGTATTCCGACAGTCTCCGTATACCGCGTTCCTGGAGCAGACCTTTTGCCGCTGCTATCATGGGCTCCATCTGGGCCTACAGTTATTGGCGGAGACTTCAATTCTGTTCACAACGACTGGCAGCCAATGGCTACTAGGCTACACGGCGACAGCCAGGTGCTCACCGAGTGGATGTTTGAGCACGATATGGATCTATCTTCCACACCGGGCGTCCCGACATACGACTTTGGAAACACACTCGACTTGGTCTGGTCTAACGCTGGTGCCCTTGCAGATGTCTCGACAGAGCTTGACTCAACATCGGACCACAGAACGCTTGCAGGAGACGTTCCCCGCCCGAACTCGAAAGCCATAGCGGTTATCAAAACTGGTCAACCGGTAAGAGTGACAGACGACGCCCTCGAAGACTTCGCCAAGGTACTAGGTCGGTGAGCCCATGGAATAGGGATGCAGCCAATGGTCTCAACAAGTGAGGTGGACAACCTTGCGGATAAACTAGTTCAAACCATCAGCGATGCTATCAGGGCTACCGGAAGACGCGGGAGTGCGAAGAAAGGTAGGACGGCACCTTGGTGGACGTTGGAATGCTCACAGGCCAAACGCGAATATAGGATATTCAGGGACGAAGAGAGTAGAAAGGATTTCCGTCGCATAGTCAGAAGCGCGAAACGCCAATACTGGCGGCGAAAGTTCTCGGAAGCTACAACAGACATCGACATGTATCGGATGGCACGCTGGGCAAAGCCGCAACCTACATCTGCCGCTCCGCCACTCCAAACTCCGGATGGTTTTGTTTCGGATCCAGGAAAGCGTGCACTTCTATTGCGCGATTTCCTTCTCGGCCGGTTCACCAGCCAAAACGACGTGGACATCGAACACCTCGAGCCAGGACGCGGAAACCTTCCATGGGCCTCAAGCGTCACTGATGAAGAAGCCAAGTGGGTCACAACGGCCTGCCAGACTAAAGCTCCCGGAGCAGACATGATTTCTGTGCGGCTTCTTAGGACAGCCTGGCCGTCAATTGGACAAGCAATGAGAGTACTCTTTGAAGGCTCACTTCGACTGAACTACTTCCCGAAGGCATTCAAGCTAGCGGAAGTAATTCTTCTCCCCAAACCTGGCCGTAATCTCAGTACAGCTAAAGGATTGAGGCCCATCGCACTGCTATCCTCTCTCGGCAGAGGTCTTGAGAGACTAGTCGCAAGGCGCATGGCCTACACCGCCATCTCGTACAAGGCTGTGCTGCAGCAGCTTTTTGGAGCACTCTCCGGCAGATCCGCTAACGACCTTGTCTCATGCGTCATCCACGATGTGGAGCATGCAATGAAGAGGCAGAAGAAAGCAGTCCTTGTCACTCTAGACGTTCAGGGTGCATTTGACGCTGTACTCCACGGACGACTGCTGCAAAGGATGAATAAAGTTGGGTGGACGAAACCAACCATCACTTGGATAAAGTCTTTCCTGAAAGAACGATCTGCCCGTGTTAGACACGAGGATGGGGTAACAGACCCACTTCACCTAGAGTGCGGGCTGCCACAAGGATCGCCTTTATCCCCGATTCTCTTCCTCCTTTACATGGCCAAAGTCGTGGGGGGCAGCAGTTGGAGATTTGGCTATGCAGATGATGTTGCTATCCTCGGCATAGGTTCGACGCCAACCGAAGCTGCAGTAGCTGTCCAGCGAGAAGTCGATGCAGTCCTAGGGTGGGCTGCTGAGAATGCCGTCTCCTTCGACCTAGATTAGGCCGAAGTAGTCTACTTCGTCGGCCCCAGATCCAGGGGACACGATCTTCCGGCTATAAGGGTAGGCAATCGCGATGTACAAGCATCCGACGATATCCGATGGCTCGGAGTACACCTTGATCGCGGTCTGACCTTCGAAAGCCACGTCGCAAAGTGGACCAGTAAAGCAATGCGGCTAGTGCAACACTTCCGACGGCTCACTCAGTGCACCCAGGGACCAAGGCCCGACCTACTAACCACAGTGATCCGCACGGTAGTCCTGCCAATCGCGATGCACGCAGCGGAATCCTGGTACCCGGGGCCAACCAGGGAAACCTATCGGGGTGTCGCGCGAAATTCATGTAAGAGACAGTGCAAAGTTATTGACCAAACTTCTGCCTTCGGAATCCGCGTGGCTCTACCAACCTGGCGCACCATGCCCATCGCAGCCCTGAGAAGGGAGACCGGCGTTCCACCAGCACACATTCTGCTCGAGGAACATAGGCTCAAGACTGCCGCACGAATCCGAAGACTAGATGAGTACCATCCGCTTCGAATTCGGGCCACGGAAAGCACAGACAGCGCTCGCCACCGACTTGGACTAAAGACATGCAACAAAACCAGACTTGGTCTGGACAGAGTTCATGATTCGAGGGTCCAGAGGATGTATCGACTTCTGCCAGAGGCTGAACTACCTCCACCGCTCCGACCTCCGGTCCCCCCTCAGCCAATTCCCTGCTGGACAAGCAAGAAAGAGGCTGCCAAGTTCATAAGAGAGTGGCTGCCTACACTCCCACCCGACTGTCTCTGAGTGTACAGTGATGGTTCTGGGGCGTCCACCGACAAAGTGTCATGGGCCTTTGTGACCTTTATCAGTGGCACAGGTACGACAATTGAGCAAAGCGGCTCAGGCAAAATTACCAATCCGGATTTCTACGACGCAGAGGTCCATGGAGCTTTGGCTGCTCTAGAAGCAATTACTGCCAGCAATCGAGATCGAGGACGCAGCGCTATCTACATCCTTCTCGAAAATTCTGCGGCTGTTCAGGCTTTACTGACGGGAACAACGGGCTCATCATCCTGGCGCATCCAAAAGTTCGTGAAAATGGCCACGGGATTAGCCGCACCTGTAAAAATAGGATGGATCCCGGGCCAGGAAGGGCTGGCAGGAAATGAAATCGCCGATGAACTCGTTCAAAGAGAGCTTAAATCGCCGGACAACTCTAGGACGACACATGGTGTGATGACCCTCGCCTCATCAGGACGGAAAGCCCGTGAAGTGGCCAGGCTGATGTTGATAGCCTGGTGACACTCTAATCGCCCCAGACACTACGCCGATCTTGAACTCGAGATGCGGCGCAAGAAACCGCCAGAACTAGCGCTACCGAGAGCGGTCTACGCCCGCTTAATCGCTGCTCGAACTGGACATGGGGACTTTACGGCATATCATCGCCGCTTCAACCACACTGACGCCAAACTCTACTGCGAGTGCGGGAGGGAAAATTAAATTGGTCACCTTGTCCAGTGTCGAAAAGCACTGGCAACATGGCAACATGGCGGCTGAAAAGCGGAAAGCGTAGGCCGCCGGCTCTGGAAACAATGCTTGGATCAAGGGGATGGCAGCTGTTCAGGGACTATGTCCAGGAGAGTGGAATCTACGCGGAGGCTAGTCGGGGGATGGCAGGGATACCTGTGACCCGGAGGTGATAGATCAAAGGCCTAGGTGGTTTGGCATGGACAGAGAGATTGGATTCGAGGCTCAGGCGCGTTGTGGCTGAGGCGGAACGATGGAAGGGAGATTGTTCAAGTTTTTCTTTTGTAATGCGGGGTTTTGCGGGAAAGTTTTTGGTTTGTTTTCAATTCTGGGCTGCCGAATTCGTCATGGTTCAACACATAGATGCATTTTGGCATGGTTCCGGTAATTTAGGTGGGACGAGGCACTTGTACTGCACGGTAGTTAACCTGATCCGGCCCGACCTCACTCGTGCTCAAGCTCCAGTAGGAGTGCGACGGTAATTACTTCATCTAGCACGTTAATGAACAAACAAATAAATAAACAAACAAAACGCACAATTCGAGAAATTCGAAAATTCCCGTTATCCCATATTCCTCCCATTAAATCACCCTCCGAACTTCGAAACATCAATTTCTCGTGGTACCGCGCCACTCAGCCTTGAAATGGCACCGGTACCCCCAAAATCCGCGAAACCCGCGAAAATCGTGTTAACCACTAAAGTAGTAAAGCACAACCACCAGACGCGTCTGGAATCACAGAAGCAAATGCTGAACAAAGCAAAAAGCATTGCAATGCAAAAAGCGACAACAAAGGGACTGACGCAAAACGACATCGATCTCGAAGGGATGGAAGCCGACATAATCGCGCAGATGGAAGAAAGCGGCAAAACCGACATTGAGATGGAGGATGCCACTCCCATAATTGATGCTAGGATCAGAAAGGGCCTAAATGACTCGCGTTGGGCAACTGCAGGAGCAGAGAGCTCCCAGAAGGCGTCAACAGCACCAACGATTGCCGTCGAAAAGTAGTCTCGGCGAAAGCAATGCCAGAATCCGCACGCGTCGCGGCACGAAAAATCGCGGTTCCGATAGCAAAGCGGACACCAACCGCGAGCACACCGAGGGGAACAGAAGACCCCCATAACGCAAAGGCAGCAAATGCCTCACAACTTCCGCCAGCCCCGGCCTCGATTCCTGGGATGACTGTGCGCGATAACCAACATGCTGGTGGTGCTCCCACCAGTGTGGCACAAGAATACCCGCCAGAAATCGAAGCTTTGTTGGAAGACGAAAGAAAGCGGGCTGCAAATGCCTCTGCCAGACTCGAGATGGGTTCAACAGTCATAAATACATTGGAAAGCGTTATACTGTCATTAAAAACGACGGATAACAAGGAATACTTGGACGAGATGAACGCATGTCTAAGGGGCGCTCTCACCCACTTCCTACGCACTGGAACTACACCAGTGCCGACAAGCCTCCCCCCGCCCCGTCGTCCAGCAGGCCAGCAGCAGCGGGCCTCCTCCAATTTCAACAGCCAGGCCAGTAAGGCCTACCGTCGCAGTGCCCAAGGTAACTTCAACCTGGGCAACTGTAGCCGGGAGAAGGCTACCCAACCAGCCGGCGCCAGTGATGGTAAGCCGTGCTCCACAAAAGCTGACCCCGCCGACCAAAAAATCGGACAAGACGGTCCCTTCGTCCACGCCGGACAACCGACTGTTCCTCCGGCTGAATTCAAAGCATCAGTGGCGAAAGATGTCTTCAGCTGGTATCAGAGATGCTGTGGCGCAGCTCACCAACGCGCCAAAAGTAGACATTGAACATGTCTACCGAGTCCCAACTGGTTTCGCACTTCGAGCGAAGAATCAGGAATCTCGCCAGTTCCTACTGAACGCGGCGGAATCTTTCCTCCCTATCGATGGAAAACTGGAAGAGGCCTCCGACATTGTGGCGCTCCGGATCTCGACGGTCCCCGTCGCCATCCACACTCTTCTTGGAAGGGTGTCAGTGACGGAGGAGATGGTGATCGAGGAGATCACCAGGGTTACAAAGGCAGTTCCAGTCAAAGTTCGGCCTCACGGGAAAAATCGTCCCGGCGCGCTATACCAGTCATGGCTCGCTCATTTCAAGAGGGGAGCGGAACCAAGACTAGGATTCCGCCTGTTCGACGACTCGGGCGTCGCAGTACGACATCAACCGCGACAGACTGTGCAGCAATGCAAAAGCTGCCTGCAGTTCCACGAAACGCGTGGCTGCTCCCGTGCCCCAGCTTGCTGGAACTGCACCTCCACGATGCACTTGACGGACGAGTGTCATGCGCACACCAAGTGCCGCAACTGCGGAGGACCACATAGGTCCGACAGTCGAGCTTGCCTGGCGCGCCCCACCAAGTCCGGGCCGGTAAGCAGAGAGCAACTGGCCACCATACGCATGGCTAGTTAACGCGAGCTAGCGGCAGTAGTGAGGGCAAAAGCCGCTGTCCGTCGCGCTGAGGCAGCAGCTCAAGCGGCCACCAAGCAGACGGAAGCCGCCCCTGGAGCAGTGAAACCAAACAACAGGTTCGAAGTTCTGATGGCCGACGTCACCCCCGACGCCACGGCCACAGGAACGACGAATCCTGTTGAGTCCTCTTGAAGGACCCCTCACGGGTCCCTTCTAGCCTCCCACCTACGATAAGTTTTATGTCGATCAACGTAGGTAGGGGAGGCCAATCACACGACATCGCGCTTTCCCGAGCTTATGAGCTAGGCGTGGATGTGGTGCTAATACAAGAGCCTGTGTGGAAAAAAGCCACAAAGGAGACAAAGTCACACCCTGGTTACGACTGCCATACACCACATGGCGGCGTAAACGTTCGACCCAGGGCAGTGACTTATGCGCTAATAAACAGTAGAATCCACTCGGCAACTCAAATCTTTCCCTGCGATCCCCCGACGGTGGACTACTGCTGGGTCGTGGTAAAAGGAGTCACGTTTCTCAACGTGTACAAGGATCCGAACGACCCGACGGCCATTCGACCCCTCCTCAGCTGGGACCCACCACCCCGATCCGTCGCGGCTGGTGACTTCAACGCGGTGCACTGCGCGTGGCAACCAGAGGTCACCCCCCCACGCGGACAGGGAATCGAAATTGAGAGATGGGCGGAACGTCACAATCTCACTTGTCTGATTGTGAGTGAGCCGACGCATCGAGCCGGGAACACGCTCGATCTTGCTTGGACCAACGTCAACGGGGCCCAAGCATGGGTGGATCGCAGCGAGTGTGCCACCAGCGACCATCTTCCCATTCGAGGACAAGTTCCCACCGGATTCGGAAAAAGGGACCAGGAGCCATCGCCGATCAGGGTAACGCGCGGCAACCTGCCGAGGTTCGCCCTTGCTGTCACGCAGTTAACTCACCCGCCACCAGTCTTGGACACAGTTTGCTGTCACAGTCTAAGCATAGGCACTTGGGCAACCTTATGGTCAGAGGTAGTTTTAATTTCAATCTATGGTGAACTACAGATTGAAGAGGATAATAACAGTTACTTTATACATTATTATTATCCCAGCCAATGACACAGATTTCTATCCGTATATCCGTATTCCCTACTCATATCCCCTACTCGTATCACATTCTCGTGCCCCATCCCCGGACGTGTTACAGTATTATTATTGCCACTTATAAGGCCCTCCTTGTTTCATGCTAAGCCTGCGTTAGACAGCGCAGGCTACAGGCAATTACCGGCTTACAAGCCGTCACATTTGCCAGGTGGATGAATACTCCAACGATCTCTGTTCCGGCCTTACTAACGCTATCAAAGCAGCAGGAACACGAAGGAACAGAAGACGTGGCAAATTTGCACCTTGGTGGACACCGGAATGCAAGCTGGCTCGCACGGAGTATCGTGCAGCAGTGAATCCAGAGCAACGATGGGTGCATGCGAAGAAGCTGCGCTCAACCCTCAGAGCGGCAAGGAAAGAGCACCAGACGCGTCAAATCGAAGCGATCACAACACCGACTGAAGTGTTCAAGCTGATGCGCTCGGCCGAACCAAGGCAGGCAAGCACCCCCCCTCCACTCAACCACGAAGGGAAGCTGTACTCCGATCCGGCTGAGCGGGCAGAGATACTCCGAGATGCTCTTCTGGCACGGTACTAAGCGACGGACGATCTACCGCCACTCGATGCGCCGAGTACCAACCGAATCCCCTGGAACGACCATGTCTCGGACGAGGAGATTCGCATGTGCACTATAGGCTACGCCAACATAGCGCCTGGAGCAGATGGGATCTCTGTGGAGCTTCTGCGAACCTGTTGGAAGACGATTGGACCATTTGTCGGCACTCTCTTCCGCGCCTGCATCAGACTCGGCACCCACCCATCCTGCTTCAAGCTGGCTGAAGTGGTGCTCCTCCGCAAGACGAACCGAGATCCAGCGACTGTTAAGGGCTGGAGACCGATCGCACTTCTGTCATGCTTGGGTAAGGGACTGGAACGACTCTTGGCGAAGCGGATGGCCCATCTCGCGGTTACGCTCAGCGTTGTCGGAGACCAACAATTCGGCGCGCTCCCCAAAAGATCTGCAAACGACCTCGTCAACTGCGTAGTCCACGACATCGAAGAGGCAAGCACCTAAGGATGGGCGGCCACATTCACAACTCTAGACGTCCAAGGAGCGTTCGATGCAGTACTCCACAACCGTTTGGTGAGGAGGATGCGAGATCAGGGATGGCCGGACTCAATTCTCCGATGGACGGCGTCTTTTCTTGTACATCGAAAGGTACAAGTCCGATACTCCGGAGGGGTAACCGGGCAGAAAGAGCTGGTTTGTGGGGTTCCACAGGGATCACCAATATCGCCACTTCTCTTCCTTCTATACATGGCAGAGCCTATGCGAAGCGGCAACCCGGGAATGAGGTTCAGCTACGCAGACGATATCGGGATACTAGGATTCGGGCGTAGCATTGCCGAGTCGGCCGCTTCTGTACAGAAGGAAGTGGATCATCTTCTGGAGTGGGCAAGTACCAACGCAGTCTCCTTCGATACCAAGAAGTCGGAGGTAGTCCAGTTTCCCGGACGGAAACGCGAGGAGCTAGTGGGCATTCGTGTGAACGGCGTGGTTATCGAGCCAGCAGACCAAATACGCTGGCTTGGAATACACCTAGACCCACGGCTGGACTTCAAACATCACGTCACGACGTGGTGTGGCAAAGCTCTGAAGGTGGCTCAGCAAATGCGCCGCTTCAACTCTGCGTATCGAGGAGCTGCCCCTGCAGCACTAGTTCGGGCAGTGGACACGTGAATTGTCCCCGTTGCAACCTTTGGAGCAGATGTTTGGTGGCCTGGCCTCAAGCGTCCGACCAAAAGGGGGATCATCACACCTCGAACCAGCATTTTCTGCGAGATGATTGACAAGGCAATCTTGACGGGACTGCGCGCTGCCCTCCCGGTAATGAGAACTACACCGAATCTTGTTCTCCACCGAGAAGGAGGTATCCCAACAGGGAAGATCATTCTGGAAGGGAACCGACTACGGCTTTCGGCTCGGCTCCACTCATTGGACAACCGCCACCCGCTCCGGACTCGTGCCGCCGTGTGTCCAAACAATGGAACAAGGAAGTACAAGAAAAATGCTCGGGCACCCAAGAATCCGGAGATCCAGATGTCAAGAGTGCAGCGGTGTCACGGTTTCGAGGGACAAGTGCTGGGGCAACTATGTGGTCGATGGTAGTAAATAATAATTCTAAGGAGAGAACTTCCACTACATCTATCTATTCATTTATATACGTGAAAGCCTCCTCGCCACCAAGGCTAATCCCTCTCCTGTTCCTATGCTATGGGACTCCCCTAGTGTTCTGACTATGCCTGTAATACAGCACTATCGCGTTATGGTCCGGAAGGATTGTACTCGGTCTCGTATATTCCCAGTCAGTGTAAGCCTATCAACATGTGGTGCAGTGCTGTACTGCCGTGCCGCACTGCCGAGTCCGATGCCATGTGAATACCATGCAAATGCCGACGCAAAAGTATTGTATTGGGTGGCGTCGCATATTAGCGCATTAGTAGCCATTAATAACGCCACTCGAATCAGGCCTAAGTTAACCAACATAGGCTACAGGGACCAATCGGCTTACCAGCCGTTACAAGCGGGCCTACCGACAACTCCCGGACGCGGAAGACGCCGAGCCTCTGCCGCCGCCATGCTATTTTTCGAGCTCTGGCCCAAGGAAAGAGGAGGAGGAAAAGGCTACTCGGTTCCTTGGAGATGTACTAGCATCGGATATTTGTGCTTACCCGGATGGATCGTCGGAGGGACATGGTCGCTCAGCATGGGGGTTCGTCTTGAAGAGAGATGGAAAAACTCTGTTGAAGGGATGTGGTATCAAGCATGGTGGTGAAGTGCTCGATGCGGAAATTGTAGGGGCGAGGAAGGCCCTGGAAGCTGCGCTAGGATTATTGGAGAGAGAGAACGGGAGAAGTAACGGCAGGCAGTGGATCAACGTGTTGACGGATAGTCAGTCTGCAGTGAAGGCACTGCTGACGGGAACCGCCACAACAAGTCTCGACGATGTACGCCAATTTAGGGCGCTATCAGAAAAGGCTCGAGTCTCGGTTCAGTGGATACCAGCCCACTCCGGGATACAGGGAAACGAAGAGGCTGATAGAGTTGCACGCTCCGGCCTCCGACAACTTCCAAGTAAAGAGAGCCAGCCTGGCTCCGTCACTTTGGCGTACGTTCGTCGTCTGATGGACCAGAAACGTCAAGCTCTTCTCGAGGAATGGTGGGAGGAAGCATGTCCACCTAGGTATCGAAATCTGGGTCTACTCATGCGACGACGCAAGCCACAGGAGCAGGCACTTTCTCGGCGGTTACTACGTGAACTGATCTCAGCTCGAACGGGACACGGAAACTTCGCTGCATGTCACCGTCGTTTCAACAACTTCACCGCTTCTATGGAGTGTGCGTGTGGAGAGGAAACATCACCTCTCCACTTCATTCACTGTCGACTGCACGAACGTCAGACGCGTCGACTCCGAGGGACAATGTCACATCACGACTTTGTCCAAAAGCTTCTCGGGCCTAAGTGCCTTGAGGATTTTACAAAATTTGCTCAGGAAACCGGCTGCTTCGGCGACTCACCTGCAAGTCCGTCACCAGCTCTCAGCGGAGACAACATTAACTAGGTCATAGCACGAAGCATGACAGGAAAGGAAACGAGACGAGTAGTGTTGCTTTCCTACCTCAAATTGGAGTATTGGATTTGGAATTTTTTTTTTTTTTTGTTAAGGGAATTTGTGGGTGTTTTTAATTTCATTTTTCACTAGCTACTGGTTGTGTAGTGGTTCATGCGGTGGGACCGAGTTGGGCATGTGGGAAGCATGATCTGGGCCGTGTACGCCGGTCCTTGACTCCTAGGAGATATAGAGCTTAGCTTAGGACCTATAAAAAAAAAAAAAAAAACAAATATCTACACTCCAAAGACGAGTCGCAGGCAGGATCCAACCTGTCTTTTATTCGCATTGAAACAACTGAATATTTTCTCCACTCCAAATTTTCTCGGGAAATCTTTCTCAGCCAAACACACCTTTTGTCAAACAGATTACCCTAAAATTTAAATATAGTATGACGATGTTTAAGTTGAATAGTTTACAAGCGAGTGAACGAGACTGATACATAAAGGGCAATAATTTGGTCATGCAAATGTTACAAATAGCGACTGGACGGATGGCAAATTTCCTCCGCACAACTCCCTTGTTGTTTCATTCCTTCTATTGCCCATGATAATGTCACAGCCAATTATAGAACCATGTATGGAGCGGAGATTTGAGCAGTTCGCATAGACAATCCATTAGTCAGTCTATATTTGGAATTAGTAGGATACTCAAGATGTATATAGCACCTAGATAGATTCCTCATGGTGGAGAATAATCAATTCAATCAACCCTGAGGGAGATTCATATTAGTGTAACTTTTCCTACCAACTTGCGACTCTCTCCAAAATCATCCCACTATCTACTGAAGCACTTCCAAATCTTGGTGTCATACTCGCATTCTAAGTTACAAGATGAGATGCATCCAATCGCAACTGCTGCGCGTTGTAAAAGTATGATCGATGTATCGGCCATAAATACGACCATAACTCGGCTGAGGGCACCAGTAACTCGACATGCGACGATTCGCAACCGACGAAATACGTACGACATTCCGCCGGCCCATAAATCAAAGCATTCGACAAAGAGCGAGGTATCGGCACCTCGATCCAGAGCTCTTTGACGCCATTTTGCCCAAATGATTACGGTTACGATAGCGACGGGGTAAAGTTTGAGGCATGGTCAGCTCTCAAGAATTCTTAGATGATGAGACTGGCAGAAAGACTAAGAATATGTTATAATCAAAGATTAAAAGGTGAGAAATACGGATACTTGTGGGGCGAGTAGATGAAGCCTCTAAAGAAGAAGACACCTCCTGGCCAAGATGAGGAGATACTGTGACTGAACGGAGGGTATAATTCCAAGGACAGAAAAGCGTTAGCGGCACGGACGATTGGAAGCTGAGGAGGAATTTGCGCTCAGGCGTGTTAAAATGAAGTTCCAGGACATTGGACTTGTCACAATTCTTGTGTGAGTGAAATTTGGAGTGGTCCGTTCATTGAGATGGGACGAGGTTCATGAACTTAAGGCTAGTGATCCTGATCGGGGCCCACTCGTGCTCAAGCTCCCACAAGAGGCCGAATAGTGCGAATTTCCTAGCACATAAATTTTAAGCCAACAAGGCCAAGAATAGCACGATCTCTTGGATGTAAGATTCGGGCTAACTTACATCTAACCCACGTATTCAACTTTTCTGGATAGGCCATGTCTTCTATGCTATCTTCGATTCCTAACGTGGAAAGCTTAAGATTCATGACTCAGCTCGATGTGGACAACGGCGTTACAACCTCTTCTCAATAGTGTCATAGCTAGTTAGGCTGCATACACTCAATGATTTAAAAAAAAACCTCTTCTCAAAGTCCGTCACATATTTTTCCCCCCTTTCTTGAGGATTTCCAAACAAATTTCTCGCAATGAAATATTGCGTGATCGAATGGAAGTTACTAAATCTTGTAGCAAGTTCGGGCTATTGGTGCATTAATAATGTATGCTTTCAGTAGAAATTTCAGCTGAATAATGCAGGCCTTTGATCCCGTTGGGGTTGTGACGAAGGGATAGAGCCTAACTGTATATAGGCAAAAACCTTGGAACTTCGAATACACCCTTTTTAGGGGGGGGGGGGTATTTTTTAAAATCATTTAATGTGTATGCAGCTACGTAGCTATGACGCATAATCGGTGCTATGTGTACAAGTTGGGTGACTCTTTCGATATTTGAGAAACTCATTGACTGTATTTCATTTGCAAATAACACTTTGAGGTATTTTGCTCAAACAAAGAGTCGACCCTCCTCTGTAATTGCCGACCAAAGGGAAATTTGGAGCCTTTGATTATCCAAACATGCCTTGGCCATGCATGCCTACTAGCGCCGCGAGAAATGTAGTTTGCATTGAAGGAAGATATTGTTAGAAAACTGTACTGCTGGTCAATGCCTAAAGCTTATTTCGTATATAATTATTGTACCAAGTACTAAGTTCTACAGATTATCATAGCTAAATAGCTGCATACACATTAAATGAATTTTTTTTTAAAAAAAAGATACATTCTATAGACCCTAGCTTAGCCCAACTTATAAATCAAGTCACATGTCATCTGAGGCTCAGTGATTGATACTTCAGCAGTTTGGTTTTGCTGGATTCGAATCATCGGTATTCCGTCTCGACCCTTTTCAGAATGTTCTAGCGTAGAAGTCGGGCTTTTTCTAGGCGAGTCATCACCAAATTGACAGCAGCAGGTCTCAGTGAGAATTTGAAGGTATCACGCTACGAGGACAAGGCAAAGCGTCGGACAGGATGCAGGACTCACTATTACAGGCACATAGAAGGGTCCACAAGAACAATTGTATCGGCCACCCGATTTTATGCTCCGCCGGAAAAGCTATCAATGTGTTATGTATCGCAGTTAAGGAAATAACATGACTACACTACAGAAAACTGTTCACGCTAAAATAATGTGCACACGCGCCACGGGATATGATTGACCTAGATAATCACGCATTGGTATGACCTATTATTTCCCAATAGTTTCCGATAGGCATCTATTGGCGCTGGGATTTCTTGTATTTTTCCCATCTCGATTAGACTAGGGAAATGTGTTGGAGCACCGACTAGTGTGCATAAACTCCTTGCCTATGTCTGCACAGAAACTACGCACCACTTAGATGATCAATCACACCAAATACTTGGACATGCAAACAATATGCACGTTTTTCATAGACTTGAGAATGATCGGGGATAAGCCCGAGTTCGTTCATCGACCAAAGTCCTAAGAGTAGATTTCACGAACTAAACTTCGCTGAAAGCCATAGCTACCTCATTCCATACTGACATTATGACTAAATCCGAAGACATTGTGACCCTTCTGAAGTTCTCGGAGAGGCTGGCCACTGCTAACTTGAGTGTACCTCGGAGAATTCACACTCTACCTTTCTAGCCTCCTTCCAACTCCTTCCTGAAGGTCGTGCTGAAATGTCAGAAAAGTCTTGACAGAGCGTGATTGCTGTATGGCAGCTTATCCCAACTTCTTTTGTGCCGTCCAGGGCGCTGGGGAGTGTCGTTGACTCATCGACAAAAGAAGTCGTCCTAGCCAATTAGCCAAAAGCGTAGTATTGACGCCCACAAACATTCCAAGGCGGTGCGGGCGACACTAAAAACACTGCTACGGTTAGATGGCGTAGTGGTACATGGTCTTAGCCGTTCTCCCAAGAAGAGTCTGGATAGCTTGGACACATGTCCCACTTGAGACAGGAGATCTTTTTTTTTTGCATCAGATTTTAATTGCGTATGCAGCTATCTAGCTATGACACAATATCAAAGAAAAGTATAGAATAGATGATTCAACGTAAAGGAAGAGCACTCATGCCTCAGATTTTATTTGCAAATACCACTCCGAAGTTATGGTGGCTTTTTCTTCACCCCAAGTCAACCCTCATCCGTGAATACCCACCCAGGGGGACGTCTCAAAAACCCTGAGTTATCCAGACATGCCTCCATCATCTTTCAACTTTTCTCCGCGCGAAATATGGTCTTAGGCGTCTCCTTCCCAAGTGGAGTAGGTGCCCAGGCCACTCAAACTATACCGGAGAACACCACCAGGAGGCGGACCGCAACACCTTCCATCGTTTGCTTTTTTTTATAGTATCAACTGCACTCTTAGAGACAGGAGATCGCTGCTTAGAATCCGGTAAAATGCAACCAGTTTTCTCGCGGCGCCGGTATGCATGGATGACCAAGGCATGCTTAGATAATCAGAGGTTTGAAATAGCCTTTTTTTTATTTTTTATTGTACTACTTGAGTCCATGACTATCTAGCACATTGGGCTCCTCTCTGACCTAGGCCACATCTTGTACAGTGCTCTTTGCCTCTCTTGTTTCTTGAAAGATCATTGATATATTCCCCTTGATGAATAGCCGTTCAGCTCAGTGTGTCCCCGTGGAAATCGGCCACCTTTTCCACGGAACCTTCTACCCGAGAAAAGTAAAGATGGTAGCAATGGAAACTGCGTGCGCGGTAAAAAGTCTCAAAAAACCTGCAGCCCCAGCCAGGCTAGGCCTAGACACCGGGACCACATGAGGTGCGCACATTCATCTATATTTCCTATCTTTGTAACAGTCGAGGTCGACTTGATCCAATCCGCCATCTCCGTATCGGGTGCTAGGTGCGCTCCGGAAACTCATCGGATGGCTTTTCCTTCATGATCAAGGGTTGGTGGTGAGTAGGGCTCCGACCCTACTATCTGATCTGATCGTGGTTAGCTTCATGATAATGGTGATGGGGGAATGTGTTGAGAGATGAAGACGATACAGACCGCGAAAGCGATTGGGAATCCTCGTCGAAGTGAGGACTTTGTTACTCAATCTCGGCTCTGCAGACTCTACAGTGAGAGCTGGAGGTTCGTAGGGTACACCACTCACAGGTGTTGAGAATAGTCCCCCTTGAAATAGCCTTTGGCGGGTAGCAACGGAGGAGGTTAACTAATTGTTTGAGCAAAACACCTCATAGTGGTATTTGAAAATGAGATCCAGAGTATGAGTGTCTCTAACGTCAAGAGTCATCCAATATGTGTACACAGCTCTGATTATACGTCATAGTTAGATAGCTGCATACACATTAAATGATTTGAAAAAAAAAACATTCCAGAGTTGAAATCACATTGGGAATATCAGTCCCGGCATGGTCTTCAGAGACCTCATCTCCCTCTCGCTCCACATTTCAGCCGCATGTCCTCCATCAATTTGTTTGTCCCCTAGGAGCAACAATCCCTCATGAACCAAGACCTAAACTTTGTAAGCTATGACCTGGTTTCCTCCCTGCGTGTTCACGTAGTATCGTGAATTTGGTAGTAGGTGATGGCCGGCTATTCCTGTGGCAAGCTTCTCTCTGCAATTCAAGTAATGACTTTAGCGGCTATCGTGGAAAGGTGGTGTAGCAGGATCGGGGTAGAGGTTTCGCGTGAGAATGATAGGACGGATATTGACGAGAAGCCGTCGATAGTAGACATGCTTGTGTTTGCTTCCGACATCGATTGAGATGCGGCTCTTGATGGCTATGGCAGATATACAGAGCGATTATCCCGATACAACTGAAATGCAAATTATTTGTCTTTGCAGGCTCATAGTGCGTGTAGCACACTACGTCAAATGGTTGAGCCTCCATCTCACTCGCTCGCAATGTCGCAAAGGCTGAGTTAGAGCCTGCACATCGACACGTTGAGATGGATTTCCCTGTACGGTCGGAGTTGGCATGATTCAACCTTGGGGTGAAATCTAAGGTGGGCTTTTGCTGCAGAACGGACGATGCTCACATACGGAATGAACGGTCGACTAATTTGGCTCGTCTCTACTCGTGATCAATATCCTTGTGTGCGAATTCTGTACTTTGATCAATACCTTCTATGCAAGTGACAGTGAAGAGTAGATCTAATGACTCTGCTATAATTGGCTGATCTCCGCATCACTAGACCGGGAGAAGTAAACTCAAATAAGTTGGGAATCCGTAAGACCGCACGGTTCGGTGCCGTTCTACACATTACAAATTAATCTTTATTTCCAACATGTCTACAACGAAGACCTTTAGGTCTGGGTATTAAGTATCTGCCGGTGAGCACTGTCTAGTCTGGGATGTATTACTATGAGGTGGTAAATGACCTTCATCTTGGATTTATTTTTCATGTTTATCGTAATACATCTAAACTGTGTTTACTAACTATACCATCAGGTGACTTTCGCCACGCTTATGGTACATGAACATAAAATTAGAGGGCGGCTATAGGTTTTCCAAAAATCGACGCTCAGCTTGCTGGATATGTGAATTTTTATTCTAACTGGCCTGCACTGGACTCTTCACACAGAAAAACTCTCTTTCGTTTCTATCGTATAGCTGCAAGGTAATCTTCTTTGTCTAGTATCCTGTCAACCATACTCTTCATGAAAACAGTCACGGGTGTCACGACTCACTGCCAAATAATGGGTTTCGGGTAACAAGTAAAATTTCATATGAAATACTCCAGTGTCTCGTGGTGGTTCGATGCCAAGGGTTTCCATGTACTCGAAAATTTCAATCGGCCTCACAAGTACTCTACCTGACATCGAATCCGTTATTCTGAGGTAGGTGCCGGGCGTCAGTGGCTCGTACAAAAATCCGAATATCTCAACTTGGTTCCATTCATTCCTAATTGGTAGTTAGCTAAAGCACAACATTGATCTATTTCGTCTTGTCGTACAGGTCTGGGTCAATGGGATCAATGTTGATTTCAAGAAGATCTAAGGGTTCGTCCCCTTTTTGTTTTGAGCAATATTCTAGGTGGTTTTTGCCAGGGATGTATTCTTCGCTCAGGATAGCTTCCTGGCTCTCCACGAACGTTGGTTTCAGGGTGGGTTGCAATGTAGGTTGCAATATTGATTTCATACAATAAGCTGACACTAAGGAGCTTATAGCAAGAGTGGTAAGACCGATATTGAGCTTCATTGTTGATATGTGGTGTACAAATAAGTTGCATTCACATCACTGTGGGCATAGCTGGCCTTTATTGAAGGCGGCAATATATTTTTCCAAGTGCTTATTTACCACCAAAACCAAGTCTGCTGAGCATGGATCAACCAGTCTTGATCAATTGTGGTATTCAGTGGGTCCTGATGACGATATATCGGGTTCACTTCCCTGCTGTCTTGAGATTCTAACTGGCAGATTAACATTCTATCTTTCACTCGTTTATCCTACTAGCATCATCTCATTGTAGTTCAAGGCATCCTGAGCAAGACCGACTGATCCTCGGGAGCTGAGCTTTTAGAATTATCATAAATTTAGTGGCGTCTTCAGTGGGGCGGAAATGTCTATTTCACGTAAAGATGCAGCTAGACATTGGAAAAAGTCGGAATGTGGATTTGATCTGCATAAATGTACCAGCTGAAGAGTTCATTTGCACTATTTAGGCTGAAAAAGCATTTTGACTCTTCGAGGCTAGCTATGATCTTGTCGAACAATATCGCGTGGCTTGCGCTGAAGCATGACTGGTCTATGCTTGAGCGCTGCGAGCATCTGTCTATTCCTCTAATGCCTAAAAGCGCGTGCAAATGGAGTAATTGATTAAAGTGGTTGAGGCTATGCCCTTACGACATCTATGAATGGAGATCGGGCGGGACCTTGCCGCATTCTACCCGTAGCTGGACTCTTGTAAGAAGTGATCGATGATTCTCCAAATGTGGTTCCGTTCTACCCTGGTTCTATCGACATGCTTGACATACAAGGTATTTGTGGTAGACGCAAGGTTCATAGACTTGATGCTAGACAGCTCAAACTGGGCTATCCCAGCATGCAGATGATCGACAACCAGCTCTTAGGCAAGCCCTGGACTTCATAAAGTTTTTAACCGGGGGTTACTCATATCCAATGAATGCTATTTCTGGATAGCTGTACATTCTAGATGAACCGACAAAGATATCTTGACTCACCGTCCTCGCTCGCCATCACTGTGACCTAAGAAGAAGAACCCGATTTTGCATCCAACGCACACACTCATGTTCATTTGAGCGGCTTTTTGACGAGCAGATACAATTAAGAGCAGGGTATCCCCTGCAAGTTCGGCTCTGCCGTTGCCAAGATTAGCGGTCCTGTCCGGTACTGGTTTGGCTAGCGCGGCCCACTTTGCCAAATATGGAGATGAGTGAGTGATGTGATGTTTTAATTGTGCTTCTTGAGTCATAGACTATCTAGCTTATTGAGCTCCTCCCTAGCTCAGGCCACACCTTGTACAGTAGTCCCATACCCTTCTCTTACTTGGAAGATCATTGACATATTGCCCTTGATGAATAGCCGTTCAGCTCAGTGTGTCCCCGTGGAAATCGGCCACCTTTTCCACGGAACCTTCTACCCGAGAAAAGTAAAAATGGTAGCAATGGAAACTGCGTGCGCGGGTAAAAGTCTTAAAAAACCTGCAGCCCCAGCCAGGCTTGGCCTAGACACCGGGTCCACATGAGGTGCGCACATTCATCTATATTTCCTATCTTTGTAACAGTCGAGGTCTACTTGATCCAATCCGCCATCTCCGTATCGGGTGCTGGGTACGCTCTGGAAACTCATCGGATGGCTTTTCCTTCATGATCAAGGGTTGGTGGTGAGTAGGGCTCCGACCCTACCATCTGATCTGATCGTGGTTAGCTTCATGATAATGGTGATGGGGGAATGTGTTGAGAGATGAAGACGATACAGACCGCGAAAGCGATTGGGAATCCTCGTCGAAGTGAGGACTTTGTTACTCAATTTCGGCTCTGCAGACTCTACAGTGAGAGTAAGAGGCTCCTAGGGGACACGACTGACAGGTGTGCAGAATAGTTCCCCAGCTTGGAGATCAAATCATGCACGTTAGATAGAAACCATTTAATTTTAATAAATGCAGCCGAAAATCACAGTCAGCTTATTTTCAAGCTAGAACTGGAATAGGCAACACACTTGCTTTTATGAAGAAGATTGGAAAATCAGACACAATTATATGCAACTACTGTGACAAGGCTATCCAAACTACTCAGCATCTAATACTCCACTGCTCATACTTCAAGAGAAGCAGAAACAAAGAGTTTAAGGGTATAATTCCATTAACGCTTCAAGTATTATTCAAAACCACAGTTAGTAAGAATGCACTAATTAGATATCTCTCATCATCCAACTGCCTTTCAGGGGGAAAGGAGAAAAAGGGATAGAAAATATAACACTACACTTTTTCGGAAGAAACTATTAACAGATACCATTAATTAACCTTATTGAATGATGTAAATTTGAGAAGGGTTGATTAGGGTTAAAATTAACAAAAATACTGGAATATAAATGTTTCAATTAAAGTATATAGTATCATAGCTAGATAGGCTGAATACACTTAATGATTTAAAAAAAAAAAAAAATAATGCACGCTAGAAAGATGTTAATCTTAACGCATTTCTTTTTCCTATTTATCGCGTCTGACTTAAGCGTAAATAGTCAAATGCAGAATGTCGATCGTGTAAGTAAGCGAAGAGAAATTTCAGCTTGCTTAGTCAACTCATCAGCCAAACATGTCATGGTCCATACGCTAGACTGAAGTTCAATTGGGGGTTTTCGCATAGAAAGATTGGTTCTTTTATTTTGTGTTGAAGATGTTACTCGCTAAATCTGAGATTGTAACTAAATCACCAAGGAACTCTACTTAAGTTCATCCAGAAAGACTGCCCTTCCTATGAATATGTAGCCGGCAATGACGAATTCTTCACCTTCCGGTGGTGCCGGTGTAATCGCTCATTATGCTCTGCATATCTAGGATAGCCAAGAAGAATCGCATCCGAATCGAAGTCGAAAGCAACCTCAAACACATCTCCGTTTGTCGACTTCTCGACAATGCCTCTCTCATCATTATCATCTGAGTCCTCAACCCATCTCTAACCATGCATCATCTCGCCTCAGCGACCAATAAAGAAGTTGCTCCAATTGCATACAGGAGCTTGCCTCATTAATCTCCAGCCATCTCTCACTATAAAATTACGACGCTACGTATACCCGCAAGGAGGATACCAAGTCGAAAAATACAAAGCCTGGGTCTTGGCTCATGAAGGACTGTTGCTCTAATGGGACAAACAACTTGATGGAAGATAGGCGCCTGAGATGTGAAGTGAGAGGGGGAACAAGACTGAAGACCATGCTGGGACTGATATTTTCGAGGAGTTTTCAACTTTGAAATTTTTGTGGGCGCCAAGACTAAGATTTCGGCTAATTAGCCAGGAGGGCTTCTTTTGTCGATGAGTGAACGGCACTCCCCAGCGCCCTGGACGGCACAAAAGAAGTCGGGCTAAGCTACCAAACATCAATCACGCTCTGTCAAGACTTTTCTGACATTTCAGCACAACCTTCAGGAAGGAGTTGGAAGGAGGCTAGAAAGGTAGAGTGTGAATTCTCCGAGGTATCCACAAGTCTGCAGCGCCCAGCTGGCCGGCCTCTTCGAACGCTTCAGAAGGGGCAATATGTCTTCGGATGTAGTTCTAATGTCGGTATTAGGAGAGCTCCGCACCCAGTGGTTTTTGTGATTTTTCCCGGCTGTCATACACCCGCAAATAGCCATCGTTTCGTTGACTGGAGAGGGGAGATAATGAAGTGCAAGGGCTCCTTTAAGTATATGGTCGAATGAGGACTTGTGAGGGGTGTTACTGTTTGAGGGGAGCTGTATGAGAGGCATAGAAGGGGATATACTACTGGTATAGGTATCCTTGGCCTGTAGGCAGAGAGGACCTGCATGTCCTACATAGTCATAGACTCAGACAGGACAATAAAATGAATTAAAATGAATATGTACGCACAGACCATTCACGATACCTGAATAGTTCCCAATCCTCGTATATTACATGACCGCATAACTGGAGCTGATTACACTTTAAAGTAAATCCGCTCACATTTATCATTAAACAAGCATGCTATCAAAGCTAGAAATTGAAGAATGGACCAAAATCTTTGTCATGGAGAATGCGGTAGAGAGACAAGAAGATACCTGTAAGGTGGCCGCGTTCCATGAGTGGAAAAAACTCATGGACATGTCGAGGGAACGAGAAACTATCTAGCCGTCGAGCTTCGGTAGACCCTGAACATTGGAAAGCCGCAAATATTGTTACAAATAAGACAACAGGCAGAAAAAGGATTAACTAAAGAAACACACCCTCAAATATCCTCCGGAACCTTAGCAGGGCCCAAAGCAGTATTGCAATTCAGATAAGAAGTGAGCACATTGGTCTCAATTCTTATCGGAATCGAAGGAAAGTCCCCGGTGTGATTGATCCAAAATACCAGAGTGGATGTGCGTCTCAACCTGCCAAACATACGGCCTTGGCGTGTCCTCGGTGGGCAATGGGAAGAGCAGAGGTGTTTCCAAAGGTAAAAGACATGTCCTTTGTGGGAATGATGGACAGCCCAGATGATATGGAAAGAATTATAAAAGTGATCCTGGCAAAAGCCTGGTCTGAACAGTTCCGGCTCGCGGGAGAAGTAGAAATAGCATTGGACGAAAAGATGAGACAATGTGGACAGGGATAGGACGGCATTCACACTGTATGAACAGTGTAAACACACTTCCCATAGGAAACCTCATAAAACCAATGGACACGAGTCAGACAGCGGAGGGCAAAACTAAACACCTGTACGCGGTGCCTTCTACGAACATAGGAGTTAAATATTCTCCCAGAGTGTAATGGCTGTTAAGCCTAGGGATTCCTGTAGCCTGCGCTGGCAAGCGCAGGCAATGAATGCAAGGGAATCTTCGGGAAGGATTTCGGAATACAAGGAGCTTAGAAGATTCTCAATGAACCTTCTGAAAGCACACTAAAGGTTCATGAGGACAACAGGTATATCAAGAATCTTCTAGGGTATTGTCGAGGAGTCCATGTTATTCTAGACAGAGGGAGAACCTTACAGAAGAGGAGTATCTCAGATTATATGTATTTGTATTCTAGCTAAAGGGATTCTCTCTCTAGAGAATTATGATTAATATACTGTACTTACAAGATCACCCAAGCATTTTGTACTGAAACCGTGACGCAGAGCCAAGTTCAGTCAAATTTCACAATATCAAAGAAGTTGGCCCACGAGGTATTGATTCAAATTACTCCTCCATGTCGTTTTTTTGCTCTCAACGACATTGACTCCTACCTGAGTCTCATCAAGTCTACAAGTACGACCAAGTACATACTCATCTCAATGACCACACCACTCTTCGACCTTCTCTGGCCTCAGTTGACCACCAAATGCACGCCCGCGCCGATATTCACACCCAACGGAGGAAGCAAAGCGTTGCGCACAAATCTTGGTGACTGTTCTTCGGAATGGACGTGATGGTTCAGGACAAGTTCACAAGATGATGCAAGGGAAGGATATAACTTTGATGGGCGCGAATTTTGGAATTTCGGCAAGAGTTTTATGAATTAGATTTTGTGCGTGCCAAGACTTCGCTGGCGAGAGTGCAGCTAACACTGTAAAAACAAGCGGACGATGAAAGGTGTTGTGGTCCGCCCCCTGGTGGTGTTCCCTGGTATAGTCTGAGTAGCCTGGGCACCTACTCCACTTGGTAAGGAGACATCTCAGATTAAAATTCGCGCGGAGAAAAGTTGAAAGATGATGGAGGCATGTCTGGATAACTCGGGGTTTTTGAGACGTCCCCCTGGGTGGGTATTCACGGATGAGGGTTGACTTGGGGTGAAGAAAAAGCCACCATAACTTCGTAGTGGTACTTGCAAATGAAATCTGAGGCATGAGTGCTCTTCCTTTACGTTGAATCATCTATTCTGCACTTTTCTTTGATATATATATGTATAAATATTTTTTAAACTTTTGGTCCTAAGCTAACGCTATCTTTTCCACATTGGGTCAAGGTCCGGTGGAGCCGGCAGGGCTCCCTGTAATCTTTCCAATGGCCTGTTAGAATATAGAGAAGACTTCGGAGTAAGAATTGCCTGAGAACGGAGAAGAAGTTCAGTTTGCTTAATTGGCTAATAGACTACAGGTATTATGATATATACAGTGGAATTTCAAGGAAGAAAGGTTATCCGGAACCAACTCGACTGCAGAAATGAGTAAGATCCCAGACCAGAATAGAATTATCCACTGACTCAGAATACTGGGTCATGCAATAGAAAATACGAACAAACCAATTACTGAATTTGTTCGGGAAGAATGGGATTCAAGCAGACTCTAACGTTGAGTCCAATTGGATCAGAAGTGTGGGATCCTGCCTGACCTCAGAAATATAGTTCAGGCAAGATGCATGCAACCACATTGGTCGATAGAAAGAAAAGCAGGAAACTGTATTTCCAACACAGCCTAACTCGTTCCAACCTCGTGAATCTCTACCAAAAGTGCAGCTGATTAAACTGAAACGAAAAACCAAGAAAATCAAAACAACTCCGAAAAAAAACCAGAAGATTCCTTCACATTGGATCCAAGCAATGTGCTCCTCATACATTCCCTCGTCCGTCACACCTTCCAAATGACAAATTTGCCCAATTGCGCTGAGAGCAAAAGATGGGTCAGCAGGCACTTTTCGTCCAGCCGGTATCCTGCTATTGGTTAGTAGATGTCCCTTCCGGGACATCGTCGAGGTTCCTGTGTCCTCAAGCTTCTTTTTCAGATTCCAACACTCCGAAACCTGTTGCCTCGGCCATCGAGACATCCTTCGCCATGGCGATGATTGCCTCTTCGGCTTTTTTAGCTGCTGCCCGAGCCCGTGCCACCTTCACGAACTCCCCTTGCTGAATGTGGCGAATCCACGCGAGCTGCTCTCTTGACACCGGTCCCCCACAGTTGCGACACTTGGTGAGGGCCTTGCACTCGTCTTCCGAGTGCATATTTGATCCGCAATTCCAGCAAGCTGGAGCACGGGAGCAACCACGGGTGACGTGGAAGCCCAAACAGCGTTTGCACTGTTCAATTTTTCGACGAGGCTTTAGAATGGTCGCCACTCCAGACTCGCCGAGAATACGGAAGCCCGCGCGAGGGGCGGTGTCCTGGGCGAACAGGGCTTCCCAATTTCTGTACTGCGCTCCAGGACGTCATGTCCCGTGCGGTAGCACCTGGGTTGGAAACTGCTGCGTTTTCCTATATATTTGATATATTATCCTTTCCGCATCGATCGTATAGATACGGCCGACCGTTTTCATAGTCACTGAAACGTTCGCGATCCGAAAGGCGACAAGGTTGGAGGCTTCCTCGAAGTTGGCGTTGAATTCCGCCAACTTCGGTGTAGCCTCTAGGAGCTCTTCCCTTCTTTCCTCATTCCCCGTCAGAATAGCAAAGCCAGTTCTGACACGGTGTATAGTGCAGGCGTCACTCAGGGTGCACCCCAGCTTGATCTGTTGTTGTTGCCTTATTCCGAGAGTCGAAAGCTGGCGCCAAGGGTGCTCCTTTTCCAGGCGAAGGAACAGCCGTTTGTCGACTTTCGCCTTGGAAGCTTCTTTATTTAAGGCTTTGGCTGCAGGTCGCGGCACAGCCTTCGCAGTCCGTTTCTGGCCACCGTAGCCCAGGTGCTTTTTACAGGCAGAACTGGGACGGCGGGAGTTGTATTGCTCCTGGCGTCGGGAGCCCTTGGGAGAGGGTTCGCCGGGCGAGGAGGGAAGACGGGTGGCGTGGGGGCCGGGCCCGTGACCATGTATTGCGCGATTGCTGCGCGTAGGTACACTCTCATCGAGTCTACGAATAGTATATTTGACCCGTTGGTCAAAGGGAGGAGGGTGGCTTCGACGCCAGAGATGGCGGCGGAACAGAGGGCCGGATTTGCCGCTGTTTCGGCGGCGCCTCGTTGTTCAGCTTCGACGATTGGTCGAAGCTCTAGGGGACACTCTGCTTTTGTGGCAGCTTTTGGCTGCGACGTTGATTTTGGCGCTGCTTTATCTGCAGCGTTTTCCGACGGGTTTGACGCTGTCGGAGGAGATTTTGACGATTCTCCAATCCCGTGGGGGACGGAGGCTTGTTGAGGAATTACCTCAATAATTTCAACTGACCCGATCATGTCAGTATCGGGTTCAGTGACGGCGGGGAGGGCTTTTTCCTTCCCTGTAGTTGAGACCTTGCTCATCTCTGCGCATTTCGGAGACTGGGCAAGGCCAGGTAATTGTTCGAGAGCCCTCTGGTGGACTCTTGTGTTATCCAACTTGGCGTTGAGACGCTTTTTGCAGACTGGAGGCATGGTGAAAATTCCTGAGCTCGATCACAATTCAGAGATAGATGCGACGAGGTCGAGAAGGGAGGAAACTGGGAAAAAATGAATTTTCGAATTTTCAAACTTCTCGGAATGTGCGTTTGTTTGTTTGTTTAAATTTTCAAGTCCTAGGTTACACCCGCTATCCCCTAAGGGTCAAAGACCGATGTTTACAGCTAAGATCAAATCAATGACACGCTCAGCTTGTTCCCACCACATGAACTACTACACAAGTAGTAGCTAGTTAAATTACATGCTGCCATATAAAAAAAATAGAAATCATAACATAATTCAAAGCTCCAAAACTTTGAGCTCCAACTAAATATCTGCACTTGTGGTTGGGAAGCAAAACTTCTCGCCTCGTTCCCCTTCCGATCGAGTCATGTTACATGACTATTTATATGGACCTCGCTGAGAGCAGAGGTCCAGCTTGCAGCTGATCACCCATAACATCGAGTTTTCTGTGCAAAGTTTCTGAAGTCTTCGAGGCACTTGGGTCCGAGAAGTTGGTGTAGGAAGTCCTCGTGGGACTTTAGACCTCGTATTCGACGTGTTTCGTGAGAATATAGTCGACAGTGAATAAAGTGGGTTGAACTAGTCTCTTTCCCGCAAGCGCACTCACTAGGTGCGTCTGCATTGTTGAATCAGCGATGATAGGCTGAGAAATTGCCATGTCCCGTACGGGCTGCAATTAGTTCACGGAGTAGATGCCTTGATAGAGCCAGCTCTGGTGGCTTGCGCCGTTTCATTAGCAGATCTAGCTTTCGGCACCGAACAGGACACGCTTTATCCCACCAATCGCTGAACAAAGCCTGTAGCCGGTTGTTCATGAGACGGCTAAGGTATGCAAACGAGATAGATCATGGTTGACTGTCCGGACTAGGCAACATTCGTAAACCGGAGCGCGCAATCGCGTCTGCTTCTTCGTTCCCCTATATTCCTGAGTGACCGAGGATCCACTTAATTGTCACAGCAGCTGACGCTGAGAGTATGCGAAACTGACGTACCTCTTCGAGGCTGGTTGAAGAGATGCCCGTCTCAAATGCTTTTATAGCATGCTGACTGTCCAGCAACACATTCACTCGCCGCATTGCCCCCCACTGCTGATATTGCGCTCCTATTATTCTCAGCGCCGCCTCAAGAGCCTTTAGCGCCCCTGTAATTTCCGCGTCCAGGACCTCTCCTCCGTATCTGATACCATTCTCCTTGTGAAGAGTTTTACCAAATCTCTCCAAAACAAAATCCCAAGCTGAACGTCCGTTTCCCTCCGAAGAGCCGTCTGAGTAGGCGCAAATTTCCGATGCGGGCACGTTGTCTATCCAAAGTTTGCTCGCTTCTTTTCCTTCTGACTTAGTCATGGATCTAGCAGAGTAGGATGGCGGCGGCAGAGGCATCGAAGCTTCTGCGTCCGGAAGTTGTCGATAAGCTCGCTGTGCACGAGTCCTTTGTCTATCTACATGATCAAATCCTCGTGGATTCTTCTTGTACTTTCGGGTCCCAACGTTTAGGCACATCGCAGCACCAGATCTTAGCGGGTGCCGATCATCGAGGTTTTCATTCTGGCTGAAAACCGTAGTCGGTTTCCCTCTCGAATAATGTTTGCGGGAGGGATTCCTCCTTCCCTGTGCAGGATCACATTAGGAGTAGTCCGCAGAACTGGAAGTGCAGATCGGAGACTCATCATGTTGGCCTTGTCTATCATAGTACAGAGGCTCGTGGTAGCTGGCGTGGCTATTCCTGCTCCTGTTGGGCGTTTGAGGCCTGGCCACCAGACTTCCGCACCAAAAGTCGCGATTGAAACAATACAACTGTTTGCTGCTCGTATCAGCGCTCCTGGTGCAGCTCCTCGAAAAGTAGAATTGAAGCGTCGCATAAGATGTGCGACTTTCATTGCTTTTCCGGACCACGTCATCACATGATGTTTGAAGTTAAGACGCGGATCGAGGTAAACTCCAAGCCAGCGAATATGTTCGGCTGGTTCTTTTAAAGTACCGTTTACACGGACGCCTACAGCTGCCTCGCGATGCCGTGATGGGAATTGTACTACTTCTGACTTTTCTGCGTCAAAATGGACTGCATTCTCCTGCGCCCAATCCAGTAGGTGATCAACTTCCTTCTGAGCAGCGGCAGCAGACTCAGCAGTGGTGCGACCAAATCCAAGAATGCCGATGTCGTCAGCGTAACTAAACCTTAGATCGGTCGTACCGCTGCGCACTGGTTCTGCCATGTAGAGCAGGAAGGGAAGTGTAGAGATCGGCGTGCCCTGCGGGACTTTGCAGGCTAGTTGTCGCTCCGTCGTGACTCCTTCCAAGTGTCGTACTTGGACCATTCTCTGTGCAAGGAACGACGTTGTCCACTTTAAAACTGATTCTAGACATCTTTTTTCTTGCATTCTTCTCACTAGGCGGTTATGAAGAACTGCATCAAACACACCTTGTACGTCTAAGGTGTGACGGGCTAGGACTTTCGACCAATGCACGAAAGCAATGCCACAATTAAATGTTTATATTTTCTATGAGGAAATTACGAGCGGGAAGCTATGGCTCTTTATAACTACAATGCCTGTTGCAGACACCCTTGCCCTTTACACGTGATCTGATAATACTCCCGTATAGTGAGAAGATTTACAAACTCGCTTGAGCCTTCAAGATAAGGATGGGCCCTATAGACTTAAACAGCCCAGCCAGAAGCCAGCCGGGCCTAGCCCGTAACATAAGGTGACCAAAGTGGCCGCCCATCCCTGAGTGCGCGCCTCCTCGACATCATGCACCACACAAGAGACTAGGTCTGTTGCTGAACGTCTCGAGAGCGCGCCGAATTGTTGTCGACCAACCATATCACAAGTTACTGCTAGGTGAGCCATCCGTTTTGCCAGAAGCCTTTCTAGCCCTTTACTAAGGCAAGAAAGAAGGGCAATTGGTCTCCAACCTTTGACTGTCGTTGGGTCCTTTTTAGGCTTCTGTACAAGAACCACTTCGGCCAATTTGAACCAAGTCGGGTGCGCACCGAGTTGTATACAAGCTCTGAAGAGTTTGACGATGCATGGTCCGATTGTCTTTCAGCATGCCACTACTAGCTGTACTGAGAATCCATCTGCTCCCGGAGCCGTATTTCCAAAGCCGATGGTACATGTTCGGACTTTTTCCTCGGAGATGTCATCCTTCCATGGTATCCGATTGTTGCTCGCGGCAGTGCATGGTGGCAGGTCGTCCGATGTTTGTTGTCTTGCAAGGAGAGAGTCACGGAGAACTGTGGCTCGCTCTAGCGGATCAGAGATGAGAATTCCATTGTGGTTAAGAGGTAGAGGAATACTTGACTTTCTAGGACTAGCCTTTCTCATCAAGCTGAAAACATCGTTCGGCGTGGTCAATTTTTCGACTAGCTGTGCTTGATATTCATTTTTAGCGGCTCTAAGAACTGATCGGAGCTTTTTGGCGAACACAGAACGTTGGGGGGTGTTGCGGCCGCTTGGTATTCGGCCCTTGCAGCCTTGCACGCCGGGGTCCACCATGGAGCAGATTTACCGGCGTTTGCTCTAGATCGAGTTCCTATTGCACTGATGGCAGTCTTGAGGTGGGAGCAAAGTTCTTGGGCGTAGTCTTCGACCTTTTGAATCGTGTCTAGGAGTGGCGGCAAACGGACCAATTTAGCAACAGCTCGCGCAAAGTTTAGCAGTTTTTCCCTTGTCACTCGAATCTTGGCTAGCTTGGGTCTTAATACTACAGACTGGACCGGAACTATTGCTCAGATGGGAAAATGGTGGCTAGTGATACATTCATCACGGTCTGCCCATGCACGGCTACCGTTAATGTTGGTCCAGGCAAGGTCCAAGGTGTTTCCAGCTTGATGTGTGGGTTCTCCGATGATAAGGCAAGTTAGATGGTATTCTTCGGCCCATCTTTCAATTATTTTACCTTGTCCGTAGGGACGAGTAACTCCTGGTTGCCAGGCACAGTACACCGAATTGAAATCACCCGCGGCGACTGAGTTCGGCGGCGGGGCCCAATCGATAAGTGGCTGTACGGCTGATGTGTCTCTGGGCGCCTTGTACACATTGAGGAAAGTGATTCCATTCACTACCACCCCGCAATAGTCGCTCGTCAGCTTAGCGCAGGGGAAGAGTTGCCTCGCCGATATCGTCCGATCTTCTTTCCGGGTGTAGGTCACGGCCCTTGGCCTGTCCTTTTCGCCACCATGAGGTAGATGACAAATATATCCATGATGTGATATTTTCTCTTCCTTCCATCGAGGTTCTTGAATTAGAACTAAGTCAATGTTCAGCTCGAATGCTCGGGCGAGTGCAATATTCTGTGTCGGACCTCCTCTACCTACGTTTATTGATATGAAACTTAGAGTAGGAGGGATACGGAAAGAGGCCCGTGGGGCGCCCTTTATGAATGATTTTTCGAGATGATCGCCTCTGTGACCTCAGTCACGTTTGGCATCTCATCCGTCATTAGAGCTTCAAAGCTGTTGTTAGAGCTGTAGTTCTGTGGACTTATTTTGTCCGTCTCAGCGGCTGCTTTGATAGCGGCCTCTGCTCGAACCACCGCGGCATATTCGCATTGGCTAGCGTACCTGATCTTTTCGAGGGTTTCCCTAGAAGCCATTCCGGACTTATTGGGGTGGGCCAGACAGTTTAGGCTGTCCGATCTGTGAGGGCCCCCTACAGTTGCGGCATTTTGTATACTCTTTGCATTCCGACGTGGAGTGCATTATTGAGGTGCAGTTCCAGCATACTGGGGTGCGCGAGCAACTTTGAGTCCCATGGTATAGGAGACATCGCTTGCATTGACTCACAGTTGGGCGGGGTTGATGTCGAACAGCGATTCCCGAGTCATCAAATAGTCGGAAGCCTGGTCTAGAGACGGACGCTCTTTCGAAGTGAGCCACCCATGTCTAGTAGGGGGACTCGACTCGTCCTTTTCCATGAGGGCGGACCCTTGCCGGAACTTTGTTGGTGAGTCGGGTGATTTCGTCGGCCACCATCTCGTCGGTGACAATTACTTTTTCTAGGAGTGTATGAATAGCGACTGGAATTTTCGCGATACGAAGGACCACTAGATCTGAGGCCTTCTCCAACTTTGCGCCTACCTGGACGAACGATGCAGCAGAGTTTACAAGAAGCTGTCGTGCTTCCTGGTTATTGGCTCGAAGTGCGAAGCCAGTCGGAACACGGTATACGTGTTCAATATTTTGCGAGGGAAGCTCGAGCACTTTTGCTGCCGCATCTCGCACGCCAGTCGGTGAGAGAGAGCGCCAGGCGTGGTCTTTGCCGAGTCGAAGAAACAAACGATCGTCTTGGGCGGCTACTATCGTAGCCTTTGTTGTAGATTTCGGTGATATGGAGGGTTTGTTGTGGACTCGAACGTCTTTGATTGGTGCCGCAGGCGTCTTGAGTCCAGTACGGGTAAATGTCGCCCAGGTAGGTTTGACCTGAGTCACCTTGGTCTGGGTCGCTTTTTGTAGCAGCTCTGGCTGCTTTTCAATCGTTTTTTCCACGATCTTCCCGTCGTGATTTTGGCAGTTTGGTCGTGGGGGGAGGTTGGGAAGGACTGTTCCTGGTCCCGACATCATGAATTGAGCTATTGCAGCTCGGAGGTAGACTTTCATGGAGTCTATAAATTGAACGCTCGACCCTTTGCATAGAGGTGAGAGCGCATTCTCTACACCATTGATAGCAGCGGTGCATATTGTGAGATTAGTTGCGGTCTGGGCCGCTCGCTGTTCTTCGGCTTCAAGTATGGCTCGAAGCTCGGGAGGACAAGTCGCAGTTTTCTTGGAGTTGCCATCACTGCAAGAAATTTGGTTGTTTCCAATTTACCTCGGAATTTCATTCTGCGGGGCTGTAGCAGACGCGGCTCTGTCGGCCTTTTTTGCGTCAACATTAGATGTTCGCTTCATGGCCGGCACAGCAATCTTACTTGTGTTTATATTGACGGGGGCCTCTGAGGCCTGACCGTCTTCGGGCTCCTATATATTCCACCTCGAGCTCTCAAGGCCCTCTTTGATATATTGGCTGATGGCTGCATCACCCATCTCAACATCTGGGTTTATGGAGTTCGAGTCTTCTTCGAAAGCTCTTATCCTCTCGGCCATGTCCAATTCCATCTTTTGCCCGTCTATCGAGCTCAATGGTATTCTTTTGCGTTCCAAGTGCTTTTTCAGCTTGGTATTCATTCTGTCCATGATTCTTTTGAGGCGAATAAGTCGCGATGATTTGGCAGGCCTCGGAGACACGTTGGAGATCTGGAGTCTTACTGCTATGAGAAGTCGGATTAGTGTAAATGTATGCGAATAAAAGGGTAAGGGTGATGATTATATGGTATCATCGATTTTCTCAAAGCTACTCAGGAATGGTGGCTCTGATATTGTGTCATAGCTAGATAGCTGCATACCCAATTAAAACCCGATGCTAAAAATAAAAAGATCGCAATATGTTGATAGTTATGAAGTCACGTGGATTAGTGCAGCTTGGCGTGTCAGCCTTTTTTTTGCATCGGATTTTAACTGCGTACGCAACTTTCTAGCTATGACGTGTCAGCCTTAAGGGCGACATGCCTGGTTCCAAGAAGAATCGTCACATCATCGATAGACCCATTGCATAGGCAAATACGTATATATCACCAACCGATACATGCAGATATATAGCTATGTGTACAATTTGGGGGACTCTTGATATTTGAGACGCTCATAGACTGTATTTCATTTGCAAATACCACCATTAGATATTTTGCCCAAACAAACAGTTAACCTCCTCCATGAGTACCCACCAAAGGAGTGTTCCAAAACCTTTGATCATCTAAACATAACTTTGCCATCCATGTGTAACAGTGCCGCGAGAAATGTAGTTTGGTATTGCTGGATTAGAAGCAGCGGTCTCCTGTCTCGAATAGGAAATTTGTTCCGGCTATCCAGACCTTACATGGAAGACGGCTAAGACCGTGTACCACTACGCCATCCAACCATGGCGGCTTTTATAGTCTCGGCACGCACAACGCTCTCCAAACTGTAAAACTCTTTGCTAAACTTCAAAATTTCACGCTCGTCAAGACTGTACCTATGCTCTGCGTCATCTTGGAGACTTATCCTGATATCTCTCGCGCCCACCCTAAAATAACCTGTCTCCCGGATTTATGCGCCACAATTTGTGACCTCCGGCAGGTAATCGTGTTCTTGTAGGCGTGTATGTGAAGGCCAGATGGGTCTAGAGACTGAGTTGACGCGAGATGTGGTAGTTGAAACTAGATTGTCCAAGGCCGTACTTGTAAACTTGATGAGGCTCCGGTCAAAACCGATCTGCCGGGAGGGAGATATTGACTTGTTTGGGAGCATGGAATCTATGGAGCGGCACGGAGATACTCTGAGAAATGTTTCAAGTGGATTCAATTGTCCCTCCCCCCCAGTTCTCCCCTCACTAGCTTGTATGCACTCGAACCATTCATCATCTATCATATCGTTTCCGTTTGGCCCATCAGTCTTCATCGGGTAAGAAACAGTTTCCCATGTCAATCCCCTGAAAATTACAACCTCAAGAATTTATAGCACAAAGCGCGTGCACAAGTAAAATGAACAAACATGATTTGGTCGGCCTGACCAAAGCGCGCGCGCGTGGAGGAAGAAGGAATGGCCTATGCTGAAAATCTGCAAGGTAACTCTCGATGAATAGAAGTGAGAGGGCATGATCGTCAACATTTATGGGAAAACATTTAACTATCACATTTTAACATAGAAAATTTGAAACAGTTGCCAGAATTTAGTGGGTAGATTCTATAAGTCCCTCACAGTCCCAAGAGGTAAATAATTAAATTCGTATCTTAATGGAAGTGAATATAGCGCCCGCTAATCAATGATAATCTAAGCGCGTGGAAAAGACTTGTGCTTCGACAGAACCACTCCCTTATGGTCCAAGTCCTCCGGCATTGCGAAGTATGACTAATCTTGGAACTTTTGGAGAAGTTTACGCCTATAATCGCTGAGGTTGTCGCGGACAATTTATTATTATTTTTTTTGTCCTGTCTGAGTCTATGACTATGTAGGACATGCAGGTCCTCTCTGCCTACAGGCCAAGGATACCTATACCAGTAGTATATCCCCTTCTATGCCTCTCATACAGCTCCCCTCAAACAGTAACACCCCTCACAAGTCCTCATTCGATCATACACTAAGAGGGGCCCTTTGCCCTTTACTATCTCCCCTCTCCAGCCAACGAAACGATGGCCATTTGCGGGTGTATGACAGCCGGGAAAAGTCACAAAAACCACTGGGTGCGGAGGTCTCCTAATACCGGCATTAGGACTACATCCGAAGACATAGTGACTCTGTCGCGGACAATTGTCCCCCCGCTCGCAGCCTTGCCACAGAGTGTGGATGACAGTCACGCTTCTTGGTTGGATGTAGTCGGTGCGACATACCTCCCACCTATTGATGAATCATCCGAATTTCATACGAGTATTTGAGCCTACTGGAAATGCTTCTAATCTGGGGAAATTGTCATCGTTTATGATCACAAGCCTGATGCTTGCTTCGTGAATGAGCCGCAACTCAGGAGTCAGGGCTTTCTTTCGCAACACGACGAGAATTGAAACAACTAACATTATCTCTCTTTATGCGAAAGTCCAGGTGAATTAATAAGCGACAAATCTCGAGCCTGCCTTGAACTTGCTACTGCCAATAGGCAGTGCATGTCTCGAATGTCTCTAACCCATCCAGTAGATGACACAATGAGTTCGTTATTTGATACGTCGCGAGAGCTTGTAAGGATCTTGTTCGTCATTATATGGGCTTCTCGTCAGCAACGGGCTACCGTCGAGAAGATGAGATTTACTCGCAACATGCAATGTGAACGATAGTGCTGCAATCTACGACGCCCACCACACCTCATCAGGTGCGAGATCAGAAAGTTTGAAATAGACGGTCTTATCATTACCACAGTCGGGAAAATAGAATTGGCTTTCTCGTGACAACAACTACAAGCGTCAGGGTTATTGAAGTTGGAGCAATACGAAACCTATTGTCAAATCGGCTGTTAAGTCGCCATCAGAATCGTGAAAATTGATTTCGGTCACTACTATCTTACTCTAAGCCCCAACATCGTTCTTGCTTAACCGTCGAATACAGGATGCTGGAGATCTACGCCAAATTGATCTTTCGCAATAGACCTCATCTGTTTTTCAATATCATCCTCAAACCCCTTGCCCAGGCCAAATGTTTGTTTCAATTTACTAGTATAAAAGGCCGTATCACTAACGAGTAAAATAATACGAAAAAGCAAGTGACGCCAGGCATTGAGCCAAATTTCCCCTCGTGTCAGGTCTCGGCTATCAACTAAGCTTCGCGAAGCCCATATCCCCGTGAGTTTAATACGGTTGACTGGACTGCCCAGGAACTGATTATTTCCTTGTACAATACGCATGTTTCGCCCGATGAACATTAACTCACGTGGAAATGAGTCGAGATCGGCGAGAACTTCGCGAATACCTTGGCGCATTCGCTCCTGGATTTCGTAGTGTCGCTCCGCGGCAGTTTTACCTGTCAAGTCATTCGTGAATCGCGCGTTTACGCTGCCATTGTAGCCCTCATATGGCCGCATTAGCGTTGCGCTTGCAAACAGATCTGGTGCTTGAACCCCCCATGATCTGGTAATCTCGCCAATAGTTTCGTTGTCAAAAGTCATGATAGCTTTCCAGAAACGGCAATATTGATGTCGTAGTTTTGGACTCATGGTCACGTAGAGCCCGTGATCTATCAACACAAGTTCAGCGTGGCCATCAGGTTTACGGCGTACAAACATATTTCCAGGGTGTGGATCACAATGTACAACGCCCCAGAGAAACATTTGAGCAGAGAATAGATCTATCATTGTAGACATTACTTCCTTCTTCGAAACTCCTAACCCACCATTCTTTCTTGGCCCTCTCCAAGAATCACGATCGGGCTTGAGAGCTTCTGAGTTTTCGTTGTTATGGGGAGTATTTTGTGATGATGAGAGAGGCGAGCCCCTGGCCCCGGGTGAGCCCTGGGTTTTACCTAGCCAGGGGGCTGTTATGGCCTCCTTGTCCCAAAATCTCACGCCTTCGATCCATTCGGTTGTCAAGACCCGTTTTGAAGACAGGTTTTCATACACTTTTGGAATATAGACTCGATTTCTTAGGCGAGGCTCGTTGGCGACAAGCTCTTCCATTCTTCGAGAATTTTGAGCTTCATTAAGAAAATCTGTTTCAAGCTCCAGTCTTTCCGAGATATAAGGTACTAGCCTATCTAGTGGAAGGTCAAACCAGTATGAATAAACTTTGGTAACAACCCTAAAAGACCTTGAGTAAATATTAAGACGCAAACTTAGACTGATCTTACTTGAATGCCCATAAATCCCAGCCAACCTGTTGAACAATTTCTCGCTTCTGGATCTTGATTGCTACTTCTCTTCCATCAGCAAGTCGTGCCCAGTGTACTTGTGCTACAGAAGCTGAAGCTCTAGCTTTTTTCTCCATGACTCCTTTACCAGCCTCGCAGCTAAAGCTTATGTCAAAGACTTCTTCAGGAGATTTTTGAAATTCTTCTCTGATTACTTTCTCTACATCTTTCCACTCGTTTTGTGGTGCATCGTCAAACATCCTGGAGAACATTTTCTGGAATTCTGGCGGTAGTATAGCACTTTGCATTGCAATTGCCTGACCAATCTTCAAATACAAGCCACCATTTTGGTGGAGGAGGGTAAATATTCTTTCGGCACTTCGGTGGTGAAGGTCGGCAATAGTACCACCCAGCCATGGATCTGGTCTAAAGTTGAGTTTGTAATCGATAGCTACCCTCAATCCAGTGGCGAAGGTACGGGCGGAGCGCTTGATGGAAGAGGCGTAAAATTCATTATCTATCAGATACACGGCACCCAATACTAATGACATGTAAAGGAATCTTCGACCCCATTTTATCGTGACCGGATACAGTCTTGCCGGAGTTGCCTTCCCAAGTGATCCAGGAGAAGGAGGAACAAATGGCTCATATCTTTGAGTCTGTAGAGAGCGAACCAAGATGTTATGTGTGCCTGGTCTGTTTGCTTTACATGGTCTTGCATGCACACAACGATGGAGAGTGAAGCACTTGGTGACTTTGAAAAGTTGATTTCTCCTCGCTGTAACTAATTCTAGTTTGTGTACAGGGATGTGAAACCATAGGCTTAAAAGATGCATAGACATATCAATGGTTAAGGTGCTAAAAACGGAAGGGGGGGATTGAAGCTTTTGAGATATGCGCGAAAAGGGAGTTTGGCATACCGTACCTGCTGTTGTCACTTTGGTGTAGTAGCAGAAGCTCCGAGCTTGCGCACAATATTTGCATGCTAGTGTTATTGAAAAGTGTGAAAATCTGCACTCTCTACAATATCTGAGACTGGCGGAATTTGGTAGACATGGTTGCCGAGTCATGAGCATCACTTCACCTCCGTACTATTTTATTCAGTATACACTTCATCTCAATGAGCCCAAGGTCTACACTCTTCCGTCAAATCATAATTAGCCGGAAGCATGACTAATCTATTCCCAGGCATACTCTGAAGGCGACTTCCATGCCATCAGACCCTTGATAGAGGGAGAGAGCTTATTTCATTCATACAAACCAGCCTTTTACTCACATCTTTCAATTGATTTATCGAAATTTTGTCCACCAATGTAATATCCTCAAGGTCCAGCTAAAGTACTTCATGCGTCCTGTATTTGTACACTCATCGCATATTTCCTGCAAATAAACAACTCTGGTCTCGTCTTGACGACGAGCATACAAACGCAAGATATAGCCTTGAAGTATGTTAAGGCCTGCCACTCCACTTACGATTCTGCTCCTAGGGGCATTCGGTCTTCTCATAATCTCGATAGTTTCAACTCCTATCATTAAGATTATTCCACTCGCTTCTTTCGCCGGAATTGATTTTGGTGTCTTCGGATTCTGTAAGGGAGATGCATGCAGTCCAATTGAACTTGGATATGACACTTGTAAGTTCAATATAATACTGACCGCAAGTGATATAAAATCCAATAACTGATGAACTTTCACCGTAGCAAGTCTCCTCAACGATGCTCAATCTTCGACTTTCGACCTTCCTTCCTCGACCCGCGCTACTCTTTCAATCATCCTTATAGTCCATCCTATTGCAGCCTTTTTGACATTTATTATGTTAGTGCTGGCTGCGTCGGCACATTTTCACGCTCCCTCACACTCTCCTCGTTTCCTACTCGTCATTTTTATTTTCAGCATCCTAACATTGGTAACAGCCCTCTTATCTTTTTTAATCGATGTGCTACTATTTGTCCCACACATGGCTTGGGGGTCTTACTTAGTGCTTGCCGCAACAATACTTGTAGCTATGAGTGGAATCGTCTCTTGCGCTATGCGCCGTACCTTGGTAAACAGGAAAGCTCGAAAAAGACGAATTGCTGAAAATGCTGAAATGAATGGCGCGAATTTCTACGGCAGAGAAGGACCAAATCCTAACTTGCCGCCTGCAGTAATCGCTACTGCAGCGGCCGCAGGTACAGCTGTTAACAATCAACCAGCTTTCGCAACTTTCGAAATAGCAAAAAAACCTAAAGACGAGCCTTTAAACAATGATGAACGTGTACCCCTAACCCAACAGATACCAGCTGAACGCCCTACCGATGGGCAATCAGTTACTGGGAGTACACTAAAATACAACTTATCAAATAGAAGCGATCTCCGAACCCAAGTGCCAACAGAAAACAATAGTTATCGTGCTCCAGATTCAACATATGATATTAATGGTCTAAGGCCTTCTGATCCATATTTCAGTAACCAGTTCAATGAATATCCTCCCACGGTCAACGAACAAAGAGGTCAGCCTCCACAAAATAATATGCGCGGTGGTCCTCGAGGCGGACTTCGCGTTGCATATGATGGGCAGGGAAGAGGTGACTACGGTCTCTCTACAAGAGGCACTCAACAACCTCGAGGAGGCATGCAACAACCTCGAGGAGGTATGCAACAACCTCGAGGAGGCATGCAACAACCTCGAGGAGGCATGCAACAACCTCGAGGAGGTATGCAACAACCTCGAGGAGGTATGCAACAAACTCGAGGAGGCATGCAACAACCTCGAGGAGGCATGCAACAAGCTCGAGGAGGTATTCAGCAACCGCAAGGTGCGTATCGACCTCCACAATCAGGAAACATACCATATAGAGGAGTTAATCTTGGATCTCAAAGAGGAAATTCGACAAGGGGAAGTATTAATGGAAGAGGCGGTAGAATCCAGCCTGGATTTGAAGCTATCCCACCAAGATTTCGTGGTGACGAGCAATTACCGCCTGATCCATACGAACGAGCACCTTTATCCCCAACTGGTTTCAGGGAAATTGGATATAATGCACCTTCACCGTCTGTTTATTCGACTTACAACCCTCGGCTCTCTGCCGGCACTTTTCCTGTGGCTCAGACCCCACCACCTTTGTCAGAACTAGACGAAAATCTTGTAATGGTTCGGCCAGAGAGAACGAACGGTGGAAATCAACCCTCCAAACTGAATAATAACCTTTTTACAAACAAAGCCATGTCAAATAACCATGATACGGGGCCCTCCCAAGTAAGAGATCATCAGCAGCTGGGATACACTGAAAATAGGGCCGCAGACTATAATATGGAAGAGTAAGTATAATGACTGAGCTCTGAAGAGAAGAATACTAAGTTTATAGGCCTTACGTTGCTCCGCTGCAACCCCGGAAGCAGAATGGATCACCAAATCATTCCCGTGACGTGCTTACAGCTAACTTTCCAGTTGATTTAGTAACCAATCGAAAGTTTATAGGCAATAATCGCTATGATGATGCGGATCATGTATTCCTACCACCGCCCAACATCTCTGCTCCATTTGCGCCAAGGCCTACGAAGGCCATACCCGGAATATTAACAGGCTTCAACATAGAAAGAGATAAATCCAACGAAGACTTGAGATTTAGTCCATGCTCTCCTGCTGAATCGGAATATTCGAACTTCACATCGGTATCACAGCGTGGCGTAAATCCACAGTGGAATGGTGATACATCTGGCGAACTGAAGGACCCTAATTACAGTCGCGATTTAGTTCCATCCCGAAAGCCAACTCAACAAAGAAATGATGTCCTTCTCAGTGGAAATCCAGATTTTTCCATTCCAACTGCAAGAGGTGGGCGTAATAACGCGAGAGGCGATGCGATGAGATGATATACTTTCTTAATTCAATTTGTTATGAAAGATAATCCTTGGGAACCTCCCCAGAACTTTCTATTCTAAAAGCTCCATAGTGGGGCTCTATCCTCTTTAATTAGCATCTGAGCATGTGACAAAATCCAAAAATTGTATTATTATTGCCTGTTTGGTTGGATAGCCACATTGTACAGATACAAATTCGCTTACATTCTGGGACTGGGAAGCCAATTGTTTTGAATAGATTAGCCCCTATAAAACCGGGCTACATATTTTGTCTCAGGTAGTCTGCATTCGAAAAATTCCACAGTTCTTTCGTTTTATTGTAACAAGATATCACTTTTCGGTCGCTTAGATATGTCTCTGTACGAAATTATAATAGCCTGAGCTACTCACCTTCGCCATTCGACAGGACTTTGGGATGAAGAAGAGGAACTTGAGACCCTCAACATTATTGGGCAAGCAGATGTCTCCATCTTAACACACACTAAGTAATTATTATCCTGGTGGGCTGGTCCTGCCACGCTAAGGATACCTGGAAATTATTCAAGAGCTAATATCTCTGAGTCGCAACGAAAACTTGTTTTCTCATCATTTGCTGATTCACACGTCTTGGCGTAATAACCCAGGCTTCGGCACTATTATTTTGTGATCGGAGAAAAAATGGAATCTTTCACATAGTGCAGAACTTTCTAACTTGATGCTCAATCTTGAGGCATGAAAGCACAAAATTATCTCAATCAATATATACGGCTCCCACGATATTTGTTGGCCTAGACTGAGTCGACTCGGTCTAGTACTGACTAGATTAACTACCAGTGTACTTATAGACCAGAACTTGGCTATGAAATCGCTTTAGTATATCGTCCGTCACACCATTGCTTTCTCGAAATGGGTCCTTCAAATAACTTACATAGACGAAGAGCGACTTGAGTTGTGCTACTGATGTTAGTAACTACTAAAAGCCTTCTGGTCAAGACTTAATCGGCAATTTCTAAAAGGTTGATCGAAAAAGGCTTTTTCTATCGGATTTGGAAAAGGACAACCTATTGAAACTCATTTAGGCGTGCTAAACAACTTTATCGCGAATGAGATTGAAGGAGAAATTTGGTATAATTTAGGTCCTAGGACTACATTGATGGAGGTTACCAGGAGTAACTTGAGAATTTCTAGCGATAAAATTTTGCAGAGTCCGATAAATCCATAACCCTCAATAAAAGTGGAGTCAGAATTTCTTATGGAAGTTTAACCATTCATAATAGCAAAATATTGTTACCATGCTATAATATATAGTGGCTTTGATTTGTGGTCATAAGTAATTACAAATTTTAAGCCTCTAATACTGGCAACAGCTTATTAAGGTTAACTTTCTTCCCCCTTGTTACTCCTTTGCCTATCGTCTTTTAATATCCTGAGACCACAAACATTTATTCTCCTTATCACTACTCAAGCATTACGTCTTCTAGCTCTTGCACCATCAAAATAATCGTAAGTCGTAATAAGCATCTTGAGTTCTGCTTGGCACCGCCTTGTACTTCCCCGTGAATTTGACAAAGAAATTCCTGTTTCGTCACTTCTTCATCGGCTTCTACTCTTCTGTTCATACGCTTTTTTCTACCCCGCAGTTACAGGTATACTCTCACCTTTCATCTTTTGTTTCATTGAGACTTAGATTCCTTCAATACTCTCACCTCGCTCCTATCCTACACTGCTACTATTCCTTAAAGCTTCTTGACTGTTCTAAACATCTTGGTAAAATCTCTATTCCCAGAGAAGAACCCCATCTCAAGCATCGGATTAAAAATAATTTTAGTGATCGCTCATTTTCTCCAGCAATCGAACCAACACAGAAGCTTCCTGATAAAATAACAGTGCTTCAATAGATATGGATAGTGATTGGGACTTGAATCAAATGGCAAAAGCATTACCTCATATGAAAGATACTGATTCTAGTCAATTTCCACCCAAAACATCCTCTCCAACTTTAAGCCCTCAGGAACATGGCTGGGCCAAAAAGACTGCTTACAACTACAATGCCTATACTAAAAATGTCAAAGGACTAGCTAGTATTGACGAAGTTCCAGATTCTAATAGTAAAACTGGTATTTCAAATCAAGACACTTTCGGCGGCATTGCCACTGGTGACTGGCATAATAATGCATCGGTCTATGTCTGGGATGATGACTACGGAGACGTCGGACCCGAGTTTCCTGATCTTGAGCGCGAACTATTTGGCTCTGATCTCCATGTCAAGTCTGGTATAAACTTCAAAAAGTAAAAAATAGTATCCCTCTGCACATCTTAATTGCTAATTTAGCTCAGTCTATCTAGTATTGGAGTTGTTCAAGAGGGTCAGTCTAAATTCTCACAACGCTCATCTTTAGGCGTAAATAGTAATAATTATTAGGTGAAATACGAATTAAACCTATATTTTCGTTTAAAGAAGCTGGGCTCCACCCTGTTATGCTAAGGAATGTGGAGCTTGCAGGATATGATATTCCAACTCCCATTCAACAGTACTGTCTTCCTGCAGTTTTCAAAGGTTATGATATTGTTGCGTCTGCTCAAACTGGTATTTCTAAATGTTTCATTTTTGACTAATAATTTTGACATTTTCATAGGTTCAGGAAAGACGGCTGCTTTTCTGATTCCGATACTTTCAAAGTTGATGGGTAAAGCCAAGAAACTTTGTGCTCCACGACCTAATCCGGCTAAATTCCAGCCTGGTATAGATAAACCTGTTCGGGCCGAGCCTTTAGTCTGTATCGTGGCCCCGAGCCGGGAACTCGCTACTCAAATTTTTGATGAAGCCCGTAGATTTTGCTATCGTACAATGCTTCGACCATGTGTCATTTATGGAGGCTGTCCTATCAGAGAACAAATCATGCAGTTACAAAAAGGATGTGACGTCTTGATTGGTACTCCTGGTCGATTGGTTGATTTTATAAACCGCCCCAGCTTACTAACTCTCAAAAGGCTCAAATACATGGTTATTGATGAGGCCGATGAGATGGTTGGTACTGATTGGGATCAGGAAATGAAAACTATCATGAGTGGTGGTGGCAAGTCTTTCGATCTTTTTCTAGGTTGTTCTAGCTGATGCTTCAGAAGATCAAGAGGAAGGTAATATTAATTACCTAATGTTCTCTGCTACATTTCCGAGACATGCTCGTCAACTCGCTAGAGAGCATCTAGCAATGAACCACATACGGATTCGTGTTGGACGCGTAGGCAGTACTCATGCTGATATAAAACAGAAGATTATCGAAGTGCAGCCTTCTCAAAAACGTACAGTTCTTCGAGATTACTTATTAAATATGCCTCCAGCTCGTACGATCATTTTCGTCAATAGCAAACGTTCAGCTGATGATCTGGATGATTTTCTCTTCAATTCTGCCTTTCCCTGCACCTCAATCCACAGCGACCGTACTCAACGTGAGCGTGAAGATTCAATTCGGGCTTTTCGAGCAGGCAAGACACCCATATTAATTGCAACTGGCGTATCTGCAAGGGGACTTGATATCCACAATGTTATGGCGGTTATCAATTTTGATCTCCCTTCGACTATGTACGGTGGGATCGAGGAATATTGTCATCGTATTGGTGAGTTTTATCTTGTCACTACTTAGAATGTTTAATTTGATAATTTTTACAGGTCGCACTGGGCGTATTGGGAATACTGGTGTAGCTATGTCTTTTTTTACTTCTAAAGACGAAGATTTGGGACCTGCTCTTGTAAAATTTCTACTCGAGACTCATCAAGCTGTACCTGATTTCCTTGCCGATCATATTCCTCAAGGATTTGATGCAAGTGGTCACGGCGACGAAAATCTCCTCGATTTTGAGGATGATTCAGATGTGGAGGAGGAGCAAGCTGCTGGCAATTCATATTCTGACTCCGATCCGATAATAAATCAAAATCAATTAAATGAGGCGGGGTATGAGGCTCAAGGCAAAACCTCAACTCAAGCTGAGTCCTCAGATTGGAACAAAACTAGCACACAAACATCACAAAATCAAAATGATTATCCGCTGGTCTTAGAAACAAGAAGAGTTTCGCAAAATGAAACCCCTCCCGTATCGCGCCAATTTTCAACTACAAGTAAAAAATGCGACACTTTTCATAATCATAACAATAACTCATTGCTAGTAACGGAAGATAATTCTTTTGATGGCTGGAATGAGACGAGTCTATTTCCCAAGTCATCTAATCAGTCAGGATGGTAGGCCATTGTTAAAACTTTTTAAAGATCAATTGTTGAAAGAAAATAAGAGAAATCATTTCGATTTACTCAGGAATACTGGAACCTTGCTCCTGCGTTGTATGTTTTTTAAATTTTGAAGCTGTTCAAACTTCTATCTTAGCGACTTGTTAAATTTGATTTAATTATATGCTAGAAAAAAGTTTTTAAGATAAACGCCGAATAAATTTACTGCTTAAATTCGTATTAAAACTCAAAAACTAGATAATTTTACAATAATCTTGAAATAAATAAATGAATAGGTGATATTTAACTCCGTATTAGTTCATTAAATAGCTAAAAGGCTGAGTAAGTGGTGGTATCACATTTAATACGTCTAGAATATAAATCTTTTATACTAATAATATGGACTAATAGTAGTAGATTTTACAAAACATAGGGTTAAATAGAAGTATATTTTGACTGTAGTCTTAGTACTCTAGCGCTGCGAACTTGAGCCTACTAGTGTTTCGCTGCTAGGCTTATTTTTCAAAGAGATCCATGGGATTCGGCATAACGTTTAATGTGTTGAATAGAGAGCCATATTTTTTGTTTTGTTTTATTAATATTTATTATCAGAAGTTAAAATAATAGGGACTATCAAGTAGTTCACGTGGTTTACATACGGGTGTTTACAAATTACACACTGAGCCTCGCTTCGGCGTGGAAAAGATAGGCGCTGTTGGTCGAACAGCGAGAGTCGATTCCTTCACCCGATGTGACAGCCTTCACAAATGAACTCAGGAAAGATGGTACCTGGGGAATAGCTTATAATTTGTTGGAAATTCTAAGTCTCGAATTTAGAACCCAACAATTATCTGTTTCGTCTCAGGTTCCCGACAAGATAGATTCTCACTACACATGTGAGGTTTCTGGGCAAAAAAAAAGAAAAAAAAAGAGGTTTCTGGGCGCGCGCGTTGTGTACCTAGTAAATGGTGGGGGTGTGTGTAAGAATGAAATGTTATCACGCGGTGTCTCGTGGCTCCTATCTACAATGGATCTTGTGTAGAGCTTGAGACTAATACGTGAATTCTATCTCCCCCTAATTGTAGGATATCTATGCGCCTATTTACATCAATACTCTGTTACTTCTCAGCTCCAGTAAAATCTGCTCTTGTGACTGTGCAATCTGATCGTGTGAGATCATAAGGCACTAGCATTTTGTCTATACGCCGTATATCCAAAATCTGATAAGTCCGTGACAATGTAGATCTTTTCAGGATCCACACATGTCCCGAGTGCGCTAATCGCGCCTACTGCCGCATATATGAGGTTTCCGAGCACGTGTTGTATACTTAGTAAATGGTGTGGCGGGCGTAAGAATGAAAGGGTATCTCGTGGTGTCTCGTGGCTCCTAATTACAACGGATCTTGTGTAGAGCTTGAGACTAATACGTGAATTCTATATCCTTTAAATGTAGGATTTCTATGTGTCTATATACATTGATTCCTCCTTACTCCTGACACTAGTAGATCTATTGCTATGGTCGCGGGCTCTGAACGTGCGATTTCCTGTGCTTGAGGTCATAGGATAATTACGATTACGTGTGTGCCGTTTTTCTTACATCCTGCTAACTCGTGCCCTGTAGATCTATCCAGGATCCACAATACTCCTTTTCCCATACCTGAGCTGTCCTCAGCTCACAAAAAAAAATTAAAAATATATTTTCATCATAATATGATAGTTAAAATATTCACAGGCCAGCTACAGCTTTCAGTCTGTTCCGATCCTCGTTTAGTAGTCTCTGACTGCCATACCATAGGATCCTTACAGGGTGTCCTTGTCGCACATAAGTGTGGAACAAATTGGTACCGTTGTACTTGTTAGACAGTTTGCATCCTCCAGGGGAGATCAATAAATACGTGTTTCCCTCGTGACAGCTTGCTATTGCCCATGACCCGTCGTAGAATGGTTCGAATTTGTGTCTACGTTATCGTACTCGTAACACCCAGTCGCCTGATGCGTATGTCCGCATGAGTGCTTTCTTTTCTTGTAGGTATGATCGGGTCTGGTCGCGGACGGCCTTCATACTAGCGACGAAAGATCTTGCTATGGGTGCGGCATTTGCTTTCACTAACTCGGTGGCTCAGTCATTTTCCTATCGTAGAGCTGACTCACGGGTATATTCTGGGTATGCAAATTCTTCATTTGGTGGTTGTGTTCCAAATAAGAGGAAGTAGGGACCATACCCGGATGGAGTTATCCTTCGATTGTATATCACTACTGCATGAGGAAGTGCTTCATTGGGTGATTTAATAGAGTCGTCTAGTAGGATATTAGCTAGAATTGCTTTGAGCACGCCGTTTACTTGTTCTACCTTGCCGTTGCTTTGAGGCCTTATAGGAGTCGAGTGGGTGACCTTTATTTTACACCGGGCGTGGAAACTCTGCACCTCTAAGCCACTAAAACATCCTGCATTTTCACTGATGAGTTGCTCTGGAGCACCAAAGCAATTGATGATGTGCATCAACAGGGGTACAGTATTTTAGAAGTTAGTGTTTGGTACTAACCGCGATTCTAACAAACCCGTTGAGTATTCGACTGCATGCAAAAGTATCTGCGGTCCGACTTTGGTGTGTTCGATGCCCCAACGAGTTAGGGGTGGGGCTGGTTGAATAGGTGTTGGGTTACCTAGCGCTGGGTCCGGCTGCTTCATTAGTCGGCACGAACGGCAGTTTTGAACAGCCTGGATTGCGGCCAGAAGTAATTCAGGGTGCCAAAATTTCCGGTTGGCTACTTGCATGGTCGTCCCAATGGATGCATGTCTTTAGCTTTCGTGTACGATTCCGATCTCCTTTTCAAGTTCTCCCCGTTCTAGTACGGGGAGTATACTGCAGGACGTTGCTGTCGTTGGCGAATCTCCTATAGCCGACGAGGTTATTGGCTTGAATAAATGCAGTTTATTTTCGTAGATTGTAAACGTTCTCTGTACCCAATTTGCGGTGAGTTTTGGTGGTAGGTCTTGTCCGGTTAAAAGGTACTTGAAAATACACCGAAGGTCTATCCGATTTAAATGTTCGGGATTGCTCAAGGTTTCCTGCTCGTGTAGGTTGCCTTGCTCTGGAATTATTTCTTGAGTGTTGCGTAGATCTTCGTGCTCTTCTCTAGTAAGGTACATATTTTCTGTCGGGCATGATAAGTAGTCTGCCAAAACATTTGCCTTACCTTTTCGATACACTATGCGTATGCCATAATGCTCGATGCTGTCTAGGAATCGGACGATTCTTACTGGTTGTTCAGCTTTAGTTCGGATTGACTTGAGTGATTCATGGTCCGTAACAACAGTGACGTCCGATCCTTCGACTCAGTGCCGCCAGTGTTGTAAAGTCATTAAGATTGCCAGTAGTTCCCGTTCCTGAGCCAAGTACCGTTGCTGCGTGTCGTTGAGTTTGCGTGAAAAGTAGGCTATAGGATGGAGAATAGATCGAGAGTTATCGGATACTGAAATGCTAGGCTGGAGTAATACTGCTCCAAGGAACTTTTGGGATGCGTCTGTGTTGGAAATATCGCGCAATGAAGTGGGCGCAATATTTATGGAGCGAAAGTAGAAGCTGACTAAAAGAGTGTCGTGTTCGGATTCCAGCTAAAAGTGTGGGAGATGTGCGCTACAAGTACAAGTGTAAGCGACACAGAGCCTAGCCACAGCATAAACAAGTGTTGCGCCATCTAGGCATAGAAAACCCCCAATAACCTCCTTGTGCCCACGCCATACAGCCGCTCATATATCCAATAGGTAGCCTGAAGCGCTACCATATTACCTATTCCAACCTATTCCAACCTCTTAAATACACATAAGATCGTGTCGGGAACCTAGTTGAAATGGAGGGCCCGTACGTCCACAACACTCCGTGTCTCTATTTCCAACAGTCTGTTTCCAAAACAACAGGCAGGCGCCAAACGAAATATTCTACCACTGTAGTAGTTGTGAGAGCGTCTTTAATTTTGCTCCATGCTGCTTGAGACTCGGCAGTGAGAACGACAGGCGCATTCTTTGGACCGATAGACTGATCAATGAGAGGACCGGCCAATTTTGAGAAATCTTTTATTATTGAACGAAGATAGCTTGCGGCGTTGACAAACCCGCGAATATCAGACGTAGTTTTTGGCATAGGCCTGTCTCGTATTGCAGAGACTTTATTTGGGTCTCTTGAAATGCCGAGAAAAGAAATAGAAAATCCAAGGAAAATACCGTGAGTAACAAAAAGATGGCATTTGAATGTGTTGAGAATTAATCCGTACTCCGCAAACCTAGTAAAAACGAGAATCAAACGAGTGTGAAGTTCTTCGGGATTGTTTCCCCAGACTGCTACGTCATCTAGTAGTCCTGAAACAAACGGTCTGAATGGTTAAAGGACTCCTTCAATAAATGATTGAAACGTGGCCGGAGCGTTACAGAGTCCAAAAGGCATAACTAGACATTGGTAGACACCGAAGGGGGTGGCGAAGGCGGTCTTTTCGCTGTCATCTTCGTGCATGTGGATTTAATCTTGAGTATTTGGTAACAGATGTGCGTGTTTTTTTGTAACTTTATTTAGTTCTCTATAATCAACACATATTCGCCAAATTACTTTGTCAGAGCTTGCGTTTGTCTTTTTTGGTGTAAGTAGCAAGGGTGCTGCCCAGGGTCCTTTTCATTTTTTGATTAATGTTCCTTCGTGAGTTTTGCAAAAATCGCGGATAGCTTAAAGTTGTGACGAGCTGTAGCGTCTTGGAAGAAGTTTGATTGGTGAACTGTTACATGTATCTATTCGGTGGGAGGTTTTAGAAAGAATGTCAGATCTTCTCAAAGATTTATCGAAAAGGGAAGGAAATTGTTCTGCATAAATTCGACCATATTTTAAACCCTGAGTTGTAGTACTCGGGTGCCATTTTACTTTTATTATCTCTATGGTCGTACAGATTTGTTGGGAAAGATTGTGTTTACTGTGGGAGGTTAGGGTTGATTTTTCTGGAAATTCAAGGGGCCTAATCTCGCCGTTGGCAAGGAATTTTAATCCGAAAGTATGGAATACTGTTTGCCCGAGCGTGAGGTCTCCAGGAAAAGTTCCGTCGGGAACAACGCCTACTGAAACAGTGAATAGCGTTGACTACTTCGCATTATGTGAGAGTAAGGTAAATTGCGCATTGACTAAAACATCTTGGGAGACAGTGGGGCCTTTGCCACCTATTCCAGACATCGTGGAAGTATAGTTTGTCTGGTAGGGGTTTAGTTTTTGTGCGAGAGAAAAGGAAATATAACAAGAAGAACAACCGTAATCAAAAAAAATCGAGAAACTGAACAAAGGAGACGTTGTTAAACGAGTGTAAAATAAGTTGTCTGGCTTGCCATGTCCCTCTCGTGTTGGTTTGATGACGATGGGGGTGGTATGATTGTCAATGTCTACTGCCACGAAGTAGGCATTTCGACGTCTTTACTCGACGGGATATTCTTCTTTTAATTCATCGAAGAATTTTTCCAACTTGTCGTCTATTGGAAAACGATCTGCATTATCATGGTCACCAGATATCTCTTCGGGATCTATTGAGTTGATAAAATAGGTCCCCCGGTTCCCTGGTCTCCCGATGTGCTGCGGTTGCTTTTGATTCCTACTTTTGTCCAAGAGGGCCGAAAATTTCTTCTTGAAGTTACCGTACTTATCTTTACCGGTATCTTGCTTGTAATGCGGCGGTACTTGCTTTGTGTAGTTATTCTTTGAGCATTCTCTAGTCCAGTGTCCCATTTTTTACAAATGGCACAACTGCCGTCGCGTACCGGAAAAGAGTTCTCAAGTTTAGGTGATTCAAGTCAGCTTTCTCTTAAATTGGGAATACTAAAGGCTGGTTCAGCCTAGGATCTGATATTATGAGCTTAGACAATGAGTTTGTATTCGCGCTAACGCAAAGATTTGCTTGCGCTGGCCATTTCGAGATCCGGGTCGCTATTTGAACAAGTAGTTCGACACCATCACTATTTGATCTTCCTACCATCATTGGCTGGAGATGTGTCCATATATGCGGCAAGTAGGTCTTTGTGATGTCAGATAGAGTATCCCGGGTAGTATCGCTTCCTCTGTCTTGCTTGGACAGGCCGTAGTAGCATTCGTGGATTCAGGTAGTGAAGGAGTTAATGTCTTCTCCATCTCTGGCAGCGTGGCGGGAGAAGATGGTTCTGAGACTATGTAGTACGTCTAATCGCTGCATAGTTTTGAAGATTGCTTCCAGTAGCAGGGGCCAAGTAGTTGCCGAATTTTCCTCGGCCCAAACGCGTGTACATTGAAAGTCCTCTTTCATATCTAAACAAAGCCGTTTTGGCCAGTACCAGTACGGAACTAAGGCAATTCTAAAAGCTGACTGAATTTCAGTGAGCTTGGAAAATACAGTAGAATTGGCCTTGTCCAGGCGAAGTTCCGGTCTAATTACCACCTTATTTTTTATGCTGGTATATGCCTCGTGATTTACCTCATGAGCCAGAAGTGCTTGAGGCCAAGCTTCTTTCACAAATTTTTCGCCAGGTGTTAAAACGAAGGAATCGATCTCTAGTTTGGAGGTGACATTTGTGCTGTCGACCGGAGGGTATTTATCCGGCCTTGCTGGGGCTTTGCCTTTTTCAGGTCGGGTTGCCGAATTGGAGGGTTCAGATATTGCGAGTTTACCAGGTTGGTTTCTTGGTTGAATCGCTTTGAGACTCGTCTTTATCTCGTACATTGTTATTTCTATGCGGTCCATCCTTTCGGCCATTATTTTGCTTTGTTCCGCTTGGTGGATGGCAATATCCGTTTGCGAACCTAACAAACTTTCAAGTTTTTCGAGTTGCTTCTTGACCCTATTGTTGAACCCGCTTTGCTGGTCAATATGTTCACGAACCTTTTTGTTAACACCTGCAATTGTCGCTGGCTCGCTCCTTTCGGACATGATGAGTGATATGACGAGTTGTTCTTACTGATTTTTTTCCGAAACTTGGAAATGAGGTTACTCTTCATAAATATATTTTTGAGGTTTCCGAGCGCGCGTTGTAATACTTAGTAAATGGTGTGGTGGGCGTAAGAAGGAAAGGATATCACGTGGTGTCTCGTGGCTCCTAATTACAACGGATCTTGTGTAGAGCTTGAAACTAATACGTGAATTCTATGTCCTCTAAGTGTAGGATATTTCTACGCCTATATACATCAATCCCTCCTTACCCCTCAATGCCGAAGTGATCTATCATTATGATTATGTAATGTTATTGTGCGTCTTCCCATAACCCTGTAAGTCTTTTCCGGATCCACATACGTTTGGATATTTACAAACTACAGTGTACCTTGGCTCATCATGGTAGATGAGAGGTGGCTGGTCATCACTAGGCTTGACAGGCACATGAGACTAGTGGGAATTTCTTCCTGAAATGTATATATAAGTCCAATATTCCCTCAGTTGCAAAAATCAAGTCTCCTTAACATCATGGCATATATTTATATAATATCGTACAGAGTATATTTTCAAACACACTGTAATGATGTCTTAGCATGATATAAGGGTATATGGCTAAATTTAGATTTGAATTTCAAATCTTTTACATGACCGGAAGAACCAAACACCTTTTTAGACGTGACACGGGTGGATGAGCTCTGAGAGCTCATTGCTACCTACAAGACCGGCAATAAAGCCAGAAGCGACAAAATAAATGAAAAAGGTACAGTAAATATCTAAGTTACGGTGCCCTGCGCCGCATCTCTATCTTCCCAACACAGCTCCTCTAGAGTCAGAAACAATCTCAGCATGGGCTCCTCCTACCTTGTTTGTTCTTCGGTAGACTGTAACATCTGCTTGTGGTTAAGAATTGGATGAACTTCTGCCGTCCTTTCTCCCCTAACATTTCTCTGGCACCAGGTGGGGACATTTTCTCGCAGCTTCTCCAACGTTGCAAAGCATGTCGGCACTCTGAAAAATGCCAAGGCCTCTTCTCTCGGCCGCGATCGCATTTCAGATCCTCATATTCGGGTTTGAAACGTCGATGGTAGTCGCCGTAGTCCCCGTGACCTGTGCTTGCCGCAACCAGACGGCGATACGCCCATCTTGGTAGGGCCAGTTCCGGTGGCTGTTTGCCGCGCATAAAGAGGTCCAGATCTTTGTGTTATTTCGGCCGATACTTCTGCCATCACTCTTCCACGAGCTCTTGGCCGCACTGTTTAACCCACCTCTCTAATGCAGAAAAGTGTGGATTTTGATCTTCTCCACTGGGTCTAGCTAAGATAAGTGATTCGTCATTGAGAGCTACCAAGGACGATTTGGCCAGTTTATCGGCATCTTCACTGCCTTTGATCCCAAAATGACCAGGTATCCAGCGTATTTCCACACGCTTGTTGTGTCTCAGCGACGAAAAATTGTTCACCACTGCCTACGAGGAGTTACATCTTCCTCGGTCGAGTGCCCGGGTGGCCGCTTGATTTTTCAGACGAATGCGAATCGGCAGGTTTCCTTCCACCGTTAGCGCGGCCTTCGAATCTTTCATGGCTCCTACAACATCCGCGTCGGATACCTCTGCTCCGGGAAGTGAACGGGAACCAATCCCAGCTAGTTTGCCTCCTGGGTATACTACATACTCCCAGGCTGGTTTTCCGGGACTCGATGAAGATCTATCAGAGAAAGCGCAGACTTTTTCAGCTGGAAGGGTAGCTAACTATCGCTTGATGCTTCCAGACCTAGCTCCATTTTCTCGACTACATGGAGTCGATGCTGAGGTGCCACATGGAAAGTATAGCCTTCCAGGGCCTTTGGCTGTCGTAACTTGACACACGATTGTTCGCAAGCGTGTCATATGTCGTTCTGGTTGTCTGAACAAGCGATTTCTTAGTCCCGATCCAAGACCTAAGCGTCTTATTGTCTCTTTCGACTCCTGAGCTGCTCGAATATCTGGGGGTGCCAGGGATCAATCTTCGTTTGCGGGCTGTAGACCGCAGTATTTTTTACTGGAGGATAATGGATTCTTGTGAAAGGCTACGACAACACGATAAAACAACGGTATGGAGTCCGAATACTGTCTATTTTCTACATACAAGAGAAAATAACTAATCATAAGGTAAAGTGTTGGAAATCTAGACTTAGTATATATGAAGGTTTAGATTTCTTGGTATGATCATCAAGATCAATTCAATTGATTCGATTGCATATGATTAAGCTTAGCTGGGCGACATGAGGCTCAGTGGTATCTGAAATGCAGTGGCTAGAAAATGCTACCTTGCGATAATTGAGTGGCTAGTCGTTGCTAGATCACTGGGAGTTTGGGATCAGTAAAGCCTTGGGGATCTATATTTAAGGATAGACTAATCTGTATATGTTAAACTAAGTTAACGGAATATTATATATTTGATTTTGATTTCATTATCCTGATTTGGCGCCCCATGGACCCATGCAGGTGTCTACAATCTCTAATGTTTACTCGGGAGGAAACCATTATGGTGAAAACCTCCCACACCTTTCTACTTGTTGTCTATAGTTCTCACATATTTTCTTCAGGAAGCGCAGTTACACTATAGTGCCATCCATGTAAACCAACCAGATCAGCTTTATCAACCTCAGTAGTGGCTTGACCTGTTCCTTTCCCTCACCAGCATTTCGACCGCCTTTGTTATCTGGAATTGCTCTATCCAACCATGGTTTAGGATCCACTGTGTTGTCCTTTTTATATCTCTAGGACTATTTAACATCGCTTCGTAGGATCAATCTTTGGCTTGTCTCCAGATCTTAGCTCTACCGTTTGATCATCGGGGGCAGGACATAATCATATGCTTGGGGTTCTGTGATTGGTAGCCACATGGACAACCTGGACTTAACACTCCGGGTACTTTTCTTCTATGTAAATACGAGTTGAGCCCCATGTGCTTACTTCGTATTTGCATTGCCAAAATGCTTTGGGCCCTTGTTAGGTTACGATGTAGGAAGAATGGTGAGCCTTGAAAACTCAGTTTTTGCCGTCCAGACTCTCTACTTTGGTAAAATTTGGCTGCTCTCCAAGTTTCGGAATGTGTAGTTGCTAACTGCCGAGGCTTCTGAGTTTATTTCTGCTTGGCCCAGGATTTCGCCCACTCTTGGTATGCCAAAACATTCACTATCTCTGAATGTGTCTTCTTGGTTTGTTGTTCACTGCACATTCCCGTCCAGTTGGCAAGATCTATCCTCCTGTTAACTGTTCGTATATCTTCTCTCCCTTTTCTGGGCAGCTTGATTTTACTACAGGCGGACTGGATTGTCTTCTGGACAGGTAAGTCCTTTGTGTGACCTAAATATTGAAGCCTTTGTTGCTTCGAGAATATTTCGATCGGAAGGATGGCTGTTTCGTGTTCCAGCACTCTCGTGCTCGTGAACTTGTATGCCCCGGTGACAATTTTGAGAAAATTCCTCTGTATGCTTCTGAGAGTTCTTACTATCCTCTAGTATTCTTCCACCCGGCCCGACCTCAGCCCAAACCGGTGACCCCTGTATTAGAGCCGGCCTCACAATCGTGCTGTAGAGTATCTTTGACTTGTGAAATGTGGCTCCCCACGTTGATTGAGCTAGCCTTCTGAGACCCTGAACCTACATCTCTGCCCTCAGTTGAAGGCTCTTGATGTGAGCTCCCCAGCACAGCTTTGGATCAAAGTAGATTCCGAGAACTCGAAGGGAAGGCTGTGGGACTGAGGTATGGCCTTGGATTTCAATTGTCGCTTTGAGGTTGTGTCGTTTTCTGGCTCGGGAGAAGTGCATCAGCTGATACTTTTCAGGCGCGAATCTGACCCCATGTCTTCTTGCCCACTGTTCACATACTTGGTGTTTTTCCTCAAACTTTCGGCAGTCTTCTTCGGTCGAGTTTGATCATGTCCGGATGTTTGTGTCATCAACAAATTCAACTGCTGTCGTAGTTCTTGTCTCGAGTATCGGGAGAAGCATGCTAACAAAAAAGAGAAAGAGTATTGGCGAGAGAGCTGAGCCTTGCGGTATCACGGTGCTGGTAGACATTCGGTCCCCTTTGAATGATCCCAACATTATTGATGTTGTTCTTTCTTCGAGGAAGGACTTTATGTATAGGCTCATCCACTTTGGAATTCCTTTTTCCCTAAGATTATAAATGAGTCGCTCGTGTGACACATTATTAAAGGCCCCAGATATATCCAAGCTGAGGAGAGATGCCACCCTCTTTTTATCTTTGCCCCAGATTGTGTCTATCTTTTCTGCTAGTAGCTTCTCTGCAGATATTGTAGATCTCTGTGGTCGAGCTCCCATCTGTTCATCGGGAAGGAGGTTATGGTGTTCTGCTGCTCTGGAGAGGCGACATGCTACCAACTTCTCAAGGATTTTACCCATAGTATTGAGGAGCGCAATTGGTCTATAAGTCTTTGGAGTATCGTATCTGGGCTTTTGTGGCTTCCTCAGAACAATAGTAGTTGATTATTTATACTCTTTTGGATGATAGCCTATTGTGAGGCAAGCATTGAAAAGGATAGTTAGTAACTTACTCAAGGTTTTCCTATATTGCTTTATAACTCTGTTAGGTATTTCATCTGGACCGTAAGCTTTATTGTTCGGCAATGTTCTGATAACCTTATTGAATTCTTCTCCAGTGATAGTATATGAGATTGTGTCAATTTCTTCAGGCAATCTTGTACCCGCGATGTCATTGGTGTACGCTTGAGCAGGTTTTGGAAAGAAGTGACCTGCCATGATCATGACTTTTTCTTTGTCTTCTGTAGCGGTTTTTCCATCGTTACCTTTAATGTCGGGTATTAGAGCTGGCATGCCATTACCTTCAGAACTTCTCTTCGCCTACTTTGCCAGCTTCCAGATTTAGGCTGGGTCTTCTGTTACTTCGGATACAATTGCTCTCTATCCTACAGTTTTAGCTCTTTTAATAGTGCCTTTTTTCTGGTTTATCGCCTTTTGATATTTAGTCCAGTTTTCCTCGTTGCAGGTATGGGTCCACTTTCTTCTTGCCATTCTAGCAGCTTTAACTGCTGCCGAACATTCCTTGGTCCAATATGGTTTGGAATGCTGAGATGGCACTGCTTGAGGTATCATTTCCTCAATTGTCTGCTGAATTGATTTGGTGATTATCGTGACTCTATGGTCAATGGCTAGATGAGGGTCGAGGAGATTAGTTTCTGTTGTCTCGTGAAGAATAGCAGCGAGCCTTATGTTGAAGGCCTCCCAGTCTACCCTCTTCCATTGTGGCTGTGGTTCCGGTGTTGTCTGTGTGATTGGCTATATACGCAGTTGAGTGCCGATAGGGATATGGTCGGAAGATGACTCGAGGTTGGTGGCTGGTTGGCATGCAATGATGGTATTTACAAGTTCCTTTGAGATGAAGGTTAGGTCAATAGTGCTTTGGCTCCCTCTGCTTTTCCAAGTAATTGTTCCTTCCGGCAGTATTTATTCCATACTAGCCTCATGTAGGATTTCCAAGAGTGTTTCCGAAGATTTATGGTGTGTCGTAGTTGCCTGGCCTTCCCACCTTAGGTGGTGTAGGTTGAAATCTCCAACCAGAACGTGTTGGCCGTCTTGTGCTAGCATTTGGGGAATATAATGTAGCGTCCGTAATTCTGTACTGCTATGGGATTTAGGAATATTATATAATATTAATTCATGTTGAGAAGAGAGTTCGATATCCTATACAACTATCAATAAATTCTTGTCCGAAATTGAACACTTGTTCTTCGAGATATTTTCTCCTAGAAATCCTTGACAATTTCTAACAGAAAGGTCCTATTATACCTCCTAACCATCGGTAAAGTCTATACGCTTGATGTTGGACGACCCCGGTAGAAGATCTTGAGGTTAGCTCCTCGAAGAGTCTACGCTCAATCAGCATGGGTCCTAATTTCCTGCATGGTCTTTGTTAGCTATTTAGTTAGTTCATTTTATTGTCCTGTCTAAGTCTATAACTATATAGGACAAGCAGGTCCTCTCTGCCTATAGGCCAAGAATACTTATGCCAGTTGTTGGTAAAACACGAAGTAATACAAATTGGGTGCCGTCATGAAGTCAGCTGTCCGTCACGAAGTCTGTGAATAAAGTCAAATAACTGCTATCTCGAAATACATATAACGTAGTCTCTTCCTCCTCCTCTCCATCTCCCCTTTCTTCCTCTACTCCAAGCGCCTCGCTAATGAGCTAAATCAGATCCCTGTCAGTGTCCTAACGACAAACTGAATACCGCAATTAGATAGAACAATTCATACTGCCCAAATATGATGCTTTTACCGACACCCAGTTTGTGAAGAAGCACTATTTCTTCCACCATCAAAGCCGTGGGAAAGCAGCGATTTTCAGAAAAGCCTGGTTAAGACTTTTCACGAGAAGTCCCAGGTGGGACCAACAGGCTTTCAGTAACCGTACCGTTATCTTGTCAGCTCCCGATGCCGTATCGTTGACAGAGACCGTAGCGCATATCACATCATCAAGTGATATTTTCGTATCCCATGGGATGCGCTCCTCCTGTCCATTCTCCCAGGTAGAGGTGCAGTTCTCGCTGCTAAACCTTGCCAAGAAAATGCCTCGTAGCGCACTAGCTCGCTCTCATGGGTCAGAAAGCCACCAGTTTTCGTCAGTCTGCGAGGGAAGGGGCTCAGCTGCTGGCCAAGGCTTAGCCCATTTCATGAGCTTGAATACCTGTGCGTCCGTAGTAATTACCTCCACTTGCCTCTTTCAGTACTCTCGCTTGGATTTTCGCAGCACGGATCTAAAGCTTTTGCGGGTCTATTTTCAAGGTCCGGATTGTCTCTCGCTGCCTTGTACTCCTGCCATTCCGTGCGATATTCATCGCTCCACCATAGCCCGGTTTTTCCGCTTTCGATGGCTGGGACTTTCCCCGCAATCTTCAGTGTATCTCCAAGTGCTTGTAGGAAATCATTTGTGAGATTTTCGATATCAATGAAACTGTCAAGAGGTCCAAGCTTTGTCCATCGGCTAAATTCCTTTATGTAAGGATTCTTGGGAAATCCCTCAGGCAGGATTTATGGGTTCCTTATTTAATCCCACTAGTCTTTATTGCTTAGCGAGGGCACCTATGTAGTTTCCATTTCCGAGTCTGATATCTTCACGCTTTGTTTTCTGTCTTTAGGAATAGTTACATTATTCTAATCACATCTCACTCTCGTCCTCTGCCAAACATAGTGACCTACTGTCACCTCCGGCCCCTCTATCTAGAACGACTCCCCGCTTTCCATTTTACCACTTCTCTAGAAAGCCCTCCGCGTTACCACGAGGCGTCCTTCCTCAGTACATCCTACGCTACGCCCTCTCCAACGCCTCGAGTCCTGCGCCTAGTGAACCTGCGCCTGACACTTTAGATTGTCGTCGCTGACATGAATGTTCCTTACTATTCCAGAGAGACCTATCACTATAGCGTTCAGCAAAGTACCCTCGGTAGTCGAGTGATCCGAGGTAGAGTGGTAACGTTTGGAGACCGATGCTATGGCGGCTGTGTTTCTCCAGGTTAATTCTAGCACGTTTCCGTCTCTGTACGTTGGCTCTCCGAAAATTTTGACTAGATCCATATCATGAGCTATTGCCCATTTCATAATCTGGCTACCAGTTGAATTTGATATCATTATCCTGATTTGGCGCCCCATGGGCCCATACAGGTGTCTATCATACTTTCTAATTTACATGGGAGGAAGCCTCTTGGTGAAAAGCCCCCAAACCTTTCCGTTAAATTTCTATGTTTTTCTGATGTATCCTTTAAGAAGCGCAGTTACACTATAGTACCTTCCATGTAACCCAATCACATCAGCTTTATCGACCTCAGTAATGGCTTGAGCTGTTCCTTTCCTTCGACAGCATCTCGACCGCCTTTGTAATCTGGAATTGCTTTATCCAACCACAATTTAGGATCCACTGTGTTATCCTTTTTATATCTCCAGGACTGTTTATCATTGCTTCGTAGGATCGATCTTTGGCTTGTCTCCAGATTTCTCCTTTTCCATTTGACCATCGAGGGCAGGTCATAAACATGTGCTTGGGATTCTGCGATTGGTAGCCACATGGACAGCTTGGACTGTACACTCCGGGCACTCTTCTTCTATATATTAAAAAATTGAGCCCTATGTGCTCACTTCGTATTTGCATCGCTAGACTGCTTTGGGCCCTTCTCAAGTTTCGGTGGAGTAGGAATGGCGATTCCTGGAGACTTATATTCCATCGACCCGACTTTCAGTTCTGATACAATTTGACTGCTCTCCAGATTTCGGGGTCGGCGATTGCTTTATGTCGAGGTAATTGGAGCCGCCTTTGATTTTTCCAGGATTTAGCCCATTCTTGGTATACTGCAACTTTTCATGCCTCTTTCTGCCGTTTCTAGCTGCCATTGCTGTACTAGTTTGTCGTTAGTGGCTACCAATGCTGTGAGACGGAATTAAAATTGCCACCAACAACCACTAATCCTCTGACTTCCCACCGAAGTAGGGCTCCAAGGTTCCACTAGATCCCGGGGCACGATATAATTTGACAAAGGTCAGACTGCCCATTTTTACAAAAAAGTAGTCAGATTTCGGGCCTGATGACGGCGGAAAAAGTTGGGTCGCATCAACGCCTTTCTACGTGAAAGTAATAGGGCGGGGACGGACGTCTATTTCTCCAAATGGTATGTGGGTATTGTAGCCAGGGTGGCTTTTTGTTGTAAATCCCCCCTCTTTCTTTCTTGTTCATGGCTCCTGTACCATGACTGCTGTTAAAGATTTAATCTATCCATAACTCTGAGCTTGATGATGGCCAGCAAGACGAATTATATCATGACCTATCATTTAAGATAAAAGGGCGAAAAGGCATTAAATAGAAGATAGGACCAGTATAGTAAGGGGTGATTATGTAAGGGTCGTAAGATAGATATTTTTCACGAACTATCTAGATCTAAGTACAAAAGAGAATCTTAAGCTGGGGAGGAAATTAACTGGGGGAACCCACTATATGAATAATCTGGCTTTATGCCAAAGTTTCGAGTTATGAAAGTGAAGTGAATAATATGAAGAACAGTATGTGGGGGATATCTTTTACTAAGGTGCCTAGTTGCTCGGCTTCTCTGCAATCTGCTCGAGCTAGCTCTATCACCACTTAACCATCCGACCATTCAACCATGATGATGCAGCATGTCTGGGTCTCCCATCATCCTTCAGCCCTATCATAAATTAATCCTTCAATATTCAGATACCTTAGGCTTATGCTTGAGTTGTGCTAGGCTCTAGCCTATGACAGATTAGCCCAGAGTAGGTATGGGCATTGTAAATGTAGTCGGACGCATCATCATACTAACGAGGAGTCAAGTGCGCGATACTATATAGACGTGTCCTATCACTGTCAACAATTACCAAACCCCGCAGTGCCATAAACACCATCAATCTCTGCTATCCATCGCAATCCTGAGTATCAATATGAGTTACTATTATACGGTATGTTTATATGGGTCGATATCAAGATAGAAATGTTAACAACTACATGTGCACCGGCATCTCATGCCTGCTGCAATGCTATATCCGTATTTTCTCCATACCTCCCGATATTCACTTGGTGAAAGTGGACGGTGTTATGTTTGTCTTTTGGTGCTTTTATTAAGGGGTTTCCTGACATTAACACGATATTGCTGAGTCCTGGGCAATGACGCTTTCAACCGCCTTAGCCTTCCTTTCTGAGTACGCTAGAACAGCGTGATAACCACGATGTCCGCATTCTCTGATGATGCGAAGTTCTGCGAGAGTACGAGACAGAATTGTCCCGTTTTGTCGTATTGGCCGGGCTATACAGCTACCCTCATTTAAGTGGTGGGGTCCCACGCAATTCGAGTATTTTGTCACCTTTGCCTGGCACTCTAATGTCTCATGTGTTCCCTCACATCTCCTACATCTTTAGCTCCGGTTGCAGGAACGCGTTGTGTGGAATTCCTAGCAACGTTGGCATTGCTCTGTCCGTCGTCGGCATGAAAAGGGGATTGCCGGCCCGATGTTGTCAAAGAGACGAAACTTTGCGTTCGTTGGTTTTTGTTGGAAGTGAACAATCCAGCTTGTTGAGTATTGGCCAGGTTTTGTTTCTGTAGGCCTTACCTGGATCGGTGTGGCGCCACATACCGCCTAGCACTCGTTCTTCACCATGTCTTTGGTGACTAGGATGCTGTATTTAAGCGTCCTGATGTACAATGGCAAATAATAATAATAATCCATTTATGTCCTATTTGAGTTTATAACTATGTAGGACAGGCTATTTAAATACAACTTATCTTTTCCATTCTAATTGGGGTTTCTTTATTTTGATGGTGAGATCCCCATTACTGGTTCACCAGTACAATGGCACATGAGGTACTGTCAGACCAGTATCAGAACCCGGTGGAATTCGTATTCCTGAATTAATGTTTCGTGATTCATGTAAATTCCATTCTTCTAACATGATCGTAACATTATTGTCAGAATAATATGCCAAGCTGGTACCTGACATAATTTGTGATTGCCTCAGGAAAACCTTAGCGTTTTGGGTAATTTTCAGCTAGAAAATACTTGACGTCCGTGTAACAGACGTGGTGGACTGGTATTGAGTCGGTTTAGGATTACATCTTGGCTAAAACATGTTTGGATTGTATCCTGTGATGTAAGGAAGCTATTTCTAGATATTATCATCTTACGTCAGGTAGTAGATATATGTAGATATATAAGCTGAGAGAAAGAGGAAGGAAGACAGACAGAAAGACAATTACATCTTTTTATTTCACTTCAATTAAAAGCTCCTGTGCGAGCTATTCTTCCAGATACCTCTGGTCTCAATCATTACAGCTTCCGAACCAGCTCAAAAGGTTTGACAGGTACGATCAATGATGTCCATTTTGACGCTGCCTCAGTTGCAGTGTTTCTTCCTGTAGGAAAAGTGCAATCCTCATGATTGTGTCTCTCAATGCATGTGATGCGCATTCGAGAGCGATACCAGACCTGACTGGGTAAATGGACATGATATCTGAGGTTTCTATCCCAGCTTTGTCGGTAATTATTTTCTTAATTGTGATTGGCGATAGCTTGCGCCAGTGGTGATCTTTCCTCAATCGTAGGAGCAAGCGCTTGTCCTCCTTTGGGGCTGTCTGGGGTTTCGGGTTGCCTGTTAGTACAGGCCTTCGCGGAATTTGCATATTTGGTGGTGTCGGTAACTTGGCCGCTTTACGGGCTACTGTCACCCAGGGCGAGCTGGTGTCTTGAGGCTTTGAGGGTAGGGCGTGGCTGTGATCCTCAACAGCTTTGTTGTTCCTAGGCGCGACTGGTTTGGGAGTGCTTGCCATGGTGGGGGGCTTCTTTCTTGGAAAATTGGTTACTTCTACCTGATCTACTGCGAAGGCAGTGATAACAGGCGTGATGTTTTCCAGCAGAGTCGCGACGATTGCTGCTGCTTGCTTATCTCCTTTGCTCTTAGCCTAGGAGTCGATTAGTTCAAAAAATTCATGGGCTATACCCAATCTTTCTTTTTTTTGTTGTTCTACTTTCTGCATTGCATTAACAATGCCAAGCAGGTTTGGATTATGTCGCTTCACAGGTGAATGGCATAAGGATAAAAGGCTTGCCTTGAATATATACTTCAATAAGGATTAGTCAATGTATCACCTTATTTGGCTCGGGCGCCAAGCTTCGATTTCTAATTTAGATATTAGTGCCTGAGGAAAGAAAACAGGGGGGAATAGATAGAATGACACCACTTTTTTATAGCACTTTTGAGGCATTGAACCAAGTAAACCCCGATGTACCAACAGATAAAGTTGCCCTCTTAGATTGGAGGACATTGTCGAGCACGATGCAACAGCTGGGCCATTTCACCGGTTGGAGATTCTTGTAAAAAGGATAATAAGTGATGCGATGTGGGATAGGTCGGAAGTAATTCGCGATGAGATTGGTATAAGGCTGAATAGACAATCTGGTGTAATTTTATCATAGATTTATCAGTGTTGTATAATCAATTTAATTAATTGATTATACATTTATGTCCTATATGAGTTTACAAATATGTAGGACAGCCTATCTAAATACAACCTTTCATTTTCATTCTAATTGGGGGTTTCCTCCATTTAATGGTGGGATCCCCATTACTGGTTCATCCATCAGTGTTGTAGATAGGGCTTGTCCCTCACTATCCATGAGAGCAAAATTTGAAGTTAAACAATTGGAAATATAAAATATAGCTAGTATCTTTATAGATTCTAAGAGTCCTCTATAGTCATTGACTCAGTTAGGACTATTATACAAATCTAATCTAAAATCTAATCCAATCTAATCAGTGTTGTAGATAGAGTAGATAGAGACAAGAACATCTGTGGTTTTCCATCGATCACAATTGAAACAGGATGGTGACAAATATAACTTGTGGATCTACCACAGCTAGTTCCGTAGAATGCAATAGTTAAGCTTGAGTTCTAATAAATTTGTCTATCTCTCCTCCTAACTCCCAACTCCGAGATCTACACTTTGTGCGTAGCTTACTAATTACAGGCCAACCGCATTTAGTAGTCTATGTTACTTACTTATTTATATTAGTTTCAAGCCCTAGGCCGTAACCTTCAATCTATTTAGATGTAGAACCGGTGGAGCCGGCCGAAATTTAACCTTAAGCCTTGCCCTACTCGTTCACACCCATTTTAGAGCCAATAAATCATGCGCTCGTTAAATAATGTAGTGAAGAAAAAGAAAAGAAATAATCAATGGTTTTGAGTCAGCAATCCTCATCCTGAGCTCTCCTCCGCCAGCGTATTTGCCCTGGCATTCATCCTAAAACCCGTCCTTTTGTTCAGCCCAGAACCAGGATGCGAGTAGTATATGTTACATTACGTAGCCTGCTACGATTAGGATCAACACATCTTCTCTCCCAACGTACATTGCTATCTGATCACATACCGAGATACGACCTATCCAACACTTATTCAGACCAGCTAATATTTCATCTTCCTCACGCTTTGTATTTAAATTTCTAGAATGAATAACACTAACAGTCTTTTTTTGCGGCAGATAATAATTGTGTTTGTACACGATTAGCCACTATCTCATTATCTGAGACCGATATTCTACCAAATCAAGGACAATGGAATTCTTTTGTACGCACACCTACCTCGCTTGAAGAGACATTTTGGAAATAGTGAGATTCATTCAGAATACACAAGAATGATATAGAACAACAGCAGTTCTGTTGTTGGAATTGGCGAGTACGGAGCCAAAGATCTAGTGCTGCAACGTTGAACGATTCTGCGATGATAACCGAGCTGCTCATATTCTCCCAGAGCCAAGCTCAGTCTAATTTCGCTATACTAAAGAAGTTGGCCCATGAGGTAATGGTTCAAAATACTCCACCTAATCAATTTCTCCCATCCAACGAGATATATCACCACCGAATCCCCATCAAGTTTTCAAGTGCGAATTAGTATATCCTCATTCTAATAACCACACCTCTCCTCGAATTTCTCTGACCTCAGCTCGTCACCAAATACACGCCGACGCCGATATTCACAAAGGACGGAGGAAACAAAGCGTGGTGTACAACTTCGGGAGACAGTTCTTTTGAATGGGCGTGGAAGAAATCAGGGCAAGTTTATATGTTGAGGCAGAGGATGTATACAACTTGGCTGGCGTGAAATTCTGAATTTTGGCAAAGAGCTTTACAAATTGAGCTCTGTGTGCGCCACGACATCGGTTGCGAGAGTGCAGCTGACACTATAAACACCGCTATGGTTGGATGGTGCGGTGGTACATCACCTAGGCCAGTCTTCCAAGTAGATTCTGGATAGCTTGGACACATATCCCACTCGAGACAGTAGATCGCTGGTTCAGATCCGGCAAAACAAAGCCATATTTCTCGCGGTGCAATTTTAGATGGATTACGAAGGCGTGCTTGGACAATTAAGGGTGATGAGACGTCACTTTAGCAATGACCTACAAAGGGACGACTACTTGTGTGAGCGAACATACCTTATAGTGATATATGCAAATGAAATCCAGAGCATGAGTGATTCTTACTTCAAAAGAGTCATCCAATATGTATATATAGCACCGGTCATGTGTCATAGCTAAATTGCTGAATACACCATAAATAATCTTAAAAATAAAAAGTATGAATCGAGCTTCTAATTTTAAGCTTGGCATAATATGATTAGACGCACAAAATCCCAAGCACATGATCATGTCCTGCCCTAACAGGGGATCAACGTGTTGACGGATAGTCAGTCTGCAGTGAAGACACTGCTGACAGGAACCGCCACAACAAGTCTCGACGATGTACGCCAATTTAGGGCGCTATCAGAAAAGGCTCGAGTCTCGGTTCAGTGGATACCAGCCCACTCCGGGATACAGGGAAACGAAGAGGCTGATAGAGTTGCACGCTCCGGCCTCCAACAACTTCCAAGTAAAGAGAGCCAGCCTGGCTCCGTCACTTTGGCGTACGTTCGTCGTCTGATGAACCAGAAACGTCAAGCTCTTCTCGAGGAATGGTGGGAGGAAGCATGTCCACCTAGGTATCGAAATCTGGGTCTACTCATGCGACGACGCAAGCCACAGGAGCAGGCACTTTCTCGGCGGTTACTACGTGAACTGATCTCAGCTCGAACGGGACACGGAAACTTCGCTGCATGTCACCGTCGTTTCAACAACTTCACCGCTTCTATGGAGTGTGCGTGTGGAGAGGAAACATCACCTTTCCACTTCATTCACTGTCGACTGCACGAACGTCAGACGCGTCGACTCCGAGGGACAATGTCACATCACGACTTTGTCCAAAAGCTTCTCGGGCCTAAGTGCCTTGAGGATTTTACAAATTTTGCGCAGGAAACCGGCTGCTTCGGCGACTCACCTGCAAGTCCGTCACCAGCTCTCAGCGGAGACAACATTAACTAGGTCATAGCACGAAGCATGACAGGAAGGAAAACGAGACGAGGAGTGTCGCTTTCCCACCTCAAATTGGAGTATTGGATTTGGAATTTTGGTTATGGGAGTCTGTGGGAGCATTTAAATTCTTTCTTATAACTAGCTACTGGTTGTGTAGTGGGTCACGCAGTGAGACCGAGTCGGGCATGTCGGAAGCATGATCTTGGCCGTGTACACCGGTCCTTGACTCCTAGGAGATATAGAGCATAGCTTAGGACCTAAAATTTATAAAAAAAATAAAATAAAAAAAAATGTCCTGCCCTAAGTGGTCAATTGGTAGAGGAGAAATCTGGAGACAAGCCCGAAATCGCTCCTTTGAAGCAATGACCAACAATCCTAGCGATATGAAAAGAATCACACGATGGATTCTTAATCATGGTTGGATAGAACAATTCTGCTTGACAAATGCAGTCGAAATGCAGCTCAGGAAACGAGACGGAACATGTAGAAGGTTGGGGTCGATAGAAGGGACGTGATTGGTAAACATCGACGGCGTTACAGTATAACTGTATTTCCTGAAGGATAAACTGCAAACTATAAGAATTAAATCAGAAAGCTTGGGGGGTTTTCACTGAGAGGTTTCCTCCTATGTAAATATATAGATAGGTTTATAGCCACCTGCATGGGCCCATAGGGCGCCAAATCAGGATAATGAACACAAATCAAATATGATTAGACGAGGCTGACGAACCAGCCTCGTCTATCATCTTCCAGTTATTATCATTAGAATATGGTTCCTTTACACGGGTAATACAGTAGTACTGGAAGTAGAATTGATAGAGTATAGGGTTAATGGAACGTGTATATTATTCTGCACACACAGCACTTTAGAATGCTCCGACTAATATGTATCTACCAGCCTCGCCTTCACGCTAATATGAAACTACTAATACGGGGTACATAACATCTCCAAACGCCTTACCTATTCTACTCTCAGGTAAACAATAATCACAACCATAACTCCATTATGTTAAGGCACAGAGAGGGTTATGTTTGACAAACACTCTTATAATTTAACGATTATCTCGTTTTTTGTGGATCAAATTTTATTCGCGCATGCAGCTAGCTAGCTTTAACGCAATATCGGGGAAAAAGTATAGAAAAGATAACTCAATATAAAGGAAGAGCACTCATGCCTCGGATTTTACTTGCAAGTACCACTGCGAAGTTATGGCGGCTTTTCCTTTACCCCGAGTCAACCCTCGTTCGTGGATACCCACTCAGGGGAACATCTCAAAAACCTAGAGTTATCCAGACATGCCTCCATCATCCATCAACTTTTCTCCGCGCGAAATGTGATCTGAGATAACTCCTTCCCGAGTGGAGTAGGTGCCCAGGCTACTCAAAGTTTATCAGAGAAAATCACCAGGAGACAGACCACGGCGCATTCCCTTGTTGGCTTGTCTTTGTAGTGTCAGCTGCACTCTCGCAATCGAAGGCCTGGCGCGCATAATACTCTCCGATTTGTGAATGTCCTTGCCAAATTTCAAAATCTCCCCCCTGTCGACATTTTCTCCTTCCCTCGCACCATCTTATAAACTTGTCCGGATTTCTCTCAAGTCCATCCCAAAGAACCTCCTCCCAAATTTATGCGCCTCGATTTTTGTCTTTCTACAGGTGTTCGTGTTTTCCTGGGCGTATATTCAGTGACCGACTGAGGTCTGGGTATAGACGATGAGAAGTTTGGTCATTTAAATGAGGATTCACTCGGTCGTACTTGTAGACTTGATGAGACTTAGGTAGGAGTTGATCTTGTTGAGAGTGGAAATTTGACGTGGTGGGATGTTTTGAATCATTGCCTCTTGGGCCAACTGATTTGGTATTGCCAATTTGACTGAACTTGGCTCTGGGAGAATATTTCACTCCCAGGTTCGTAGAGGAGACCACGTACAGGTGTTCAGTCTTGCCCCCCTGTTTACCATCCCATCACGGTACATAATATCAAAAAGAATATAAGCCCATCGAATTACTTGATCAAGTGAAATTCCCGTACCGGATGAAGCTTTTGGATTAATTAATACAAGAAGGCATACGGAAGATTTGAGGTATGGACACATCTAATTCTTCAGCAAACCAGGATGGATGAAGCTCTTGAAAAATATTTGGAGGTACTCCAGTGGAAGGTAGCATGTAGAGTAATAGATTTATGACGTGAAGTTCGGGAAGTGACATTCCGTGTAGGGAGTGCAGATTTCCATGGTAAGGTTCAACGAAGTCTAGGTCTTGGGAACGATATTAACTGATAGGATAATGCTGGATCATAGAAGGTAGTAAGATTAAAATTTTCGACTTGCAGGGATGTATAGGACCCTAGCAACTAATAGGACTGCACATAACTTGTCAAATTTACCGATCAGCGTGGTCTTCTGGGTGCCGATTCGCTAGATATCGGAGATTGGGACGCCCATGGAGTGTGTGCATCAAGTGCACACGATGAATATATGGCTAAATATCCTATCGCGCCGAGTCCAATTACACACTCTCGGGAAAGGTAACGAGATTAGCTTTAAAAAATCTGGCTGGGTCCGACAGTGAAATGATTTGTAGCCACAGCTTTCGTGAGTCTATCTGGGCCCTCAGACTTTAGTCTTAATTGTTTAAATTATATCCTCCTGGGTATTCTGGTCTAACCAAGGAGCCCGATATGCCGGTACATTCAAATGTACCTGATGATGTATAGCGGGCCCGCACATGTAACAAGAATTGTAGGGGACATGCCTCCCTACAATCTCCTCGGATGATTGCTTTCCTGACCTAACTCTTGTCTCCGATCTATCTTTGAATTCCAACAGCTCTGCACGAGTCTTCTTTATGGGGATTCTGTCGTTAGTTACCAAATTTACTCATCTCTAGTGTATGCCCAATAGATCTACTTCATATCAACATTCGAAAATTTCTCTGGTCTGTTCGATGTACCCTTGGACAGTTATGGGGGATGAAATTGATGTTCAAGAGTTACCTTGCATCTCTAAAATTGTTAAATAGAGAGAAGTTAGTGACTTTTTGGCATAGAAAAACGTGGTAGTGGTGCTAATTAAAGTCTGGGACCGACTTACTCGGCAGTTGCATTCTAAGCTTTTTCTTTGGTTTATTCGATTTTTTTTTTAAAATCCAGCTATTTAGCTATGTCAACTAATTCGATCTTTAGACCTCTGTAGTAAGGGCTTTTAACCAAAAATCCCCCTTTGACCGAAATTCTATCGACAATTTTCTCAAAACTATTAATGGGGAAAAATTTAGGGTAGTGTAGAATTAATTTTACGTCTCTACTGAGTCTATGAATATGAAGGAGGAGGGACTTAGCCTCGGCTCTGAGGACATGTCTCAGTCTAGGGTTAGAAGATGGCAACACAGGCTGATTCTTAGTCATGCTACACTCGGATTTTATGCTGATGGAGGAAGAGAAGTGCGACAGAGACCAACGGAACTGTAATTCAAACTGTCATCTTGGACGTGCCGCTGTTAACCGTTAAGGTGTGCGGGACGATTTTTCATGTCATGCTAGCGCGCGCGATCGATACGAAGAAGTTGTTCGGTTTCAAAATTGAGAAAGACGTGTCGCTGCGAGTCTTCAGGGCGCAGGCGTCTCGTCATGTCTGGATAGGTGACGAGTGGTTTGACCATGCAGTACATTATATCAACCAATAACCAGCGGGCATCTGGGCGCTAGACAAATTCAGTGGTGGCAGGACACACAATTTCCAAATGGAAAAATTTTCTGAAGACGAGAGAGAGTTGATGCTTTGCTGGCAGAGAACTCGCCGACGGCATGGCTAAGTGTGCAAATTTGCAAGAGTCAATGATCTGTCCGAGTTGGGCGAGACGATTAAGCTCTAAATGTGCCAGTGCCGTCCACGTGCCACGTCGTCTGTCGTATCACGTGCACAGCGTTGCCATCGTATTAAGGCCCCTGTTATCGCAGGGCGCGTTTCATGCCCGTTGCGAATGAAGGGTATTCGAGCAATTCGAGCAAACCCCGGTCTAACATATGCACGACTACGATGCAGACCCATCTCAACCTTATACAAGCTCGGATGCGCGCAGGCGTCGACGAGACCGCATGTGGGCGCCTTTGTAGGCAGTATCCACATCGTTGCACAGTTCTACCAACTACTAGTAGCTGGGGAGAGCTTGATCTTGCGGCTACATCGGGGCAATGAAGAAGGCAGAGATTCGAGTTGGACACATGGAAACATGAGTCTTCCATTAATTGATTGGCAATAAAGCCGAGGTTAAGTGGCTAGCAATAAAATAAATAGCTGGTGGCCCTACCGGACATTCCGTCGTCGCTGGCACATCTGCAGTGGGACGATCAAACATGGTATCGCTCCACGCCTACATGGCGACCTCCAGGAAAGCGATGGTGTGAACCATCCCAATCCAACTAGGGATCGAGTTATTTTCAATGGAAAACGGAGCAACTCTAATGAGAGACAAATATGCTGATACCACAGATCAGAATTTTGACTGCGACAAGGGTGAGCACGACGAGAAGATGCCGCCCTAGTCCGGAGAGCGTCGTGTCGGACCTGCAGCCTGACTAGGATCAGGCCTCTTTTGGTTGACCCTCTGGATAGCGTCGGCAGGGCGGGCCGCTGCGGGGCTGATCCACTATCGGGGAAGCTGCGGAGGCTTATCTTGCATCTCCAAACCACCAATCGTCGCGGTGTGGGTAATATCAACCCCTTTACGCCGTCTATGGAGAAAGCATCGTTCATCTACCATATATAGCTCCGGAGCAATTTCAGAGTCAGTAGAGGTGAGGAATGTGCCTCTTCCATCGTCCCCGGCAAACGACATCGCTGGGCACCTCTGGCATGGGACACCTTAAATTCCGATTCTACTTGGAGAAGCTTTGATCCCCGCACACGGTACCAACGGGTTTGCTGCTGCTTCTAACCACAAACAACAATGAACGGTAGATGGAAAAGTCTACGAAACAGCCGCGAAACAAAACAAAACGGTGGCTCCGCGAACCACCTCCGATGCGCAGCGTGCAAGGAGAGTTCGGGTTCGTCCGATTCTCAACGGAAAGAGGGAGGCACGTCACGGCTCGCAACGTGCGACGGCAGTGGGAAATCACTCAATCTGACATTCGCTGACTCGTCGCGACCTATGCCAGCAGCAAACGCTGAAGGCGTGCCGAAACAAACAGCACTGTTTCGGATGGGCCACGAGAAACATGTAGCTTGTAAGAAACCGTCCCGCCTTAATGTTCTATCCAATTGTCTGCGTATTCTCCTCCCACTGAGTAAAGCGTCGAATATTGTGTTGCCCTCGCTTCCTAACTGCTCCTGATCAGGGCCAACGGTCTATCTAGTGCAGTACGATAAGGTTCTACTTGGCAAGACCCTGAATCTCTGTCGTTCCCTCCCCTCCACAACTTCCGCACACGACTGGCACATGATGAATCTCAGTGGTAAAACAGTCCCCCTGCTTCCTTCGCTCTTTCCCGATATCGTTGCCCCGCTTCCTTTTCTCTTCTGCTTATTGCTGCGTCTAGATCTTCCTCTCCATCTTTCCCTTACTCTCCCCAATCTCAACTTACTTCCTCTTCTTCCACCGCCCTTGCCACGACTCTGGCCAACTTGTCCTGTCACAGTCATCGGCTCAATCTTTATTGCACATTTCCTTGGGATATTTTCTTTCCCCCTTTGGTAACTCGAAGATTTCCCTCTAATATTCACCATTTATTCATGATATCGCCCCATTAACGTTCGTGCTGCCTCAGAGACACCCCGTGCTTGATCATAAGTTTCTTTGATCCATCACCACGCCGTTTTATGTAAAAGACTTTTACCGACCTGCTCATCAACTAAACATAAACGGCGGGCTCTTAGCTAACGAGACGCCTGAACAAGAGGCTGGGCCCTTCAAATTCACTTGAGACTTTCAAAATCTCCTATTCACTAGGGCTACCTGTGAGTTCAGGAACTACTGTATCGGCCTAGTAATCAAGTGTGCTCTTTCAAAAAACTGGCAGACATCTCACCTTCTGTCCATCATGACCCGCTTATCAGCTAACAACAATAATTTGGTGTCGCTCACCGAGGTTATCAAGACCGCACCACCACCAAGACGACCTTCATTAGGCACTCTATTGCGGCGTAGTAAGTCTAATGAGCCCAAACCCAGAAAAAAATCACAAGCTATTATACGTGGCCTTGAGCTTGAGCGACAGCGGCAGGAAGCCGCCTTGCACCAACAGCCGCCTTTATTGCAACCGACCCTTCCGCTGTTGTACGAAGACCAGAAACCCATTTCTCTAGCATATAACGATGATGACAGCTTTTCCTCGGCAACATTTGTCTCAAGCGTAGCATTTCCTTCAACAATATCAGGCGAGAGCGACCGTTTGGCAGTTAATTCCATATCCTTTGCTTTACCATCTCCTGAGGGCTTCGATTCATGCTCGCGTTCTGGTAGCGTTATGCATCGCGGTCGAAATAGCTATGCCAATAGTGCCTTTGGCGGCGCGAATAAGCGTCAGGTTCGGAAAAAAAGAGGCCCGACTCCCTTTAAGTAATATTTTTCGATAGTACATAATTTGAGCCATGGCTAACTTTGTAATAGTATATTAATCATTGGCGCGCAGTCATCGGGAAAAACCTCGTTTGTCAATTTTTTCAAAAAATCCTTGAAGTCATCCCAGGAAACCTCACATTTAGCCACTCTTCAAGATGACATCTTTGCTTCTCCGCACCCCAAGTTTGGAAATTTCGAGAGGCATTATGTCGAGACCAATATTGACGGAGAGAATGTCGGAGTAACTCTTTGGGATTCTGAAGGGTTAGAGAAGCATGTAATTGACTTTCAATTACGCGAGATCATGTCATTTCTGGAAAGTAAATTTGAAGAGACATTTGCCGAAGAAAAAAAGGTGGTTCGTGCGCCGCATTCTGAAGATTCACACATTCACGCTGTCTTTGTTCTTCTCGATCCCCTCCGCTTAGACCGGGACATCACCAAATGGAATGCAGCTCTCAGAATTGAAAAGTGGCCGGGTGAAAGACAAAGTAAATGCATTCAAGGTATTGCTGGTGGGCTTGATGAAGATCTAGACTTGAAAGTTCTTCGGATGCTTCAAGGAAAAACAACAGTAATTCCCATAATTTCCAAAGCAGATATGATCACGACAGCACAAATGATTTACCTTAAAAAGAAGATGTTGGAGGGAATGCGGTTGGCTAATCTTGATCCCCTCCAAGCGCTCGGACTTAGCAGCGCCAGATCGTCGAGTGGATCACCCAGCGATACAGACAATGAAGATAATCAATGCAGGACTGATAATGGCAGTGATTCGGGAACATTGGCAGAGGACGGCTTTCTTCCAATAAATAAGCCTCTAACTCTAAACCTGAAGCGAAATCTATCACACTCATCGCACCGTCAGGTATCACTAGACGGAAGTGATATTTTTGGGGATTTTCCACACCTACCATTGTCAGTCATTAGTCCTGACATGTACGAACCTTCATTTATCGGTCGAAGGTTTCCTTGGGGTTTTGCCGATCCAATGAATAGTCAACACTGCGACTTTGTGCAGTTAAAAGAATCCATCTTGGGTGAATGGCGAGATGAGATACGAGAGGTGTGTCGCGATGTTTGCTATGAGAACTGGAGAACTAGACAACTTAAGCATCATCGATCACAATCATGATAGCTTTGAACTATATCCATTCATGAAACGTATAAGTGGAGGAGGTTATGAAAATAGCTGTAATGTAATTGGAGTTGGGGGGTTTAGCGTAATTCAATGGCCACGATATTTTCGCTCTGGTCTGACATATTTGCAGTATATGTGTCTAGCCAAGGGGTATCTACAACCATCCTTATTGGGGGATTTCTTTGTTGATTTATCTGCTAGGGTTTATATTCTTACTCGATATTTGTGTCTAATTTTTAGTAGCTGAAGTGCTTGGTTTCGCTCACACATTAGGGAACTCAATGTATAACAAATTATCATAATATGCTGTGAAGTCTAGTTGGATGAGGGAACGGTTGCCGTAGTTATAAATGTGCTGTTCACATTAGTAGTAAATCGTCATCCGCGTAGTGTAGCAAGCAGAGCTAGGGAAATGGAAACAGGTTATTGATAAATTAGATACCACCGATCGCTACACTCACCTATCGATCACTACTAAAAGAGACTAGCTACGGCGCTATCTAGAAGTATGTGCGATTGGTTAATTATCATGTAAATATCTGCAACATAATACAGTGCCTCTAGGTTCCAAAAGGTAAAACTTCAAACTGGGTCGCTGAAGGGATTAGCCCTGTAGGCGCAGTTGGGCTAGCTCGTAATAGGTTAGTCAGTCTCTCCTCCTTACCCCGCTCTCCATGAAGTATGGTCCAATCGTCTTCTTCTAGTAATCTCTTAGAAAAATACATTTTCAACGACATTTTTGGCTGCCTAGTCATTAATGTCACTGAAACTTCTCACCACTATCAATTTATCCTCTATTCTAGCAAAAAATTTCTCTCGAAAAGTCTGCTTCAAAAACTAAGGTTTGCAAGCATCTAACTCGCGATCAATGTATTGAAATAAGAGAATTTAGAAGAATTGGCTTGACACTTCAAAATATATCCGACAAACTTGGCTTCACAATAAGACAAGTACAACTTGCGTGTGCTCGAGAGACTGAGAATCCTATATCTCGCAAAGGACCCTCACCAAAATTAAGCGCGGAACAAGTTGATGAACTTGAGGCTTTCGTCCAGGAATCTACTGAAAATCGACAGATGTGCTATTTGGAACTAGCCATGGGGCCCTTCAGCCACTGGGGATGCAGTGAATGTTTAATTTCTAATGCACTCAGAAAAAGAGGTTACAGCTGATGCATTGCTCGGAAGAAGCCTCCGTTGAGCGCAGTGAACAAGCAGAAAAGATTGGAGTTCGCCCAATTACATTTAGATTGGAGCGATGAACAATGGAGTCGCATTCTATGGACTGATGAAACCTGGGTATCGGGTCATTGTCATATAAAACCTCGTGTCACAAGAAAAATACATTAAGATTCTATCAAAATCTTCCTTTTATTAACAGCAGAGCTTAGCCTGATGATGAGTTTGATGAGACTTGTATTTTGGCTCGCCATACTCATGGGAACAGCTGGATGTTTTGGGAATCATTTTACGGATCACAAAAAGGCCCATTCCTAGTCTGGGAGAAGAATTGGGGATCAATAAGGTCCTCATCCTTTTGTGAAAGGATTTTGCCACTTTTGAATCAATTTCACTCGGAAAATCCAGAAATTCTATACATGCACGACAACGCACCATGTCATAAAGCGTACTCCACAATTGAGGCGCTGCGTGAAGTTGGAATAACGCCTTTAGATGGCCACCTTACTCTCCGGACAGGAACCCGATTGAGCCAGTGTGGAATATCTTAAAAAACCACAATCAGGAAAATAGTCCTGAGATAAATGGGGTCAGGCTTGTGCGCTCTGCCACGTCGAAGACATTGCTACAGGATGCATGGGACTCTATACCTTCAGAGAAGCTATTGTCACTAGTTGGCAGCATGCACAAAAAAATTTGTAGCAGTGATAGAGGTAAATGGAGGGTACACAAAGTATTGGGATGGAGAAGACACACAAAACATGTAGTACGCTTTCATTTTAGTTGCGAGCCATACTGAGGGCTTCGATGTAGACTTGTGTAATACAGAGCATAATTTTTGAAATAGATGTGTATTTTTAGAGGATATCAATTGAATTTGAATTTGAAATCTTTTACGTGACAGGAAGAACCTAACATCTATTTAGACGTGACACGGGTAGATGGGCTCTGAAAGCTCATTGCTACCTACATGACCGGCAGTGGGGCCAGAAGCGACAAAAGAAAAGATTGAAAAAAAAAAAAGAACAGTATGTGTTTGAGTTACGGTGCCCTGCGCCGCATCCCTATCTTCCACACCCATCTACTCTCGGGTCAGAAACAATCTCAGCGTGGTCACCTCCCACCCTGTTCATTCTTCGGCAGACTGTAACATCGGCTTGTAGTTAAGAATCGAATGAACTTCTGCCATCCCTTCTCCCCTATCATTTCTCTGGCCCCAGGTGGGGCCATTTTCTCATGAGGATATCAATTGAATTTGAATTTGAATTTGAAATCTTTAACGTGACAGGACGAACCCAACATCTATTTAGACGTGACACGGGTAGATGGGCCCTACGAGCTCATTGCTACCTACATGACCGGCATTAAAGCCAGAAGCGACAAAAGAAAAATAAAATCACAGCAAATGTCTGAGTTACGGTGCCCTGCACCGTATCCCTATCTTCCAAACACCTCTCCTCTCGAGCCAGAAACTATCTCAGCATGGTCACTCCCACCCTGTCAGTTCTTCGGCAGACTGTAGCATCTGCTTATGGTTAGGAATTGGAAAAACTTCTGCCATCCCTTCTCCCCTATCATTTCCCTGACCCCAGGTGGAGTCATTTTCTCACAGCTTCTCCAACGTTGCAGAGCAGGTCGGCACTCTGAAAAATGCCAGGGCCTTTTCTCTCGGCCGCAAATGCACATCAGATCTTCATGTTCGGGGTTGAACCGCCGGTGGTAGTCGGCGTAGTCCCCGTGGCCTGTTCTTGCCGCAATAAGACGGTGATACGCCCATCGAGGCAGAGCCAGTTCCGGCGGTCGCTTGCAGCGCATGTAGAGGTCGAGATCTTTGTATCGTTTAGGCCGATACTTCTGCCACCACTCTTCCACAAGCTTTTGGCTCCGCATTTTCACTAGTCTCCCTAGAGCCGCAAAGGCCAGAATTTGCTCGTCTCCGTTGGGCGAAGCTGAGGTTAGTGATTGGTCATTGAGATCTCCCAGGGCTGATTTGGCCAGCTTATCGGCTTCTTCGTTGCCTTGGATCCCCACATGACCAGGTATCCAGTGTATTTCTACACGCCTATTATGTCTCAGCGATGAGAACTTGTCCACCACTGTCTGCGAGGAATTGGATCTTCCTTGTTCGAGCGCTCTGACGGCCGCTTGATTGTCCAGAAGAATGCTGACCGGAAAGCCTTCTCCCACCGCTAGTGCAGCCTCCAAGGCTTTCATAGCGCCTACAACTTCTGCGTCGAATACCTCTGCTCCGGGAAGCGGACCCGAGCCACTTCCAGCTAGTTTGCCTCCTTGGTATACCACATAACCCCAAGCTGATTGCCCGGGACCCGACGAGGATCCATCAGAGAAGGCACAGACTGCGTTGGCTGGAAGGGAAGTTAACCATCGTTTGATGCTTCCTGACCTAGCTTCTTTTTCCCGACTGCCTGGTGTCGATGCCGGGAGACCATGGGGAAAGTAGAGCTTTCCAGGGCCTTCCGCTGTCGGAACTTGACGCACGCTTATTTGTAGGCGTGTCATGTACCTTTCTGGCTGTCTGAACAAGCGATCTCGTTGTCCCGATCTAAGACCTAGGCGTTTTATAGTATCTTTCGGGTCCTCCGCCGCCCGAAGGGCTAGAGGGTGCCAGGCATCCATTCTTCGCATTCGAGCTGCAGACCGCAACGTCTTTTGTTGGAGAATTATTGATGCCGGGGGGATTCCCGCTTCACGATGAAGAGCGCTGTTGGGAGTGGTACGCCACGCTGGGAGTGCTACTCGTATAGCTTTCGTGATAGTTTTGTCCAGCAGAGATGTGTGCCACCCTACTCCAGTGCCGACTTCTTTATCTCGGATGGTGGTTATTCGAGAAAGACCCGGCCACCACGCTTCTGCCCCATAGAGAGCTGTGCTCAGAACGCATGCCTGTACCGCACGAATTAGAGGTCCGGGTGCTGCCCCGCGCTGAACTCCGTTTATATGTCGTAAAAAGTGGACTAGACGATTAGCTTTTCCAGTCCATTCCTGTACATGCTGCTTGAAGTTCAGCTGAGTGTCAAGCCAGACTCCTAACCACCGGATATGAGGCGACGGTTCGATCCGGCGATCTTTCACCAAGATGGAGAGGTTGGCTGTGTTGATTTTCTTCCTAGGACCTCCTCCGGTCACTAGAAGTTCCGACTTTGCCGGGTCAAATTCGATCCTGTGTTCTCTGGCGAGAAGGACGAGGCTGTCGAGGTCTTCTTGGACTGCTGCGATAGCTTCGGCCGCGGTGCTTCCAACTCTAATGATGGCTAGATCATCAGCATAGCCAAACCTGCTCGTTAGTCCATGGTCCTTAAAAAGCACAGCGATATAGAGCATGAAAAGAAGTGGTGACAGTGGCGAGCCCTGAGGTACTCCACATTCCAGCATCTTCTCGTCTGTGGTTCCACCACGGTATTTCACCTGGACTTTTCGTTGGCAGAGAAAGGTCTGAATGAACCGGCACAGAGATAGTGGCCAGCCTTGTTCTCGAAGGCGTTGGAGTAGTCGGTTGTGAAGGACTGCATCAAACGCACCTTGGATGTCTAGTGTGACCATAGCCGCACATTTTCCGCTTCTCATGGCCGCCTCAGCATCATGGATTACACAGGATGCAAGGTCGACCGCAGATCGTCCTGGTACTGAGCCGAATAATTGCGGATGAACAACTTGGTGACTTATCGTCAGCCATGCCATTCTCTTGCCAACTAGACGCTCAAGTCCTTTACCTAAGCTCGACAGCAGCGAGATTGGTCGCCAGCCCTTGGCAGTTGATAGATTTCGTCCCGGTTTGGGAAGAAGCACAACATCTGCCACCCTAAATGCCGTCGGAAAGTGGCCGATTTTTAGACAGGCCTGGTAGAGATCCTTGACCAGAGGCCCGAGGTGGTACCAACAGGATTTCAGTAAACGTACTGTTATTTTGTCCGCTCCCGGTGCCGTATCATTGACAGAGATGGTAGCGTTTGTCACATCTTCCAGTGATATTTCCGTATCCCATGGAATGCGCACCTCCTGTCCATTCTCCCAGGTTGGGATGTCGTTCTCGCTGCTAAATCTTGCCAAGAGAATGTCTCGTAGCGCACTAGCCCGCTCTCGCGGGTCTGAAAGCCACCGATTTTCCTCAATCTGCAAAGGAGGGGGCTCAGCTGCTGGTCGAGGCTTAGCCCATCTCATGAGCTTGAATACCTGTGCGTCAGTTGTAACTGCCTCCACTTGCCTCTTCCAGTACTCTCGCTTGGCTTTTCGCACAACGGCTCTAAAGCTTTTACGCGCCTGTCTTACAAGGTCCGGATTTTCTCTCGCTGCCTTGTAATCCTGCCACTTGATGCGACATTCATCGTTCCACCAGGGCCCGGTTTTTCCGCTTTCAATGGCTGGGACTTTCCCCGCAATCTTCAGCGCGTCTGCAAGAGCCTGCAGGAGATTAGCTGTGAATTTTTCGATGTCCATGACACTGTCCAGAGGGGCAGCTTTGGTCCATTGGCTGACACATCGGTTGAATTCCTTTAGGTTCTCATCGCTGACACGAGTGTTCCTTACAATTCCAGATAGGTCTGATACTGTAGGGTTTAAGACTGTACCCTCGATGGTCGAGTGATCTGAGGTACAGTGATACTGCTTGGAGACTGATGCTGTTGCAGCTGTGTTGCTCCACGTTAAGTCCAGCACGTTCCCATCCCTATGCGTTGGCTCTCCGACAATGCTAACTAGATCCATATCGTGAGCTGTTGCCCATTCCATGATCTGGCCTCCATTGCCGTATTGAATTGTCGTTTGCGGCTGCCAATGCTGTGACACAGAATTGAAATCGCCACCAACAACCACGAGTCCTCTGACTACCCACCGAAGTAAGGGCTCCAAGGTTCCACTGGTGCCCGGGGCACGATACACGTTGACGAAAGTCAGGCTGCCCATCTTTACAAAACAGTAGTCAGATGTCGGGCCTGATGACGGCGGAAAAAATTGAGTCGCACCAATGCCTTTGCGTGTGAAAGTACTCACGCGGGGCCGGACGTCTGTTCCTCCAAACGGTATGTGGCTATTGTATCCAGGGTGACTTTTGGTGATAAAACCCCCCTCTTTCTTCCTTGTCCATGGTTCCTGTACCATGACTACATGTGCACCGGCGTCCCATGCCTGCTGCAATGCTATATCTGTATTCTCCCCACCCCTTCCTACATTCACTTGGTGAAAGTGGAGAGTGTTATGTTTATCTTTTGGTGCTTTTGTTGAGGGGTTCCCTAACATTAACACGTCATTGTTGAATCCGGGGTAATGACAGTTTCAACTGCCTTGCCCTTCCTTTCCGAATACGCTAGAGCAGCGTGATAATCACGATGCCCGCGTTCTCTGATGATGTGTAGTTCTGCAGGGGTACGGGGCAGAATTATCCCGTTTTGTCTTCTTGGTCGGGCCATGCAGCTACTCTCATGTGAGTGGTGAGGTCCGGCACAATTTGAGCACTTTGGCACCTTGGCCTGGCAATCTGATGTCTCATGGGTTCCCCCACATCGTCCACATCGTTGGCTCCGGGTACAGGAACGCGTAGTGTGGAATCCCCAGCAACGTTGGCATTGCTCGATTGGTCGTCGGCGCGAGAAGGGAATTGCCGGTCCGCTCTCGTCAAAAAGACGGAACTTTGTGTTTGCTGGTTTTTGTTGGAAATGAATGATCCAGCTCGTTGAGTACTGACCAAGCTTTGTTTCTGTGGGCCGTACCTGGATTGGTGTGGCGCCACATACTGCCTGGCACTCGTTCTTCACCATTTCAATGGTGACTGGAATGCTGCCTTCAAGTGTCCTGATATACAATGGCACATGTGGTACCATCAGAGATGTCCATTTTGAGGCTGCCTCAATCACTGTGTTGTCTTCCTGTAGGGAAGGTGCACTTCTGATGATTGTGTCTCTCAATGCGTCTGACGCACATTCGAGAGCGATCCCCGACCTGACTGGGTGCATCGAGGTGATAGCTGAGGCTGCTATCCCAGCCTTGTCGGTTATTATCTTTTTGATTGTGACTGGTGATAATTTGTGCCAGTGGTGATCTCTACCCAAACGAAGGAACAGGCGTTTGTCTTCCTTGGGTGTTGTCTGTGCCTTAGGGCGGCTTATCGGAGCCGGTCTTCTCGGAACTTGCGCACTGGGCGGTGTTGGTAACTTGGCTGCTTTGCGAGCAACTGTAACCCAAGGCGAGCTTTTTTCTTGCGGCTTTGGAGGTAGGCCGTGGCTGTTGTTCTCAACAACAATGTGGTTCCTAGGCGCGACTGGTTTGGGAGTGCTTGCCATGGCGGGGGAGTTCTTACTTGGACTATTGATTACTTCTGCCTGATCTACTGCAAAGGCAGTGATGACAGGCGTGATCTTGTTCATCAGAGTCGCGACGACTGCTGCTGCTTGCTTCTCTCCTTTGCTCTTGGCCCAGGAGTCGATTAGTTCAAGAAATTCCTGGGCTATGCCCAATCTTTCTTTTCTTTCTTGTTCTGCTTTTTGCATTGCATTAACAATGCCTAGCAGGCTTGGGTGGAGTTGCCCCCCTGGATTCGGGGGCGTTGTCGATGACGATGCAACGGCTGGGGCCATTGCACCAGATGGAAGTTCTTGTAAGAAGTGTTGTGGATAATATGATGTGGGATCTATGCTTGATGTTGTGTTTTTTGGATTCGGTCATGAAAAAAGGAGGATATCAATTGACTTGTTTAATTTTTAATTTTAAAATGAGACCCATTGTACTTTTCCCATTGAGTTCAAACCCATCCCCATAATTTAGACTTTCACGGAATGTCATTGGATAGTACTCCTTGCTTGCATAACTAGTCAAGTAACTAGACATGGGCCTGCATGAAGATTATACCAATTAAGGCAATATGTACAGGGATCTAACCCCAGTCATTTTGATAATTTTACGTTTGCCATCCATAAGAGACTTTACAATAACATAAGACCTCGAAGGGCCGAGCGCGGAATAGCCGGCTAAATTCCCGAAAGAGTGATAAAGCCGCTTCGAAGTATCCACAGAAGGTGCCTAAAGGTAGTCATGGGTGCGTATAATTCGACCAGCATCAAGGTGCTTGAGCATGAGACCGGAGGGCAAGACTGAACACCTGTACCCGGTGTCCTCTACGAACCTGTGAGTGAAATATTCTTCTAGTGCCAAGTTCAGTCAAACTTCGCAATATCAAAGAAGTTGGCCCACAAGGCGAAGATTCAAAATACTCCGCCACGTCATTTTTTCGCTCCCAACGAGTTTGACTCCTACCTAAGTCTCATCAAATCTACAAGTAAGACCCAGTACATCCTCATCCCAATGACCACACCTCTCTTCGACTTTCTCTGGTCTCAGCTAGTCTCCAAATACACGCCCACGCCGATATTTACACCCAATGGAGGAAGCAAAGCGTGGCGCACAAATCTGGAAGACTGTTTTTTGGGATGCACGTGAGAGAGATCAGGACAAGTTCATAAGATGATGCAAAGAACATATACAGTCTCGACGGGCGTGGAATTTTGAATTTTGGCAAGGAGTTTTTACAAATGAGCTTTGTGTGCGTCAAGTCTTCGGTTGCGAGAGTGCAAACGGTACTATAAAAACAAGTTAACGATGTAAGGTGCCATAGTCCGCCTCCTGGTGGTGTTCTCTGGTATAGTCTGAGTAGCCTGGGCACCTACTCCACTTAGGAAGGAGACATTTCAAATCATATTTTGCGCGGAGGAAAGATAATGGATGACGGAGGCATGCTTGGATAACCAAAGGTTTTCCAACCTCCCTTTGGTGGGCACTAACAGAAGATGGCCGACTGTTTGTGTAAGCAAGTATACCTCATAGTGGTATTTGCGAATGAAGTACAGAGTATGAATGTCTCTAACGTCAAAAGGGTCATCCATCATGTAAACATAGCACCAGTCATGTGTCATAGCTCTATAGCCGAATACACATAAAGTTATTTAAAAAAAACTGGACAATAAAATGAACTAACAAGTTCCAGGCAAGAAAAATATCATCATCTTCCATTCTATACACGCGTACCAGTACATTTATCCCCGTACCCAAACCCGAGATATCAAGCAACATCATGGCTGCGTACAATCAGCCGTCGTCCTTGGTGTGAGTCGACCCAGCCGACCATTTACACCCGAGCCTTCTTGGGATTGTTGCCGCCATGGAGCAATCGGAACGCCAAAGAAAGCAGCGAATGAGTCTAGCTCAGAATTTTCTGCAAAAAATCGACGCCTAGGCGAAATCCAAGGCAGGAACTGAAGACGCGGCCTTAGTCATCCTTTCATTGAAAATATTCCACCCATCGTGACAGCGTTCGCGATAGGTAACGCCAATGCCGCGATTCCCCAAGGCAAGAACTCATCCCCAGAAATTACACAGTTAAAAACCTCTGTAATTAGGGTGACAAAACCTCTCTGTGAGCTGTCAAGAAAGTTCAAGGAGACTGCTTCTCCGTGGGCAACAGTAGCCCAGAAAGCAGCCGAGCTTCCAGACCCGTCAGCCAATCTGGTAAAACGAAGACCGGTTGTGCAGACAAGACCATCCGGAGAGGAGGCCCGGAAAGAAGATAAACGACTCTTTCGTTGAATAGGACAAGATCATGACTGGCGAAAGATATCACCAGTCACAATCAGGAAAATATTCACCGAGCTAGCTGGAGTAGCTATTTCAGCCATCAACAACATCCACCAAGTTAGATCAGGCTTGGCAATTGAATGCGTTTCAGATACACTAAGAGAAACAATTCTTGGAGTTGGGCAATCCTTCCAACAAGAAAATATCACTATCGAGGCAGCCTCAGACTGGACTTCGGTCATAGTCCCACATGTGCCACTCTATATCAGGACACTAGAGGGTAGCATACCTGTGACGAAGGAAATGGTGGAGGGCGAGTGTCAGTCTCTATGTGGTGTAAAACCCGTGCAGGTTCGCCAAGGTGAAGCAAAACTGGGACAATACTCCACAAACTGGGTCATCCACTTTAAACAAAAACCGGAATCCATCAAGTTCAGATTATTTGATGAAAGCGGACCAGCCATGTCTTTTACGCGAAAGCGTCCCATAGAGCAATGCCAACGCTGCTGGGGTTTTCATGCAATAAGAGCATGTACCAAAGGACAGCGATGTGGCCGCTGCACTGGAACACATGAAACAAACGATTGCATTGTTAAAGTACCTAAATGCTCTAATTGCGTAGGACCACATGAGTCAACAGACCTCAACTGTATGGCTCGTCCCAGAAGGCAGAATGGCGCAGCTGTCCCTCGTACGCCAGTAGAGCTACAAGTTATCCGAGAGTGCGGCCATAGAGACTTCCACGCAGCTCTAGCCGCGTCAGACAATAAGGGAAAGGCCGCAGAGGTCATCAGCATCACGGAAGAAACAATGAAAAATTCATGAGGAATACACCTGTAACTCATAATAAAAACGAGCAACAAAACATCCTCCTATTTCACCAAGTGAACGTAGGAAAGGGCGGGGAAAATATGGATATAGCGTTAAAACAGGCGTGGGACGCGGGAGCGCACGTTATCATGATACAAGTATTGAAAGGCTATGCTGAGCTGGAATGATGTACCATTAGGATGAAGGTATGGAAGGAGGTAGCTATGGCTTTAAGAGAAGTAAAGTTCGTGAGCTATACTCTTAGGACTTGGATCAATGGACGAACTTGATGATATTCCCTAGTATTCTCAAGTGTGTGAATAACATGGAGATTGTTTGAATTTCCTATTGTATGAGTTGCTTAAGTTATCTACGTGATAGGACCTTCTTCTATATACATGAATAAGGGGGTTCTACACACTAGTGGATGTTCCAACATCTGTCCTTTTCTAACCGAGAAAGGAAGGATGTGAGAGATTCTAGCGCCAATAGATACCATTAGGAATCTATTGGGTAATACTATGTCATACCAATGAGTGATGATTTAGTTCAATCATATCCCATGGCGCATGTGCACATTATTCTAATGTGAACAGTTTATTGTAATGCAGTCATGTTACTCCCTTAATTACAACAACAAGAATCATGGACACTGCAGAAAGAGGGGGAATATATAACGAAAAACCACTCGGGCTTTAACAGCCATAAACCAATCGGGGAAACAGTGGGTCGACCACGAGCAATCATCTTTACCCGTAAAGATCTTACAGCCTCGCAAATATTCATGGGCCTCACTAGACAAACTTTGGACGACTGCTTTGTACAAGTATCAGGCATCACGTTTGTGAACGTATACCGAGCAACCGGGCCAAGTGGGACCTTAGAGCCCATACTCCAATGGGTGCCCCAAGGCCCTACTGTAGTAGGGGGGGACTTCAACACGGTGTCGAAACATTGGCAACCCCAGGCAATTCGTCAATATGGCAACGGTGACTAGATTATGGGCTGGGTATTGGCGCAGAACATGCAGCTAGTAACACAAGCTGGCATACCTACACATCAAGATGGGAATGTGCTGGACCTAGTGTGGAGCAACACCACTGCTGAGGCATCTGTATCAAGTAGATACAACTGCACATCGGACCATATGACGATTGAAGGATCTATGCAGGCCACAAGTAGGCTAGACCTTACCAGAGTCTCACATAATCTGCGAGTCCGCGATCAAGACCTTTTCAAATTCGCCCAATATGTCAAAGCTTGGTTCAAACCAGGCCCCATACGCAATGTGAAAGAAATCGAATTCCAAGTATCAAACTTGCTCGAAGCTCTCAAAGACGCCCGCCGGACAGTCGGACAAAAACCAGTGAGAATAGCCGGAAGATCGGGGCCATGGTGGAACGAGGAATGCAAGTTAAAGCAGCTCGAGTTCAGGGAATTCAGAAAAGACCCAAAACAAGCAGCCCATGCCCGGAAAAGATTTAGAGCAACGGTCAAAGCGTCTAAAAGGGATCACTGGAGGAAGCAGGTCGAAATCACCACCACGGATACCCATGTATTTAGGATAATATAATGGGCCAAACCCAAGTCATATCAAGAACCTCCTCCCTTAAAGGTTTCGGAGGACAAATGTATATCGAACCCACTCGAGCGGGCGGAAACTTTGCGTGATATCCTGATGACCAGATTCAATGCAGCCCACGATCTCTCCACATGGGAGACAGGACAATCCGAGCCTATCCCATAGAACACAACATTATCGACAAAGGATGTAAAATCGAGCACCATCGGGGTAGGCAATAAGTCTCCAGGGACGGACAAAATCACGGTCAGGCTACTTTCGGCGTGCTGGGAGCAAATTGGAAATCTTGTGAAGAACCTTTTCCAAGCCTGCTTCCGGCTCGGATATTTCCCTACCATGTTTAGAGTTGCGGAGGTCATTCTTCTCCCAAAGCCTAGACGGGACCTAGCAACAGCTAAGAGGTGGCGACCAATCTCTCTTCTGTCTTAACTCGGAAAAGGTTTGAAACGAATTGTGGCCAAGAGAATGGCCTGGATAGCAATAGAGCACCGGGTCGTTTCTCAACAGCTATTTGGCGCACTTCCTGGACGCCCAGCAGTCGACCTAGTCTTCTGTATCATACACGATGCAGAGGCTGCAATTCGAAGCAACAAGGTAACAGCCATGGTTACTCTGGATTTACAAGAAGCGTTTTATACAGTTCTGTACAGACGGCTGATCTATCGGATGCGGAATCAGAGATGGCCAAGGATACTTTGCCTGTGGATAGAGTCTTTTCTAACCCAACGAAGGATAAGGGTGCGGTACCGTGATGGAACGACGCGGGATAAAGTCACCGAGTATGGAGTCCCACAAGGGTCGCTACTATCACCTCTATTGTTCTTATTATATATTGCAATACTACTGCAAGACGAGAATAAGAATATAAAGTTCGGGTACGCTGACGATATTGCGATACTTAGCATAGGAAATACCGCGTCTAAAGCAGTGGCCGAAGCCCAGAAAGAAGTCGACAAACTAGTTCAATAAGCGAGTGAAAACAGGATAGACTTTGACCCGACAAAGTCTGAACTACTGGTAATCAGGGGAGGGCCAAAGAAAAAGCTAGATACCTCAGGCCTATTCGTTCAGATCCAAGGTCACAGCGTAACCACATCCCCGTACGTGAGATGGCTGGAAGTATTTACAAGACTGGCACGACAAGCTAGATCAGTTGAGATCCGATGGATACTAGCCCAAGCTGGGATCATAGGGAATGAAGATGCAGACAGACTGGCTAAGGAAGCCCTCAGGAACCTACCGGATGAAACGGACACATCCTCCTCAGAAATGAGGGACAGATCTAAATACACTTTCGCAGCCCTCACTTGATTTGTCAGGCAGAGATGTGAGGAAGCAGTGGAATCCTGGCGGCTAGATCACAGACCGAACCGCTACGAAGAATTGGATCTTCAGATGAAACGAAAACGTCCATCAGAGCTAGCACTTCCGCGGTGGGCACATCACAGCCTTATCGCAGCAAGGACGGGGTAGGGTAATTTCAGAAAATACTATGAAAGATTTGGCCACGAATTTGAAAACTGCAAATGCGTGTGCAGAAGAGAGAAACTTCCTTGGCATTTTGTCGAATGCCGGATTGCTTTACAGCAATGGAGAAACTTGAAGCACGAACCACCACCGAGAGGACGGGAGATGCTGGCAGAAAATGGTTGGGAAAGATTCCTTCAGCTCTTAACAGTTACCAAGTGTAGCGAGAGGCAAATACCACACCGAGAGGATTAAGTCCTGCCGAAATAGAAGTTTTTCAGGACAAAATGTTGTGAGGAAGGAGGGAAAGGCGCAGGGCGCTTAATTTCCTTGGAATTAATTTCATTATTTATGTTTTACGTATAGATTTGACAAGCAAACTATGTACTTAGGTTTTAGTGTGCCCCTAGGGGGTATAGACCCGTATCACACCTATTGGGTGTAGGGCGTAAGTCTGATATGACATGAATCCAAAACAGATTCCAGGCAAGGAAATAGGACCCATGCTGGTTGAGCGTAGACTCCTTGAGGAGCTAACCTCAAGATCTTCTACCGGGGTCGTCCAACATCAAGCGTATAGACTTTACCGATGGTTACGAGGTATAACAGGACCTTTCCCCTATGATTAGTTATTTTCTCTTGTATGTAGAAAATAGACAGTATTCGGACTCCATACCCTTGTTTCATCGTGTTGTCGTAGCCTTTCACAAGAATCCATTATCCTCCAGTAAAAAATACTGCGGTCTACAGCCCGCAAACGAAGATTGGTCCCTGGCACCCCCAGCTCTTCGAGCGGCTCAGGAGCCGAAAGAGACAATAAGACGCTTAGGTCTTGGATCGGGACTAAGAAATCGCTTGTTCAGACAACCAGAACGACATATGACACGCTTGCGAACAATCGTGTGTCAAGTTACGACAGCCAAAGGCCCTGGAAGGCTATACTTTCCATGTGGCACCTCAGCATCGACTCCATGTAGTCGAGAAAATGGAGCTAGGTCTGGAAGCATCAAGCGATAGTTAGCTACCCTTCCAGCTGAAAAAGTCTGCGCTTTCTCTGATAGATCTTCATCGAGTCCCGGAAAACCAGCCTGGGAGTATGTAGTATACCCAGGAGGCAAGCTAGCTGGGATTGGTTCCCGTTCACTTCCCGGAGCAGAGGTATCCGACGCGGAAGTTGTAGGCGCCATGAAAGATTTGAAGGCCGCGCTAACGGTGGAAGGAAACCTGCCGATTCGCATTCGTCTGAAAAATCAAGCGGCCACCCGGGCACTCGACCGAGGAAGATGTAACTCCTCGTAGGCAGTGGTGAACAATTTTTCGTCGCTGAGACACAACAAGCGTGTGGAAATACGCTGGATACCTGGTCATTTTGGGATCAAAGGCAGTGAAGATGCCGATAAACTGGCCAAATCGTCCTTGGTAGCTCTCAATGACGAATCACTTATCTTAGCTAGACCCAGTGGAGAAGATCAAAATCCACACTTTTCTGCATTAGAGAGGTGGGTTAAACAGTGCGGCCAAGAGCTCGTGGAAGAGTGATGGCAGAAGTATCGGCCGAAATAACACAAAGATCTGGACCTCTTTATGCGCGGCAAACAGCCACCGGAACTGGCCCTACCAAGATGGGCGTATCGCCGTCTGGTTGCGGCAAGCACAGGTCACGGGGACTACGGCGACTACCATCGACGTTTCAAACCCGAATATGAGGATCTGAAATGCGATCGCGGCCGAGAGAAGAGGCCTTGGCATTTTTCAGAGTGCCGACATGCTTTGCAACGTTGGAGAAGCTGCGAGAAAATGTCCCCACCTGGTGCCAGAGAAATGTTAGGGGAGAAAGGACGGCAGAAGTTCATCCAATTCTTAACCACAAGCAGATGTTACAGTCTACCGAAGAACAAACAAGGTAGGAGGAGCCCATGCTGAGATTGTTTCTGACTCTAGAGGAGCTGTGTTGGGAAGATAGAGATGCGGCGCAGGGCACCGTAACTTAGATATTTACTGTACCTTTTTCATTTATTTTGTCGCTTCTGGCTTTATTGCCGGTCTTGTAGGTAGCAATGAGCTCTCAGAGCTCATCCACCCGTGTCACGTCTAAAAAGATGTGTGGTTCTTCCGGTCACGTAAATGATTTAAATTTCAAATTCAAGTCCATGGTATCCAGAGATCGACATCTTGAACAACCGCCACCTGTGCAGTAGCAACCCTATCCTCATTAGCTGCAATATTATGGAGATTGAAACTGTTACGCCAACAGTCCCGCAGTCAATAATTTCTTTACACATGTAGCACTTTTTGGCGTTAAAAGTGCTGGGAATGGCTAAGGTACGTTCTGGAAGTTGATCTACGCCGTCTTTACTAGTCATACGCCAGTATTAGACTTAGAGCTACAGCTTGCGACCTCATAGTAAGTAAATATTTGAACGAATGCGCTCTAAAAATTTGAGAGTAAGGAGTCATTGACAAAACTGTTATTGTTGTCCTATACACTTACATCTTGATAAACTTACAAACTTCGACCAACATGAGTACTCTGACTGAGAAAATAAACTCAAAAGTCTTTAAATGCATGATTCATCAGGTAGCCAGTGTGGTTTGAAGTCAAACAGAGGTTTTGTCGAAAATAAATTATCTCTTGATTCAAAATTTGCGTTCCATTCTATGTAGAAAACTCGTCTCAAAGTAATTCTTACCTATCACTAAGATGTTGACTCAGGTAAAATTTGGCAAAATAATATGCCGATAATAAATACGAAAGTGTATTAACGTGGAAGTTATTATGAATCTTTGTCTACATGAATTTTATTCTAATGCATCCATGTTTTTGATTTCGAAACCTGCCCCGATCCTTATTAATTTCTGTAACTGCTCGAATTTATGGCTCGTTAGTATAAGTTCCGGTGAATATCATTACTCAGGCGTGTCTTAGTGTAGTCATGTGTTAAATGGAATGATTATTACACGATGTATATGATTAGTCAATACGCCTTTCATACTATAAAGAAATTTATCTGATCCTCTTAACTATCTCCCTAGATTGATTATAGTAATACATGTTTAAAGACCTCTGTGGGCTATAAATTCATAAAATTCGACTCGTCCCGTTGGACTCCAATAGTTTCTGTAATCTATCTCTCCAGAAAATTTCATCAATCATCAGATAAAATATATCAATCTTCGTTTTCCTCTTCAATACGAGCCGGCTTATTTCTTTCGTTTCGACGCTTAGGACGTCGATGTCGCGAACTACTTATGTTACTTGCACTATCATCCGGTGCTAACTCGCTAAACTCGTCACAATGGTCCCATTCGCACTCACTTAAGATATTACTACGTTCACTCCAGCCACGCCTTTCGTATCCTGGGCTGAGGTCTGATCCGGAAAAATCATCCTGGTTGGGATTTATATTGGCGGGCTGCGCCAGGCGGCGCGATCGGAGTGATATGGTGAGACCAGCTCCGCGCTCCCGTAGACCTCGACGTACGTGCTCAGCTTTTCGGTGGAGATTCTCGAATGCTTCTTCAAGTGCTTCCATCCCCAAGTAGATCTCCCGCTCTACTTCGGCTACGACTTCGATCTCAGTCTCCTCATCATTTAACACTGGTCGGCGAGCTCTTACTGTCGTTGGCGAACCTATGGATGAGTTCCCCCTTGAGCCCGTTAACGATGGGGTCTGATTTCTTGACATCAGCCCGGGTGAAGGGGACATTGAAGAGCCTCGGTACGAAGGGGGCAAGGATGTTTGAGCGTCAGAATCTGCGCCAGACCAGAGGAAGCCGTCAAACCTGCCTGATGTAAGTATTTCCCATTCGTGCGAACTTATACCAGCCATAGTTGCTAGGAGTGGATGTAATTTTGGATTTTTGAGAAGAAATATTGCTGCCTCTGGATCTCGTGGTGGAGCGGGAAGTCGGTATAGCCTTTGTAGCGACTGAACAGTTTTCATGATTAATTCTGATCGCGATTTACGTGACTGACTCGATACACGCATCGTAGTCTGTAATGTTGTGGAGCCAGTAATCAAAGCATTAAATATAGGTCGCTCATGGCTGTCTAGATGGGTAAGAATAGCAAATGAAAGCGTCTCATCATCAACCTCCAGTGGTGGCGTGGAGGTAGTTGTCGAACAGCTTGAAAGCCATCTGTCGACGGCAAGTTTGGTTTTTTTCGACTGCAATAGGTACTGTTCCCGTAATTCTTCGGCGACATCGGGGTCAATTTTTACTGGCGATCCCGGTCTCGCAGGATATTGTTGCGATAGATCCAGGCAGTCTACAGGTTTGACACCGAGCAAAGCAAGATTAAAAGCTGGCCATGAGGGCAACTCCTTGCGACCTGCACTCCACTCTAGAACTTCTCCCCAGCCCAGACCCTTGGGCTTTTCAGCTGGAGCTAGGTCTGGATGTTGACACATGATACATTTGCATCCCTCAGTCGAAAGATCTCTGCCCATGATGACCTCCAACCTGTCAAGCAATCTTCGAGCTACTGATCGATAGCCAGTCGCTACAGCTAGTGATCCGTTTTTACTTAGTACTGTCTCATATTGTTCTAAAAGACTAAAACATGAGCTGAAAATTCGGTCAACTGATATCGGCACTAATGGTGGTTGCCTTGTACTTTGTTGCGACGTACTTTTGGACACAGGTGCAATAAGCGATTTTGGAACTGATCGCGCTAGGCCCCCATTCCGCATAAGGTAATCAACGCATGGAGCTTTTACCGCCAGATCAGATGGAAGAAATGATGGTATACTTTGGGATGAATCGATTTTACTTGCTGCTGTTGGGGCGTCATGCTGGATGAACTGAGATGAAACAGATTTTGTAGATGGTACAGTGAAGTTATGGGATGGGTTTGATGACTGGTGCGTACTAACAGAGGAATTTTCTTCCGCGGGTGATTCTTTTATTTTTTCTTCAACGGAGTGCGATCCCAGAGATGCGGCCGATGTGTTGCTTAAATTTTCTGCTGCTGCTGCTGGTTTTGACTCCCGCGATTTAACATCTTTATCATTTTCGCTGACTGGCACTGATTGCTTGACGCAAGAGCTGTTATCTGAGACTTTGGAAGAGGCTGACAGTCTTGAATTTGCATCTCGCTTTGAGGTTTGAGAGGTGAGAGATATTTTTGATGCACTTTTTTCCGCTCTACCTGAATCATTTTGGGCCTGACTTTGATGATCCACGTCTTTATTTTCCTCGGAAACATCTGTTTCGGGGGGGCTTGGAGGCATTTCATTTTTACTGTTATTTTTTACGTGACCTTCCAACTTGGACTTTGATTTTTCACCCGAGCCCAAGTCGGTGGGGTTTGGGGTTATCGGAGGTTTAACAGCAGGCAATTCTGCTTCGTCACCGGTAGCACGAACCGACTGTCTACTATAGGCTCGATTGAACGTTGGATATGGTAGACTGCAACGGGAATGTGCACGCGACAGCTCTGGAACTATATCTTCAATGGTTGATAACGGCTCCGAACTTTCTAGAATTTTTCTATCGCTCTCTCCACTAACCTTTCTTCTTCTCGTTTTAACGGATGCAGCAGTATCAGAATTAGTTGTCTTTGTTTTGGAGCTCCTTGATTTGTGTAATTTTTCGGGGGTCTTCTCACGACGAACATGATTTCGCTTTTCGCTCAATCTCTCGTCATATTCCCCGTCACGGTCTTTGTGGGACATTGTTATTCTTTTCCAGTGCTACTAGCGAGCGTGTTTGTATGATATCCAACCAAGTTCCTGCGTCCTACGTTCGATAAATGAGAAGCTCTAAGACTTAAGCGATTAGTGAGTTTTCAGTTTTGTAGAATACTTGAGCCGGCGGTTGTGGAGTAACTGAGGATAGATCAAAGGTCAGTGGATGCGCTGGACCCTGTTTGTAGTGATGAGCTGTTCAAAGGTGATTGGTAAAGAGGGAAAAGGTTCACCTTGGCGTTGAGGGGAAAACAGCCGAAGCGTTCCTGCAGGCGCATTTCTGATTTTTCCGATCAAACAAATGCTGGGTGGCTGGTCTTAGAATTCATGAAGGCTTTGGCCTAAATGTAGCTTCGCAGCTCACGTTTTGAGTGTGGGTAGATTGCTTGTGGAGTACAGGGCTCGTTGACATGAGCAGGATGCGGAGAGCGTATGAGCCGTTACTTTTAATAATTTGTGGCTGGCGTCCTTATCTTGTTCTGTCAGCAGAGCAAGGAATCTCGCTAGCTACCCGCACGTGTTGCATACGCAGGGACGCTTGAAGACCATATTTGATTGTACGAACTCGACCAAAACGCGATTGAAATCAAGTAGACTACTTTCAGTGACCTTGATCAGTTTGTATCGATGGAGATCCAAATTTACACCGTTGGATACCTCCACGGAAGTGAATCGGTCCGCGTCGATCAACAGAAACAACTATTCGATCTTAGTTTACAAATCCCTGTTTAGCAGCTATCATCAATGGGGCTAGTCCTTTGACAAAAATATGTCAACTAAATCGACACTCTACGACATTAACCGGGACAAGATAGAAAATAAACGTCACAATGCACGAGATTTCCGTTGCAAGCTTTCGGTAAGCAGCCTAAGATTATTACATGTTTAAAACGGAACTCTTTTTATTCATAACTACTGCTATCAAAATAGGCCTCTCTACAAGGTGGTCCTAGAGAGGATCAAAGGGGTACCCACTGCTATAGACAAGCAAGAAGCTCTCTTACGGCCGATTGACTGTTTTCAGTTAGATGACTCTCATCACATCATGTAGGATTTGGGGATGATCTGCCCGAAGAATACTGCATCAATAAAGCTCATTTGTATATAGCAGGATACCAGCTGAATTCAGGGTATCTGCGAACTAGTCTTTCGCTCTCAGCGGAGATAAGAAAAAGTCATGTGGAAGATGTGGCAGGAAAGGGAACGGGCGAGAAGCGCGGGATCCGGACCAAACAGTATTTCTTCCAAATTTGATTTCAGTTTTTGATTTATGTTTTTGATTTTAGTTTTGCTGTTAACTTCTACAATTTCAGTAGAAGTTCATGCGGTTGGAATGAGTTGGGCCTGTACGCAGTGATCCTTGCCGGCTCCACCGGTCCTTGACCCAATGTGGAAAAGATAGCGTTAGCTTAGGACCAAATGTAAAAACAAACAAACAATAAAGCTCATTTCTTGTTGGGAAATAAACATACTCACTACCACCACGGCAGTTCGAAACCCTAATCTGGAGTCGTAAAATCTACGCTGCCTTCTATAAGACAATTATCACCATGTGCCCCATAAAATTAAGATGAGATTAGATCTAGGGGTCACTAATAGTCATGAGCAACCCTTGCGCCGCCAAACACCATGTTGGTAACGTTAGCATATATCTCATTATTACCGCATATGTAATTCCATGTCTGATAGATTGAAAGTAGTGTAGTCGTCACATTGTCAGCCGAAACAGCTTGTGATTGCAACCTCGCAGCAGTCAAACGGACGAGATTTATGTGTATAACCAAGTATAGTTTAATTCAAGGACGCAATGTACAGCCAAGTGATACCAGCAAGAGGTGCGTATTACCGAGAGCGGTACAGATATGTCCATCATAAATCACCTCACTATGTGAAGGAGGAAGGGATCTCCAACCATGGTGATGCTGTTGATGATAATCAGTGTCTAAAGATAGTGGATTGGGTTATCGTACGTGGCTGCTGTGCGGCAGGGTACTCATTCTTATTGGCGATTAGAACATCGGCATTACTGAAGAAGTTTGCCCTCTATGTGAATATCCAACATGTCTTACGTGGCCAACCCCGCGCCTATCACTTTTTGGGAAGGTGATAAGAGCAGATTGGCTAATCACTTCATTTAGGTTTAGCTCGAGTCAAGGGTCATTAGCCATGACTATGCCGTCACCAACCCACTCGAAACATTGATATCAACAAAGCTATCCGCAAAGATTGAAGAAACCTTCAAAAGCTTCTCTCACCGATACTTAGCTCAAAGAGTTACAATTCTATCATGCCTTGTAGATCTTTGAGATGAAGCTCGTTAGCAGCATGTCATAGGGCTCTAGCTCTAGAAAGAATCTGTAATATGCTTTCTGTTACCAAATTGGTCTAAGATGTGCCAAATAGTAGACCTGTCACAAGTTACAAGTCCAAAAGCAGCTTCATACTTTTAATCATAATCATCCCTACTTTGTGAATAAAGTATCTGCGGGCCTTACTATCTCAACAATGATGGAATTCCTCCACGGACCGAAACGCTAACAAGGCTTGAACTAGTCATCCAAATGACGATGGTCATGCAGACGGACTTTGGGAGGCTAACCACATCACCTACCGGGAAAATCTCTGTTTAATTCTAGATTTTACATCAAAAAAATCAGCTCAACAGGATGCCCCCCAAAAGCTCAAGATTGTGTAGTGCGATACATCCGCGTAAACGACTCACGACGAACTCACCAAAAGCATAGATCTCTGAGGCTGACGGTATATCATGACATGTAAAGTGGTCGAGAGGTTTATACCACAAGTTAGAGTGCTAGCACTACAACAGCGAATAGTTTTGCTCCAGGGACTACCGGCCTGGTAATTGTTCTCATTGATGCGTTCCTATTGTCACAGTAGTAGATAGAGACAGCTTCTTAGAAATTTGTGTAAACTAGCTTAAGCTAAAAAATGAAAGAGGTAGACGTCCTGACAGAGATGTCTTACAATCATATAGTTTTAGAAGAGATGGAATGGAAAGTTGGTCGTTAAAATTTGTGTCGAATGATTCGCATCCTCCTTTTTCTTTCGAGCTTATGATGAACGGCGTAGAGCTAGATCAAAACACCTTGCGAGCAACACGACTGGACATCGCACACTCCGTTAATTGCCTTGCTTGGTTCCTCTGAAATCTATCGGCAAAACACATTCATCTATTCTGTTTAGTTCCACCTTGACTCTAGATTGCGATTTATCAGCTTTCCATAGTACCATCTATCATTAAGTGACAAGAGGCATAATTAATACAAAAGGTATCCATACAATTATGACAGTATTAAGCTGACCACCGCTTGGATTCCAATAACCTCTGTTCAGCCTGATAACTGGGACATCCTAGACTTTACTTGTCAGCTCAACCATGCCAACTCAGACTATCTATAGAAGTTACGGCAGACGGATGGAAATGCGAAATACTTTTCGGCATCAGAGTCAGGCACAAAAGACGCTGAAATCCATACCAGTTTCAATTCTGTACATCAAGACGCCAGCTCTACCTTGACCTGGAACCTCCTTGTCATATCCCGGGCTGTTATTATTATCGGGGATCTTAACCCAACCTCCATAGTACGACCAGCTTGGTCAATTTTCTCCATTTTCCTCAGTATACTTACCTCCCTACTTGGGAGGGCAAGACTGAACACCTGTACGCGGTGTCCTCTACGAACCTGGGAGTGAAATATTCTCCCAGAGCCAAGTTCAGTCAAACTTCGCAATACCGAACAAGTTGGCCCACGAGGCAATGATTCAAATTACTCCACCATATCAATCTTTCACTCCCAACGAAATCGATTCCTACCTAAACCTCATCAAGTTTACAAGTACGACCTAGTACATCCTAATCCCAATGACCACACCTCTTGTCGTCTTTCTCTGGCCTTAGCTGGTCGCCAGATACACGCCCACGCCGATATTTACACCCGACGGAGGAAGCAAAGTATGGCGCACAAATCTGGGAGATAGCACTTTGGGATGGACGTGAGAGGGGTCAGGACAAGTTAACAAGATGATGCAAAAGAGGGATACATTCTCGACGGGCGTGAAATTTTGAACTTTGGCGAGAGTTTTACGAATCGAGCTTTGTGCGCGCCAAGTCTTCGGTTACGAGAGTGCAGCTGACACTATAAACACAAGCAAACGATGGAAGGTGTTGTGGTCCGCCTCCTGGCGGTGTTCTCCGGTATAGCCTGAGTAGCCTGGGCACCTACTCCACTTGGGAAGGAGACATCTCAGATCATATTTCGCGCGGAGAAAAGTTGATGGATGACGGAGGCATGTCTGGATAACTCAGGGTTTTTGAGATGTTCCCCTGAGTGGGTATTCACGGATGAGGGTTGACTTGGGGTGAAGAAAAAGCCGCCATAACTTCGCAGTGGTACTTGCAAATGAAGTCCGAGGCATGAGTGCTCCTCTTGTAAATTGAGTCATTTTTTCTGTACTTTTCTTTGATATTGTGTCATAGCTAGATAGCTGCATACGCAATTAAAATCTGATGCAAAAAAAAAAAATACCTCCCTACTTGCATATAATATTTTCTGATCAAGGTCTATATCGTTCATTGATGAAATAATTGTGGAAGTATGCTTGAGGTCTAGCCCTCTCTTATATGATTATTTCGGGGAGATTGAGTTTGGGAAATTGTTATTATCAAAACGCGATTTCCCAACTAATTTGTGTCTGCCAATCGGCTTCTGATGGCGATTGTATTTTTTGGCCATGTGTACAATAGGGATGTCTTTACAGATTGATTCTTTGACCGAAATTTCGAGTTCAGCTTCTTGAAATCGACACTGTGCCAGGCCGAACTTAAATCATCCTTGCTCGTGACTGAGCCTTGGTTCCAAGAGGGTAAACAACTACGAGGTTTTTTTTGGCATCAGATTTTAATCGCGTATGCAGCTATCTAGCTATGACACAATATCAGAGAAGTGTATAATAGATGAATCAATTTACAAGAAGAGCGCTCATGCTTCGGATTTCATTTGCATCTACCACTGCGAAGTAATGGCGGCTTTTTCCTCACCCCAAGTCAACCCTCATCCGTGAATACCCACTCAGGGGAACATCTCAAAAACCTTTGGTTATCCAAGCATGCCTCCGTCATCCATTAACTTTCCTCCGCACAGAATATGGTCTGAGATGTCTCCTTCCCAAGTGGAGTAGGTGCCCAGGCTACTCAGGCTATACCGGAGAACACCGCCAGGAGGCGGACCACAACACCTTCCATCGTTTGCTTGTGTTTATAGTGTCAGCTGCACTCTCGTAACCGAAGACTTGGCGCGCACAAAGCTCATTTGTAAAAACTCCTTGCCAAAATTCAAAATTCCACGCCTGTCGACATTGTATCCTTCCTTTGCATGATCTTATGAACTTTTCCTGATCCCTCTCACATCCATCCCAAAAAATATTCTCCCAGATTTGTACGCCACGCTTTGCTTCCTCCATCGGGAGTACGTATCGGCGTGGGCGTGTATTTGGTGACCAGCTGAGGCCAGAGAAAGTCGACGAGAGGTGTGATCATTGGGATGAGGATGTACTATATCGTACTTGTAGACTTGATGAGGCTTAGGTAGGAGTTGAACTCGTTGGGAGTGAAATTTTGACATGGTGGAGTAATTTGAATTTTTGCCTCGAGGGCCAACTTATTTGATATTGCGAAATTTGACTGCACATGGCTCTGGGAGAATATATAACTCCCAGGTTCGTGGCAGACACCGCGTACAGGTGTTGAGTCTTGCCCTCCAACTATGAGGTTTGTAAAGGACACTAGTGACAGCATTTCAGCCTTGTGTTCCATGAACGATATTTTGGCAGGCTATCTGAAAGATAATAGTTAGCTCAGAATGTGGGTGGAGGGCTTCTGCTGTTGATGAGTCAACGGCACTCCCCAGCGCCCTGGACGGCATAAAAGAATTTGGGCTAATTCACCCTGCAGCTATCCACGCTCTGTCGAGACTTTTTTAGCATTTTATCATGGCCTTCGGGAAGGAGGCTTGATATGTTGTGATCTGGAATAGCTCAGAATTGATTATGCATACTTGCATAAACGTCATGCGGTGGTGGTTCATAGGGATGATATTGCAAACTGCTGCACAAACAGGAATAGCCGCGCTTTGATTGGTGGGATGAGTATGTTGTAAACCTACGAGGGTCATGTGAGATTAATTTAGTTATGGTCTGCAGTCCATTGAGAGGAACTTCCCCAAAAATCTTTGCAAGTCTCTCTATCTTCTAGCACATAATGGAGTGCGAAGCATCTTTACTAGTATCTATATTCAATTATCTACAAGCGCAGTATTTAAAGACCATACTCTATTCACATACGAGTAGCAGAGTCAGGATTAAGCCCCTAGGTGACCTCATTTTATAAGAAGAAAGCCAGAGTGAATTTCCCGAGATATCCGCAAGTCTGCAGCACCCGGCCTCTTTGAACGCTTCGGAAGAGTCACTATGTCTTCGTCTTTAGTCCTGGTGTCGGGATTAGGAGAGCTCCGCGCCCACTGATTTTCGCGACTTTTCCCGGCTCTCATACGCCTGCAAATGGCCATAGTTTGTCGACTGGAGAGAGTAAGGGCAACGGGCTCCTCCTATTGTATGATCAAATGAGGACTAAAGAGCGGCGATGCCGTTTGGGGCGCATAGGAGGGGATATAATACTGGCATAGGCATCCTCGGTCTGTAGGCAGAGGGGACCTACACATCCTTGTTGAGTCGTAGACTCAATGAGAAAATAAAAACTAAACAAATCCAAGTGTCGGAATGCTCGGGTGTTATTTGGATCAAAGGCTTTCGGTAGCAGTAGTAACAATTGCTGGTTAAAATGGATCTTGATTCTTGTCTTTTTCTCTTTACAAAACACGGATGTACCGTAGTTATTCCTCTCTCTCCTAACGCAACTCCTAAACGGGTAACTCCTTACTCATGGATATAATTAGTCATGATTTGTAGGGTCATATATGAACGATCATCAAGTCATTAGGTCAACCGACACTAAGCAATGGAATATATCGAAGGGCAAAGACTGAGCACCTCAACGCGGTGTCCTCTACGAACCTGGGAGTGAAATATCCTGTCAGAGCCAAGTTCAGTCAAATTTCGCAATACTCAAGAAGTTGGCCCACGAGGCAATGATTCAAAACATCCCACCACGTCAAATTTCCACTCTCAACAAGATCGACTCCTACCCAGGTCTCATCAAGCCTACAAGTACGACAACTTATATTCTCATTCCAATGACCACGCCTCTCATCGACTATGCTCTGGCCTCAGCTGGCCGTTAAACACACGCCCACACCGATACGTACTCCCGACGGAGGAAACAAAGCGTGGCGCACAAATCTGAGGGGCAGTTCTAGGGAATGGACGTGAGAGGGATGAGGACAAATCTACAGAGTAATTGAAAGGAAGGATACAATCTCGACAGTTACGAGATTTTGATTTTTGGCAAGGACATTCACAAATTGAAGAGCATTGTGCGCGCCAGCCTTTTGACTGCAGGAGTGCAGCTGACACTACAAAAACAAGCCAACGAGGGAATGCGCCGTGGTGCATTCCCTGGTGGTCTTCTCTGGTATAGTTTAAGTAGCCGGGGCAGCTACTTCACTTAAAATGGAGTCACCTCAGACCACATTTCGCGCGAAGAGAAATCAGTGGATGATGGAGGCTTGTCTAGATAACCCACGGTTTTTGAGATGTTCCCCTGGGTGGGTATTCACGGATGATGATTGACTTGGTGAAGGAAAAGCCGTCATAACTTCGCAGTGGTAGATGCAAATGAAATCCGAGGCATGAGTGCTCTTCCTTTAGATTGATTCATCTATTTTAAACTTTTTCTCTGGTAATGTGTCATAGCTAGACAGCTGCATACGCAAAAAAATCCTAGTAAATAAAATTTTCTACAGCCTAACTTTTATCTATCTTCAGTCTATCAATGTTGGAAATTAGGTCGTTTTTGCCTCGAAAAGTATATTTCTTTCCGTGAATCCACTACTCCTGTCCGGTGGCCATACTATCACTGGATTTCATTTGAGCCCACCCAAAGCAGCCATCATCCACTCGATGTCTCCTCTCCTGAGCGAAACAGGTGCAGTTTATTTGCGGATGTATAGCTGAAAAGAAAATTTTCTAAGATCACTGGACACTGAGCTCTTTTAAACCGACAGTAGAGCAAAATCCGAAGACATGGCTGTTACTTTTAAGTATTTGAAGAGGCCAGCCAGCCGATCGCAGCAGGCCTACCTGCATTTATCCGTAGCCCCGACCCATCCTAGTCCTCAAAACTGCCCATACAACTCATGCTGCAGGATAAACTGAAGTCTGAGGTGGAATACCAGAAAACCCTCGGTCGAAAAAAAGTATTCGTGAAAGAGACTAGCCTTTTATTCAAGAGATTTTGGGGACATGATGTCGTTGATGAATTCGCTGCTAGCAAGCCGGCAGTCCGGATAAAGAGAAGCGATAATGATAAGGAGTGCCGTTCCCCTTGCTTTGAGGAAAAGAGGCTTTATTATACTTTTACGGGCCTGTCGTTTGCCAGACATTGCATATTATATTCTGTATTGCAACGAGAGCTTCACCATCCTCTAGACGTTCGGCGCTATTGTATCCTTCTTCTTGGCCAGCGTCATTAACGTCTCCCTAATCGTAGTTGAGGTATTCGTACGCATTTCTTTGCGTGAGAAGATGACTCGGCTCAAGCTTGAGAGTGTTTGATGCTCATTCCCGGCTCTTTACACTGTAATGAGAACTTTAGTTTTTAGTGTACATCACTGACAGGTGTCGAACTTCCAGCCCCCCTAAAGATCAACTATTGGGAAGTAGAAAACATTGAGCGGTCACAACCTCCGAGGGATATTTCCACGGCCAGCTATCTCGCTGCTTGTAGAAGTATTCCAATCAATGAAACGGCCAATCATCAGTGATGCCAACATATCTAGAGGTTCAATTATCAATTTGGAAACCAGCCTCACTCTGCCCAACATATTATACTGACCGATTGTCCTAGGCCAAAGTTGTGAGCCCAGATGCTCTTTCGATCGCATTACTGAGAGATTGCGATAGTTAATCAAACAGTTGCTTAGTCTAGGAGTCTCTGAATATTCTGACAGCATTCGTAAAATGGGGCATATACATCCTGACTTTATCCTTGGTTCTACTTTACGAGAGATATATGTGATGACAAGTCCTAATCCTCGGACTTAAAAACTTGAGACTCTAGATTTGATTATCGCGACTATTTTAGATACACAAATGCTATGGTTGGAAGACTGGTGGTTGAATATTTGAACATTTATCGCACCCTAGACGACCTCAACTCGTTAGTTTTAACCGATAAATAAAAGGAACCCCTAATGTAGTCGTCTCACCACCGACAAGCTCATGTTGTGAGTTGCATGACGCCACTAGAAGACAGCTTGGATGAGTTTGGAGCGGAGGAATCAACAGATGTCCAGACCCTTGCCTGAGCCTTCAAAACCCTCCGTTGCGACGACGGCAGCAGTTAAACCACAACCTCATGTCGTGGTCATGAGGACTCTATCAAAAAGCAGACATGCATACCTTCATTGGGTCCCGACGTGGGACACGGCAGCTCTATTCCATTTTCCGGCTGGTATGCAGGCAATGCTGAATTATAGAGGTAGAGTATCTTGAATGGTTTAATATAAAATTGCCCTTCTAGGTCCATAGATCCCTAGGGAAAGCTGCAATGGAATGTCGCTTTTCTGCCGACGTTATTAAGCCAGGTAATGTATTGGATAATCGCGGAGGCTTGGGGGAATACTACTGCCGGTAGTAGATCGGGAGCTTCCTCAAACTCATGAAACGCTCCCCAGAGTAGACGCTACGGCAGTACGACTCTGAAAATTCGGATGGAATCTCGCATAGGAGTAGGGTTCAAGCATGTACCACTGCAGCGGGGCCCTCATATAAATCCAACACTTTGCAAGTAGCAGATGCGATCATCTAGCAAAGGCTATGCAAATTTGATTCATCATCGGATCGCCCATGGCGAGAGACTTATTCGTGCTTGAGTAGAGTATCGGGTAAGTTACTGCATGATCTGCGTCCAGTCTAGAGACGTATTTTCGTATTTTTTGCATGCGTAGGTATGGCTTCATTCTGCTTATGCGTCGATGGCGAATGACTCTTGCTCTTCTTGAGATGGACTTAAGGCACAAACTATCTAGTTTACAGTGTGCTAATTATGCATGATTATCACTCCACAATGACGGTGCTATATTTATGACAAACATTTACCTAATTGGCTGCCCAAGGGCCAATAGCCAATATAGGAGGACAGCCTCCATGTCCTCCATCGGAACCTGAGCGGAGCCTTGAGCAGTATTGCCACACAGATGAGGAGCGAACACATTGAGATCAAATCACAACTCTACCGAAAAGTAGTATCCGGGGTCAACAGAGTGGGGTACAAACGTAGATGTCCGTCTCGAAAGCTTAGGTAAGCGACAACTACTTGCCCAGAATAGTCAAAACAGAAAGGAGAAGGTTGGGGAACAGTACGAGATATGCCGCTCGAGGCAGGTAGTGCACACAGAACGAATGGCTAATCAGTTTGCACTAGGTTGAGTAGTTGAAGCCGTGTTGAACGAAAGCAGAAAGAACCCCAGCCAGAATCGGCACTGGACACGGCAATAACATTGCAATTTCTCAAAGTAATTTTGAAGGATACTGATCTTACTTGCCTAGGTGAGGGGTTTTCAGCACGAGAGGATCCCGCCGTGCAGATAATTTAGTTTGTAGTTGGCTGCGGGGACCCATACGACGCCAGTGGGGTTCATTGAGCATAAACGAAAATCTCACATGGTGTGCGAGCGCGTCGCTATGCGTTGGCAGATCTGGATGGTCAGACTAGACCGCATGGTGTGGCTGACAGTTACGCCGGACGCCAATACTTGACCTGAGGCAGCCAACTCGGCATGTTTTGCTGAAGATAACATGACAATCATGCCGGGCCAGAAGGACTCGTGTGAGTTTCGAAGCAGTACATGGCTGACATAGATATCATGGGCCCTGCCCCTGGTCTGATGGCCCTCAGGATTGGGGCCAAGGGGTAATTTCGGATTCATATCCACAGGGCGCAATGAGGGCATCAGGTGTGGATTCCAGAGCCCGACTCCGTCTCAACTTATTCTGATCCATTCCCCTGAGCCCCTCTGATAGGCTGACTTTGTATTGTATGAAGCTCGCCGTAAATTGCGCCGGCAGACTCTCTATCACTATAAAATATTGCATTCGATGTGGAAATGGAAATTCATGTTACTTGCAGCCATGCGATTCTACCCAGAGAGTACAGGCGAAGGTATAACGCAGCTATGGCTGGATGGTGCTGTGGTACATTGTCTGAGCTGGTCTCCCAAGTTGATTCTGGATAGCTCGCACACACATCCCACCCGAGACTGGAGATGGCTGCCTCCGATCCAGGGAGACCAAATAAAATTTGTCGCGGCGCTGGTGTCTATGGATGACGAAGGCCCGCTCGAATAATCAAAGGTTTTGTAACGTCCCCATGATGGGTGTTCACGGGAGAGGGTCGACCACTTGCATAGGCAAACGCACCTCATTAGAATTTGCGAATGAAACCCAGGAAAAACAAGAATAAAATCTAGAGCGTGAATGTCTCTATCGGCAAAAGATTCAACCCACATGTACACATAGCGCTGATCATGTCTACTAACCATATAGCTGAATACACAGTAAATGATACAAAAAAGATCTCCCACAAGGCTCTACGAGACCCGATGTGTTTTTTGCATATCAGTATGCTCTCTCAGCCTAAGACCATTTAAAATATGTAGTTCTGCTCTAGTGTCAGTTTAAGGATAGCTATGAGAATAATGTGTCACCTTCTGTACAGTACCACTCCTCAAGATCGTTCGTTTATTCATACTCTCGGAGGAGGCTTTAGCCCTTCATTATATCCCTCTATAGCCAACGAAATGATGGTCATTTGCGGGTGTATGATAACCGGGAAGCCCCTCTGAATGCGGGGCTCTTCTGCTACCGAAATCAGCACCAAGTCCCAAGACATAGCTTCCCTTTGAAACCTTCAAAGGACTATTTGTTCTGTTCTATTTTTTTACATGCTAGGTACATGTCACCTACAGCAGTCCTACTTGAGCTTTAGCACGAGTGGGCCCGGGTCGGATCAGGTTAAGTACCGTGAGGTATAGATAAACCTTGTCCCATCTAAATGACCGAAGCTCTTCAGGCTCCACCTATGTGTTGAATCATACCAAGCCTAACCGTCCGGAAACCCGCTGTATGAACGCCGTAGCGTAATTTCCTCCTTAGCCTCAGCCACCACGCGCCCGAGCCCTTGATATCTGTCGGTAAAAGGATCACATTTGGGTAGTGTGAATTGTTCTATGTATTTGCGATATTCAGGTTGTCGTTAGGACACTGGCAGGGGTCTGATTTAGCTCATTAGCGAGGCGCTTGGAGTAGAGGAAGGAAGGGGAGATGGAGGAGGAAAAGGAGAGACAACGTTTTATGTATTTCGAGATACCAGTTAATTGACATTATTCACCGACTTCGTGACAGACAGCTGACTTCGTGACGGCACCCAATTTGTATTACTTCGTGTTTTACCAACAACATCCTCATTGACTCCGAAATATAAATGCCGTCCAAGATCTCATCGTTGCTCTAGCATTGCACCTTCATATTGTACCGCTGGGTTGTTGTTGTCGTCATTAGGGATTTGTGTAATCCCCTCGGTGTATCTTCCCTTTTCTCTCTTCCTTGTACAAGCTCAGTTTCCATCATGACTATCCTCATTAGGGTGTGGGTAGGTAGGTTTTGTGTTTGTGTGTTTTTATTGTACTACTTGAGTCTATGACTATCTAGCACATTGGGCTCCTCTCTGACCCAGGCCACACCTTGTACAGTGCTCCTATCCTCTTTTGTTACTTGAAAGATCATTGATATATTCCCCTTGATGAATAGCCATTCAGCTCAGTATTTACCCGTGGAATTCAGCCACCTTTTCCACGGAACCTTCTACCCAAAAAAAATAAAAATGGTAGCAATGGAAACTGCGTGCGCGGGAAAAAGTCTCAAAAAACCTGCAGCCCCAGCCAGGCGAGGCCTAGACACCGGGACCACATGAGGTGCGCATATTCATCTATATCTCCCTTCTTTGTAACATTAGAGGTCGACTTGATCCAATCCTCCATCTCCGTATCGGGTGCTGGGTACGCTCCGGAAACTCATCGGATGGCTTTTCCTCCATGATCAAGGGTGGGTGACGAGTAGGGCTCCGACCCTACCATCTGATCTGATCGTGGTTAGCTTCATGATTATGGTGATAGGGGAATGTGTTGAGAGACGAAGACGATACAGACCGCGAAAGCGATTGGGAATCCTCTTCGAAGTGAGGACTTTGTTACTCAATCTCGGCTCTGCAGACTCTACAGTGAGAGCTGGAGGTTCGTAGGGGACACCACTGACAGGTGTTGAGAATAGTCCCCCTGTCCCAACGAGTAGAACGTGTGAAAAAATAAATTGAGACCATAAATTGAGACCATAAATTGAATCATTATTTTCGAATTAACTCTGCGGCATGGATAACTCAAATTTACAGAATCATTTGATATGTACATAAGATCCTGATCACGTGTTTAGGCTAGATACTTGGATACATATTATCTTAGTTTTCCTGCTCCAACTCCGACTGTAATCCAAAACGTCCAACAAATGAAATTCGCTGAAAGGAGAGTGTCTAAAACTGGATCATGGGTTGTAACAATACTTGGCAAGACACGCAGAGCAGGCCTCTGGTAGTTTCTGTTTTGTATTCATCATCAGCGCGCAGCCGAGACAGACTGGCCAGTCCTCTTGATTGCCCTGAGTTGCGATTTGATTCCCGTTTCGAATCATGGCCTCTGTACTTTTAGGTGAAAAGTTAAGTTTGAATGTCGAGACCCCTGAATCATAGGTATATATGTTATTGGGTAAATAAACGAGTGTTGTCTTGCCTGGATCGCCGCATCCAAAGATGGTAGCTCGAGTATTAAGCCCTTTTGACACGAAAATCTCAGGAGATGGTATGAATGGCATACGAGATAATCCGGCTTCAAAAGAATGGATATAGGACGTTTCGATCCGAGTTCCATTCGGGTATCGTCCATCGAAGTCACCGCTGTTATCATTCACCAATATAACGTCAACTTTGCGGGCTGGCTGTAGCAATGGGCTAATAGGATTATTTCGTAGGGTCAGACCACTATCTACCAGCTTCAGAATTTCTTGGTCGGAAATTGGGTTTTCGAGGCTGGTATCTGCCGTTGGCGAGGTATAATTGTAAAATGGATTTCTATACATAGCCAGCATATCATTGGTCTCAGGCTTAGGAATTCGGACTATATATGATGCAACACGATTGATTGCAGAGCGGAAACGACCTGGAGGCTTGTAATCAGGGGAACAGATTGTACCGAGTATATTACTCGAGGTTGCCATGAGAAATCCAAGATCATCGTAATTCCTTACACAATCGTTCAGTGGATTCCCGTTATTTATTTGGGTTCCAAGATACTCGCTCGGAGTGAATGCGTTGATATTACGATCCCAACTACCAAATTCAAAGGGAGTAAACTCATAAGTTGTAGAGTTATTATCGACCCTACATTTATCGAGCACGCTTTCAGTACCCAAGGCAGTTATTATAGGAATCGGTGCGGAATGTGAAGTAAAATTAGACATACTTGCGATGGAAGAAAGAGTGGTTGAGGAGTCATCAAATTTCCCGAGAAATTGGCGGGTTAAAAGTCGGCCGAAGCGATCAACGAGAGACGTATTGAAGCCAGCAGCCTGTTTTTCCAAGACATCAGTCACCACTTTATCTTCGTGGTATGAAAATACTAGGTTCTTGGGGGCGAAGTAGTTGGATTTGAAAGAGTTTTTCCAAATTTTTTCCTTTAGGTGGCTGATAGTCGGATAGTTATTTCCGGCAATCGAGAATACCATCCATCCACCACCTGACAAGCCGGAGTGGTATGTGAGAGCTTGGTATAGACCGCTAACGCTCGAGTTAGAATCTCGTGAGTCCAAGGCCTGAACTACGCCTGCACCTGAAAGTAGTGATCGATAGCCACCACCACTAGTAGCAAGTGCAATCTACACATGATCAGCGTGGATTATGTTTGACGTGAAATCATCTTCCTTACAGTAGGCAATTCTTCCGCTCCGAACCCTGGATCTGTCTTCTTCAACCATTTTCTGAGAGCTTCATCCGCTTGCAATTTCCGCGCCAAGCGGTATGCTTCTTCGTTGTCAGAAAGGTTCCCTCCGGGCCTGACAAGTGGCGTCGTTGGACAATCACATAGCTTAGGCGCATATCCAGCTCGCACTGATGGAAATCCTAAGCTTGATATCAAGAATATAAGACATGGATTTATCATTTGAAGGATAAACGTCTTATTTAGCGGATAACTTTTTCTGGGATAAGATAATAATATCCGTAGGTTACTGACGGAGATTTTTGCTGTTGCTGCAATCTACATTTTCTTTTTTGAGGAGACTATGGAATATATAAAATGAGAAAGCTCTTTGGGATTTCGATATACCAGGGTTGGAGTTTGATTAGGACAGAATCATGTATCTGTTTTTTGGTTGAATTTGACCCAGTTTAAGCGTTGAGTCATGAATAGATTTAATATTACGAATCATATGCCTCTTAGAAGACTTCTTCTGACCTAGATCCGTCCCAAGTCGATGAGATTGTTAGCCCAACTTGAAACTGTCAAGGAAGAGCTCATGACTCGAGGTTGTGGGTGTGGAGTAGCAGGAGTTCTCTGCATTTCCAGCGCTGACAGAACGTGTATGTTGTGTGGTTTCAGTAAACTATTAGAAAGTAACTTTTCTGGACAGGCACGACGTTAAATTTCATTAATCAATCGGTTAGAAGTTAATTTCATTGTATGGAACTCCGTGTTATATGGACTAAGATGATGAGCATGTGAATCAGCCGAACTATTAGCATCAGTTCCCTTACGCGAAACTATGCTATTTTTCGGAGGGCAAGACTGATTACCTGTACGCGTTGTCCTTTTCGAGCCTGGGAGTTATATATTCTCCCAGAGCCAAGTACAGCCAAATTTCGCAATACTCAAAAAGTTGGCCCACGAGGAAGTGATTCGAAATACTCCACCACGTCAATTTTTCACTCCCGAAGAGTCCGACTTACAACTAAGCCTCATCAAGTCTACAAGTGCGACCTAGTTCATCCTCATTCCAATGATCACACCTCTTGTCGACTTTCTCTGGCCTCAGCTGGTCGCCAAATACACGCCCACGCCGATATTTACACCTGACGAAGGAATCAAAGCGTAGCGCACAAATCTGGGAGAATATTTTTTGGGATGGGCGCGAGAGGATTCAGGACAAGTGCACAAGATGATGCAAAGAAAAGATGTAATTTTGATGGGCGCGAATTTTGGAATTTTGGCAAGAGTTTTACGAATTGAGCTTTGTGTGCCCCAAGACTTCGATTGCAGGATTGCAGGTGACACTATAAAAACAAGCCGACGATGGAAGATGTTGTGGTTCGCCTCCTGGTGGTGTTCTCCGATATAGTCTGAGTAGCCTGGGCACCTAGTCCGCTTGGGAAGGAGACATCTCAGACCATATTTCGCGCGGAGAAAAGTTGATGGATGATGGAGGCATGTCTGGATAACTCTAGGTTTTTGAGACGTTCCCCTGGATGGATATTCGCGGATGAGAGTTGACTTGAGGTGAAAAAAGCCATCATAACTTCGCAGCGGCACTTGCAAATGGAATCCGAGGCATGAGTGCTCTTCTTTTATATTGAATCATCTTTTCTTTAATTTTTCTCCGATATTGTATCATAGCTTGATAGCTGCAAACGCAATTAAGAACTTTTGCAAATTAACTCGGCCCACAAAATCTGCAGCTGCGGAAATCTTTAATTCTCCACACGCTTTCTACACTGTAAACAAGGCTTGTCCCTCACTGTCCATGAGAGCAAAGTGTAAAGTTAAATAGTTGGAACTTCAAACATGTAGCTAGTATATTATTTATAGATTCTAGGAGCCCTTAATAGTCATTGACTCAGTTAGAACTATAACACAAATCTAATCTAATCTACACTGTAAGCTGATCATACACAGACCACTCAAAGCACCTGGGGGCTGCTCAGACAGAATTAAGTTCTTTCCTGGCACTCCCACTGGAGCATCAAAACTTGTGCAATGGCTGGATAATACAAAGTTCTTCACTGTAACCTACCCAAGGATTCCTTCTGTACTGTCAGTGGACGACGCTTATCGGCAGTTCAATGCCCATGCGTAAGCGTAGTCTAACCCCAACTCTTCTCACCCCGAGTAAGGAAAAAACACTGGTGTTGTCAACTTTCTTTCCTTTTCCATCTTTATTTTCATTTGAGCATAACAAATGAATTTTCTTCCCGCTTTCGTTACTGCCCATCTCCTTTTGGATTGGGGAAGTTGGGAGCCTCAAACTCCCAGAGCAGTGTGGACACTAGTAAGTTAATTGAGACTGTTATCTCCCGGGACTCACGCAATTAAATTAATGGGGGGGTCGATATCGAAGTCTAAGTTAAGCAGAAGTTTGTCTGGCCTTTCCTCAATCGACTATTACGCTCTTTATACAACCTATTCTATTTCTCTGAGTGGCGATCTCGTTCACCTCCACTAGTAGGGGGACTATTCTAAACATCTGTCGGTGGTGTCCCCTTCGAACCTCCAGCTCTCACTGTAGTCTGCAGAGCCGAGATTGAGTAACAAAGTTCTCACTTCGACGAGGATTCCCAATCGCTTTAGCGGTCTGTATCGTCTTCATATCTCAATACATTCTCCTATTACCATAATCATGAAGCTAACCACGATCAGATCAGAAGGTAGAGTCGGAGCCCTACTCATCATCAACCCTTGATCATGGAGGAGGTGCCATCCGACGAGTTTCTGGAACGTAACTAGCACCGGATACGGAGACGGTGGATTGGATCAAGTCGACCTCAACTGTTACAAAGAAGGGAGATATAGATGTAAATGCGCACCTCATGTGGTCCCGGTGTCTAGGCCTAGCCTGGCTGGGGCTGCAGGTTTTTTGAGACTTTTTCCCACGCACGCAGTTTCCATCGCTACTATTTTTTTTTTTTTTTGGGTAGAAGGCTTCGCGGAAAAGGTGGCCGAATCCCACGGGTAAATACTGAGCTGAATGGTAATCATCACGGGCAATCTATCAACGGTTTTCAAGTAACAAAAGAGAATAGAAGCACTGTACATGGTGTGGCCTGGGTCAGAGAGGAGCCTAATGTGCTAGATAGTCATAGACTCAAGTAGTACAATAAAAAACATCATTCCCCTACTAGCAATATGACATCGCCCGTACCTCGTCCCCAGCTCCTAACTGTTAGAGCTTTGGGATCCTTTCTCCCATTAGGGACTAGTACATGTTTTCATTAGTTAGACTTAAATTTAAAACAATCAAATAATCAAGCGAAGGAGCCGGCGAAGACGAATTCTTGACCTTCCAGTAGTGCCGGTGTAATCGCCCAGCATGCTTTGAATATCTGGGTTGTCCGGAAGAATCGCATCCGAATCGAAGTGTAAAACAACCTCAAACATATCTAAAGTCGACGACTTCTTGTCAGTGTCAGACCTATCATTCTCACGCGAGCTCTCTACCTCAATATTACTACATCACCTCGCCTCAAATACCGATAATGGCGTTACTCCAATTACAATCGGGTATTTGCCTCATCAAAAAACCGGCCATTTCCCACTACACATTTACGATGCTATGTATACCCGCGAGGAGAAAATCAAGTCGTAATCTATAAAGCTCGGGTCTTGGTCTATGGGGGATCGTTACTCTAATAGGGCTTCACATCTTGAGGTAGAACAGGCAGCTGGGACATGGAACGAACGAGGGAGGAGGTCACAAATGGGCATGCTGGGACGCACATTTTTCGATTGTCTTCGACTTACGAGTGTCTGTGGGCGCAGAGGCAGCAATTTTGAATAGTGCAACAGACACTCTAAAAACAGGCAACGATGAAAGGTGTTTAGGCCCGCCTTCTGGTCCTCATCTCCCCGAATTAAGGTCTGGGTAGCCTGGATACCTACCTCAGTCGAGAAAGGGAGGACTGTGAGGCCATATCTTGCGCTGCGTCTATGTACAAAATGATAAAGGCATGCTAGGGTAGCCAAATTTTTCCCGTTTTCCCTTTTTGGTGGAGATTAAAGGTTGAGGAAAGGATGAAAGTCCCTAGCTCAAAAGTTTCGAGTGGTATCAGCGAATGCACCCACTACATGAGTGGTCCAAATGTCAAACTCAGTTATTGTCACTTATAGGCGTCGGGGAAAGACTAGTCTTCCGTATCATGCTCTTTTTGTGCAGGGCTTGTGCCTGTCACGGATAAATATACATTCGTTCAATCACGACAAACCCATAGTTTAAGGCTAAAACTAGATTATTTTATAGCTGGTGAATGTATGAATAATCATGAATCTGGCTAGTAAGGCTTGCACATTTTTACCTTCCACGATAATAATAGTCTTCATGGCCAAGTAGCACCGATTTCAACAGTTTATGCGGCTCGCCGCTTACATTACTCGCTGAATACTGACTAACGCGCATACCGTCCAGACAGTGCACGGCTCGTAACTAGGCGAGTTGTCTAATTCAATACTAGAGGTTCCATGTTCTGTATCAACCAGGACATGATCTGTATTTCCAACAATGAATTTATTTAGCGCAATGAGGACTTGAGGAGTGAGAGCGACGAGTTTCCTTTTTTTTCATAGTGTATTCAGCCATCCAGCTATGCCTCATTTTTCACGTCATGTTCGTCGCTCAGACCCCAACCTAGATCTACTATTCCTAATTTCTTATTAGTTCCCCTTGTGTGCTACCATGCACTTGAATGTGTCCGAATAATGGAGTAGAGCTTCCTTTCCATTCTGTTCTCCAAATAGAACTGAAAGTGTTTTCGGCTCTACGCCATGAAATTATCTGTTTTTTCGATCTCGGAATTTTGGAAAATATAGCAACAGGTGGTGCACATTCTGCCTCTGTCTCCAACAAAAATTGCACATGTGCCACTCAATTTTCCAAACTGACGCAGATAGACTTTTGTATTCCGGCCCCAAGCCCCGCATGGATGAATCCCGACTCGGTCTCCCTACGGCCATCTTGAAATTTGAAAAGTTTGAAAGACTTCGCTGGTTGGTCAGAGCCTAGATCCTATAGCACTTGCCAAATACTTTAGCTTTTCGACTAGCATCCTCGTGCTAAAGCTCCAGGTTCCAGCCTTTGGGAGAGTCACTGCGCCTACGTATATCTAAACATATCTTGTCTTTCATTATCATCATTTTACACTCTTCCAGACTGCTAGTTTCCAATTACGTTCTATTCAATTCGCACAATTTATCTTTCTGCTTTGCCCATCCTTTACAATAATATACAAGGGTGTTAACCGCGCACATACTTTTCATTGCTACCTTTTTTTTGGGTAGAAGTTTTGACGGGCTAGGGCTATTGGCCGATGCGCGAAAGCAACGCCAACATGAAATGTTTATATTTTCTGTGAAGAATTCAGACGGGGGAAGCTACGGCTCTTTATAACTACAGTGCCTGTTCCAGATTCCCTGATTCTTTACACGTGGTCTGAGAGTCCTCTCGTTTTTTTATTACGAATATGTCCAAAGCTAAAGCTCTTTATTCACTATGGGTGAAGGACCTTGGAGCCGGCAGGGTTTTCTGTGATTTTTCCTACAGCCACAACTCGTTTCGAACTCGTGAATCGCTGCCAAAGGTGCAGCTAATTAAACAGAACCTAAAATAAGAAACCCCCGAAATTAAAACAACTCCGAAAGACAGAGGATTCCTCCATATTGGACACAGCCAATGCCCCCCTCACACATTCCATCGGCAGTCACACCTTCCACATAACAAATTTACTCCATCTCCGCTGAGAGCAAAAGATGGATTAGCAGGCACCTTTGATCCAGCCGGTATCCTATTATTGGTTGGTAAAGGCCACAGAAGTGACATCTTCGAGGTCGCTGTACCCTCAAGCTTCTTCTTCTTCTTCAGATTCCAGCACTTCGAAACCTGTTGCCTCGGCCATCGAGACATCCTTCGCAGAGGCGATGATCGCTTCTTCGGCCTTTTTGGCTGCAGCCCGAGCTCGTTCCAGCTTCGCGAATTTCCCTTGCTCGATGTGGCGGATCCACGCGAGCTGCTCACCGGTCCGGACTTTCTGGGTCTAACTTGGCAGTCCTAGTAATCCGATCGGCGAGGTCCCCCACAGTCGCGACACTTGGTAAGAGCCTTAAACTTGGCTTCCAAGTGCATGTTAGAGCCGTAGTTCCAGCAGGCTGAAGTGCGGGAGCAGCCACGGGTGGCGTGGAAGCCCAAACAGCGTTTACACTGTTCAATTTGCCAACGAGGCTTGTGAATGGTAGCAATGCTAGAATCTTCGAAGAGGCGGAATCCCAGTGGAAAATGGCATGCCAATTTCGATGCGGTGCTCCAGGCCGACAGGTCCCGAGGTCGGACCTGAAAGGGAAGTGATTTTGTTACTCGCGTGACATCATCAGCAATCAACTTTGCAGTCACGGCGATGTTGCCAGCAAGAGTGTTAACTGTCTCCGGTACGGTGGCAATTTGCATGGAAACTAGATTCGATGCTGGTTCCAGCTTTATTCCAGATTCACTCCGTGCTGTGGAGGAATCTAGCAGTTCAATCCGAGCGATTTCATTCTTTGCAGTGAGTGCAAAGCCTGTTTTACCCGCTTGACCAACGTGATGTCGTTGGCTGAAGTTCCCAGCGCCTATGACACAGCTGTCCTGATGCCGGTTGAGGATAGGAAACCGTGGGGATGGTAGCAGTCGAGGCGCAGAAAAAGGCGTGAATCGACTTTTGTCCTCGGGTTGGCACTCTTTGCTTTGGGGGCGGGCGGTGCTGGCTTTGTTGTCGATGGCCCAGCGCTGCGTGCTAGGTCTCCTCGAGCTACAGTGGTTCAAGTTGCCTTTTGCGTCGGAGACTGAGTTTTCGTAGGGTTAGGAGCCCTAATTTCTGGAGCCCTCGATGGAAGAGGGCTGCTGGGGCCGGCAGGGAGAACTGGTAGTGTTGACCCCGGGCCGCATTGCACGAACTGGCCAACGGCCGCTAGTAGGTAGAATTTTATGCCGTCTACAAATTCATTATTATTACCTATCAAAAGAGGCGAAAGGGCTGCTTCGACACTGCTTATCACAGTGGAGCAGATTGCGATGCCTTTGGCAGACTCTCTTGCCAAAGGAGCAGCTAAGAAAAGGGCTTACAAAAAAGACATATTCACATCACACTCATTTCTAAAGCAGAGATTCAAGGAGCTCATTATCAAAGAGTGGCAAAAAGATTAGGAAATAGAATTTCCGAGAGAAGAGGAAGTGAGAAGATGCAGAGGGCTCGGGAAGTACTACCGGACCCAACCTCAAATGCATACACCAGAATTTTCCCTAAAGCCATTTGACTTCCAGGCTCACAGAAGACTAGATGAACCTGGATATTTTCAAGCCCAAACTGGAATTGGAAATACAAGTGCATACTCATATTTGATCGGAAAGGTAAAAGATGATAGGTGCAATTTCTGCCATTCAAAAGAGCAGACAACAAAGCATCTAATGCTACACTGCACAAAATTTACAAAAGATCGTGAAAAGGCAATTTCTTATATTCAACCATGGATATTACCAATAATCTTTAGAACTAAAAGAGGAAGGGAAGCCTTACTACAATTTTTGAAAACTTCCAAGTGTATATCATCATAAAAAGGAGACATGTTAGGCACACAAATAATGGAACTGGTCACTAGGACCACTCCATCTTCGAGTTTAGGTTGTGGCAGAGCAACACTCACGGAAATGTGAATGGGACCCTAAGGAGGTATCAAGGATGGCGCGTACCAAATTGAAAGTATGGTACAGGAGAATAGATGAGCCGGGGAAAAGGGATGATTCTCAGGTGGCCAATGGAGAGAGCTAAGACTAGTATACGTAGAGGACATAAAGGATGGGAGGGTATGTGGTAGATTGTCTTCCCAAGGAAGAAGTTATTAATTCATATCGAGTTATTGTCTTTCTGTTGGAAATGGAGACACGGAGTGTTGTGGACGTACGGGCCCTCCATTTCGTCTAGGTTCCCGACACGATCTTGTGTGTATGTTAGAGGTTGGAATGGGCAATATGGTAGCGCTTCAGGCTACCTATTGGAGATATGAGCGGCTGTATAGCGTGGGCGCAAGGAAGTTATTGGGGGGTTTCTATGCCTACATGGCGCTACACTCGTTTATGCTGTGGCTTAGGCTCTGTGTCGCTTACACTTGTACTTGTAGCGCACATCTCCCACACTTTTAGCCGTAATCCGAACATGACACTCTTTTAGTCAACTTCTACTTTCGTTCCATAATTATTGCGCCCATTTCATTGCGCGATATTTCCAACACTTTCAAGTACATCTGAATTAGTTAAACCCTTACACTGGGGGAGCCATAGGAGTGTTAGTTTTTTTTGTTTTGTTCATTTACGTGCTAAGTATTAAAGTTCTAGGGGGTATCTGGAATGATAGAAGTGAACGTTGACCGTCAAGTCAATACTGTACAAATCGTAAGATATTGGGGATTTGAGGATTAGAGATAAAAGGTTAGGATCAGTGAGGTTTTGGTTTTACTGAACCTATATTTTGCTAATTAAAGTGTTGTTGTTTAATCTACATCTACTTGTCTATCTATGTTCTACCTCGCTTAGGTAGAAACATTGTGTTCTGATTACGTGATGGAATAATATTCACACCACCGAGATTATTACCAACCGAGACCTCACCAAAGCTGGTAGCGATCGAAGATGAGTAGACTTCGTCTACTCCGCACTGCGTCCAGTTCGGTCTGGCATGTCTAGATTTCAACACTAGGTATAGTGATTCCCCGGGGTTGGATGGTGCAGTGGCACACCATCCGGGCCATCCTCCCAAGTAGTTACTGGGTAGCTTGAATACCTACCTGTTAAGGGCGAGGAGAATCACGGACACCGCACGTAAACAGTACCACAAAGAGTTAATATTTTTCTATAAAGATTTATTACAGGAAATCCTCTGAACTAAATATGCCAGCTACAGCCACCAGTGATCCAGTATCCCGACACGTATTCTTTTGATACTGAGTGATCTGTTATCCAGCCTCAGCATAATTAACCGAGTGATTCGAGTCTCGAGAAACTCTCTTACAGATCACTTGGTTAGTGTCCTTGAACAAGGCTGGGCCTGAAAGATAGCCCAGCCTTACCAAACTGGGCACAGCCCGTAACACTACCCCATTCAAGACAAGGGAAAGCTGGTTCGAATCCAGTGAAACCCACACAGCACTCTCTCTCGCGGTGATATTGTACTTGTGGGATGATAAAAGCACACTCGAATTGCCACCGGTTTGCACGCTTTTCCCTGTGGTGGGTATGCACGGAAGAGGTTATGGAGATGTAGCGGGTAACGTGATGTAATTATGTAATTAGAACTAGTAGCGCGGTGGTCGTGTATTTACGCGTCGTAGATGGTAAACAATAGAGCACTTGCGACCTCCCACAGCTCCGAACCCTAACGTGTTTCTGTCATACGCCGTAAGGGTTAACCTCGAGTGGTATCTGCAAATGGAGTCTGAGTGTGAGTGTTCAAATTGTCAGGTTGAGTCAGCCTACTTAAAGTACATATCTTCCGATAAAAATCTGCATGCGCCTCAAGGCGCCAAATCAGGTAAAAAGAACCATATACATAGTGTTTCCCGTCGCACTCCTACTGGAGCTTAAGCACGGGTGGTGCCGGGACAGATCAGGTTAACTACCGAAAAGTACAAATGCCTCGTCCCACCTAAATGACCGGTTTCATGCCGATCCCCAGCCATGTGTCGAATCATGACGAGTCCGGCAGCCCAGAAAAACAAACGAAAACTTCCACACGGAATCCCGCATTACAAAAGAAAAACAGCCCCGTCTCCCCTCTGTCCTTCTGCCTCAATCACCACGCGCCTGAACCTCGATTAAAATCTCTTATTTCTAGCCGGACCACCTGGGCTGTTGTTTTGTCACTGCTAGGTCGCAGGTATCCCCACCGTCCCCCAACTAGCAAGTGAATATATTCCACTTTCCTGGACATATTCCCTAACCTGCTGCCATCCGCTTGTCCGAGCAGTGCTTCCAGCACCGGTGCCCTTCGCCTTCCACTTTTAACTCGCCATATCGCCAGTGCTTTTCTACACTGGACAAGGTGCCCTATCGACTTTTCTCTTCCGCACTCGCAGGGAAGTTCGGCTGTGGCGTGGTTGAAGCGGCAATGATATGCCGCAAAGTCCCCATGTCCGGTTCGAGCTGCGATTAAGCGGGCGTAGACCGCTCTCGATAACGCTGAGGATCCTGAATTCCAAGTCCGAGCGTAACGCCAAGTCTCACGGTAAGCGAGCCGCTGAGCTCCGAGTCTAGGCGAGACACCGAAGTCCCGATCCTAGGCGAGCCGCCGAGTTTGAGGTTCCATCAAGAATGCACCCCTCGCATTCTTTGGTCACAATTCGGGCGGCTAAGCACCTCACTCCTCTCCTACTGTATTCTGATAGTTTACTTGTCATGTATCATTGATCGTTACATTATCTGGAGTATAGAGGAATTCATGTATTGAAGGAGGAGTTAGAACGTTAATAGAAATCCAAGTTTACACCTAGTCTCAAGCTCTACACACATATAGATTGTCGTAGTCGGAACCACGAGACATCCGTAAATTTCACAGTCAACTGTCAACATTTATCATTTTATTCTTACTAACGTGCACAAGAAACCTCAACGCTAGCTCTGGCAGTTTCTTGCGCTGCATCTCGAGTTCAAGATCGGCGTAATGATTGGGGCGATGCGAGTGCCACTAGTCCGTCAATATTTGCCTGGCCAGTTTGCGAGCTTTCCGTCCAGATGAGGCGAGGGTCGGAGGGCAAGACTGAACATCTGTACGCGTTGTCCTCTACGAACCTGGGAGTTATATATTCTCCCAGAGCCATGTTCAGTCAAATTTTGCAATATCAAATAAGTTGGCCCACGAGGCAATGATTCAAATTACTCCTCCACGTCGTTTTTTCGCTCCCAACGAGTTTGATTCCTACCTAAGTCTCATCAAGTCTACAAGTACGACCAAGTACATCCTCGTTTCAATGATCACACCTCTCTTCAACCTTCTCTGGCCTCAGTTGACCACCAAATACACGCCCACGCCGATATTTATACCCGATGGAGGAAGCAAAGCGTGGAGAACAAATCTGAGAGGTAGCTCTTTGGGATGGACGTGAGAGAGATCAGGACAAGTTTACAAGATGATGCAAAGGAAGGATACAAACTCGACGGGCGTATGATTTTGAATTTTGGCAAGAGTTTACGAATTGAGCTTTGTGCGCGCCAAGACTTCGCTTGCGAGAGTGCAGCTGACACTATAAAAACAAGCCGACGATGGAAGGTGTTGTGATCCGCCTCCTGGTGATGTTCTCTGGAATAGTTTGAGTAGCCTGGGCACCTACTCCACTCGGGAAGGAGACATTTCAGATCATACTTCGCGCGGAGAAAAGTTGATGGATGACGGAGGCATGTCTGGATAACTAAGGGTTTTTGAGACGTTCCCCTGGGTGGGTATCCACGGATGAGGGTTGACTTGGGGTGAAGAAAAAGCCACCATAACTTCGCAGTGGTACTTTAAAATGAATTCCGAGGCATGAGTGCTCCTCTTGTAAATTGAGTCATCTTTTCTGTACTTTTCTTTGATATTATGGCATAGCTAGATAGCTGCATACGCAATTAAAATCTGATGCAAAAAAAAAAAGAGGCGAGGGTCAGCACACCATGTGTCGTCCCAGAGTTGCCTAACGATTCAAGCTCTCTTCGATCGAGTTCATCAGCAAATTCATTTCCTGTCAGCCCTTCGTGGCCCGATATCCATCCTATTTTAAAGGCGCGGCTGCTCTTGCGACAATTTTGCAGGACTTTTGGATCCACCAGGATGATGAGCTTGTTGTTCCCGTCAGTAAAGCCTGGACAGCCGCGGAATTGTCGAGCAGGAAGTAGATGGCGCTGCGACCCCGGTCTCGTTTCCTGGTAGTAATTGCTTCTTGAGCAGCCAAAGCTCCATCAACCTCCGCGTCGTAGATCTCCGCGTTTGTAATTTTGTCTGAGCCGCTTTGCTCAATTACCGTGCCCATGCCACTGATAAAGGTCATAAAGGCCCATGACACTCTGTCGGTGGACGTCCCAGAACCATCACTGTAAACGCAGAGACAATCGAGTCGGAGGGTAGAAAGCCACTCTCTTATAAACTCAGCTGCTTCACTCTTGTTTGTCCAACAAGGATTCGGCTGAGGGGGTAACGAATGTCGGAGCGGTTGAGGGAGTTCACCGGCACACATCAGGATTCCAGATTGACAGACCTCTAGGTTAGTACGAGGCTCTGATAAATTTTAATGCTTATGTAATGTTGTTCACGTCGGAGTCCGGGCGCAAGATAAAGAATATATATATTATTCACTATCCTGATTTGTGTCACGGGAATGGGAGGTTGATCGACGATGTCAGATCTGGTGGATTAGATTGTCTACGAAGAGAGAAAGAATCCTTATAGATACAAAACTAAAACATATATAAAACAGTACACTTGTCCAAATAGACGATCTCACGTGATATTATGTAAGCTTCTTTCCTTGACATATGGTACCGCCTTACTCCCTATTCTTTCGCATTACTCGACAACATCTTTGTGGAATATCTTGCTTTCTTCTTTGCTGTTTCAATCTCGCGCTTTGTTGGTTTCAATTTGTTAGGGAACCGTCTCTCGAACTCCTGGATGGAGGATGTAGCGTTGACAACGTTTTCAAGAGGCTCCCATGTTTGGTCATCAGGGTCATGTCCACGCCATAAGATTAAGTAATAAAAATTTTTCTAATTTTTTCTTCGCTTGGAGTCAACGATCGCCTCGATAGCAAACAATTTCTTGCCAGACACATCAAGCGCGATAGGTGGTGGTGGGGGATTAGTTTGTCCCGGGAGAGGATTTGTTGGCGCTGGTCGAAGTAAGCTCGTATGGAATACATTGTGTAAATTCTCATGTTCGAAGGGAAGTTCCAGTTGGTATGCGTGGGAATTGACTATTTTTGTCACTCGGAATGGTCCAATAAATTTACAATCTAATTTTTTGATTGGTCGCGAGGTCGTAATATTTCGAGTATCTAGAAATACTTCATCACCCACTCTGTAGGCTGGTGCTGGCGAGCGATTTGCACTTGAAGCTTTTTCCTGTCTTTCTCTGGACCGCGCGAGGTTTGAGCGTAGTACGTCCAATACTCCGGCCATTTTGGATGCAAAATTGTTACCTCCAGCAATTTGTTCCCTTAGATGTTTCGAATCTGTTCTTGAGATTGGCCGTAGAGGTCCAAAACTCATGCGTGGATGGAAACCCTTATTAGCAAAGAATGGAGATATTTGGGTTGAAGCGTTGACTGCATTATTAGCCGAAAATTCGGCCATTGGTAACCACTCATAGACATCTTCTTGGGAGTAATCAATATACTGCCTAAGATACTGTTCCATGAATGCATTAGCATTCTCTGTTTGGCCGTCAGTTTCGGGATGGTAGGATGTGGAGAGTGAAACATTTATTTATAGGTGGTGGCAAACTGCTTTCCAGAATTCTGCAACGAAAAGTGGTCCGCGGTCGGAAACAATAGAGTCGCATAGTCCGTATAGTCGCCAGATATCGCGGACAAAGATTTTAGCTAAATCTTTTGCTTTCATTTTTGTGTGACAGGGTATATAATGACGTTCTTTGGTTAAGCGGTCGATAACTACCATGATGCAATTAAAATTATTAAATTCGGTCAAGGGACCGACAAAGTCCACTGAAATATCACGCCAGCGCTGGTCGGGAAGAGGTAGGGGTTTGAGAGTTCCTTGGTATCTCAGTCGAGAGACTTTATTCCGTATACAATTATGGCAGTTTCTAACAAATTGGTTGGTTTGTTGGGATAGATTTGGCCACCAGTAATGGTCTGAAACAGCTTGGTACAATGCATTTTTTCCGGGGTGACCCTTCTCACAGCTGTCGTGGGTTTTTTGTATGAGGAGTAGTCTCAATTCATTATCAGGGACGTAGAGTCTATCACGAAAGTAAAGGCGACCTTCACGAAATTCACATTCTGATAGGGAAATCTCTTTTGAGTGTGGAACACCTTCAGGTTTGGTTAACTCTGTAACTACTTCAGCCAGCCACTTGTCTTTCTTGTCTGTATATCCTTCCTCAAGCAGTCGGGCGATCTTACAGTCCAGAGGCTCCTCCTTGGGTCTATGAACGATTTCTGAGGAGAGATATGAGGCGTTGCAGATGGGGTTTGGCGGATTATCAGTTTTTTCCTGAAGATCTTGGATAACAGATTGATGAAGCTTATGAGATGGAAGGAGAACTTGTTTTTGATGAAGTAATCGTGGGTCAGAGTTATTTTTTGGAAGGTCCTGTGACCGTCGAGTAAGAGAGTCGGCTTTGGCGTTGTCCTTTCCTGGTCGAGACTTTATGACGAAATCGAATTGAGACAAAAACTCACTCCAGCGGACCTGCCGGCGTGAGAGTTCTTTTGTGGTCATGAAGTATTCGAGATTACGGTGGTCGGTGGTGACAGTGATCGGATAGTATGAGCCTTGGAGCTCGGCTCTCCATCCCTCAAAGCATTGGACGATAGCCAACAGTTCTTTGTCGTAGATTTCGTAGTTGCACTCCGAGTTCTCAAATTTTTTGGACATAAACGCAACTGGGTAGAGCTCGCCGTTGTCGTCCTTTTGGGATAAGATGCCTGCTGAAACAAAATCGGATGAGTCCGTTTCAACAAAGATTTCTTTTGAGGCGTCGAAGTGGCGTTGAGCTGGGGCTGATATAAATGAATTTCTGAGGAGCTGAAAAGCGTTTTGGCATGCTTCCGACTAGACGAACTTGACGTCTTTGCAAGTAAGGGCGACAAGAGGCCTTACAATTTTTGAAAAGTCTTTGATGAACCTTCGGTAAAAATTTGAGAATCCTAGAAAGCCTTGAACGTCTTTTAGGCAAGAGGGGGACTCCCAGTCTACTATGCATTGAATCTTTTTTGGGTCCATCTTAACGCCAGTGGTGGAGATAATCATGCCGAGGTATGTGACCTCCTGGACTTCGAATTCGCATTTTTTTATATCACAGTGTAACCCTGCATCTTGTAGCGCTTGTAATACTGTATTGACGTGGGTGCGATGTGTAAGAAGGTCATCGGAGTAGATCAAAATATCGTCGATATAAGCGGTACAGAAAATGTCTAGATAAGGTCGTAGGATCTCGTTGATGCGGGCTTGGAAAGTGGCCGGTGCATTTGACAGTCCAAATGGCATGACAAGAGTCTCGAAAAGACCATATCTTGTGTTGAACGCTGTCATCTATTCTTGACCTTCTGCGATTCGAATATAGTTAAAAGCCGCGATAATGTCTAGTTTGGAGTAGAATTTTGCATTGCTGAGTCTAGCTAGTGTTTCTTGTAGCAGGGGGAGGGAATACCGGTTTTTGATTGTAATGGCGTTCAAGCCGCGGTAGTCAACACAGAAACGGAGACCACCTACTGGTTTTTTGGTAAAAAGTACTGGCGCTGCTGCTGGGGATCTGCTGGTGCGTATGAAGCCTTTATCCAGTTGTTCATTAAGGTATTTCCGCAGTACTTTGAGTTCTTCAACGGACATGTTGTATAAGGGGCCATGAGGTGGTGTTGTGCCAGGTTTGAGTTCGATTTTGTGGTCACAGGACCGGTGTGGTGGGAGTGTGTCTGCGCCCTTGTGATCGAAAACTGCTAGGTGTTGATGATAATGAAGAGGGAGTTTTTTGGATGGGTCGGGATGATCTTTAGTTTGGAGAGCGATTTGAATGTCTTCTAGGGAGAAGCCAGATAAGTGCATGTCGGTGGCTGTTTTTTGCCTTTGCGAATTGTTAGGGAAGTCTTCCATTTGGCAGCACAGCTCTTGTTGCATTTTTTGGATAAGGGTGAGATTTGTTGGTATTTGATATCGCAATTGAATTGATGGCGAGGGGGCTGAGATGACTCCCACTTCTTTGAGTCTTGTATCAACCTCGTACAGGGATAATGAAAATATCTCAACACCTTTTTGTTTTGACAGTGTCTGGAAAGCTGCAGCTCCAATCTTCCTTGGTCGTCCGTTGCCTTGCTCTTTACTGGTTATAGTTATCTGGTCGAGTTGGGCAGGGAGGCAATTTTCTTTACAATAGTACGAATTAAGATTTACGACGTCCTTTGACCAGTCAATAGCAGGGTTGTGCTTTCTGAGCCATTTACGTCCAAGAATAAGGTCATATTTGCCAATATTTGTGAGGAATAATGTGATGGTTTCTTTGTGGCCAAAGATGTCAAGATGAATAGTTGTTGAATGAGTAATTTGGGTAGCTAGTTTTCCATCCGCTAGATAGAGTTGACGGGGCTGTGATAGGGGATTTATGGGGAGGCATTTTTTTTGCGCAGAGTTTAAGTCATAGAATTCGTCAGTAGTACCGCAGTCTAAAAACGCTAGGGTCTGGAAGCTTATTTTATTTGATGCTATAGTACAGGATAGTAGCAGGTGATCGTTGTGTGGAGTTGAAAGTGACAATAATTGTGATGTTTTCTCCTCGTTGATACACTTGACTTCTATATTGGGTACGTTTGGATTCTTCTGTGACTTACTTTCTTCGGGTCCCTGATAGCGACTGTTATCAGGGACTAGGCTTTTCCATCTTCTATCACAGTTTTTTTATCCGCGTTCCTTGGCTTATCTTTATTCCAGCGTGCTTCGGCGCATACTCTAGCTCTGTGGCCAGGGTCGTAGCACCAGCTACACAGCTTGTTTTCGAAACAGTATGCTCTTTTACCACATTTTTCTGCTTCAGTCCGAGGGATGCGGTGGGTGGCGGCGTCGACAGCGGTCCAAGTGGTTTTTGGGATGGTTGTAGCTGAGCTGAGATTCATAGGCTCCCCAATTGGAGTGGATGTTATTGCTGAGGATGGAAGAGTGGATGGAAAATAGGTTCCGGAGACTGGCTTAGACTTAGTGTAATTCGGGCCTAAGGATCGCAGAACCGCGTCGATGTGTCGGACCTCGACAAGGTATGAGGTGAGGTCTGTTGGCATGACCTGACGAAGCATGACTCGATTTCTGATTTGAGTTGTTATCTCTAGGTGCAATGAATCATAAAGGTGATTTATTAGAGCGTTGTCAGAGAGGCCTATTTTTTGTGCGATTTCAAACCAGTCGATGATGTGTGTCGCCGTGTCTTTGTGACCCTGTTTGATTAATAAGATTTCTCGTCTGGCAGTATTTATCTCGTCTACATCCGAGAAAGATTGTTCCAACAAAGTTAAAATGGCATCGGTGGATGAGAACTGAACAGTGCCATCCCTTTTAATTCCATATGTAATTGTCGAGTATGCTTTTCCTCTTAGCCGGGAGATAACATAGACCATCTTACTCTGCTCCGATGGGTACCAGTCAGCGTTGGTATTGAGCTTCATATTTACTTTCCGGATAAATAGTGGGAGGTCTTTTCGTTGCTTAGGATCATCGGCGGAGAAGAGTTCAGGATCCGGATGCTCGGCTGATCGATGAATAGAGAGCGCATTCTGAGGAGGATTAGATGGGGGCTGGTTTAGAGCTTGGTTCTGCTGTTGGAGGTTTGTAACGTTTTGCTGCAAGGAGCTGACCTGCTGCTGTAAGGTGCTAGCCTGCTGCTGCAGGTTGGCATTTTGTTGCTGCAGCTGCGAGCTGCTTGAACCCGCAGCTCTCTTTTGTCTATCAAGCTTTGAGTTGGCGTCCTTTAGCTCTTGGAATTTCTCGATCAGCGCATCGTATTCGTTCTTACTCTGAAAAAGCTCTGTGTCCAGCTGCACGTATGAGGTTGCCAGAGTCATGATCTCTTCACTGAGCTGAGCTGCGTTGTTACCCGGGATGCCGCTTTGCATAGCTTGAATCAACAATTCCTGGCTGGGAACGGAGCAAAGGAGAGGATATCTTTTTACAAATTCTGCGTCACGATCTTTAAACCTTTCTACCACAGATGCTTTTTGTTGGTATCTTGGAATACCAGTGCTTTCAAGATCCCAAGGATTATTTTCCATCTTGGCAACTGGGAGTGTATAAAGAAATTTTTTAATTTTTTAAATCTTTTTTTTTTGTGTGTCGATGTGAGGGGTTAGAGTCACTGTACAATGTACCACGAGGAGGGATATTTATAGATCGACGATGTCAGATCTAGCTGATGGGATAGATGTGTAGGGTAGACAATATGTTACGGGAATGGGAGGTTGATCGACGATGTCAGATCTGGTGGATTAGATTGTCTACGAATAGAGAAAGAATCCTTATAGATACAAAACTAAAACATATATAAAGCAGTACACTTGTCCAAATAGACTATCTCACGTGATATTATCTAAGCTTCTTCCCTTGACAATTTGGCGCCTTGAGGCCCATGCAGGTGTTTATCGGAAGATATGTGCTTTAAGTTGGACGACTCAATTTGACGTTCAGAACACTCACACTCAGATTCCATTTGTAGATACCACTCGAGGTAAACCCTTACGGCGTATGACAGAAACACGTTAGGGTTCGGAGCTGTGGGAGGTCGCAAGTGCTCTACTGTTTACCATCTACGACGCGTAAATACACGACCACCGCGCTACTAGTTCTAATTACATAATTACATCACGTTACCCGCTACATCTCCATAACCTCTTCCGTGCATACCCACCACAGGGAAAAGCGTGCAAACCTGTGGCAATCCGAGTGTGCTTTTCTCATCCCACAAGTACAATATCTCCGCGAGGGAGAGTGGTGTGTGGGTTTTACAGGATTCGAATCAGCTTTCTCTGTCTCAAATGAGGTAGGGGTTCAAGCTGCACAGTATCTACTTGGGAGAACGGCCCAAATGGTGTACCACTGCACCATCCAGCCCAAGGTAAAGAAATCTGTACTTAAATAGGTGACAACCTGTACTAGTAGAAAATCAAGTTATATCAAGTCTTAAGCTCAACCATACATTTTGGTAGTTTGGAGCCACGAGACACCCGTAACCCACACCATCACAAAGCTAAGCTCATCTCAAGTTTCACAAATTCTAATCCACTAGGAACCTCACACAGATGGTAGGACTCTTGTGATTTCTTGATGCTGTAGGGCGCGCTAGAGCGTCTGGGCCTTCCCGCACGTGACATTAGTCACGAGTTGTAGATTTGCAAAACATCAAATTCAACCAAAATCAAATCAAATCTAAAGAATTGATAAATGTTAACAGTTTCACAAGAATAGACCGGTAAAACTTACTAATGGGTATTCCTCATTTGAATAGTTTCTTGCAACCATACACGACGCACGAGAATCTGAATGGTTGGACTGTAGTCATCGACGGTAATGCTCTAGCTTATCACATTTACTATCTTTGTGTCGCTCGAAGGTATGACGCTCGGAATACACTCGAGGGCCTGCCACAGAATTTGGAGATTGCAGCGACGGTGATAGAATGGCTAGAATGTCTTGTCCTGAGCAGCATTGTTGTGCAAGTACCTTTAAAGGGCCAGTGTTTGAAGTAAGCTTACACTGGAATAGTGGAAAGATATACTTTGATGGATTTCTTCCTCCATCAAAAATGAGGACACGCTCACTACGTCTTGGCCGACTAACCAGTCAATACTCAAATTACTACAAAACACACAATGCTTTTCGCCATACGCAACTGAAAGAACTGGGTGAAATGACTTTGTTTGGGGTCAGCATAGGAGCTACAAAGCCTTGCTTATGCCCACCACCTCCATATCTAGTCCCTGTAATCTTAGAGACACTTTATTATTCAAAAAATTATAGCAACTTGATTGAAGTCGTTCCCTGGGAGGCAGACTTTTACTGCGCACAGTATGCAAAGGAGCATGGGGTACTAGTTTTATCAGGCGATTCTGACCTTCTAATATACGATCTTGGACCGCAGGGAGCAGTTGCTTTCTTCAAAGATATTAAGCAGTCGATCCCAAACCGAGAACTCTCCGCAGCAGTATACAAGCCAACGGAAATCGTCAAGCGACTCGGTCTAGATAAGTCACATGGCCTGAAGCCTTTTGCTTTTGAATTACTCATGGCTTCTACTCCCAAATTCTCTGATATCAGAAAGCGAGCAATTTCTCTCCGAGCTCTAGAAATACATCCAATTAAATATAAAGAGACTTTCGATGAATACAATATTTCGTTTCCAGAATACGATTCTAAATCAAAATCATCAAATTCGAGGAGCCTAACTTATCTTCAAGCCCTTGACCCAAGAGTTTCTGAATATGTTCTGCAGTTTCCTACTTTTGCAAAGGTAGCCAAACAGCCACTAATTAATAACTCTACAGAGAAGCATGTGTATCGCATATTTCTACCGTTTCTTCTCGATTCCCCAGCTCGCACTAGCGGATGGGAAATAGCATCTGCTACACGACAGCTAGCCTACGGCTTGATTAATCTAGCCCTACCAGCAGAAGAGCGAATAGCAAGCGTTGTGGAGCATAAGAGGCAACACGCCAAATTCGGTGGACGAGAGCTTGGGCTGCCTACCACGCTTGAAATATCTACAGCATGTTCAGAGATTTGCTCAAACTTTTCGAAATTTAGAGAAAAATTCAAGCACCTTTGCAACCGTCAAATTTGGATTGTTATGGCTATACTACAAGAGATCGAATGGTCGCAATTTAACAATAAATTACCCATGACTCTCCTTGCAGTAAAACATGTTGCAAAGTTTTTTAGTACCTCAATGAGAGAGCGAGCTTACCACTGGGATCTTATACATTACTTGGCACAAATAGATGCCTCTTTTTACTCATACCGTATACTTCAGCAAGTTAGTCGTACTGTTATTGCTCAAGGTCAACAGGATAATCTGCCGGCCGCTTTATTTCATCTTTCGAAATTATTAGAAAGCTTGCCAAAAATCTGCGAATTTCCCGATCGTGATTCAATAATTTCATTTTTCCATGATAACCTCTCTAATATCTCTTCAATGGCGAATAATTGAAGAATTACTGGGTAAATTAACAGGTCAAAATGAAGTCATAGGCGGCTTGACAGTTTTGTCTTAGGGCGTGAAATTTTATAATAAAGATACTGTTTCTAGGTTTATGACATAAATTCAAATGAATTTCAGTATTAGGTAATGCCATTGGTATACCGATGCCAGCTTCGAACTATTGCTACTGAAGAGCTTCCTGTCGCATGTCCCAATTATACTGGTGAAATAATTCTAAGATCTCTTGTCTCGAATTTTTTGTACCGGGAACCGGAGATGATAAAAAATACTTGCAAATATTAGAGTTTTACGGTCTAATGATAGATGATAGCATGTGACATGACTCTTTCATTGCTACTTGACTTACTGGAAATTAATGGTTTACTATCAGACGATTTGCTTTCAAGTTTCTTGGCTTTTCAATCGTATTCCGAAAAATTACTTCGCGTTGACAGTTTATCAAACCATGATAGTTCTTCGGGAATTTTCAACGAAAACCTTCGATAACTCGACCTCCATACTGTTGGAAATCTAGATTCGGTACGTAGTAAGGTTTAGATTTCTAGGTATGATCATCCATACTACAATTTGACCGTATTTGGCTTAGGTGGAGACCTGAGCGGAGTTTGGGGGCGGATTAGGGAGAGTGATCCATGTTATGTTGTATCGAGCGACTAAGTTTCACTTCGCCACATTACATTGGAACTGGGAAGGAATGTGAGACGGCGAAGTGCAATTGCCAAGTGAGAGAGCCAAGCTAGATGGCAAAGTAAGATAACGACGGGCAGTGGCGGAGCAATATATCATAGTCGCCAACGGAGTACGGACTGGATGAGCTCGAAGGATGTACAAATAGTCAGTACTGTTGGAAATCTAAACTCAGTGTGTATGAAGCTTTAGACTTCTAGGTATGATCATCAAGATCAGTTAGACTGATTCCATTACGTATGGTCAAGCTTAGCTAGGCAACATGATATTTAGTGATACCTGAAATGCACTGGCTGGGAAATGCCACTGTGCGATAATTGAGTAGCTGGTTCTTACCAGAGCAATGGGAGTTCGGGATCACTAAAGCGTGGGGAAAGCTGTCTTTGAGGATAGACTTCTTTGTGTATGCTAAACTAAGATAAAAGAATATTATACATTATCAATTCACATTGAGATGAGAGTTCGACAGCTCACACAACTATCAACAGAAGCCCTGTCCGAAATTGCAGACGTGTTGTTAGACTCAACGAGTCAATTGAATAATGCATGAAGTAAAAAGTGACAATTAATTCCTAGCGGCCATTCCTCTTTCTGTTGCCATTTAGATCATGTACGTCCAGAAAATGGCAAATGCTCCATGTGCTCCCAACTTGTCCCCATGAACCGAGTTTCTCATGGTTTAGAGCGAGACATGTCTAGTGTGAAGATATAGAGTTCCCATCGCTACAAACCAAGCGAAACACCTTTGTCCGAAACAAGTAACTCCAATCTTTGTAAACCTGACACCTAAAACTCTCTATTCATCGCTTCCAAACTATCCCCAGTTTGATTCTTGTCGTTCGAGAAATCTCCTCCTAGAAATCATTGACAATTTCTGACACGCCACAATATTATCCACTTTGACTACGCTCTCCGAATTACGGCTTTCCTACGACCTGTCCTGTAATAGATACTCGCTAGTTTATGACTTTTTTTGGGGGGGGGGGGGTGTGGCCGACTCGATACTTCTTCCTCCCACCTGCTATAATACGTTGTTATATGCTTTTTTGATCGGTACTACTTCCCAAAAATCAAGTGTATTGGTAGAACACCGAGTTGTGTAAATTGGATGCCGTCATGAAGCCGGTGAGCAAGATAAAATTAGCTGGTATCTCGAAATACGTCTAGGGTTGTCTCTTCCTTTCTTCCTCTACTCCAAGCGCCTCGCTAATGAGCTAAGTCGGATCCCTGTCAGTGTCCTTTTTTTTGCATCAGATTTTGATTACGAATGCAGCTATCTAGCTATGACGATGTCGAAGAAAAATATATGATAGATGACTCAATCTAAAGGAAGAACACTCATGCCTCGGATTTTATTTGCATCTACCACTGCGAAGTTATGGTGGCTTTTTCTTCACCCCAAGTCAACTCTTATCTGTGAATATCCATCCAGGGGAACGTCTCAAAAACCCTTAGTTATCCAGACATGCCTCCACCATCCATTAAATTTTCTCTGCGTAAAATTTGGTCTGAGATGTCTCCTTCCAAGTGGATTAGGAGCCCAGGCTACTCAAACTATACCGGAGAATACCATCAGGAGGCGGACTACAACACCTTCCATCGTTGACTTTTCTTTTTTTTTAAATCATTTAATGTGTACTCAGCTATCTAGCTGTGACACATGACCAGTGCTATGTCTACATGTTGGATAACTCTTTCCACATTATAGACACTCATACTCTGGATTTCATTCGCAAATACCACTACGAAGTATGCTTGCTTACACAAACAGTTGACCTTCCTCCGTAGGTACCCACCAAAGGGAATTTCGAAACCTTTGGTTATCCAAAAATGCCTTAGTCATTTATGTTTTTTTTCGTTTTCTTCATAAAGGTGCTAGGTTACATGACTACCGTTGCACTCCTATTGAAGCTTAAGCACGAGTGGGGTCGGGACGGATCTGGTTAAATGCCGTGAAGTACAGATAAACCTCGTCCTATCTAAATGACCGGAGCACTTTAGGCTCCACTTATGTGTTGAATCATACCAAGCCTAACCGTCCGGAAACCCGCTGTATAAACGCCGTAGCGTAATTTCCTCCTTAGCCTTAGCCACCACGCGCCCGAGCCCTTAACATCCTCTTTGACTCCGAAATATAAATACAGTCCAAGATTTCATCGTTGCTCTAGCCTTGCACCATCATATCGTACCATTGAGTTGTTTTCGTCATTGGGGATTTGTGTAATCCCCTCGGTGTATCTTCCCTCTTCTTCCTCCTTTGTACACGTCCCGTTTCCGTCATGAATTGTCGCCGGATCAATTGGTGTTGGTATATAGCAGAGCAAGTCCGGAATAAATCAGTTAATTAAAGAAATCTAGAGAAAGAAGATTTCCTACTTCTCGCTGTGTACATAGGGAATTGTATTTGTCAGCGCCGATCATAATAATCTATGTTGCTAAGCAACCATATCCAGACCGCGACATTGGTAGCCCCCGTAGCTAGCTAGGCCGTATATTTCATCCCTACCGTACTGGCGCAGACAGTACAAACACAAGGGATTAATCCCGTAATATGATTATCCTCACTAGAGCGTGTGTGGTTAAGTGACGTGACGAGTATAGAGATGGGTCGCAGGTGTGAGATCGGCTGAGTTATGGATCGTCGCAAGTATTTAAGAAGTTTGAGAGATGCTATTTGTTTGAATACGACCCCCAGACAGACCTAAATCCATTCCTGAATAGTATGTTAGTGGTGATTAGTTTTTGTTCAACTTTGTTCCGGCTGTGAAATCTCCACCGACTGATTTTTCGACCAAAATATCTAGTGCAACTCCCTCTAGTCGAAGATCCATCAAATAAAGTTCATCCCACCCTTTTTCGTCACTAAATCTCGTCTCTAGGAAAATATTTCGCCCCCAGGTTCGTAGAGGACACCACTGACAGGTGTTCAGCCTTCGTCCTCCTGGTCATTCATATACCAGCGTCGCGATAAATGTGGTTGTGTTTTGCCGGATTTGAACCAGCGATCTACTTTCTCAAGCGGGATAAGTGTCCAATCTATCCAGACTCTACTTGACAGATGGGCAAAGACGAGAAACTACCGCACCATCCAACTATAGCGATGTTTGTAGTGTCGCCTGCACTCTCGCAAGCGAAGTCTTGGCGCGCACAAAGCTCAATTTGTAAAACTCTTGCCAAACTTCGAAATTTCACGCCCGTCGAGAATGTATCCCTCTTCTGCATCATCTTGTAAACTTGTCCTGATCTCTCTCACGTCCATCCCAAAGAGCTACCTCTCAGATTTGTTCTCCCCGCTTTGCTTCCTCCATCGGGTATAAATATCGGCGTGGGCGTGTATCTGGTGGTCAACTGAGGCCAGAGAAAGTCGAAGAGAGGTGTGATCATTGGGATGAGGATGTACTAGGTCGTACTTGTAGACTTGATGAGGCTTAGGTAGGAATCGATTTCGTTGGGAGTGAAAGATTGATATTGTGGAGTGATTTGAATCATTGCCTCGTGGGCCACCTTCTTTGATATTGCGAAATTTGACTGAACTTGGCTCTGGGAGAATATTTCACTCCCAGGTTCGTAGAGGACACAGCGTACAGGTGTTTAGTCTTGCCCTCCAAAGCTTGGGGATTGATGAGGTACGTGCCAATGCCTCAACTTGATAACGTTATCCAAATGACGTTCCAACCTAGTGTTTTGGTAAGCCCCCATGACAAAGATAAGAAACAGACGTGACTTCGTTAAACATGAAATGTGGCTACTAGTGAATTGAGAGCTACATGTAGTAGTGCACGGACAGAGATCCTGCATAGATGCTGAATGAATAAATGGAAGTTTATTCGTGACGGGCACAAGCCCTGCACAAAAAGAGCTTGACACGGAAAACTCTAGCTTCTCCGATGACTATACACGACAATAACTCAGTTTGACATCTGGATTACTCAAGTATTGGGTGCATTCGCTGTTACCACTCGAGACCTTTGAGCTAGGGATTTTCATCCTTTCCTCAACCTTTAACCTCCACCAAAAAGGGAAAATGGGAAAATTTTGGCTGCCCTAGCATGCTTTTATCGTCTTGTACATAGATGCAGCGTAAGATATGGACTCACAGTCCTCTATTTCTCGAGTGAGGTGAGTGTCTAGGCTACCCAGACTTTAGTTCGGGTAGACGACGACCAGAAGGCAGATCAAAACACCTTCCATCGTCACCAGTTTTTAGAGTTTCGGTTGCAGTATTCAAAATTGCTGCCTCTGCGCCCACAGACACTCGCAAGTCGAAGACAATCGAAAAATGTGCGTCCCAGCTTACCCATTTGTGACCTCCTCCCTCGTTCGTTCCATGTCCCAGCTGCCTGTTCTCCCTCAAGATGTGAAGCCCTATTAGAGTAACGATCCCCCGTAGACCAAGACCCGAGCTTTGTAGATTACGACTTGATTTCCTCCTTGCGGGCATACATAGCATCGTAAATGTGTAGTGGGAGATGGCCGATTTTTTGATGAGGCAACTACCCGATTGTAAATTGGAGTAACGCCATTATCGGTATTTGAGGCGAGGTGATGTAGTAATATTGAGGTAGAGAGCTCGCGTGAGAATGATAGGTCTGACACTGACGAGGAGTCGTCGACTTTAGATATGTTTGAGGTTGTTTTACACTTCGATTCGGATGCGATTCTTCCGGGCAACCCAGATATTCAAAGCATACTGAGCGATGACACCGGCACTACTGGAAGGTGAAGAATTTGTCTTTGCCGGCTTCTATTCTTGAATATGGTTTGTGGTTTTCCCGGGGCGCAAATCAGGAAAAAACATCGGAGAAAACTTGAATGTGGGATAGTCGCTCCCAGATGTGAATACTAGTCTAATTTGTAATGCTGGCTAGCCTCCTAGACGTCTGAGAATGGTAGCTGCATCTTGCTCGTAGTCATGATGTCGGTGTTAAGTGAACCCTGCGCCCAGTACTTCTTTGACTTATTCTGCAAACTAAACATGACGATAGCTGTCATTTTATTTGTTGGGTGCCGAACATAATTCAGGTCAAAAAATCTTTTTATTTGATTCATCAAATGAAGAACTGTAAAGATTGATACTCTGGAAATGGAGCTCTCAAGGAGGCATTAGAATCCTTGGTCTGTTGGCAGATTTTACCTGCGTGTCGGACACGAGCATAAACATCGAAATAGTGATAGACTATTTAGATTGGATACTAGAGCACATATTTGCATAAATACTGACATATTAGTCATGCATGTACCATTCATGGTTAGTGGATACTAACTAATTACCAGCTCCCAGAGTGCAGACCATCATAGGTGTAGCGGTCACATTTGAACTGCACACATCGATAAAACCATTATGACTTCTGAAAACCCCCTAATCTCCTCCCAGTCCTTGTCTGGAACTAGCTTGGAAATTGCGCTACATCCCCTGGTCCTGCTCACCATCTCAGATTACATTACAAGACACAAATTACGACAGCAGAAAGGCCCGATAGTAGGAGCTTTGCTAGGACAACAGAATGGTAGAGGAATATCAATTGAAAATGCATTTGAATGCTTGCTCGATGAAACCGACGGCGAAATCCTTTTAAATCAGTCCTGGTTCGAGGAGCGGCTACAGCAAAGTAGGTTGATTACCTTAACCTCATCTCAAACGCTGAGAATTGTCCACAGTGAAAGACGTGCACAAGAACCCCCCACTCGACCTTGTAGGCTGGTATACGGTACTTTCCAACCTTGGACCGCAACCAGCGCACCTTTCGATTCAACGACAAATACTTCATTCACATAATCACTCTACTCTTCTACTAGGCTTTCACCTTGATTCTTTGACAGATGGGCAAAAATCAGGAAAGTTACCACTCTCTATCTATGAGTGCAACCTAGAGGTGGATGAGATAATAAAAGAATCTGGAGATGATATGGAGATGAGAGATCTGCAACCGCAGCATTCATTAAAATATAGAGAGCTTCCCTTCAGTCTGGAAACTGATGAAGTTGAGATGATTGGTGTTGACTTCGTGGCACGTGGTGGAGGAAAAGCTACCGCAGTATGTAATTCGCAGAGAAAACCGAGATCTCGCTCTATAGATAGGGAAGCTACCGAGAGAAAAAGTTCTGGCGGAAAGGAAAAAGACCTTGATCAAATCGAAAAAACTGAAGACATATTGTCACGGGAAGACGAAGAACTAATTTCTGCTCTAACGGCAAAAGCAAACGCCATTAAGATTCTACTGTCTCGAATCAATCTACTTTCAATTTATTTGGCCAAATTACCAACCAACAACACTTCCAAAACTTCACTTGAAAGTTCTGATTCAATGGGAAATAAAAACACGGTGGTCAATCATATCGTTCTTCGATCTATTCAGGCACTTCTTAGTCGCTTAGCATTGTTAGTTCCGGCAGACGGTACAAGCTTTCAGCAGGAAATGATATCAGAGCAAAATGATGTAAGCCTCGTATCACTTCTAAACACAATCACCGAAAGTATCAAGGGAGTAAAAGAGGCTGGGATGAAATACAGTATCATTCAATCAAAGAGTCCGAATAAAAACAAACCTAATTGGGGTGGTTCTTCTAAGCCTGGGGCTTTAGGAGCGGGGGATCTATTTTAATGAAGCCCTAAAAGGCTGTAAGGCGTCTATAACGTGTGTAATCATAATAAAACTAATAATCTATGGATTACAAGCACCATAAATTAAAAGGTGAATTTGATCGGGGGATAAAACTATAACAAAATTGAAATGCCCGAATTCTCAATTACTTAACTCAGCTATCAAAATGTTCAAAAAGCCAATATATGCTGACCATTTTATTACCGTCTACTATAAAGCTATTTTTAGTTATCGCCACATTATGCAATACTTACCATTATTCTTGTGATTGCTGAACTATTTCTGAATTAATTCATTTCCATAGTACTGTCAGACAGTATTCTTAACTTCAAATTTTATCCAAAATTTCGCATAGAGTAGATGATATATGTAGTTGCTTTTTAAAAAAAATATAACTGTGTAATCAGTTACGGAGTTATGATTTATGATCAGTGTCTTGCAAATATATTGTATGAATCTTTTGAATTTAGAGACATTCATCCTCTGGATTTCAATTGCAAAAACTGTTATGGGGCTTGATTTACTTCGCAGAATAGTTTATTCTTCACGAATTCCCAAAGAAAAGTTACAAACCTTTTAATTTTTCAATCATGTCCTCGTCATCTATGGACACTAGCTCCGCGAGAAATGTGGTTGTATGTATGTATTCTAGGTGTATCAGGCTTGTGCCCTAAACCCACGAGGCGTGGTACGGGAGAAATGTGTTTGTGTTTTGCTAGATTCTAGCCAGCGATTCCCGTCTGAAGTGGGATGTATGTCCAATCAATCAAGACCTTAGCTAGCAAAGAGGAAATTAAGTCATAATCTACAGTTTTCGGGTCTTAGTTTATGAGTGACGGCTATCCTCACAAGGTTAGAAAACTTGGGGGAGTACAGGCATCTGGGACGTAGAATTACAGGGAGAAGTATACTCATGTGAACAATATAAACCGCATATTCGTGAGGGTTCCGACCGTGAAATTTATTTTACCACCTAGACCGAGATTTCGGCTAATTAGCCAGGAGGGCTTCTATTGTCGATGAGTCAACAGCACTCACCAGCGCCCTAGACGGTATCAAAGTAGTTGGGCTAAGCTACTGTGCAGCAATCGCGCTCTGTCAAGAATTTCCCATATTTTAACACGACCTTCGGGAAGGAGTTGGAAGGAGATTAAAAAGGTAGAGTGTGAATTCTCCAAGGTACACACGAGTCTGCAGCGCCCAGCTGGTCGGCCTCTTTGTACGCTTCAGAAGGATCAGTATGTCTTCGGATTTAGCCCTATTGTCGGTATTAGAAGAGCCACGCACCCAGTGGTTATGTGATTTTTCCCGTCTGTCATACAACCACAAACAGCTATCGTGTTTTGTGTTTGTGTGTTTATTATACTACTTGAGTCATAAACTATCTAGCACATTGGGCTCCTCTCTGACCTAGGCCACACCTTGTACAGTGCTTCTTGTCTCTCATGCTCCTTGAGAGATCATTGATACATTGCCCGTCATGAATAATCATTCAGCTCAATGTTTACCTGTGAAATTCGGCCACCTTTTGCACGGAACCTTCTATCCAAAAAAAAAAAAATGGTAGCAATGGAAACTGCGTGTGCGGGCAATAGTCTCAAAAAACCTGCAGCCCCAGCCAGGCGAGGCCTCGACATTGTGATGGCTCAATGGCCGAATACAATATGAATTAAAAAAAAAGAGGCCTCGACACCGGGACCACATGAAGTGCGCATCTTCATCTATATCTTCAATCTTGTGACAGTCGAGGCAGACTTGATCCAATCCACCATCTCCGCATCGGGTGCTGGATAGAATCTTGAAACTCATCGGATGGCTTCTCCTCCATGATCAATGACTGGTGACGAGTAGTGCTCCGACCCTACCGTCTAACCTGATCGTGAATCGCTTCATGATTATGGTAAGAGGGGAATGTGTTGAGATATGAAGACGATACAGACCGCTAGGGCGACTGGAAATCCTCGTCGAAGTGAGGACTTTGTTACTCAATCTAGTCTCTGCAGACTCTACGATGAGAGCTGGAGGTTCGTAGGGGATACTAATGGCAGGTGTTGAGAATAGTCCCCCTGCCGCCCAGGTCCTGAACAGGCACCCCTAGAAAGTTTTCGGTCTACATCCTTCACAAAATCGCTATTTGAATTTGATTTTAATTAACCCGATCAGGCACCCTATGGGTCCATGCAGGTGGCTATCTTCATTATTTACTAAGGAGGAAACCGATTTGGTAAAAACCCCCTGATCCTGTCTGTTTGCATTACCATCAAGAAGTGCACGCTGTTCAGCCCGTGTGGAGTCCGTCCTATCCCCTTCCAGATCTATTTACTTTATCCGACATTGCTACATCGACTTCCCCTGCAAGTCGAAACTGTATAATCCACCCTTTGTTTAGTATCCACTGTGTAATTCTAGCCATATCTTCTGGGCTGTTCATCTTTGCTTCAAATGAACTGTCTTTAGCTTGTCGGAGAAAGTCGCCTCTTACATTTGCCCACTGCGCACACGCCGATACCACGCGTTTGACGTTTTATTACGGATATCCAAATTGACAGCTTGGCTTTTCTACTCAGGATACCTTCCTTCTGTACAGGTAAGAATTGAGTCCGATATGCTCGCTTCTTAGCTGAATGGCGACACTTCTTTGAACCCCGGTTAGGTTATTGTGAATTTTTAAGGGTGCACCTTTGAAATTCATTTTAGTGTGGCTTGTTTGTTCATCAGTAAATATATTTGCTGCTTTCCGATGTTCTGGCCCGGCTGATGCTGGTCGGCCAGGGCGCTATTTCCTGTTCTGACTTGTCCATGAATTCTTCCACTCCTGAAAGGCCACTATCTTGCCAGCTTCTTTCTGCTTTATCTTGTCCACTTCCCTTCCGCAAGTTCTTATCCATTCGGCGATATCTTTACTCCTATTGAAGGCATGCGGGGTTTCTTTCCCGTTTGCGGGCAGCTTTATCCTCTAACACGTTGATCGTTTTGTCTGTTGAACTTGGAATTTATTTGATATTCCGGCATGCTGGTCTCTCCTTTGTTTCAGGTGAATTTCTAAAGGTAGGATGGCCGATTCGTGCACTAGCGCTCTGCTGGTAGTAGAACTGTAGGCACCTGCAACAAGCTTTAAGCATTTTCTTTGAATTCTTCTGAGGAGTTTCACTATCCTTTCAGATTTATTTTCTATTGGCCTTGCCTCGGCCCATATCTAGCTATATAACAGCTTGGACTTCATGAATGAAGCTCCACAAGTTGATTGTACCAGTTTATTAACAAAATCACCACTGATAGTTAGGTTAAGGGTAGAATTTGACTTATTGCCAAGCATCTGTACTACGTAAGTGAGGATTAAGCTTTAACCAAGACTTACAGGGTGCATAAAAAAACAAAATAACTAAGCTAGAGTCGGGACTTCCGCCTAATGGCCGCTGGATATCCCTCATTGCAGCCATTCCAGTAATTTAATGTTACATGGGTCGTAAATCGGGCCTTTGTGCCTGAGTCCACAAATGCGCAAAAAAACCCCTATTTATTTGACGTTTACCGACCTTTTCTACGAGTGATAATCCCAGAATGCGCAATGTTTTGATCTTCGCTGGCAGCTCATGTCCTGCTTTGGCAGATCATATCTGTGCAAGGCTCGCCATGAGTCCTGCGAGCGTTGAGCTCTCACAATTTGCAAATGTACAAGCTTTCTACCGCATAGATAAGCCTGTTACTGATCTTTAATATAGGGTGAGACCAGCGTAAAGATCTTGACTAGTATTCGTGACAAAGATGTCTACGTTGTTCAGTCAGGTAGCAGCAAAATAAACGATAGCATCATGGAGCTTTTAATAATGATATCTGCCTGCAAAGGAGGTTCTGCAAATAAAATCACAGGTTTGTCAAACCGATACTTCAATGAATCTCAAGCTAACACGCCTAGCCGTGCTTCCCTACTTTCCATACAGCAGGCAATCCAAAAAAAAATCTGGTCGAGGAGCAATAACTGCCAGAATGCTAGCAAATCTACTTGATATCGCCGGTGTTAAGCATATAATCACAATCGATCTACACGCATCGCAGATGCAAGGCTTCTTTAGGTGTCCGGTCGATAATCTACACGCTGAGCCCCTCATATCCCGATGGATAAGACACAACGTCGAAAACTGGAACGAGGCCATTTGCGTGTCAAAGAACGCTGGAGGTACGAAAAGAGTCACATCCCTGGCGGATGCTCTAAAGCTCAATTTTGGAATGGTCACCACAGACAAGAAAAGAGGCATGGCTAGCGCTACATCAAATGCGGAGCGGGCACTAAAAAGTCTACACGTTATTAAACCCAGTGCCGAGTCCTCGATGAGCAAGAATAATTTTAACGACGCAAATGCCGGAATGAAGACATTAAAATTGGTTACAGAACAAGTACACTCTGTGCCCCAGAACACACAAAATATGAATGTTGTAGCACCTTCGGATCCATCTTCTCAAACACGGGGAACCCACAACGGTTTTGATCAGGTTGCATACAATAATCTTTCGTGTCAAGGAGAAAATATTCATGTAGACATTACGCAGTCCACACAAGTTCCTACTAGCCCCTTCCCAAGGGTCACAGACCCTCATGAAACATCCAGATGTGCAATGGCCCGCACAATTAGTACTCCTGATAATTCAAGTAATAATGATGAAGATGGAGAATTTATTGACGAAAGGGCCCGAGACATAATTCAAGGACGCCTTGTACACGGCCATATAGTCCCCGACGACTATCCATCGCCCATTTTATCATCAATGTCCAGCTCGACTGTTTACCAACAGCGTGATGAAGAGCCTATTGAGCTCCCTCATAACAGCTCTATTTTCCCACAGCATGAACAAAAGGTTCACAATGCAGACATCGGTGGAGAGACCTCTGACGAAGAAGAGGCAGGTTTGAGAAACCCCCAATTCGAGCATATGATCACACTTGTAGGTGACGTTCGCAATCGCACTGTGTTTATTATAGATGATATGATAGATAAAGCTGGAAGCTGGATTGCTGCTGCTGAATGTGTCGTCAAACGAGGAGGCGCTAAGAAAGTATACTGCATGGCTACACACGGTCTTTTTGGCGGTGACTCTTTGGAGGAACTACAAGAATGTGACTGTATAGACTCAATAGTGGTCACAAATTCTTTCCCTATCCCTACGGAGAAAATTCGCATGGCAAGCAAACTTGTTGTTCTTGATCTATCAAGTCTTCTTTCTGAGGCGATAAGACGAAACCACCATGGGGAGTCTATCTCAGTACTATTTACTCACTCATTTGATTAGGAGATTCAGCTCTCTTTTCATACTGAAAAGCGTGATGTCTATAATCTATGAGCTTATAAGAATGGTGGAAGATCTTCAAACTTCACTATCTCTTATGATTACTTTTACTCTTTAATAGAGGCTTCTAGGCTTTAATTTGCGCTATGAATCCAGCGATGTGGACTGTAGAGTCTTCCGGGGCTCTTTTATCATGAAAGATGCCCTGAACGGAGCGTTGGTAGATTAAATTATGTTCTTCGGAATCATCGGGATTAGAAGGCACCTTATTCTGGCATTAAGCCGCAGCCTTTCATTAGGATGGTGGATAAGGGGCAAGAGAACTTCCTGAACAATTAATAATTTTAAAACTAGGTTGCAAGAATCGATGAACTAGATTGACAAGTTTCATGGTTTTTGTCAATCCTTTCGAGTATCAATCACCGTGTATTTTATCACATCCATCTAACTTTAGCCACCAAGGCAGGAACAATTTTCCTCTCTAAAAGTCTCGCTGCAACTTCGAGAGATAAGTACGATCTTTCCGGAAACATCTAGTACACGTTTATTTCCAATTAACTTGATAAATCCGACGTATCCTGGCCATTCATTCCTCAAGCTACCAGGACTCCGCCGGATTTCTTGTTAGCTCAAAGGGCCGGCCAAAACACCGACGTCTTATACCTCAAGAATTGATAATCGGAGAGTATAATTTATGATCTTGATTTGTTTCATTTAGCCCGTTCATGTACTCCATGGGCCCATGCAGGTATATCTAGCTATCATATTTACACAGGAGGAAATCAAATTCGGTAAAAACCCCCTACAACTGTCTATCTCGTGTCTATGTGTTTCCAGAGGTTTCCTACAGGAAGTGCGTTTACACTGTACATCCAGTGTCAATACCGTCCTATCCTCTTTCCGATCGCTCAATCCTTTCGCTGACTGTTGTACCAACTTCTTCTGCGAGCCGGAACTGTTCGAGCCAGCCTTTTGTAAGTATCCACTCTGTAATTCTCTTCATGTCTTCCGGGCTGTTCATCATAGCTTCGAAAGACCTATCTTTTGCCCGTTGCAGCACCTCTCCTCTTCCCTTAGCCCACTGAGGACAAGCCATGACCATATTTTTCACGTTTTGTGACGGATATCCACACTGGCACTTTGGATTTGCCACTCCAGGGTCCTTTCTTCTATAAAGATAAGGGTTGAGGCCGATATTCTCACTTCTCATCTGTATTGCAATACTACTTTAGGCCCTGCTCAGGTTTCGGTGGGTGTTAGAGGGTGTGTTTCTGTAGGTGATTCTTTTTCTGACTGTTATCTTGTCGGTGCTTATTCTTGCTGCTTTCCAATGTTCTGGGTCTGCTGACGACTGATGAGAAGATAGTCGTTCTGTCTCAAAATTATTCCATGCAGTTTCCCAGTCCTAGAATGTTACTATCTTACCCGCTTCTTTATGTCTACGCCTCACTTTTCGTTCCTGCAGATTTTAATCCACTCGCTAGTTTCTCGGCTTCGATTTTTTGCGTGGCTATTTTCGCTCAGGCTATAAGTCTGCGATATTTTACAACATGCGGATAGAATCGTCTGCTTGATAGGTTGTCTTTCCGAAAGTCCGATATGTCGAACTCTCATTTGTTTGAGGTAGATGTCAAGTGGAAGGATTGAGCATTCGTGGTCTAAAGCTCTACTGCTGGTGGAATTATATGCCCCTGTGACTAGCTTCAAGCATTTTTTTGGATACTTCGCAATGGTTTAACTATCCTTTTTGGTATTCTACCTGTTGGCCCAGCTGCAGCCCAAATTGAACACCCGTAAGTCAGGGCTGGTCTCACAATCGCGCTGTACAAAAGCTTTGATTTCTTGAATGTTGCAACCCAAGTTGATTGCGTCAATCTACTTATTGACTGTACTTGGGTATGTGACTTTTGTACAATATACTTTATGTGGGAGCCCCATTGGAGCTTAGGGTCGAAGAATATACCAAGGACTCGAAGGGAAGACTAAGGAGACGTCAGATGTCCTCGTATGCTGACAGTCGCTTCAAGGTTGTGTCGCAGGAGGGCAAGACTGAACACCTGTACGCAGTGTCCTCTACGAACCTGGGAGTGAAATATTCTCCCAGAGCCAAGTTCAGTCAAATTTCGCAATATCAAAGAAGTTGGCCCACGAGGCAAAAATTCAAATTACTCCACCATGTCAATCTTTCTCTCCCAAAGAGTCCGATTCTCATCTAAACTTCATCAAGTCTACAAGTACGACCTAGTACATCCTCGTTTCAATGACCACACCTCTCTTCGACTTTCTCTGGCCTCAGTTGACCACCAGATACACGCCCACGCCGATATTTACACCCGATGGAGGAAGCAAAGCGTGGAGAACAAATCTGAGAGGTAGCTCTTTGGGATGGACGTGAGAGAGATCAGGACAAGTTTACAAGATGATGCAAAGGAAGGATACAAACTCGACGGGCGTGAAATTTCGAATTTTTGCAAGAGTTTTACGAATTGAGCTTTGTGCGCGCCAAGACTTCGCTTGCGAGAGTGCAGCTGACAATATAAAAACAAGCCAACGATGGAAGGTGTTGTGATCCGCCTCCTGGCGGTGTTCTCTGGAATAGTTTGAGTAGCCTGGGCACCTACTCCACTTGGGAAGGAGACATTTCAGATTACATTTCGCGCGGAGAAAAGTTGATGGATGACGGAGGTATGTCTGGATAACTCAGGGTTTTTGAGACGTTCCCCTGGGTGGGTATTCACGGATGAGGGTTGACTTGGGGTGAAGAAAAAGCCGCCATAACTTCGCAGTGGTACTTGCAAATGAAATCCGAGGCATGAGTGCTCTTCTTTTACGTCGAATCATTTGTTTTGTTCATTTCTTTGACATATTGTCATAGCTCGATAGCTGCATACGCAATTAAAATCTGATGCAAAAAAAAAAAGGTTGTGTCGCTTCCTTGCACGTGTGAAGTGCAAAAGCTGGTACTTTTCTGGCGCAAACTTCACGCCGTTCTTTTCTGCCCATGCCTCGTATATCACGTGCTGTTGCTTTAATTTTTTGCAATTTTCTTCGGTTGTACCTAACCATGTTAGCGGGTTATTATCGTCAACAAATCTAACTGCCGAGGTACAAGAGGTTTGGAGTATAGGCAAGAGCGTGCTGACGAAGAAGAGGAAAAAAATCGGTGAGAGCGATGAGCCTAGTGGTATTCTTGTGCTGATGGGGATCTGATCTCCTCTGTATGTACCGAGGACAACCGGGGTGGTTCTCTCTTCTAGGAATGATTTACAAATCTACTGATCCACCCTGGAATACCTTTCACTCTTAGATTGTGGATTAGCGGTTCGTGGGAGACATTGTCAAAGGCTCCTGATATATCAAGGCTGAGAAGGGAAGCGACCTGATTTTAGTCTCTTCCCCAAATAGTGTGTATCTGCTCCGTGATAAGCTCGACTGCTTTATAATCTTATACATCGCTATATCGCTATGTGGAGACGCCGAGGGCAAATAGACGAATCCATAACTATCACACCTGGCCATCAACATAGTTGATACAGGAGAAGAGCAGAGATTGAATACATGTCAGTCGTATCCTCCACAAACCTGGGGTAAGATGCTCTCCCAGAGCTAAGTTGTGTCAAATTCCGCCAAACCATAAAATTTGGGCCACGAGGCAATAGTTCACGATTCTCCACCAAATAAATATTTCATTCCTGTAAGCAGACGAAAGTTTACTATGCTGGGGTACAGTTCATAGGCAAGATGCAGATCAACAACAGGGATATGGAACTTACAAATTGCGCACATGAGGGCATTGAAGAAGAAACTAGGATAGCCTCATGCACTTGTTAGAAGTGACAAGGGATCACAGAGAGGGGTATTAAAATCAGACTCTCGTAGTGGTATAGAAGAATGAAGGAGTGAGTTCATTTGATGATTAATTGCCTTCTCGATCTGGCTCAGTTACATACGATCTCGTGACTTTTGCATAATTTTGCTGTGAATTCTTACAATTCTCTGATATATTATTTCCGATCGAAGCATCATCTAATCTACACGTGTGATCTAGTTCATCCTATTTTCTGTGACCACACCTCCCGTCAAGTTAGTCTCGGTCTCAGATCGTCTCTAAATAAACGTCCATGCTGATATTTATAACCGCCGGAAGAAACAAATTATGGTGCATAAATGTGGGAGGCAAACATTAGGGATGAGCGTGGAGATATTAAGACAAATAGACAAGATAACGCTAGAACTGGAAGCAATCTTGGTAGGCATTAAATTTCAATGTTGGAAATGAGTTTAACAAACTGACCAATGTGCACTTTATAGACTCGTTGAAACGAAAAATTAAGAATTAAAACACCGATATAGTTGAACGATGTGCCAGGCGAATTCTGGATTGTTTGATAGTACATCCTTCTCGAAACAGGAGATCGCTGAGTCAAATCTAGCAAAATTAAATGACATTTCTCGCAATGATTGCGAGTTCAAAAGTCTAAATGTTTTGAACTTCCATTCGGTGGGTACTTGTTACGGTTTGACCGTTGTTTGAGCTTAGGTGGATACCTAAGCCTGATACTAAGAATTCTTACTATGAGGCTGTATGAGGGGGAGATGAAGCTGAACGAAACGGGACTACTATTCAGGAGGCCGAAGCGTTATTACAACTTAGTGATACCTGGAAATACGTGGCCGGGTAAGAAGTATTGTGCCTAAGGACAAGTCACTAGTCTGTAGATTCACGAGGAGGATTAACTCCTATAAATACCTGTTAGTAGTAGCTTGAGTTAGCTTTTCTCCTCATATAGTTTATTAAATCGATTTATTCATCACCAACTCGGTTTCCGTCACAGTACTCACGTAGGAGTGTTGACTTTTTGTGTAAACAAACGTACCTTGGTATGGTTTTTGCAACTGAAATCCAGAATATGAGTGTCCCTACGTCAAAAGAATCATTCTACAAGTTTGTAAGACAATAATCATTCTTTGTAACTTTATAGCGGCAAACATATTGAATTGATTCAAAAAAACGATTTATACTTTACATATTCCCATCGTTAACTTTTGATGTGGCAAGCCCTCACCTGTTCTGCATTAAATTATTTCCTAGTAAGTATGTGTCTCGGAAGGCGAAGACTAAACACCCACACGTGGTGTTCTTTACGAGTCTGAGAGTGAAATATTTTCCCAGAGCCAAGTTTAGTCAGATTTCGCAATACCAAAGAAGGTGGCCCACGATGCAATGATTCAAAACACTCTTCCATACCAATTTTTCACTCCCAACGAGATGGGCAATTACCGAAGTCACATCAAGTCTGCAAGTACGAACTATTACATTCTCATTCCAATGGCCACACCTCTTATCGACTTTCTCTGGCCTCAGCTGGTCGCCAAATACACGCCCACGCCGATATTTACAATCGACGGAGGAAACATAGCAAAGCGGAAAAATCTGGGAGACTGTTCTTTGGGATGAGCGTAAGAGAAATCAGAACAAATTTGCAGGATGGCACAGAGAATGGAGATAGCCTCGGTGAGCGTGAAATCTTGAGTTTTGGCAAGAGTTTTACGAATTGAGCTCTGTGTTCGTCAATACTTCGCTTGCGAGAGTGCGGGTGACACTTTAAACACGGCCATGGTTGGATGAATGAATGAAAGTTTATTCGTGACAGGCACAAGCCCTGCACTCATAGAGCATGACACGGAGAAGACTAACTTTTCTGACGACTATACACGACGAGAACTCAGTTTGACGTTTGGACTACTCATGCAGTTGGTGCATTCGCTGATGCCACTCGAGACTTTAGTGCTAGGGACTTTCACCCTTCCCTCAACCGTTAATATCCACCAAAGGGAAAACAGGGAAAACCTTTGGCTACCCTAATATGCCTATCATCTTGTATATATAATTCATTATCCTGATTTGGCGCCTTGAAGGCCATGCAGGTTTTTATCGGAAGATATTTTAAGTAGGATGACTCAATTTGACGTTTTAGAACACTCACGCTCAGATTTCATTTGCAGATACCACTCGAGGTTAACCCTTGCGGCGAACAACCTCTTCTTTGCGTACCCACCACAGGGAAAAGCGTGAAAAGCCTGTGGCTATCCGAGTGTGCTTTCATCATCCAACAAGTATAATTTCACCGCGAGAGAGAGTGGTGTGTGGGTCATACGGGAATCGAACCAGCTTTCTCCTGTCTCGAATGGGGTTGGTGTTCAAGCTGCACAGTATGTACTTGGAAGAACGGCTCGGACGGTGTTCCACTGCACCATCTCATCTTGTAAATAGCCGCCGCACGAGATTTGGCCTCACAGTCCTCCATTTCTCGAGTGAGGTAGGTGTACAGGCTACCCAGACTTTAGTTCGGGTAGACGACGACGACGACGACGACCAGAAGGCAGATCAAAACACCTTCCATCGTTGCCAGTTTTTAGAGTGTCGGTTGCACTATTCAAAATTGCTGCCTCTGCGCCCACAGACACTCGCAAGTCGAAGACAATCGAAAAATGTGCGTCCCAGCTTACCCATTTGTGACCTCCTCCCTCGTTCGTTCCATGTCCCAACTGCCTGTCCTCCCTCAAGATGTGAAGCCCCATTAGAGCAACGGTCCTCCATAGACCAAGACCCGAGCTTTGTAGATTACGACTTGATTTCCTCCTTGCGGGCATACATAGCATCGTAGATGTGTAGTGGGAGATGGCCGATTTTTTGATGAGGCAAATACCCGATTGCAATCGGAGTAACGCCATTATCGGTATTTGAGGCGAGGTGATGTAGTAATATTGAGGTGGAGGACTCGCGTGAGAATGTTAGGTCCGACACTGACGAGAAGTCGACGACTTTAGATATGTTTGAGGTTGTTTTACACTTCGATTCGGATGCGATTCTTCCGGGCAACCCAGATATTCAAAGCATACTGAGCGATGACACCGGCACTACTGGAAGGTGAAGAATTAGTCTTTGCCGGCGCCATGGTTGGATGGTGCAGTGGTACATCGTCTTTGCCGGTCTGCTAATTATAGTCAGGATAGCTTGGACATATATCTCACTCGAGACAGTAGATTGCTGGTTCAAATCTGGCAAAACACAACTATATTTCTCGCGGCGCCTGTATACATGGATGACGAAGGCATGCTTGGATAACCAAAGGTCGCGAAATTCTCTTTGGTGGGTACCTACGGAGGGAGGTCGACTGTTGGTGTAAACAAGCATACCTCCTAGTGGTATTTGCGGATGAAATCCAGAGTATGGGTGTCTGTAACGTCAAAAGAGTCATTCGTCATGTAAACATAGCACCGGTCATGTGTCATAGCTAGATATCTGAATACACATTTAATGATTTTTTTCTTTTACAAAAAGTCCTTTTGGGTCTCTAAGGAATTTCGATTTTTACCTTCCAGCCTCCTTCTCACTCTTCATCGAAGGTCGTGCGGGAATAATAGACAAGACTCGACCGAAAACGTGATTGCTGTACAGGGCGCTGGCAAATGCCGTTGGCCGATCGACAATAGAAGTCCAGCGTGTGACTAAATCCGACCCCTGTCAGCGGTGTCCCCTACGAACCTCCAGCTCTCACCGTAGAGTCTGCAGAATCGAGATTGAGTAACACCGTCCTCACTTCGATGAGGATCCCCAGTCGTTTCTGCGATCAGTATCGTCTTATCTCTCAACACTGCCCCCTATCATTACTTTCATGAAGCTAACCACCATCAGATCAGACGGTAGGCTCGGAGCCCTACTCATCATCAACCCTTGATCATGGAGGAAAAGCCATCCAATGAGTTTCCGGAACGTAACTAGCACCGGATACGGAGACGGAGACGGTGGATTGGATCAAGTCGGCCTCGACTGCTACAAGATAGAAGATATAGATGAATATGTGCGCCTCATGTGGTTCCCACGTCTAGGCCTCGCCTGGCTGGGCCTGCAGGTTTTTTGAGACTTTTCCCCGCGCACGCAGCTTCCATTGCTACCATTTTATTTTTTTGGGTAGAAGGTTCCGTGGAAACGCGGCCGAATCTCCTGGGTAAATACTGAGCTGAATGGTAATCATCACGGGCAATCTATCAACGGTTTTCAAGTAACAAAAGAGAATAGAAGCACTGCACATGGTGTGGCCTGGGTCAGAGAGGAGCCCAATGTGCTAGATAGTCACAGACTCAAGCAGTACAAGAACAAATCTTTCTCTCAGTTACCCCTCCCATTTCCTCTCTATCACTAGAGCCTAGGTTTACAACTGTGACAAACCAGTAAGTATATATGATGCTTCTTGGCAGCAACTTCCTGATCTGGCTGATTCACCCAAGCATAGATTACGCTAGATCAAACTATTCATGCGTGATGATTTGTCGCCCTTGTAAATATATCTGTTATAGAACTTTCATCTATCGTAAATAGACATCTCCAAGTCATGCGCACTATATTCACAACAATCAAAGTTTCGTTAAACAAACCAGCTAAAGAAGGAACTGGGTCGTTTTCATTGGTACAAAGTAGCTGTAATTGCATGACATAAAACTGAGCAAACGCCATCACTAGGTTACACCTCTTTTTGCGAATACAGAGGTATTAAGTAGCTTCTGGAGGCATTTGAGGTGTCAGTGGCAATGTGTTGGTGAATACACTTTAGTTATGAGAATAGCTTAGTATTGCAAGGAATACTGACTTTTTTTTTGAGTCGATAGATCTACTAAGTGAAGCTGTGGGATGAGCTGCAATAGGTTTAGATTGAGTAATATTCATATCTGTTAGGATTTAGAATAATTGGGGCTATCAAGTAAGCCACGTTGTTCGTACACGCCTGACTACAAATTCTGTACTTAGTTTCACTTCGATAGTTACTTGAATCGAATTGAATTGAATAATTTAACGTATCAGGCTAAAGCCCTACACCCAGGAGGCTTGACACGGGTGCGTGTTCTCGGGGTGACCCACAAACACCACTGATGCTGGCTTTATGTGGCCAGAAATTTACATGATCTAATAAAGACAAAAATTTCACCAAAAACTTTTGCTGCCCTGACTTAACGCCCTGCGCCTAGCCAGCTATCTCATAGGAGGGCAAGACTGAACACCTGTACGCGGTGTCCTCTACGAACCTGGGAGTGAAATATTCTCCCAGAGCCAAGTTCAGTCGAATTTCGCAATACCGAACAAGTTGGCCCACGAGGCAATAATTCAAACTACTCCACCACGTCAAATTTTCAATCCCAACGAGTCCGAATCCTATCCAAGCCTCATCAAGTCTACAAGTACGACCTAGTACATCCTCGTTTCAATGATCACACCTCTCGTCGACTTTCTCTGGCCTCAGCTGGTCGCCAGATACACGCCCACGCCGATATTTACACCTGACGGAGGAAGCAAAGCGTGGCGCACAAATCTGGGAGACAGCTCTTTGGGATGGACGTGAGAGAGATCAGGACAAGTTTACAAGATGATGCAGAAGAGGGATACAGTCTCGACGGGCGTGAAATTTCGAAGTTTGGCAAGAGTTTTACGAATTGAGCTTTGTGCGCGCCAAGACTTCGCTTGCGAGAGTTCAGGCGACACTACAAACATCGCTATAGTTGGATGGTGCGGTGGTACATCGTCTTGGTTGGTCTGCCAAGTAGAGTCTGGATAGCTTGGACACATATCCCACTTGAGACAGTAGATCGCTGGTTCAAATCCAGCAAAACACAACCACTTTTCTCGCGGCGCTGGTATGCATGGATGACGAAGGCATGCTTGGATAACCAAAGGTTTTGAAATTCCCTTTGGTGGGTACTAACGGAGGAGGGTCGACTGTTTGTGTAAGCAAGCATACCTCATAGTGGTATTTGCGAATGAAATCCAGAGTGTGAGTGTCTCTAACATCAAAAGAGTCATCCTACATGTATACATAGCACCGATCATGTATCATAGCTCCATAGCTGAATACACTTAAATGATTTAAAAAAAAAAAAAAAAACAGCTATCTCATAGCAGTTTCCTGTACTATATGTATCCCAGAAAACCTCTGTCATCCAAGTCCTACTTTGCACCCCGTAGCATCCTGTTACGGTAAGGAATCAATAAAAAGCTATCCATCCCTTTTCTCCCAACATTGTCCATATACTTGGTGCTGTTTCCTTTGTTGTTTCCCGCCATTCATTTAGCGCTGTCCGGCATTGAGAGAAATGCCACGGGCGTCTTTCTCGGCCACACTTGCACATAAGGTCTATTCCTTCGTGATGAAACCTCTTGTGATACTTGGCAAAATTGCCATGACCAGTCCTAGCCGCTATCAGACGATGATACGCTCATCTTGGAAGAGCGAGCTCTGGTGGTCGTTTTCTCTTCATCAACAAATCCAGGTCTTTGTATTGACTGGGTCTGTTCTCTCTCCACCAAGAATCGACAGTCTCCTCAGCACGGTCTCTAAGATATCGATTTAGAGCTGCGAAAGTGTATACTTGTCCTTAATTTGTTCTTGAAGTGAAGTTGCATTTGAGACCATTGGAAAATCTTTCAAAGCTGATTTAGCCATTTTATCCGCATGGATGTTCCCGATAATGCTAGGTTGGCTTGGGATCCATCGGATCTCTACTAACTCGTTTGATTGTAGGAGAGTTGTAACTTTGTCGACTGTAGCTTGGGACGACTTACTTAGTCCTGTTTTGAGGGAGCGGACAGCTTCAGAGTTATCGAGGAGCATCTTAATAGGGCAACCTCCTGCTAGAGCCACAGCTGATTCAAGGGCTTTTTGAGCGCCCACGAGTTCTGCGTCGTACACTTCTGCTCCTAGAACTATTCCAACACCGCTACCAACCAGTCTGCTTCCTTTATATAGGGCGTATCCCCGTGCAGATATCGCTGGGTTGATTGAAGAGCCATCTGAATAGGCACATACAGTCTCTGTCGGGAGATTTTCTATCCATATCTTCGCGTACTCCGACTCATTCTCTCTACCGAGACCCGATGAGAACTTGGCAAGGTAGGTTGACAGGTACGGAAATTTTCCAGGACCTTCGGTGATTGATACATTTAGCGCACTGTTCTAGAGCCGTGTCATATAGCGCTCTGGAACAGTGATAGGTCGGGCTTTCTGGCCCGTTCGGAGCTCGAGACGCTTTATAACATCGATTGGTAGCTCCCTAGCCCTCAGTGATAGAGGGTGCCATACGTCCAGTCGTTGGATACGCGCTGTTGACCGAAGTTACCTCTGATCCAAAATGATTGCTGCCAGTGGAATACCTGATTCTCTTCGGAGAGTCGAGTTTGGGGTAGTGCGCCAAGCAGGTAGTGCCGCTCTGACTGCCTTTAAAATTTTTCTGTCCAACAGATCTGTATGCCAGCCAACTCCGGTGCCAATTTTCTTGTCTCACCGCGTGGTAATTCGGGCTAGGCCAGGCCACCATGCCTCCGTTCCATACAGTGCCGTACTTAGGACACAGGCGTGAACAGCTTTAACCATTGGTCCTGGTGCTATGACCCGCTGAACCATATTAATACGCCGTATGAGCTGTGTTGCACGCTGTGCTTTCCCGCACCATTCTTGCACGTGCTGCTTAAATTTAAGCTGGGAGTCAAGCCATACTCCAAGCCATCTCTGTTAAGGTTATGAGTCATATGGGAACATAGTTACTTGTCACTTGTTAAATCTAATTGGAGTATGTAGAGGATGTGTTCGACAGATTTCGATCCTGTCTCAAGTATGAATATATGCTATCTTATATATATCTGTATGACCCATGTCATAGTCTTAGTTCCATCTCGTGATTGACTATCTATAGTAATCACATTACAAATCCAACGCTCATGAACAGTCGCATCACTGCTCCTATAATCGCAGCTCAGTACCTTAGTTGAGCTCCCCTGAATAGCTGATCCAGGGGCGACCGTACTGGTTTCCTTTAGGGACACTCGATGCTGTTGCATATACGCTGAGTGGTACCCGACCCCTTGCGGCTAGCACTTATATTCCAGGGGCTTATGGTGTCACCACCCCAGTTGCTTCCATGTATAGTTTTTACCTGGGCGCTCCCGCGCCCGAAGCTTGGTGGCGAGCAGTAGATGTGCATTTGATTTGATTTGATTAAATTTAACGTCGTGCCTGTGTGTAGATGTGCATGTTGCAATGCTAGGCGTGGGTTTGCACCTTCGGTACCGTGACCGTTATTTGTCGGTACTATCTCAACAATCTCACGTGTGAGGATGGGGAGATATTGAGACCTTTCACCTGGATTGCAAGACCTGACGTGTCCAACTTTTTTCTTGGTCCGCCACCTATTATTAAAAGCTCAGACTTGACCAAATCAAAATTGATCTTGTGCTCATCTGCCAGCTGAACGAGTTTATCTACTTCTATCTGAGCCGATGAGACAGCTTCAGCGGCAGTGCGTCCTATTCCGTGGGATGCAATATCGTCGGCATATCCGAATCTTTTTCCTTTCCCATCTTGAACTAAAATGGCAATGTATAGGAGGATAAGAAGTGGCGATAGAGGTGAGCCCTGAGGTACTCCGCACTCCACTACTTTTTCGCATGTTATTCCCTCCCGGTGACGAACGCAAATAATCCGCCGGGTCAAAAATGACTCAACGAATTGGCACAGTCTCCTCAACCACCCCTGGTCACGCATTCTACACAGTAAGCGTTTGTGAAGTACCGCATCAAAAGCTCCTTGCACATCCATCGTTATTGTCAGGCGCAGGTTCACTAGGCACAGGACTCGAGGCGTAGGAGAGGGCGTAGCGTAGGATGTACTGAGGAAGGACGCCTCGTGGTAACGCAGAGGGCTTTCTAGAGAAGTGGTAAAAGGGAAAGCGGGGAGTCGTTCTAGATAGAGGGGCTGGAGGTGACAGTAGGTCACTATGTTTGGCAGAGGACGAGAGTGAGATGTGATTAGAATAATGTAACTATTCCTAAAGACAGAAAACAAAGCGTGAAGATATCAGTCTCGGAAATGGAAACTACATAGGTGCCCTCGCTAAGCAATAAAGACTAGTGGGATTAAATAAGGAACCCATAAATCCTGCCTGAGGCATTTCTCAAGAATCCTTACAGTTATCATAGCTGTAACTTTGTTACTCCTCATTGTCGCCTCAGCGTCAAGAATAACAAAGGAAACAAGATCAACCGCTGAACGTCCTGGCAGGGCCCCAAAGAGTTGTCGAGGGACTACTTCGTACTCGATGGCTGAGCAAGCCATTCTTTTGGCTATAATACGTTCCAATCCTTTACCTAGGCAAAAGAGCAGAGAGATAGGCCGCCATCCATTAGGGGTGGATAGATCTCGTCCAGGCTTTGGAAGCAAGACTACTTCTGCGAATAGAAACGCTGTTGGGAAGTGTTCATGCTCCAGACAGGTTTGGAAAATGTTTCTTATATGCGTCCCAATTACTATCCAGCACGACTTAAGCAACCGCACGGTTAATTTGTCGTTTCCGGGGGCCGTGTTGTTGCCGCTAATGGTGCCTTCTGTAACGTCTGATAATGAAATTTTGTTGTCCCAAGGGATTCGCTCCGGTTGGCCCAGCTCCCATATGGATAGGTCTTCGTCTGCATCAAAACGAGCCATCAAAGTGACCCTCAAGCTCTCTGCTCTCTCGAGTGGGTCTGAAAGCCACTTGTCCTCTGCAACCTTTAGTAGGGGTGGCTCTTGACATGACTTAGGCTTAGCCCATTGCATCAGCTTAAATACTTGGGCGTCTGTAGTCGTATTTTCAAATTTTCTCCTCCAGTGTTCTCTCTTGGCTGCTTTGACAGTAGCTCTGAACCTTTTTCGGGCGTGGACTGCCAGAGCCGGATATGCTCTACAGTGTTTGTACTCGCGCTGCGTAGTCTTGCATTCCTCGTTCCACCAAGGTGCCGCTGTTCCGGTGACTTTTGGTGCTGTACGTCCTACTGCGTTGCGAGCATTATCAAGTGTCTCTAGGAGCGTAGAAATTTGGAGCTCTATATCTCAAACATTTTCCAACGGCCTTAGCTTCATCCAGGCTTTGGCGTACTGGGAGAATTTTCCAAGGCCCTGGTCGCTCACGTACAGTCCCTGCGAAATACTTGAAGGATTCGACATTTTGGTTGTCTGAGTGGATCCTACAATGGTCACTTGATCTGAAGTACAGTTTATCTCCGTTGACACAGACGCTATTGCTGAGATATTGCTCCACACTAGATCTAGTTCGTTTCCGCTCCGATGTATTGGAACCCCGGCTCTGGTTGCTAGATACATGTCGTGAGAATTTGCCCATTCCATTGTCTGGTCACCATTGCCGTACTGACGTAAGGTTTGCGGTTGCCAGTGCATTAATACTGAGTTGAAATCTCCTCCAACCACTGTAGGTCCTGAAGGTTTCCAGAGTAGTAGTGGATCTAGAGTGCCACTCGAGCCAGGCGCGCGGTAAACATTTACGAATGTAACCCCGCAAACCTGTACAAAACAGTAGTCAGCTGTTTGATCTGAGGATGGGGTTATCTGTAGGTTTTGCAGGCCTTTGCGGGTGAAAGTTATTGCCAGAGGCCGAGCTCCTCTCTCGTCGATTGGACTGTGGCTATCGAAGACAGTGTGACTTTTACTGATAAAGCTTCCGTCTTTTCGCATCGTCCATGGCTCTTGTACCATTACAACGTGCGCTCCTGCTTCCCATGCTTGTTGCAAGGTTATGTCCATATTTTCTCCACCCTTTCACACGTTCACTTGGTGAAATAGAAGAGTGCTTTTGATTTCTGTGAGTGTGTTCGAGATTCGGTTCTCTAACATTAATCTTGCATAGATGCTTCTGGGGCAGAGATGACTTCTACAGCCTTTCCCTTCCTCTCAGAATATGCTCGAGCGGCATTAAAGTCACGATTTCCACGTTCGCGGATGATGCGCAACTCTGATGGTGTGCGAGGTACAATAGTTCCTTGTTGGCGCCTGGGCCTAGCCATGCGTTTAGGCTCATAGGAGTCATGAGGACCCACGCAGTTAGAGTATTTAGGAATTTTGACCTGACACTCTGAAGTCTCGTGTACACCCGAACAGCGTCCACAGCATTGACTTTTAGTGCTAATTCGCATGGGGTGGAATCCCCAGCAGCGCTGGCATTGCTCAATGGAGCGCTGTCGCGTGTAAGGCATTGCCGGCCCACTTTCCTCGAACTGTCTAAACTTGAGGTTCGATGGTTTTTGGCGGAAATGTACAAGCCAACTGGTAGAATATTGTCCCAGCCTTGTCGGTGATTGGCGTACTAGAATTGGAACCGTGCCATAGACTGATTGGCACTCACTTATCACCATTTCATTGGTGACTGTTATGCTCCCTTCCAGTGTCCGAATGAAAAGAGGCACGTGTGTTACCAACACTGATATCCATTCTGATGCTGCCTCAATGACAACGTTATCCTGTCGGAAAGATGATCCTGTACCGAAGATAGTTTCCCTAAGTGCATCAGATGCGCACTCAAATGAGATACCCGAACGAGCCAGGTGCATTGTTTTGATAGCTGATGGTGCAACTCCTGCACGCTCAGTGATCATCTTCTTATTGGTGATCGGTGAGAGCTGACGCCATGCATGGTTTCTATCTAACCGTACGAAAAGGCGTTTGTCGACCTTGGGATTCGATTTCGTTGATTTTTTTTTTGTCTGTGAGACAGGTCTTCTTGGTAATTGGATAGCAGGTGGGTCAGGGAGCCTGGCTGCTTTTCGGGCCATTGTAATCCAAGGCGAGGTGTTCTCTGAAGGTCTAACAGGTAGAGCACTACAGTGTTCGACAAGAGCGCTTTTTCCCTTGTGTGTCACTGGTTTTGAAGAAATTAATGGGGGGTTCGGGACCTTACTAGTGGTCTCAGGGGGACTATTCTCAACACCTGTCAGTGGTGTCCCCTACGAACCTCCAGCTCTCACTGTAGAGTCTGCAGAGCCGAGATTGAGTAACAAACTCCTCACTTCGAAGAGGATTCCCAATCGCTTTCGCGGTCTGTATCGTCTTCATCTCTCAACACATTCCCCTATCACCACTATCATGAAGCTAACCACGATCAGATCAGATGGTAGGGTCGGAGCCCTACTCATCACCCACCCTTGATCATGGAGGAAAAGCCATCCGATGAGTTTCCGGAGCGTACCCAGCAACCGACGCGGCGATGGTGGATTGGATCAAGATGGCCTCTAATGTTACAAAGAAGGGAGATATAGATGAATATGCGCACCTCATGTGGTCCCGGTGTCTAGGCCTCGCCTGGCTGGGGCTGCAGGTTTTTTGAGACTTTTTCCCGCGCACGCAGTTTCCATTGCTACCTTTTTTATTTTTTTGGGTAGAAGGTTCCGTGGAAAAGGTGGCTGAATTCCACGGGTAAATACTGAGCTGAATGGCTATTCATCAAGGGGAATATATCAATGATCTTTCAAGTAACAAAAGAGGGTAGGAGCACTGTACAAGGTGTGGCCTGGGTCAGAGAGGAGCCCAATGTGCTAGATAGTCATAGACTCAAGTAGTACAATAAAACACACACACACACTAGTGGTCTCATAGTTTTCCATTGAGCCAGTTGCAAAATGGGTCACGATGGGCGCTATATTTGCAATTAAAGATGCCAAAATTGTTGACGCGTTTGTGTCCGCCTTGGTTTTAGCCCAGGTGTCGATAAGTTCTAAGAGCGATTTGGGCAAGCCCAAGTCACGTCTTTCTTTCGTGTTCTGCCTTCTGCATTGCATTCGCAATGCCTAGCAGGCTTGGATGGAGTTGCCCTCCGGCATTGGAAGGCGTTGATGATGACGATGCAACAGCGGGTGCCATTGCATCGGTTGATGGTGATGATGATGATGATTTTATTTATCGTGCCAGGCTTACACCCTCCATCCAATGGACATGACACGCATAAAGGACATCTAGAATACAAGTTCCTCCATTCTCCAGCAAAGCTCATCTGGTGCCTGACTTTTCCAAATACGTGCCTCACGCTAGTAACATCGGGTCGAATAGGTAGGAACGCATTCACCATGATCCTAAGACCATGTATTGAGGGGCAACCTTCGTGGGAAAACCTCATTAATTCCTCTTGTACTCTCTCACAACGAGCAGCCGTAGTCCCCCCTTAAACAGGCCGTGTAGGAATCCAACCCACCACTTCTAGAAAGCACATCCAGCACCCGACCAACTATGCCAACAGCCTGTTGAAAATCACATATCATTCTTCCCAAATTCTCCCCTGCTTTGCGCTCAACCCCCATTTGAGAGGGCTGAAATTCCGAAATCGAGAGCTCAAAACCGAGGTATCGGTGCCCCAGCTTTTGTCGTACATTGTTCGTTTTCTGAGTGAGGCTTCTTCGTTCGCGCCGTCTTTGGAATGTGTCGAAGAGTTGAGAATGTTGATGTCGCGGTCGAGGTGCTTGTCTAAAATGAGGCCGAGCAATTGCCCAGTCCTACACACTATGTTAATAAGGTTGAAAGCGAAAGGAATTTTACCTTTGATTTTGGAGGGTTGTTAATGAGTCGTAAAGTCCTCCCAGTCAAACTCCATCGGGAAGTTGTTAGAAGACTGAATAGAAGAGACCCAAACTTAAACTTTCAATCTATCGTGCCGGGAACGGAACCTAGCCCAGGTGTCAATCGAAATCGACTGGGCCACGCTCAGCAAGCTGCCGTTGCGAAGGATGCGATTCTTCTTGGCTATCCCAGATATGCAGAGCATACTGAGCGATTACACCGGCACCACTGGAAGGTGAAGCATTCGACTTTGCCGGCTCATCGGATGATGGGTCTTTTAGTGGGTGATTTTAATGCAATGATAAAGTGAAAAAATCGGGGTTGAGAATAGAGGATGAATTGTTACTTGAATCAATTCACTCTACAACCTCAATGACTGAGGGGTCATTATTTCCTTGGTAATATTTATGTTTTGTTTCTCATTGTTAAGGTCCTGTTCTAAGGATAATTCCACAATAGGCACAGGACCGTTGGAGCCAGTGAACATCACAACTCACAAGACCAACTTATTCAAAGCGCAGAAATCATCACTTAAGGCTTAGTGACATAAACAGAATTGTAAGGAATCCAAATATTTTAAAATACTACGAGAGAAAATAGATTCTTTTACCTTAAGGGCTCTAACCCATGCATAGCTCAAGCTTCCTCGTCTTCTTCATGTCTCTCGCTTGACCTGACCTCTCAACTGCCGAAGGGATCTAGTGATGAGCGCCTTAATTCCATACCTAATTATCCATCCGTAGGTTACATTTCGAGATAGGGGACGGCTTCTTGGAGATATATGCCTCCTCTTAAACATCTTATTCAGAGTTTAGTCATCCGATACTCACGGCTTCTCCAATCAAATTGAGCTCTGAGACGATTGCGATCGTGACAACTTTTGTGGTGACAACCCTAACTCGCGCTAGGGTTACGTATTCGCGTCCACCGGTCCAACGTACTGCCTCCGATTGTTCTTTGGTGACCGAGTCAGTGCGCGTTGGTCTGACTGGACAACCTCAACTATCTGGCCGATATGGAGCCCCTAAATTTCAACAAGACCCGATATACGTCAGCCGAACACTCGCTCCTCAAACTAGTGTGCGGCCTGTAGTTCGCCTGTGTACATGAGCACCTTTACTCATACATAACAATACAAGCACTACACTAACAGCATAAACATCTTCTCACGATAATATTGCCGTAGGCATCCTTGCTGACTAACATGCCCGTCAAAGCAATAAAACCAAAATCCCCACCCTGTAACCTTATTCCAACATCATAGTATCATCACCATCTATGGCATTAACGTCAACCTCAAGTGCGACGCCTCTGCCTCTTCCGTCAAGTAGCTCTCTCCTGATTTCAGGCCCAATTTTATAATGCCCCTTAGTCAAGAGAAGGTCTAGTAATGCTTCCCTCTGATCTTCTGTAATATCATTTCTATATCTTTGAGCAAAGGCGAGAAGACATTGATGCCAAATAATAGGTAGGCGGGAGTCTTTTGCCCCTACCGCTCCATATTCGCCTTTCCCTCCTTCCGTCTCGGCAGCATTATTGAGAGTTGGAACCTTAAATCGGAGAAAGTGGAAAACTAGAGCATCTATTACCTGATATGGAAGAGCATACTTCTTTTCGAGAAGAGCCTTGATGAAAACATTCGTCGCACCCCCTCCTTCTGTTCCGGTTGAAGTTTCTTGCGCAGCTATATCACACAAGCCTTTGAGTGCAGCTGCTGAATGAAGCACGGGGACAGACACGCGTACTAGCACAGCGGATACGATGTGTGCTTCTCGTAGAGTACAGGTCCCAGATCCAATCAACGGGAAAAGAAAGCCTTTGAACCACGCGGCGGGCTTATAGAGGCCTTTTTTTAGTGCATTGAATAGGTGAACATTTAACTTCTTTGTTTCATGAATCTCTTCTCGCACACGCTCAAGGATGACTGTTTCCATGAATTGTTGGGCCGTTGCTGGTTTACTGGAAATAAATATTTTTGTGGCCTCATAGCAGGCATTTGCTGTCCATTTATCCGGCCTAGTGATTTCAAGTATTTCTTCCCAGCGGGGAATAGTTGGAAGAATTTTGAAGGGCTTTGGAAGTTTTCCAGATTTGTATCTCGAAAGTATGAGTCCGACTCTGGCTGAATTTTAGTTCTGGCCTTGTAGATTATAGACTGACGAACTTTGTATATACCTCTATAACCTTCTCAGGTATTTCATCCGCATTATTACAAGACTTCATTGTTATGTTGTGACTCCTCCCTGTATTGGCTTGAGCTGCTTCATGCGCTGCTATTTTTTGCAGTATTATGTCGGCAAGATTTGTTCCCGTGTCTTTGTTGTTGTCAATGGACTCGGCTCCCCATCCCTGCTTCAGCAATACATCTTCATCTTCTGGAAAGAACTTATTGAAAGTATCAATGTCTGCAACTTCTAATTCTTCTTCTTCTTCATCGACACCCCATTCTTCAAATTGGTCTAGTGGTTCTTCCGATTCTTCATCATCATCCGTTGACCTCTCTTCAAAATTGAATGTTGATTTAAGAATTTCGGGGGTTTCATCGATATCTTCGTCGACTAACTGTTGTCCCATTTGCAGTATTCGTCTTGAAGCTTTGGAATCGATGAAGCTATCGCCCTCATCTTGGTATTGTGAAACTCTTTTGGATAAGCGAATCTTTTGAGAGACACTAGCTGTGAGGTCCGCCTCAAGAGGATTGTGCCGCCGACCATGTTTAGCAGACGTAGAAGACGGAGTAATTGCCTTTGGCATCGTGTTATTCCCTGACGTTTCGGATTATATAGGAGACTGGATGTGGTTATTTTGAGCAAATTTTTGGAGTTCAAAATTATTCAGTTGTGCGAAACTTTCGGAAAATATATATTCCTTAATGCACCCCCAACAAATGAGAATCCCTGCACAAATGTGATATGGCACGCTATGGCGTATAGTTCCGTTCAAGTTGATAAGGGACATACTAGTATTAGCTCCCGTTTTAACAGCCGTGACATATTGTGATTTGAAATATTGGTGAACACAACATCAACTTCCTTCATTTACAGTGAGAGTCTCAACAAGTACACCAGAATATTTCCAACAAAATCTAAATATCAATTTCTCCCAGGAAGCTCAAAATGAGTACCATGGTTAATTTAATGCGAACAGATTCTGCGCGGCAGGCAAGATCTATAGTAAGTGTCAATATGAGTCTTGAAAGTGAGAGCAAAACTAGGCATTTATAAATTATTATCATCTAGAATCTGCAAAACAAATGACTAAAATTAGAATTACCAGTATCGTCAATTGCTAAAGCAGAGTCAACAATTTGCATCATATAACTTTAGAGAGTACGCGAAGAGGAAGACTCATGATTCATTTAGGGAAAACAGAGATGTTCAAGACAATTTAAGTATCCAAAAACTGATTCAAAAAGGACAAAAAGAACTGCAGTCTTTGAAAGTATGTCACCAGTCACTTCCTTTAGAATTCTTCCCACACATATTTCGATGCAGATTCAAGTGAATTCAAATAAAGATTTACTTTGCTCACTCACATTTTTAGAGGCAAACTGTCATCAGTCAATTTTACCAGCTCGATCAACTTGTGGTTGAAGGAAAAAAGACATCCTAAAAGGTCACCGCCTTTGCAGTCTGCGGCCAGAACTCGTTGCTAGAAATAAAAGATATAAAAGAAGATCAAAGAAAATGAGGGACATTTTTGATTCACGCCCTAGTCTAAGAAGAATTTATCGTATCTAGCCACCAAGCCCAACACTATTTACATTTGGTCCCCTCCCGAGTATTATAACAGAATTTTGGAATGGAATCAGATTATAGCTCACCTATCAAACAACACCAAAGCCACGGAGATGTGGTTTCAAGGCGCGTGCCTTAGCACAAAACCTACGTCAAGGTCGACTATACTCAAAACCTCCATTTTCAAAAGATAAATTCAAGACATCTGTGAATTAATCCTTCATATTGGGCTATACTGGGTTTTCATGCTAGAGACTTTTCTTAGATGCCGATAGATTACTTGCAAAGATGATAAGGATTATTTATTAGGATTCTAGAATTTTGTGGATTAAATCTTAATCAATAACAACCCTTTACTAATCATTTTGAGAAATCTACCCCAATCAATTTTAATCCCGTGAAGTTGCAGCCTAGTTCTATCAGTAATGGAGAGTAATCCTGAGAAGGATTCTCATGGTAGAAAATCCCATACAACCCCGAAAGCCGGAAACGAAGCATCGAAAACGCCCTAAGACACTGATTGTTGTAATTGTGCATCACATGCAAGTGTCTTAGCGTGCAGGCGTTCTTTCATTACTGCATCCAGTCTCATTGTAATATAGTCAATTATAACTCCTTGTAATTCACGAAATTAGATACGTTCCTCTTCCTCAAGATCCATCTCTTTATAACGGGTTATAGCCCGGATTTAGCGCAGCGCTTATCATCAGTTCATTATCGAACATCGGATCCATAGGAAAATAAACAGATAACTTCTAAACAGGAACTAAATTAACAACAATGTCAAGCACCAACGAAGATAAGAGAGCTATCATACTCAATTCTGGTGTTTCATTCACAACATGGTCTTCCGATCTCTGGAGTGCTCTTGCGCAGGATGGATTAGCTGGTTACATCTTTCACAACGTCCCTGAAATCCGACCAAAGACTGCTCCAGTCGCACCGATCACACTGGGAGATGAAAAGAATACTGAAAAATATGACAAGTATCTGGATGAAGTCGAAGTGTGTAAAATGAAGGACTTGCATGCTTATGAAATAGTCTTACGAAGGCTTGACCACAGTCTTAGACTAAATTCAGTGAATAAACTCACAGCACTCCAACTCCACACAATGGTTGCCGACGCACACAAGCCTTCAGCAGCAATTCCTTATGGAACTTGTTATTGAAGAGCCATTCTTCAATCTTAGCGTGAAAGTGGATTGCTTAGTAATCTGGGTGTACTGAACATTGTTGGAATGTGTCTAGACAGAATATAATGTAATAATCTAATATAATACAACTTCAGAGCCATTCTATCTTCAAGACATGTTATAAGAAACTAATTGATACCATGATCACTACAAATGCTACCAATTATTGTAATGAATTCCAGAAGAATCTTACAAATTTTGGCAATGCTGCAGTAAGCTTGGAGTCAACAGTTGATAGATCTATAGAATACGGTATCTCTGATGGATTTGTCGCAGTAATATTCTTCGAAGAAACATCTCACATTCAGTGGCTTGAAACTTGGAGAGCAACAGGGGCAATTGATCGAGACCAACATGCTTTCGCTTCTCTAGAACAGATGATGGCTACACTCAGATCTACTGCAGGCGATCGGACTATTGAATACGATAACTCTATCGTAGTAGCAGCAGCACACAACAAAGGTCTAAATGAATTTCGTTAAATCCATCCCAAATCAAAACACACCAACAGGAATTGTCGAGTCCAGCACCCTGAACTACGTGATAGCAGAGCTAGAAGCACCAAGGATATAGATCGCAATGGTCGTGCCAATACTGCAACTTTAGATGGAAATTCTGACAGTGACAAGCCATCAATAGCTATGACAGCTATCTCTGAAAGTTTGGCCTTGATAGCTAGCAGTTCTGGCCACACCATTACAAAAGATATGTTGATCTGGGATTCTGGCGCCTCCAACTACTTCATAAACGATTGTTCGGCGTTTATCAGTTTAGCTTTGCTTAGCAAGCCCTTCCGATTCGATCAAACTGTCAGCAAGTCAGCTCTCAGTCATGGAGGTATAGCACAGGTAAAAGTCGGCAGTCTCAATCTCAAACTTGCAGACGCTCTATACTCTCCGCAGTCTTCAATAAATCTAATCTCAGCCGGTCGAGCCTACCGTCTTGCCAATATCTTAGAAGATCGCCAAGCCAGTCTGCTTGTCCAATTGGTAAACGGCCATCGAGTTCCAGTAGCTCAGCTTGTCTCCATCAACGATGTTTCAATCATCGTAGCACTTGATAAGACAAAACATTCAGAGAAACCTCTTCATTTATCAGCGTCAGGTCTAATAAAATCCGCTGTGGCCAAACTTCAGAAATGCACCACTGCCGATAGATGCCATCAGCGGCTTGGTCATGTTGGACCATTAATTTTATCCAAAACAAGGACTTTTGCCCAAGGTTTAGGAGGACTTGAAACCAGTGAGCTATCTCATTGCGAAGCGTGTCATCTCAGTAAAGCTCAGCGCACTATCACGCGGACGCCAAGGCCTATTCCATTTGCGCCTCTTGACGAAGTTTTTGTTGACATGGTTGGTCCCGTGGAGCCCGAAATCTTTGGACAGCGATTCCTAGTCATTATTACAGATGCAACAACTCGCATGAGATGACGGTTTGGTGCCGTGAAGGAAGATGAAATTCCTACTAAACTAATTGATTGGTTTAACACCATGAGCGATCAGTTCGGTAAAGCACTTTGAGTCTGCTTCTCTGACGGAGGCACTGAAATTCAGCGAAATTCATAATGGCAAGAGATGGCTCGCCTTAAGAGTATTCGACAAGATATCTCAGCTCCATATACTCCAGAACAAAATGGCCCAGCTGAGGCAGCAAATAAGGTCATCATTACACGGGCACGATGTCTATTAATTGATGCTGGAATGCCAGTAATTTTTTGGTACTGGGCTATAAGTCATGCAGTTTTCCTCACTAATCACTTTTACAATCTGACCACTAGAAAAGTTCCTACTACAATTTCATCAAGAGCTCTGAGTTGCCCATCGCGAATACTTGCACTTCACTTGTCTCCCTTGCTTTGGCTGTAAAGCTAATCGAACGCTCAATAAGCAAGAAAAAGGTGGCAAACTGTCACGGTTTCAGTACAACATGCTTGGGCGATCTTGTAGGTACAGTATATTAATTATAATTCTCTAGAGAGAGAATTCCTATAGCTAGAATACAAATATATATACACTCTGAGATACTCCTCTTCTGTAAGGTTCTCCCTATATCTGGAATAACATGGAATCCTCGACGATACCCTAGAAGATTCTTGATACACCTGTGGTCCTCATGAACCTTCAGTATGCTTCCAGAAAGTTCATTGAGAATCTTCTAAGCTCCTTGTATTCCGAGATCCTTCCCGAAGATTCCCTTGCATTCATTGCCTGCGCTAGCCAGCGTAGGCTACAGGAATCCCTAGGCTTAACAGCCGTTACACAAACTTGATCCACGCGCGGAAGTAGGATGGTTTGTTGGTTTCCAGGCAAATACTACCAAAAATTTTCTTATAGTCGCCCCTCATAAAACTCCCCAGAAAAAAAGGAGTTACAAAGTCTTCACCACCCTTCATGCCTCTTTCTATGAAGACTCTATGTATGAGCCGACTATGGCGAAACTTTAATTTCTAACGCCTCAACAATACCGCAGTGGTGGTGGTCCAGGCCTCAACTTTCCTCCTACAACAAGTGTAGACTTCCTGCCCCCAGTAAGCTCTCAGAGTTTACACCCTCAAATTATGCCAGATGATTCAACCTCTGTAAACCGAAAATCTTCAAGCGTCAGTAGTTTCGAAAGAAGTACATTACAAGACCAATCAGTTAATGGAGAAATTTTTGACAACCTTGAGGATTCCCAACCATTTCAACCTCAATGCGAGAATAATTTGAGAAATCAAGAGAAATTATCGCAGTCTGTATCACATACTAAAGATGATGACGATGAAAATAAGGGATCAAACTGTAGTGAGTCTGAAGATCAGGTCATACAAAGCGAGGAAGAAATTATTCAATATGAAACTCCTGTGCAGCCATTTCAGCCCCCGATCCTTGCAGGTCAAAAGAGGGCTCAATCGCCCGCTCCACGGTCATCTTCTACCCCGAAGGAAGTTATACATCCCGGCTATAGCTCTCTAGTTGACCCTTCAACATCACCTCGAGGTGAAAATCTGGTTGAGCAAGATGCGGGCGAAACTCAGATCGAGTGTAACACTCTGATCACGCCATTTAATCCACCACCTCTCGCGGGTCAGAAAAGGGATTACTCGCCTACTCCTCCTTCGCCACCCTTGCCTCCAACTTTCATCACTCGTCGAGGACGTACTACACAGCGGAATGACTAAAAATGACTCAACACTGGCAAGGCACTAGCTCCTATATCTACTAAAACAAATCCAAAATCCTGGATAGAAGCAATGACAGGATCCGAAGCTAGAAATTGGAAAAAAGCTGCTGAAGCTGAGTTCCAGTCTCTTATATCAACCGGTACTGCAGTCATAGCTGATCGCAAACTCGTCCCGAAGAACCGGACTATTCTAACCGGAAAATGGGGTTTTAAACACAAGACTCATGCTGATGGCTCATTGGATAAGTACAAGACACGATGGACTGCAAGGGGCTTTACTCAACAAAAAGGACGTGATTACTTTGACACTTTTGCTCCTACACCTCGAGCAGACACTATAAGGCTTCTTCTATTGCTTGGACACCGTCTCGGATGGCACAGACTACAAGGTGATGTTCCAACTGCCTTTCTCAATCCCACACTTGACGTCGTTCTTTATGTATAGATGCCTCAGGGATTTGAAAAAAAAGGAAAAGTGGTAAAACTGGAAAAAGAACTTTATGGCCTCAAGCAAGCTGCTGGACTCTGGCATGAAAGTGTTAAAGTTGAGCTTGACAAAATTGGACTCAGGCCTACTGAGTCTGATGTTTGCCTATTTACCAATAGCGAAAGGGACATATTTGTGCTACTTCATGTTGATGACTTTCAAATTCTTGGACCTAATATCCATCAAATCAGAAAACTTGCAAAAGCTCTCAGATCTAAATTGAATTTAAGGCTGTTTCTCGCGACCAATTCCTCGGTATCAATGTGAGTCACGAAGGTGAAATTCTAAAGCTTTCTCAAGGTCGCTATGCGCGCGAACTTCTATCCAGACATGGTCTTGCAGACTGTAAACCCGTTTCAAAGCGAATCGAGCGTCGCATGGAGATCTTATCACAGCCAGTTTGTGCTGAGCGCATCGCAAAGTTCAACCAAATTGTTGGAGGTCTCCAATATCTCGCTATCCAAACACACCCTGGTATCGCGTTTGCAACTAACCACCTCGCTCGTTTCCTTCAAAATCCGTCTGAAGAGCACCTCCTAGCTGCAAAGCATGTTCTCAAATATATTGGTAAGGACCCTGATGCTGGTCTCACTTACTCAAAAGACAAAAACCTCATGCTTGAAGCTTATTCAGATTCGGACTTTGCGGGGGATCCATCTACATCTCGTTCAACTAGGGCTCTCTAATCGTGCTTAGAGGCCCAATTGCTTGGATATCGCATCTTCAACGAGACGTCGTGCTTTCGAGTACAGAAGCTGAGTATCTTGCACTCACAGAGACGTGCCGACAAGTGACTTGGTTCAGTGATATTCTCGACGAGATTGGGCTTAGAGATCAGATAAAAGGAAGTAATTGTACTACAATATTTGTGGATAATCAGTAGAAAATTGCATTGGTAAGAAACCACGATAATCATAAGCGTTCGCGTCATGTAAAGTTGCGCAACCATTATTTTCGACAACAGTTTAGACGAGGACTTATTGATATTCAATATATCTCAACCAATAGACAATGAGCTGATGCTCTGACAAAGCCTTTGTCTAACGTTGAGATGCTGTGAAGTGTTTCCTAACACTGTTCACGATGAGGGGAATGTTGTAATTGTGCATCACGTGCAAGTGTCTTAGCGTGCAGGCATTCTTTCATTAATGCGTCCAGTCTCATTGTAATATAGTCAATTATAACTCCTTGTAATTCACGAAATTAGATACGTTCCTCTTCCTCAAGATCCATCTCTTTATAATACTGATACAGCCTTAAAGAGGTTCAAGAAAGCAGTTGAAGGGGATGAGCTCTCAAGCAGAGCATACAACAAACTAATATCGGTCGCGATTCTAATTATAGAGGGCCTCAATAACGTGAAAGTTCACTCCCAAATCACTAATAGCAACAATAACCCATCTCTAGCTTAGATATTGCAGGAAATTCAAATAATTAAAGCGTCAATCTCTCAGATCATAGTCTCAGCTCCCACGCAAGGTTACTCCTGGACACAAATTACTGGTAAACCTGAAGTCGCGAGTACTACAATAAGAATTCAAGATGATGAAGAAAAAAAGGAGATATCCAGACTCTCGAGCGAAGAGCTGGTAAAGAAAATAGGCATAAGCGAGGTTATTGCAGCGAGACAGATGTCTTACGGACAAGTAATAGTATACTTTGCAGGTCAAGAATCGAAGGAAAAGATTGAAAGACAAAAGGAATGGACAACCAAGCTTGCAGCTACAGCACAAGTAGCCTGCCCTATGTACCAAGTCTTGGTACACGATATGCCGCTCTCATTTGAGCCACAGAATATTGAAAATCTGAAGCTGCTTCAACAAGAAAATGCCGTTTACTTCCAGGGCATAAATTTACAAAGAGCCACATGGCTGAAAAATCTTCTCAAGGAGGAAAATCATCAGGATCTATGATCCTGTGGTTTGAGGAGGCAGAATCTACAGACAAATTGATCGCAAAAGGAATAAAGTGGCGCTACGAGATAAAATCTACAGAGATCTTGAGATCTGGTTTCCGTAATATGCAATGCTTCAACTGCCAAAGGTATGGATAAATTGCTAAGGTTTGCACCGCTGAAGCCAAGTGCGGCCAGTGCGCAAAGGCAAACAACACCAGAGAATGTGAAGAGATACAAAAGACAAGGCGCTGCAATTGCAGCAGAAATCATGAGTCATGGCACCCGAGCTGCCCTATTAGGATCGCCGCAAAGGCTAAAGTGGTACCAAACCGAAATCAGGATCTAGAAAGATATGGACGCCCGGAAGTACCGGCAAGAGACCAAGAGAGCGAATGGCAGACTGTAGGGTCTAAAAAGAGAAGAGCTGGCATGGCAGGTCCTCAGGTCATCGGCGCAGATGGTGAAGTTATCGCCCGCCGAGGTCCCGGAAGACCACGAAAGATCACCAGTGCTATCGATAACGTAGCAACATGGGCCTCATTGCCGAAACCTTCGGTGTGATAACTCCATCGACCCAAGTTGAACCCCAGATTGTGACACGGGAAAACCAAGCAGAGGGAAGCGATGCACCGCTGTGTAACATGACCCAATGAAAGGACTACAGATCTGGAACATAATATAGTATAATGTGAATAAAAATAAAGATAAGGTGCAACATCATTTCCTCCAAGAACTGGACTCTGATAAAGATCACGTATTAGCAATCCAAGAACCATAGCGGAACCCAATCAATCACTTCACCATCAACCATCCAGGATTCCATCTGGTATCCTCAATAAAACCAAAAAGTAGAACTTGCATTTATATTAGCAAGAAGCTAGCCATAGGAAAATGAAAGATCGAGGATGTACCCGAAGAAATAAGCGGCGATATCACATCCACCATCCTTCAAACTAACAAAGGAAAAGTAAGGGTGCATAATGTCTACAATCCACCACCCACTTCCCACAGCAGCACGGAGCTAGGGACACTAAAATGGATCTCCCAACTCTTAGAACAAGATAGCAAACATGTTTTGATTGAAGATTTCAATCTTCACCACCCAAAGTAGGGAGGCCAGGCAACAGTGACACACCATAAACTGGCAAGCAAACTAATTGAATTGACCAATATCCTGGACTTGGAACTAGTACTGCCCGCGGGTACAATTGTTATGAATTGTCACAGTCTAAGCATAGGCACTTGAGCAACCTTATGGTCAGAGGTAGATTATTTTCAATCTATGGTGAACTACAGATTGAAGAGGAGAATAACTGTTACTTTATACATGATTATTATCCAGGCCAATGACACAGTTTTCTATCCGTATATCCGTATACCTTCTCGTATCCCTTCTCGTGCCCTATTCTTGGAGGTGTTTGCCAAGTTGTAAGATCCTGCTTCCAAGAATAGTCCCTGCCTAGTTTCATGCTAAGCCTGCGTTAGACGGCGCAGGCTACAGGCAATTACCGGCTTACAAGCCGTCACATGAATACAAGGTTATGGGAAGTGGAATAGTTACCGGTAAATAACTGCACGTTCACTGAGACTCGAAGGTAGAGGTAGATTGTAATGAATTAGTAGACTTGCTTGCTTTCATTCAAGTTTAGAGAATCACTACTTTTATATACATATACCATATTCTATGGCTTTCCATATCCCTAGTCGCTCAGTTCCATTCAGCTCTGAGTCATCACATTCTATTCCATCCTGTTCTATTCTATCTGACTCTGGTCTGTTCTGTTTTTACCATTACATTCTACATCTCTGTGATCCACAATAACCAGATGCAGGGGTGGTTATGTCATCAATCACAACAACAATCACTTGGAAGAATATAGGTAGCTTAAGTACCATTGACCTAACGTTTGTATCGAGGGAACTTGTGGAGACCGTAATAGGTTGTTAACCAGCTAACGAGCTGGAAGCATCCTCAGACCTTATCCCCATCAGTACTAAGCTCCAAATACAGCCGGCTTCTCAAGTAGAGCAGATATCTCGTCCACTGTGGAAGGTCGACTGGGGTCAACACAACAAGAGACTAACATCTATCCTTGGCCGAAATCTGGACGATAATCAGCTAGACCCCAGGCAAGCCATCTACCGTAGAGTCAAGGCAATCACCCAAGCCATACAGTAAGCAACCGAAGAACTGGTCCTTAAAACGAAACCTTCTCGATATGCCAAACCATACTGGACCGAAGAATGTTCAACCGCAGTGAAAATAACCAGGAAAGCAAGACGAGAGTAGACCCATCTCCGTACCAAAGAAAGCTGGATTAAGTATTAGGAAGCTACCAACCTGGAGAAGAGTCAAATCAAGAAATCCAAAATAATGGGATGGAGAGCTATTGTCTCAGGAGAAACAGAAGATCCGACTAAAATCTGCAAACTCGCCAGATGGGCTAAGCAGAGTGCCGAGGAAAATACCAGGACGACCTTTATACCTGACCTCCAGGATTCCTACGGAAATACCGCAACAGAAGATCAAGAAAAAGCTAGAGTCATGGAATGTCACTTCTTCCCAAAGTCTTCGCTAGCAGATACTGGGGATATCCTAGGAGTGGAATGTCCGGACGAAATCGAGACAATATCTAACATAGTTACTCAAGAAGAAACTGAAGAATTTATCGGAGATTTACCCAAGGATAAGGCCTCCGGACCAGACGGTATACTGAACCAAGTTCTAAAGGAATGTAGGAAGACCCTGAGCAAAATACTAACCTTTCTGTTCAATGCCTGCCTCGCAATTGGATACCACCCGATAGAGTTTAAAGAGTCAACCACTGTTGTACTGAAAAAGCCCCAGAAACCGAAATACGATACTCCTAAAGCGTATAGACCAATCGCTCTGCTCAATACTATAGGGAAACTCCTGGAAAAGCTAGTAGCTAATCGTCTTTCCAAAGCAGCCGAAAAATTTAACCTTCTCCCTGAAGAGCAGATGGGAGCTAGGCCAATGAGTTCCACAATTTCCGCAATAGCGCTTCTAACTGTGCAGATTCATACGATTTGGGGTAAAGACAAAAAGCGAGTAGCATCCCTGGTCAGCCTTGATATATCGGGAGCTTTTGACAATGTGTCTCACGAACGATTACTTCATAATCCAAGGGAGAAAAGAATCCTAACGTGGATCGGGCTTTACACAAAGTCTTTTCTAGAAGAGGGGACGATATCTCTAGTGCTAGGGTCATTCAAGGGAGAACGGATATCTACTAGTACGGGGATACCTCAAGGCCCCTCATTATCACCAATACTGTTTCTCTTCTTCGTCGGCACACTCCTTCCACTGCTCAACACGAGCTCTTCCTCAGCCGTAGGGTTTGTAGATGATACAAATATCCTGACATGGTCACGATCAACCGAAAATAACTGCCAAGAGTTGGAAAAGAAGCATAAGGTCTGCAAGCAATGGGCAATAAAGCATGGATTAGATTTGCGCCCGAGAAGTACCAGCTGATGTAATCCTTGCGATCAAGGAAAAAACACAATCTGAAAGCAACAATCGAAATACAAGGTCACACGACAGTCCCGCAGCCTTATCTCTGTGTCCTCGGAATTTACTTCGATCCAAAACTTAACTTGGGAGCGCACGTCAAAAGTATACAGCTAAAAGCAGAGATGCAGGTCCAGGTAATGAGCAGGTTAACACAGTCTACATGGGGGGCGACATTTCATAAGGCAAAGCTACTGTATAGCACAATAGTGAGACCGGCCTTCACGTATGGGTTCCCGATTTGGGCCGAGGCCGGGCCAGGTGGTAAAATACCTGAAATGATAGTGAAACCCCTTTGAAACATCCAAAGAAACTGCTTAAAAATAGCGACAGGAGCGTATAAGTTGACTAGCACGAGAGTGCTCGAACACGAAACTGCTACCATACCGATAGAAATCTACCTGAAGCAGCAAAGACTCCAATACGATGGCCGCTCGAAAACCCTACCACTTTAGAAGCTCATACAATCTGCCTGTAGTAATTGTTGAGCTACGGTCATTCTAGGTTTACCCGAATTTACTCATAACATGACTCAGGTCGGAGAAGTTAATGCTGATACATGATGTGTATCAAGGAAAACATCTTTTTGTTCGGATTTTACATAACTCATACTTTGAATTGGGTTTACATCTATGTTTCTGATGATATTCTCATCCTATCTTTCCTGAGCACGGTTTGGTATGTTTCGGTGGTAGCATTATTGCCAGCGAGTTATCTAGTAGGGTTTCATATGAGGAAAACTATGTATTTTAGATACTCGATAGCAAGGGAATAGAGAAGCAGCCCTTCTATGATTTGTTACCTTCTACTCCCATTTCCAAAATAGTCCGACAGTAATATCAAGCTGCCCAAACGAGGGAGAGAAGACATTCGCGCCAATAACAGGAGATTAGATCTGGCAAACTGGTTGGAAATTAGTGGGGAAGACTAGTCACAAAAATGGCAGAAAGAGGCAGGAAAAGTTGCAGCATGTTACGGTTTGACCGTTGTTTGAGCTTAGGTGGATACTTAAGCCTGTTACTAAGAATTCTTACTATGAGGCTGTATGAGGGGGAGATGAAGCTGAACGAAACGGGACTACTACTCAGGATGCTGAAGCGTTATTACAACTTAGTGATACCTGGAAATACGTGGCTGGGTAAGAAGTATTGTGCCTAAGGACAAGTCACTAGTCTGTAGATTCACGAGGAGGATTGACTCCTATAAATACCTGTTAGTAGTAGCTTGAGTTAGCTTTTCTCCTTATATAGTTTATTAAATCGATTTATTCATCACCAACTCGGTTTCCGTCACACAGCATACCAAGAATGGGCTAAATCCTGTAAAAATCAAAGGCGGCTCCAATTACCTCGACATAAAGTAATCGCCGACCCCAAAACCTGGAGAGCAGTCAAGTTCCATCAGAACCGAAAGTCGGATCGATGGAAAATAAGTCTCCAGGGATCGCTATTCCTACTTCGCCGAAACCTGACAAGGGCTCAAAGCAGTCTAGCGATTCAAACACGAAGTGAGCACATGGAGCTCAATTTGTATTTATATAGAAGAAAAGTGCCAGAGTCTACGGTTCAAGCTGTCCATGGGGCTACCAATTGCAGAATCCCAAGCACATAATTGTATCCTGCCCTCGATGGTCAAATGGAAAAGGAGAAATCTGGAGACAAGCCAAAGATCGGTTCTACGAAGCAATGATAAACAATCCTGAAGGCATCAAAAGAATAACACAGTGAATCCTAAGTCATGGTTGGATACAGCAATTCTAGATTACAAAGGTGGTCGAGATGCTGTCGAAGGAAAGGAATAGGTCAAGCCATTACCGAGGTCGATAAAGCTGATGTGATTGGATTACATGGAAGGCACTAAAGTGTGTGACGAAACTATGCTGGTTGTAGTGTACTTTTAGAAAGATTAAACCATATGAAGAGAGAAGTACCACAACTACGGGTAATGACTATTTGTACATCCTTCTAGCTCATCCAGTACGTACTCTGTTGGTGAAAATGACATATTGCTCCGCCACTGCCCGTCGTCATCTTTGCCATCTAGCTGACTCTCTCACTTGGCAATTCTACTTCGCCGTCTCACATTCCTTCCCAGTTACAATGTAATGTGGCGAAGTGAAACTTAGTCGCTCGATACAAGATAACATGGATCACTCTCCCTAATCCGCCCCCAAACTCCGCTTAGGTCTCCACCTAAGCTAAACCACGGTCAAACCGTAACATAGTGTAACTGCGCTTCCTAAAGGATACATTAGAAAAACATAGAAATTTAACAGGAAGTTTTCACTAAAAGGTTTCCTCCCATGTAAAATAGAAAGTATGATAGACAACTGCATGGGCCCTTTTTTTTGCATCAGATTTTAATTGCGTATGCAGCTATCTAGCTATGACACGATGTCAAAGAAAAATACAAAACAAATGATTCAATATAAAAGAAGAGCACTCATGCCTCGGATTTCATTTGCAAGTACCACTGCGAAGTTATGGCGGCTTTTTCTTCACCCCAAGTCAACCCTCATCCGTGAATACCCACCCAGGGGAACGTCTCAAAAATCCTGAGTTATCCAGACATGTCTCCGTCATCCATCAACTTTTCTCCGCGCGAAGTATGATTTGAAATGTCTCCTTCCCGAGTGGAGTAGGTGTCCAGGCTACTCAAACTATACCAGAGAACATCACCAAGAGGCGGGTCACAACACCTTCCATCGTTGGCTTGTGTTTATATTGTCAGCTGCACTCTCGCAAGCGAAGTCTTGGCGCGCACAAAGCTCAATTCGTAAAACTTGCCAAAATTCAAAATCATACGCCCGTCGAGACTGTATCCATCCTTTGCATCATCTTGTCGACTTGTCCTGATCCCTCTCACGTCCATCCCAAAGAACTGTCTCCCAGATTTGTGCGCCACGCTTTGCTCCCTCCGTCAAGTAAAAATATCGGCGTGGGCGTGTCTCTGGTGGTCAACTGAGACCAGAGAAGGTTGAAGAAGGTGTGGTCATTGGGATGAGAATGTACTTGGTCGTACTTGTAGACTTGATGAGACTTAGGTAGGAGTCAGATTAGTTGGGAGCGAAAAAACGACGTGGAGGAGTAATTTGTATTTTTGCCTCGTGGGCCAACTTCTTTGATATTGCGAAATTTGACTGAACTTGGCTCTGGAAGAATATATAACTCCCAGGTTCGTAGAGGACACGGCGTACAGGTGTTCAGTCTTGCCCTTCCTTGCTCGGGCCTATGGGGCGCCAAATCAGGAAAATGAAGTCAAATTCAGAAATCCTTTGTTAATGATTATTTTTATTAAGGAAATAATGACCCCTCAGTCAGTGAGGTTGTAGAGTGCATTGATTTGACTACCGAAGTGAAACTAACTACAGAATTTGTAGTCACGTGTGTATCAACAACGTGGCCTACTTGATAGCCCCAATTATTCTAAATTCTAAAAATTTTTAATAACTTTTAAAATATGATTGATTATTCCCAGAAGATACTGGATAATTGGACTGACTTAGCGTACAGTTTCATATACTTCAATTTCTATGTGACAAGTTCACCACACGCTTTTTTGTCTAGTAGAATTCGATATAGCAGTCCTGACTCACTCTTAGCATCGCATAATTTGCATATAACAACCTAGCTATGACCTAAAATAGGTTATACCCGACGGAGGAAGCAAAGCGTGGCGCACAAATCTGGGAGACAGCTCTTTGGGATGGACTGAGAGGGATCAGGACAAGTCGACAAGATGATGCAAAGGATGGATACAGTCTCGACGGGCGTATGATTTTGAATTTTGGCAAGTTTTACGAATTGAGCTTTGTGCGCGCCAAGACTTCGCTTGCGAGAGTGCAGCTGACAATATAAACACAAGCCAACGATGGAAGGTGTTATGATCCGCCTCCTGGTGATGTTCTCTGGAATAGTTTGAGTAGCCTGGGCACCTGCTCCACTTGGGAAGGAGACATTTCAAATCATACTTCGCGCGGAGAAAAGTTGATGGATGACGGAGACATGTCTGGATAACTCAGGGTTTTTGAGACGTTCCCCTGGGTGGGTATTCACGGATGAGGGTTGACTTGGGGTGAAGAAAAAGCCGCCATAACTTCGCAGTGGTACTTGCAAATGAAATCTGAGGCATGAGTGCTCTTCTTTTATATTGAATCATTTGTTTTGTATTTTTCTTTGACATCGTGTCATAGCTAGATAGCTGCATACGCAATTAAAATCTGATGCAAAAAAAAGAGCTAAAATAGGTTTCATATGCAGAAATCAATTTTTTGACTTTTGAAACACAAAAAGTCGGTTAGCTGTTGTTGACACAGTTGGGGTATGTTGGAAAACTGTTAGAGCTTTGTTCTGTGAGTATCAATTGAATGGAAGCTCCGTAACCTTTGATCATCCAAACATAGCTTTACCTTTACAAACAGGGGAAGGCAACCAATGACAAGTGTAGATGTGGTAAGCGTGAAACGACAGAGCATCTTCTACTCAGCTGCAGTAATTACAAACACAAGAGAAAAGAACTCACAAAGAAAATGAATGGAAATGATCTTACCATGAAGTTGATCCTTCATGCTAAAATAGGGATAGAAAAACTGATTGAATTCATTGACAGCACTAGAATATCAACTAGGGCATGGCATCTTGAGAGAAGGGAGGAAAATTCCGAGCAAGAATAAACTACATTTGAAAACAGAAGGAAAATCTTGGAATAAAAATAAAACATTATACAGGGCTTGTCCCTCACTGTCCATGAGAGCAAAGTTTAAAGTTGAACAGTTGGAACTCTAAATATGTATCTAGTATCTTATTTGTAGATTCTAGGAGTCCTTAATAGTCTTTGACTCAGTTAGGACTATAATACAAATCTAATCTAAACTAATCCAAACATAGCTTCATCATCCATGCTTACCAGCGTCACGACTTATGTAACCTAGCTTTGATGGATCCGCACGAGTGACCTTCTGGCTCAAGTGGGAAAAGTATTCAGGCGTTTTACAACTTTTCTTGGAGAACAGCGCGGATGATGTACCACCGCACCATTCAACCGAGGCGATGTACACAGTGTTGCCAGCACTCCTTGATTTGAAGTCTCTATGCACGCAAAGAATAATTTGTAAAACTCCTTGCCCGGATTCTAAACACTAGATCTTACCCCTTTCCCGCACGCATCTAATCTCAGTAAATGTTGTCCTAATCTCTCACGCCCACCTCACGGAAATGCCTCCCAGAACCTCCCAGAATTATGCACCACTTTTTGTAAACTCTAGCGGAAATTCAAACTATTTTAGACGTATATTTGGTGGCCAGCCGAGGCTACAGGGCAGTTGATGGGAGGAGTAGTCATCAAAATAAGGATTTACTTGGTTGCAATAGTATTGATGAAGATGCTTGGGTAAGAATCGATGCCGATGGGAGTGAAAGGTTGACATGGTGGAATATCTTGAATCATTGCTATGCGGGCTAGCTTCTTTTGCGGAAATTTGACAAAATTTGTTATTGAAATATTACTTTTCTGCTGGGCTCGTAGGGTGCAACGCGGACAAGAATTCCGCGTTTGCTCATTTTCAGCAAAAAAACCGCATAAAGAATACGAAATAGCTTTGGATCCCGAAACTTCTACAATCTGAAATTAATACTGCTCTTTGGACGAGCAAACTTTTTTTATATAATACATATTGATGACTGATTCCTGCCTTTTGATAGATGTTAACTTGCATTAGATCCTCATTCAAACTATCAACTGTTCTTCAAATTTCAAATCGTAGCTGATGTGTGCCCTGTCCAATTTTCCATTAAGCATCACATCGTCAGAGTAATCCACCAATAAATACACATTTTTGATGTGTCCTGAACGCTATTTGGGTCAATCGTTACTACGCTCTAGACTCTAGCGATCAATGCTTTTGTATTTCTTCGCATCTATGAATGTATTTTTATCTTCAGCCTCACATAGTTATTCATAACCAGTTAACTAACTGCTCTAATTGTAAGGTAGCGTCTATTGAAGTGGAGAACTTCATTATCCCTAAGAAATTAATGATACAAGGAACCTCAAGGAAAAACTAACTTCACACTCACAGGAAGATTGCTCAAATTATAAACATACTTTGTAAAATAAGTTACAGTGAAAAGAGCCAAAGGAGTCAATATTTACAAAGAAAGATCATCAGTTCCTTCTTCTTGACCTTGTTTAGGGGATCGGCTTATTAAAGTCCTCTAATGTAACGAATTCGGTGGTTGAATAAAAGATACTTTACAGGCAACGTAGCGGCTTACCACCATCCCAAGTCGCCTATCTACCTAATAACCCCCTGAGGTATCCAACAGTACGCCCAAAAAATTGTTATTAAAAATCACTGCCGGTAAAGAATGGCGCCAGGGGTAGGTGAAAACCGTCATTTATCAGGGAAAGCTGACTCTCTCTAGTACAGAAGCTCCAGCCGCCGGCATAATCGAACACTACTCAATGATCATGATGTATATGAGGGGCTCCCGGTACGTCAGTGGCGGCGTGGGACAGTCACCGTAGCGCCATCTAGCGCCCAAGACAACTTAACAGCTCAAAGTGACATTTGGGCTATTGAACTTCCATACGGAATGCCAAAAGATTCTCACCTCTTACCACAACATAGTCAAGAACTACTCCGAGCGGCTCGTTCGGGTAAGATTTACAGGCGCTCCACGCCAGCAGAGGAAGAAGAATCTGAACATGAAGCGACCCATGGCACTAAATTAGAGAAGAAAGAAGATCCTCCACAAGACAGGGGATTCACTGTCAGAACATGGAAGCAAATACCACGACACTTGGAAGTGCCAGATGTAGACTTCCTCGCAAGAAGAAGAAAGGACTCAACAGTAAGGTTTGAGACTTTACCAAAGTCGCAGCCCCTTACAGCGAGTAAAGAAATTTCTCAAAAGCTCGAAGTCGTCAGTAATGAACCTCTACAGGAGTTATCTGTCACCCATACGCAAGCAGACGCAGAAACAGACTCGTCACACGCCGCAAAAATTTCAAATGGTACTGTAGATGTACATGCCGGCATACCTACACCCTTGAAACGGAAAGGTGTCTTCAAAAAAAAAATGAACGTTCTTGGGCGTTCGAAAAGAAAGAAGTTATTGATGGCCTCGTGTACTTCTGCGAATAATTTTGTTGGCTCTGCAGCTGTCAATCATGTATGCCAAGTGTGGTCCTAATACTTCTTGTTAGGCTAACTAACTCATCGTAGGTAATTAAAAGTGAACAAGACTCTTCATTGACCACTGTAAATAGTGAAGATATCGAAGCATGTGGAGGTTCTTTGGCAAATGCAGACGATTGGGACGGTGATGATGGTGACGATGCAGATGAAAACGAGAATGATGTTGATGTTGAAGAGGACGATGAATCAACGCCTATTCAGGACTCGACCTCTAAAATAGGTTCGATTCCAAGTGAGCAAGAAGTCTCAACTTTTCTCGAAGAAAAAATAAATATTGAGAATATTTCAAGTCTAAAAATTCCAATCGAAGAAGATCACCAAGAGAGCTTACTGAATAGTGCAACTGAAGCCAATTTAACTGTTATTTCGACAGTAGAATCTCATGCAGTGGAGGAATTTTCACCACGGATGGACTTTCCAAAAGAATCTTTATCCCACAGTACAGCTCAAGGACTAGACAATACCGAAATAACTCAAGAAGTTAAACAAGAAATTATGATTAATGAAAATTCCACACTCATCTTACCCGAAAATCAATCTGTGATACCCAAAGAGGTTTGCACGACTACCAAAATCTCTGAGAAGAGTATCATTTTTTCTACCTATGACGCGAAAAATTTTGAGTCGCTCACCACCGTGGACTTGGGCACTTCAAAAGTAGAAGATCCTAAAAATATAGACCATGCTGGTTCTTTGTTAGAGCACCCTACGTCAAATTCACCAAATCAGTCAAGTATCTTATCCGCGCAAGATTTAGCCCCTTGCACAAAATCTGAAGAGACCTCTGCAGAACCAATGCAAGGAATAGAAATAGAAGCAAGAGACCCACCGGCTGTCAATGAAGTAACAAACAACACCAATTTCCCTGACTTCCTAGGTATCGAAGCCCCATCATAACGATCCAATCTGCAGAAAAAATATAGCTCGCATTACTGGGGCGGGAGACTAGAGTATTTTATACTAAATTTTTTGGTGATCAGATTTAAGCGTGTTTCTAATAATAAGAATAGCTTTAATGATAACTTCTCGATGCACTTCTTTGATATAGTAATTAAACTTGACTCTATTTATCAACAAAAAATAGATACCTGAATCAGGCTTCAATACTGAATTTTTCAAGCCTGAAGGTCTATTCCAGAATTTAATGTCTGTAAACCAGATAGCTATATCAAGTCTTTTTTGCTCATGCAAAAAAATATCATATCAGACCTTTATTTGGATTTTTAATTCCATAAATGAAAAATATGAGGGGGCTGTATTATTCTTGAGAGGTAGTAGACCAAAGATATGTGGATTTCCCAATCAGCATTAAACCATTAATGTTATGAAATTTAGCCTTCTAACACATTAATATCATTTATTGATAGAAGCAATTTCATGTGAATGTAAACATATAAATTAACTAATGTTGTATCTCAGGCGACAGACTCCTTTAAAACCCGTATGGTATCTCCTATTAACCACATGGAACGCTATTAGTACAGGTTATATGTAATCTTCACCCTCCAAATACCAAAGAATGGGTAATATTCATCACAGAACCTCATGGATTCAATATAGTATATTCAATATGGAAATGAAAATGAAAATGAAAATGGAAAGAAAAGCCAACAAAAAATTCCGCTTAATTTGTAACCATGAAGGAGCGCATAACTTAGCACTAGACTTTATATTTATAACAGAGGGCGCCACTTCGTTTTTCATAACTTATTTCATACATATTTTGAAATAAAATATCACTTACGGAAGGCTCTGGATTCAATGATATTTTAGCTCAATTTGACTATCGTCTTTGCCGAATCCTAGTCGTGTAGAATTGCAACGCAGTCTACCATTTGAAATCCTACACCTATCTAACCATTTAGCATGTTATCATATTCAGACTGTCCATTCTATCTATGGAATCACATGTTAATTAGAATTTTCAGGAAAAAACTTCAGAGAGCCTACCGATTTAATACTAGTATTTTCCTATATTTCCTTCTACTACCAAAATATGCAGAGTGAAGTCTTTATGTAAAGCTGTCACGGCTGCGAAAGTGACTTGTGATAAGTCTTTCGTAAATTTCGTTTTTATTTTTGAAATCATTTAATGTGTATTCAGATATCTAGCTATGACACATGATCGGTGCTATATTTACATGTTGGATGACTATTTTAACATTAAAGATACTCATACTTTGGATCTCATTCGCAAATATCACCCTGAGATATGTTTGCATTTACAAACAGTCGACCCTCCTCCGTAGGTACCCACCAAAGGGAATTTTGAAACCTTTGCTTGTCCAAGCATGCCGATGTCATCCATGTAAACTTGCACCACGATAAATGTGGTTGTGTTTTGCTGGATTTGAACCAGCCATCTACTGTCTCGAGTGGGATGTGTCTAAGCTATCCAGAATCGACTTGGGACATCGGCTACCATGATGAGCCACAGCACCATCAAACCATGGCAGTCTTTATAGTGTTACCTCCATTCTTGGAATCGAAGTCATGTGGCCCTTAAAGCTCAATATTTAAGACTCATTGTCAATATTCCGAATCTCTTACCTTTCTAGAAGGGGGTCTATTCTAAACACCTATCAGTGGTGTCTCCTGCGAACCTCCAGCACTCACTGTAGAATCTGTAGAGCCGAGATTGAGTGACATTGTCCTAACTTCGACGAGGAGTCCCAATCGCTTTCGCGGTCTGTATCGTCTTCGTCTCTTAACACATTCCCCTATCAACATTTTCATGTAGCTAACCACGATCAGATCAGATGGTAGTCAGAGCCCTACTTATCGCCCACCCTTTATCATGAAGGAAATGCCATCCGATGAGTTTCCGGAGCGTACCCAGCAACCGACGCGGCGATGGTGGATTGGATCAAGATGGCCTCTAATGTTACAAAGAAAGGAGATATAGATGAATATGCGCACCTCATATGGTCCCGGTGTCTAGGCCTCGCCTGGCTGGGCCTGCAGGTCTTTTGAGACTTTTTCCCGCGCACGCTGTCTCCATTGTTACCATTTTTATTTTTTTTGGGTAGAAGGTTCCGTGGAAAAGGTGGCCGAATTCCACGGGTAAACACTGAGCTTAATGGCTATTCATCAAGGGGAACATATCAATGATCTTTCAAGTAACAAAAGAGGATAGGAGCACTATACAAAGTGTGGCCTGGGTCAGAGAGGAGCCCAATGTGCTAGATAGTCATGGACTCAAGTAGTACAATTAACATCACTCACTCACTCTCCCTTTCGAGACTATATCCAACTGTTACGGCCTCAGCTCAGACCTTTGGTGTCACATACATCACCAAGCATCAGCTGACTTTGAGCCCACGCAAGTCACAAGGCTATCTGGATCCTGGTTAGATCTACAGGGCACGAGCTAGCCAGATGTAGGAGACACGGCACACAAGTGATTGTAATTATCCTTTGACCTCACGCACAGGAAATCGCACGGTCAGAGCCTGCGACCACAGCAGTAGATCTACTAGCGTTGAGGAGTAAGGAGGAATCAAGGTATATAGATATCCTACACTTGATGGATATAAAATTCACGTATTAGTCTCAAGTTCTACACAAGATCCATTGTAGTTAGGAGCCACGAGACACCACGTGATACCTTTCATTTTTACGCCCACCACACCATTTACTAAGTATACAACGCGCGCCTAGAAACCTCAGCTAGAGGAGTGGCGCTTTTATTTCTTTTTAAATTCTTAGTGTAATCAGCTATATAGCTGAGGTTCCTGATGGATTAGTATGTATGAAAAGTGAGATAAGCTTAGCTTTAAGATGGCATAGGTTACGGGTTTCTCGTGGCTCCAAACTACTAATATGTATTGTAGAGCTTAAGACTAGATGTAACTTGGTTTTCTATTAATACAGGGTATCCTCTATTTCAGTACAGTATTCCTTATCTTGCGCCCGGACTCCAACGTGAACAACATTACATAAGCATTACAACTTATGAGAGCCTCGTACTAATCTAGAGGTCTGACAATTTTGGATCCTCAATCACTCCTCCTCTCAATTAAGAGTTTTCCACAACTCAAGGTCTGGTTTTGATACACTTAGATTCCTACTGCAGATTTTAATTGCCTCCAATCCTGGTGTAACATTCTTTAACTTCCGTACCACAAGCTTCGTACAGGATGGCCGTCGCGAGTATATGCTGGGAAGAGATTGGATCCATTGTAACGATTTGCCATTTTGTATCCTCCAGGTGACACCAGAGAATTGTGTTACCGGAGTGGCATTCAGCGATGGCCCAAAGCCCGTCGTAGAAAGGCTCAGATTTATGTCTTCTTTGCCGGACTCTTAGTACCCAGTCACCGGGGGCATATATTCTTATTAATGTTTTGGACTCTTGTAAATATTCACGAGTTTTGGCCCTGGATGCTTTCATGCTATTTACGTACGATCTAGCAGTGGGTGCAGCTTGAAAGTTAACCAATTCCTTAACCCATTCTTGTTCTTCTGTCTGTGTGGCTTCGCGGGTGTATATTGGGTATACAAGTTCTGCTTCCGGAGGTTGTGTTCCAAAGAGTAGAAAACAAGGACTGTAACCTGAAGGTGATATACGGCGATTATATATAGTTACCACGCGTGATAGTGATCTATCTAGTGGTCCCTTGGGATTATCAAGAATTTCACGAGCCAGTATTCCCTTGAGAACACCATTGGCTTGTTCTACCTTTCCACTGCCTCGAGGTCTAGCTGGAGTAGTATGAGACATTATAATTCCTTGCTTTATCTGAAACTGCTGTGCTTCGTGTCCACTGAAGCTATTGGCATTGTCGCTTATAACTTGCTTGGGTGTCCAAAAAACATGAATTATGTGCAGAGATAAAGGGACAGTATTAACAAAGTCAGCGTTAGGTACGAGTCGTGATTCCAGCCATCCCGTAACGTACTCAACTGCATTGAGAAGAATTCGTGAACCTACCTGCGTGTGATCTATTCCCCAGCGGATGAGTGGGGGTGCTGGTTGGATTGGTCTTAGGTCGCTTATGCTTGGGTCGGGAGATTTCATAAGTTGGCAAGATCTACATGTGCGAATGACTTCATGTACGGCTAGAATAAGTTGAGGATGCCAGTATGTCTTGGCTGTTTCGCGGATCGTTGTACCGACAGATGGGTGACCTAAATTCTCGTGTATTTGTCTTGACTTGTGTTGGAAATTCTGACTCTCAAATTTAGGACTCAACCATTACTACCTGTTTCGTCTCAGGATCCCGACAAGATCGACTCTCTCTACACATGTCCCGAGTACGCTAATCACGCCTACTGTCGCCATACGTTTGGATATTTACGTACTACCGTGTACATTGGATCATCATGGTAGATGAGTGTCACGGAATATATAAAGGGAGTATCAGGATCTGGATGGGTCGGGATCAATAACTGTGTTGTGCGATAAGGAGAGTAAATCTAACTATGTACATGGAAGTCTCTATGTCCCAAGTTCGCTAAGCCATTCCTAAGACTTAGTCCCGTGACAATGAGAGGTGGCTAGTCATCACTAGGTTTGACAGGCAAACGAGATTAGCAGGAATTTCTCCCTTAGATGTATATATAAGTCCAATGTTCCCATAGTTGCAAAGTATCAAGTCTTCTTTACTTCATCATATTTATCCATATAATATTATACAGAGTATATTTTCCAACAACTTGTTGATTAAATCTTCATATTCTAAGACCTCGAGAAATATTGCTTTCCCAGACGAAGTTGGCGGATCGCCGACATCAGTCATTGGACTCATTAAAACTCGGTGTAGCTTAGCATCATAGATTACGAAGTTTTTATTGACCCATGCAGGACGGAGATTAGTCGGTAAGCGTTGATCGTGGGATAAGAACTCGTAGATACAACTAAGGTCAACGCGATTTAATTCTTCAGGGTTTTTTACCATTGGCAGATCTGGCGTTTCGATTAGATTGGGGTCATCTGTTAATTCCATTCCAGTATCTCCTTCGTTTTCTTCCAAAGGGTAAGCTTCTTCTAATGGTCTGGAGAGAAAATCTGCGAGCACGTTCGCTTTTCCTTTTCTATACAGAATACGTATACCGGAATGTTCAACAGAATCGGAGGATACGCGCTGGCTGCTCAACTTTTGTTTGAATAGACCTGAGTGATTCATGGTCTGTTGTAACAGTGACATTGCTTCCTTCCACCCAGTGTCGCCAATATCGCAATGCCAAGAGAATTCCAAGTAATTCGCGTTCTTGAGCGGAGGATCTTTGCTGTTTATCGTTCAGCTTTCGAGAGAAACAAGCTATTGGGTGCAGAATAGCTTTTGTTTCTTCCTCAACTGCGAGATCGTGAGGTTGCAAGAGTACAGCGCCGACATATTTCTGAGACGCGTCTGTCTCCACAACTATTGGTAGGCGCCACTCGAATTTTTTGATTAATGGGGCGGTTGATATAGCTTCCTTTATAGACATCCACGAGTCAACTGCTTCCTGTGTTAGTATAACCGGCTCGTTCTTTGGCCCTGCGGATTGATCTGTGAGAGGGCCTGCTAATTTGGAGAAATTCTTAATAAGGCACCTCAAGTAACTTGCTGCGCTGACAAATCTCTTTATTCCGGATGTCGTGGTAGGTAAAGGTTTGTTGCGGATAGCGGAGACTTTTTCAGGATCTGCAGCAATACCTTTTTCGGAGATTGAGAAACCTAGGAATACCCCGCCAGGCACAAATAGGCGACATTTGAGAGGATTAAAAATTAGACCGTATTCTGCGAAGTGAGATAGAACAGAGAGTAGACAAGTGTTTAACTGGTCAATTGAATCTCCCCAAATTGCTACATCATCCAGTAAGCCCGCCGTGAAAAGGCGAAATGGTTCCAAGACTTCTTTGATAAAGCCTTGAAATGTTGCAGGCGCATCGCATAGGCCAAAAGGCATTACCATCCATTTGTATATCCCAAATGGGGTGACAAAAGCGGTTTTTTCAGTCATCAGCGTGCATGTTTATTTGCCAGAATCCATTTTTAAGGTCAAGAAATGCATACAATTTGTGTCCTGCACGTCTTTGTTTCTCGTCTTGAGCGTTTGGGAGGGGGTGGGCATGCTTTTTCGTGACTTTGTTAAATTCGCGGTAATCAACGCAGATTCGCCAAATAACCTGGTCGCCATAGTCGGAACTTTTCTTTGGTATTAATACAAGAGGGGCTGCCCAAGGTCCTTTGCTCTTTCTTATAACTGAACCCTCATGGGCTTTTCAGAAATCACGAATTGCTTGTTGCTGGTTTGGACTATAGCGACGTGGGGGAAGTTTAATTGGGGGATGCTTTTGGGTATTGATTCGGTGTTTTTTTTGCAATTTTATCAGTTTTTCGTGCTGATTTATCGAATAGAGAAGGAAATAAACTTGCATATTTCATGCCAAAACGAGTGTCCACGTCTGTGGTGTCTTTGTGCCATATTACTGGTCTTTTATCTCTAATAGTAAAGAGTTGAGTGGGGCATTGCGGTAATTTCATCGGGTAAATGTCCGGTTCTCCTTGCATTGTTGATAATCGGAAAGAGTGTTGGAAAATATACTCTGTACGATATTATATGGATAAATATGATGAAGTAAAGAAGACTTGATATTTTATAACTATGTGAACATTGGACTTATATGTACATATTAGGGGATAAATTCCCACTAGTCTCATGTGCCTGTCAAACCTAGTGATGACCAGCCACCTCTCATCTACCATGATGATCCAAGGTACACTGTAGTACGTAAATATCCAATTGTAAATGCAACAGTAGGCACGATTAGCGCACTGGTGACATGTGTGGAGAGAGTAGATCTTGTCGGGAACCTGAGATGAAACAGGTAGTGGTTGAGTCCTAAATTCGAGAGTCAGAATTTCCAACAAAGAGCCATCCTTTTGACAGAGGATTCCTAGTGCGTGAAACATAGTTTGTCCTAAGGTGAGATTGGCTGGGAACGTATTATCAGGTGTTACATCGACTGAAACAGTGAATGCGGGGGTGTGACGGCTGGTTCCTGTAGCCTATGTTGGCTAACATAGGCTTGGTCCGATTTATGGTGCGCACGATCGATCGATCTAATATCGGAGCATCGGAATCTGCATAGCATCCGATTCAACAGTGCAGCTCAACATGGCACCACTTGTCGGTGAGAAGCTATCGGCTGGGAATATACGAGATCGGACACAACCTCCTCAGTTGATAATGCAATGACGTCGTAGAACATGAGGCTCTTTTGTATATATACATTTTTAGATAGATCTTGTAGTAGTTCTCTCCTCAGAATTATTATCTACTACCATCAACAACATAGTTGCTCCAGCACCTGTCCTAGAATCCGTGACAAGGGGTCCATGATTGTTGTGATAGGGCTGATATAGAAAATTCGACTTGCACTATCGCGTCTTGCGTAATTTTAGGGCCTTTGCCCCCGATCCTGGCCATGGTAGATGAAATAAGATAGTTATAAGGAGCGATTTTATTTGCAAGGGAAAAAGAAACATAACAAGAAGGAGATCCATAGTCGAAAAATGTAGTGAACGTAATAGTAGCAAATTTTGACAGTCTTGTGAGGAATATATTATGGGGCTTTCCAAAGCCCTCTCGAAGATGTTTTATGTGTGGCTTGATTCCACCGACACCTACTGCCACGTAGTAGGCATCCTGGCACCATTAGGTTTCTTCGTCGTCGGCTAGATCTTCATGCATATCGTCGTATTTTAAGCTTCGGCTTTTATACTCTTCTGCGCCTAGCTTTTGTAAAGATTCCCATTCTTCATCCGTAAAATCCTTTGTATTCACAATGTAGGATTTATTGTGTTGGGGTCGATTATTGCTAGTGGTTTGGTGATTTGAACGAACCATACTCGGTGTAACGACCAGAAAGGAGCACAGGTTAGCAGATGAACAAGTCGAATCAGGTAAGGACTCAGATCTGGAATATGATTCATAAGATTCTAAACTAAGGAAAGAAAATAACAAGAGGTATCTAGAGATGTACATATATACATAATTTACAATTGGTCCGTGCTGTCACAGTTCGAGTGTCGATGCGGGAGCAATCAGATATACGAAGGTAGTTTATTATTTTCTCTGTGCCTATCTATACAAGCCCTACCTCAACTATTTATACACTTACTGTACTATCTGGAATATTCTTCTCGCCTGTAACCAGTTTCTAGTATGTTCCCTTGAGGCTGGTTCGCAGTCCTACTACTAGTTGCTAGAAATTTTATAGTGATGTCCCGATTGGTCCATGAAAGAGTATTGATTTTCGAAGATTTGTACAACACGTGATTAAAGTCATGTGACACTGGATGATTACCGGCTCACTAGCCGTTACACGTGAGTATATAGGATCACAACACAATAACTGAAAAGAGCAATAGTATTAGAGGCCCCGAGGGTCATGAATACAAGGCCGTAACACTCGGTTTAAATCTCAGAGCGTTAAATGTTTGGGTGAGATCTGGTTGACGATATTGGATACCTCTTTTCTGAGGTTCAATTTGAGTCCTAGGATTTCTTGGCATTTCACGTTGGAGATGACAGGTGTTAGCCCTGTGAGCTTTTTTACCACAACGATAACATAAGTCGTTGTTGGCAAGAAAAGCTTGACCGGTCATGCCCTGTGAAAATGCGCTATCAGCCGTTGAGAATGTATGTGCGTCTGTCAAAGGCTGCTCGATCATTGTGTTTTATTTTTTTTTGCATCAGATTTTAATTGCGTATGCAGCTATCTAGCTATGACACAATATCAAAGAAAAGTACAGAAAAGATGACTCAATTTACAAGAAGAGCACTCATGCCTCAGATTTGAATATTTCACTTCTATGTTCGTAGTGGACACCACGTACGGGTGTTCGGTCTCTTTCTTCCGCTACTTGCCGTTGTCTCTGTGTGCGAGACAGGGAAAATGCAAACATTCGGTTTGACAAGTATATCATAATCACCAAGTGCATAGCCATCGCACAAAATGTGGTCATATTCTGCTCGAGCTAACAAATAAATTACCAGTTATGGGGCTAAACACCACATAACCGCTCGTCTTCGGTCAGAGCGCTAAAATGTAATCCCAGAGAAGATGGCCAGTTCAGAGGGAGGCAGAAGTTGTGAATCTCAAACAAGGCTGTCGGTAAATGTCTATGTTTAGATAGGCGAAGACAAATTATTCCATGCCAAGGTACCAGCCGCTCATGTAGTGTTTCGAAGCGAGTGCTATTGGTGTATGGGAGGGTCAATGACCCAGCTTTGCAGTTCTTCATATTCGTTCTCCTTGCGTGGTCTTGAGATACCTGGCAGATCCTTGTTAAATGTTAATCGGATGAGGATATTTCAGGATCACGGCCGATTGTAAGCGAAGGTAATCATGCCGGCGGTGATATTGTGAGTGAACATACACTCAATCATGCTTCATCCGATATCATAAATTTGGTCCAAAACCTGCAATGAAAATTGTAGAAGCCCAGCGTGTTCATGACACTTGAGGCCCTAAACCAGGTTTACACAAAAGTTTAATTAGCTAGTCAATCACGAAAGAGAGTTGCCGCGACATGTGTTGATGAAGAGTCCTGCCTAGCCGCCTTATAGACTAGTGAGCTATTGGACGATTTAGTTACCGTCTAATCTATTTCAGTCCGGCGCACAGCTGAGACATGTAAGATGACGTTACTTGAGCAAAACGGTACTGCCATTTAAATTCCTTTACTTGCAGAGATGGCAGGTGTCTGCAACATTATCAAGACTTGCTAGACTCCCCGGAGTTATATATGGGGGGAATTCCGCACTGCAAATTTATGAAGACTCACACAAATCTCTCAAAATGGCTCCCATGGAATCGCTATCCAGCTCACGAATCAAATATACCCGCACAGCCAAGAGATTTGCTATTTTGACGGGTGCAACACTCACTCAACGCTCCAACCAATATTTGACACGTCGCGGCCTGGTGGTTAACGATGCGCAAAAAGTGACTCTGGGCATAATTGCTGCCTATGTCGTAGTCATTGCGCTCCTCTGGAATATACCCTACATTCGCTGGTCGTTATGGCCTTTTAAAGTATATCCAATCTAGGCCACATGCTGAAAACATGCTAATCTCTCCTAGATGCTCACTATTGCCTTCCACGAATTTGGACATGCCTTTGCGGCATGTCTAACAGGTGGAAAAGTTAAATCAATCTCTCTAGATCCACGCGAAGGAGGTGTGACGCACATGGCCGGAGGAATAAACTTCATTACGCTCCCTGCAGGATACTTGGGCTCTTCACTAATCGGTGCCCTTTTCATATTTTGTGGCTTTAATACAGTGGCATCAAAAGTAGCCTCACTGGCCCTCGGCGTTTGTTTTCTACTCACACTTTGGTGGGCAAGGAAAGACTGGCTCACTATACTTACCATACTAATGGCTGTCGGACTAATTGTGTCGTGTTGGTTCATAGCCCACGCCGAACCTCTGAGATATGTGGTTTTGTTCATAGGAGTCATGTCAGCTCTATACAGCGTATGGGATATTGTAAGTCCTTCATCTACCAATGAATTTTCAAAACTAACTAAGACCAGTGTGACGACTTGATTCTTCGAAAAGTGAATACCTCTGATGCTAGTGTTTTCGCTCAGAGATACGGAGGCTCCTCACAGTGCTGGGGATTTTTGTGGTCTCTTATTTCCTTATCTCTCATGGCTGGAGGGATTATAGCTGGGATTGTCGCATTTCCAGAATCAGCCTCCCAGCAAAAGATTGATTCCGGAAAATTTCTCCCTACTCGTTGAAACTGATTCCTACATGCTTGATACTTTTACAAACCAAATGACATTCCATCAAGTTGAAATAAGATCTAACGAAGCGGGATTTGAAGATCAAATCTAGCTCTTACTGCCAAAAATTCCGAGTCGCTAAGCATCTATGGACTCATGGAATGCTTTCAACAAAGATATCTCTTAATTTAGGTATCTACGACTAGACTACAGATTTTCGTCTTTAGATAAAGCAAAAGCTTAGGTCTTACACATACACGAGAGGCGTCACCCTTTACAAAAACATTGGCATTGATCAAGAGAAGAAACGACAGTGCTCTACATCATCACATCCACGGATCTCAGCTTTTACGTGCAGCTATCTTCCTCAGCAAAAATAGAATCCGAAGCTATTTCCTCTATTAAGCTTACTTCAAACATGCGAATTCAAGACCTGGATACACCCTACGCCCGAAAATTCGATTCAAAGCATTGAGATAACTTTTTGTCCTCTTGCAGGGTCACAATGCAGTCACATCCCTCACTATTGCTTTTGAAAAAATTGTTGTGACTGAGAGACCTTTGAAAATTACGAGTCTTGTCCGAAAAAATCTAAGAGACTATCTTACCACTTACTGGTATCAAACCATGGAAGTTCCTCTCTTGGATATCTGCTAGAAAATTCAAAATTCTCAATTCGAATGTGAAAGATTAGTGTTGTCTTCGTTAGTAGATCATGGATCCAAGTAAATGCTTGATCTAAAGAGCACATGTGATGTGGGTCCTTACCGTGCGTCAGTGTGGCTTGGATGCAGGTTAAATATTTTCCTTGAATTTTTGGAGAAAAATAATCATATGAGAGAAACCTCAGATGAAGTATGATATCATTGGGGAAGTAAGCCTCTTTCGTTAAGTTTTATTGTAGAAGCCCCATACAGATAACACGACTAGGATGAACATTTTTTTTTAGGATCCTATACATGACCATGCTGAGTTGCAAAGTAAATAAATTCAACGGGTGACTTGCAACAATAATTTATAAAATTTGAATACTTGAATATCGAATTCTGGTGGCGCCGACCATAATACATAAGCCTGAGAGTGATCCGATGCACGCCAAGGCACATAATTGCGGAAAACGTTGGATAAAATGTGACCAATTTTGACGGCTAGAAATCTCTTAGGATGGGGGACTATTCTCAATACCTGTCAGTGATGTCCCCTACGAATCTCCAGCTCTCACTGTAGAGCCTTTAGAGCCGAGATTGAGTAACAACTTATCAACTTTGAGTTGAGTTATCTCCCCCTCCGTCAAAGATACGCTTCCGATAACACATAAGACGACAAAGACGACGATAATGATGCTGGGAATGAGGAGAGATAATGCGGTACCAAACGCTACATCGGTAGTCAGAGAAGCCCTCGTTATATCACAACATGTGCTACTCACCGGCGGGCGAGCAAAAAGCCCACGGAAGCAAAGTAAAAGACCCTTCCGTCCTCAAGAAAAGCAGGTTTCGACTCGTCTACATTATCGTCCCTACTAATCATAACTTCCAAATCTACTAGCCAGGAGGGCATCTGAAATACACGAGTTACTCGACAACCCCACGTCCGTAACAACTTTTGGATGCTAGGCTAGGCTCCTTCACGGCACTCACTCTCGACCAAGACTTTTCTGACATCCTTTCACGACCTACGATTTGTCCTACGGCATGAATCAGGGGAGGAGTAGGGAGGAGGCTAGGAAGGTTGAGAGACACTCTTAGGTATACACAGGTCTGCTGCCTCCGGCTGGCCGGCCTCTTCGTCATAGGAGAGCCTCGCACCCAGTGGTTTTTGAGACTTTTCCCTGCAGCTACACACCCGCAAATGGCCATCGTTTCGTTGGCTGGAGAGGGGAGATAACGACGGGATAACGGCTCCTCTTAGTGTGTACTCGAATGAAGACCTGTAGGGGTATTACTGCTGGAAAGAAGTCGTGAGGGAGGCAAAGGAGGGAGTACACTACCCGAGGCATAGATACTCCCGGCCTGTAGGCTAAAAGGACCTACATGTCCTTACATAGTTGTAGACTTTTTAGGACTATAAACACTCGCTCATTAAACCCTTATTAGCGTGTAAAGTGCCTCTAGGATCAGAAACGTTAAGCTTAATACTGGGATGTTTAAGGGATTAGCCCTGTAGGCTTAGTTGGGCTAGCTCGTAATAGGTTAGTATGTCTCTCCTCATTATCCCGCTCGCCATGAAGTATAGTCCAATCGTCTTATTCCAGCAGTCGCTTAGAGACGCATCTTCAAAAACACTCTTGATTGCCTAACCAATACAGCTATTGAATCACAATCAAATTTTTCTTTCCACGTCCCAAGTGACGAAATCATATATCATATACGATCTGTTATTGTCATAAATATCCTTCACTTACTCATGCCGCCCAGTCCTTTGCAGAGGCTAGCTCTTGGCCTCCCTTCCACCCGTTAATTCGACGCGTCCTGACGTCGAAATGGTCCTCACAGGGCTACCCAACCAACCAAATAATGCACAAACAAACGCAGAGCCGATCTACGAGGCGAGCTGCCAATACTCGCCCCCGAACCCCACCGAATCATTAGGTGTCATAATGACTAACTTCCTCGCAAATGAAGCGAGGGCTTTTAATTTACGCTTCGCAGAGGCTGGGCGTATTTTCAGTGGGTACATTAACCTACTGGCTGCTTCAACCGACAAACAGCTCCGACGAGCTGTCGAAAAGAATGGAGAGGCTTTATAAGCCATTATTAGTAATATCCTGCGCGGAAACCCCCAGCCCCTATCAAGTGGGCCATCAGAGGCTGCCAGTAGCAGCGAGACAACAACCCATCCGCCACCGGCTACTAAGTCAGGAGGAAATAATAACGCGAGCACTCCACGACCAGTGAAAATCCTCGCGAGAGAAAGCTGCAGCCAGGCGCAAGGCAAAGAGCCGGCTTCGACAAAGCCTACTAGGCAAGTCGAAGGCAAAGAGCCCAAAAACACCAACAATACCGAGAGATCCTGGACTCAGGTGGTCAGGAAAAAGTCGAAGCCTGTACAACCAGTGGCATCAACATCGCTACCACTCAATGGGTCCCAGTTAAAAGTATCTGGGCCTACACAATTGCCGAGGTCAAATACCCTCGCTTCCATGCCAGCCCGACCAGACGAGCGTGTGTTCCTACGGGTCAAGCCCGACCACTCGTGGAGACGTATGTCTCCTCACTACATCAAAATAAGCCTTGCAAGTTATCTACGGATAATTCTGCGATCAAGTAGGCTACTGTCGTCAACTCAGGGTTCGCGATACAAGCTGAAGGGGATGCAGCAAGAAACGTGCTCTCGGGTACCGTGCTGTTAGAGAGCACGGAAGTGAAACTGGAAGCTGCTTCCAACTAGATCTCGGTGCTGGCTCCAAATGTACCACACTGGCTCTACAATCTAGAGGGACCAACGCCAGTCACACCGGAGATGGTGATGGAAGAAGCGACTTTAAAAACGGGCATTAGACTGACATCGCCTCGTGCGTTCGCGACAAGCATGGCTAGGCCATCAACCGACTGGGTGCTGCATTCTGTAACCGGTAAGCCAAAACAGGGTGAGCGACTTTTCGAAGAGAGCGGTCGCCTACACGAGCTCCAGCGCAAGGCCAAAATTGCACAATGCAACCGATGCTGGGGACATCATCCAACAAAGATTTTCTCACGAGCGGAGCGATGCTCACGATGTGGATCGATCGAGCATAAAGCATCTATCTGTAAGCAGACCATCCCAAGGTGCATGAACTGCCATGGGCCACATGTAGCCATCGAACCTCACTGTATGGCTAGACCAACCTGGGTTGGCGGCAAAACTGTGCAGCGAACTAAAGACCAGCTATCGGTTATACGCGAGCAAGGTCAAAAGGAACGGAACGCTTCAATCCCAGAGATGGAAGCAAAGCAGAAAGCCACCGAGGCGACTTCCAAAAACGAAACCACTAACGTAACTCAATACCCGAAAGGAACCACAATCTTACCGAGCTCCACACAACTGCAACAAAGATCTCGTTTCTCTGCGCTAATCTCGGCAGAGGAGACCCGGCTACAGACATCATCCTACAATCCGCTTGGGATTCAGGAACCGATGTCCTACTGATCCAGGAACCCTGGACCCAACTTAACGACGGAGTATGGCTCATTAACTCGCACCCCGGTTTCGAAAATCATGTGCCTCTCCATACCGCTGCTGATACTGCAATGCCACGTTCACTTATTTACACGCGAAAAGGTATTAAGTGCCATCAGCAAGCAATCTGTGTAGCATCACCAAACTTAACCGCAGTAAATGTTGACGGTGTCACTTTTGTCTCTGTATATCGCGCTCCAGGAGTCGATCTACGGCCGCTGCTATCTTGGGTTCCTTCTGGGCCTACAGATATCGGCGGAGACTTTAATTCCTTTTACCCTGACTGGCAGCCAATGGCTACTAGGCTACACGGCGACGGCCAGGTGCTCACCGAGTGGATGTTCGAGCACGGTATGGACCTTTCTTCCGCACCGGACGTCTCGACCCACGATCTCGGAAACACACTCAACCTGGTTTGGTCTAACACTGGTGCCCTTGCAAATATTTCGATAGATCTTGACTCAACATCGGAACACAGAACTCTTGCAGGAGATGTTCCCCGTCCAAACTTGAAAGCTAGAGCGGTTAACAAAACTGGTCAATCAGTACGAGTGACAGACGATGCACTCGAAGACTTTACCAAGGTACTAGGTAGGTGGGCCCATGGAATAGGGATGTAGCCTATGGTCTCAATAAGCGAGGTCGATAACCTTGCTGATAAGCTTGTCCAAACCATCAATGATGCTATGATGGCTACCAGAAGACGCGGGAGTGCGAAGAAGGGTAGGACGGCACCTTGGTGGGTGTTAGAGTGCTTACAGGCCAAACGCGAATAAAGGATATTCAGGGACGAAGAGAGCAGAAAGGATTTCCGTCGCATAGTCAAAAGTGCGATACGCCAATACTGAGGCTTTTTGTGCACGTTAGTAAGCATGAAATTATAATTGTTGCCTGGGAAATTCACGGATGTCTCGTGGCTCCGACTACGACAATCTATATGTGTGTAGAGCTTGAGACTAGGTGTAAACTTTTATTTCTATTAATGTTCTAACTACCCCTCAAACACATGAAATCCTCTATACTCCAGATAATGTAACGATCAATGATACATGACAAGTAAACTATCAGAATACAGTAGGGGAGGAGTGAGGTACTTAGCCGCCTGGGCTGTGACCAAAGAATGCGAGGGGTGCATTCTTGATCGAACCTTTAACTCGGCGGCTCGCTTAGGATCGGGACTTCGGCGTCTCGCTTGGACTCGGAGTTCGGCGGCTCGCTTGCCGTGAGACTTGACGTTTCACTCGGACTTGGAATTCAGGGTCCAAAATACTGGCGATGAAAGTTCTCCGAATCCACAACCGACGTCGATATGTATCGGATGGCACGTTGGGCAAAGCCGCAACCTACATCTGCCACTCCACCACTCCAAACTCCTGATGGTTTTGTATCGGATCCAGGAAAGCGTAAATTCCTACTGCGCGACCTCCTTGTCGGCCGGTTCACCAGCCAAGACGACATGGACACCGAACACCTCGAGCCAGGGCGCGGAAACCTTCCATGGGTCTTAAGCGTTACGGATGAAGTAGCCAAGTGGGTCACAACGGCCTGCCAGAATAAAGCCCCTGGGGCAGACGCAATTTCTGTTCGTCTTCTTAGGATAGCCTGGCCTTCAATTGGACACGCAGTGAGAGTACTCTTTGAGGGCTCACTTCCACTGAACTACTTCCCGAAGGTATTCAAGCTAGCGGAAGTAATTCTTCTCCCCAAACCTGTCCGTAATCTCAGTACAGCTAAAGGATGGAGGCATATTGCACTACTATCCTCTCTCGGCAAAGGTCTTGAGAAACTAGGCTCAAGGCGTATTGCTTACGCCGCCATTTCGCCAAGGCCGTGCCGCAGCAGCTTTTTGGAGCACTTTCCGGCAGATCCGCTAATGACCTCGTCTCATGCGTCATCCACGATGTGGAGCATGCAATGAAGAGGCAGAAGAAAGCAGTTCTAGTCACTTTGGAAGTACAGGGGGCATTCGACGCTGTACTCCACGGAAGGCTGCTGCAAAGGATGAACAAATTTGGGTGGCCGAAACTAGCCATCACTTGGATACAGTTTTTCCTGGACAAACGATCCGCCCGCATCAGACACGAGGATAGAGTAACAGACCCAATTTACCTAGAATGCGGGCTGCCACAAGGATCGCCTTTATCCCCAATTCTCTTCCTCCTTTACATGGCCGAAGTCGTGGGAGGCAGTTGTTGGAGACCCGGCTATGCAGATGATGTTGCTATACTCGGCATAGGTTCGACTCCAAACGAAGCCGCAGCAGCTGTCCAGAGAGAAGTCGACGCAGTCCTAGGGTGGGCTTCTGAAAATGCCGTCTCTTTCGATCCAGATAAGTCCGAAGCAGTCTATTTCCTCGGCCCTAGATCCAGGAGATACGACCTTCCGACGATAAGGGTGGGCCCTCGCGATGTTCAAGCATCCGACAACATCCGATGGCTCGGAGTATACTTGGACCATGGCCTGAACTTCGAAAGCCACGTCGGCAATTGGACCAGTAAAGCAATACGCCTAGTGCAACACTTCCGGCGGCTCACTCAGTGCACCTAGGGACCAAGGCCCGACTTACTAACCACAGTGATCCGCACGGTAGTCCTGCCAATCGCGATGCACGCAGCAGAATCCTGGTACCCGGGGCCAACCAGGGAAACCTATCGGGGTGTCGCGCGAAGTTCATGCAAAAAACAGTGCAAAGTTATTGACAAAACTTCTGCCTTACGAATTTGCGTGGCTCTACCAACCTGGCGCACCATGCCCATCGTAGCCCTTAGAAGAGAGACTGGCATTCCACCTGCACACATTCTGCTCGAGGAACGCAAGCTCAAGACTGCCGCGAGAATCCGAAGACTAGATAATTACCATCCGCTTCGACTTCGGGCCACGGAAAGCACAGATTGCGCTCGCCACTGACTCGGAATAAAGACATGCAACAAAAGCAGACTTGGTCTGGATAGAGTTCATGATTCAATGATCCAGAGGATGTACCGACTTCTTCCAGAGGCTGAACTTTCTTCACCGCTCCGACCTCTGGTATTTCCTCAGTCGAATCCTTTCTGGACAAGCAAGATAAAAGCAGCTAAGTTTATAAGAGAGTGGCTACCTACCCTCCCGTCTGACTGTCTCTGCGTTTACAGTGATGGTTCTGGGGCGTCCACCGACAGAGTGTCATGGGCCTTTGTGACTTTTATCAGTGGCACAGGCAGGGTAATTGAGCAAAGCGGCTCAGGCAAGATCATAAATGCGGAGGTCAACGATGCGGAGGTTATCGATGCGGAGGTTATCGAGCTTTGGCTGCTCTAGAAGCAATCATGCCAGTAATCGAGATCGAGGACGCAGTGCCATCTATTTCCTGCTCGACGATTCTGCGGCTATTAAGCCTTCACTGACGGGAACAACGGGCTCATAATCCTGGCGAATCCAAAAGTTCGTGAAAATGGCCGCGAGATCAGCCGCGTCAGTAAAAATAGGATGGATCACGGGCCACGAAGGGCTGGCAGGAAATGAAATCGTCGATGAACTCGCTCTAAGAGAGCTTAACTCGCCGGACAACTCTAGGACGACACATGGTGTGATGAACCTCGCCTCATCTGGACGGAAATCCCGTGAAGTGGCCAGGTAGATGTTGACGGACTGGTGGCACTCTAATCGCCCCAAACACTTCGCCGATCTTGAACTCGAGATGCGCCGCAAGAGACCGCCAGAGCCAGCGCTACCGATAGCGGTCTATGCCCGCTTAATCGCTGCTCGAACTGGACATGGGGATTTCGCGATATATCATCGCCGCTTCAACCACACTGACGCTAAACTCTACTGCAAGTGCGGGAGGGAAAAATCAATTGATCACCTTGTCCAGTGTCGAAAAGCACTGACAACATGGCGGCTGAAAAGCGGAAGGCGTAGGGCGCCGGCTCTGGAAATAATGCTTGGATCAAGGGGATGGCAGCTATTTAGGGACTACGTCCAGGAGAGTGGGATATACACGGAGCCTAGTCGGGGGACGGCAGGGATACCTGTGACTCGGAGATGATAGATCAAAGGCCTAGGTGGTTTGGCATGGACAGAGAGATTTGATTCGAGGCTCAGGCGCGTGGTGGCTGAGGCGGAACGATGGAAGGGAGATTGTAACAGTTTTTTCTTTTGTAATGCGAGATTTCGCTTCAAAATTTTCGTTTGTTTTCCATTTGGGCTGCTGAACTCATTATGATTCAACACATAGATGCGTTTTTGGCATGGTTCCGATCATTCAGGTGGGAGGAGGCATTTGTATTGTACGGTAGTTAAGCTAATGCGGCCCTACCCCACTCGCGCTCAAGCTTCAGTAGGAGTGCGACGGTAGTTAGTTCACCTAGCACTTTAATGAACCAAAAAACGCACATTTTTGAGAAATTTGAAAATCGAAAATTCATTTTTTCCCTCTTTCCTCCCTTCTCGATCTCGTCGCATCTATCTTCGAAGTGTGATCGAGGTCAGGCATTTTCACCATGCCCCCAGTTCGAAAAAAGAGTCCCAACGCCAAATTGGACAACACGAGAGTCCGCGTGAGGGCTCTCAAACAATCACCTGGCCCTCTCCACTCTCCGAAATGCGTGGAGATGAGCAAGGTCTCTACGGAAGGGAAGGAAAAAGCTCTCCCTGCCGTCATTGAGCCTGATACTGACATGATCGGGTCAATTGAAATTGTTGACGAAATCCCTCAACCACCCTCATCACTCATGGGATTGGGAAATCATCCATATCTCCTCCGACCGCGTCGATACCGTCGGAGAACGCTGCACCCGAAGCACCGCCAAGAGCTGCCACGAAAGCAGAATGTCCTCCCGAGCTTCGACCAATTGTCGAAGCTGAACAACGACGCGCCGCCGAAACAGCGGCAAATCTGGCTCTCTGCTCCGCTGCCATCTCTGGCGTCGAAGCCAACCTTCTCCCTTTGACCAATGGGTCAAATAGACAATTCGTAGACTCCATGAGAGTCTACCTACGCGCCGCCATCGCGCAATACATGGCCACGGGCCCGGCCACCACGCCACCCGTCCTCCCTCCTCGCCCGGCGAACTCGATCCCAAGGGCTCCCGACGCCAGGAGCACAACGATTCCCGCCGTCCCAGCGCTCCCCGTAAAAAGCATCTGGGCTACGGTGGCCAGAAACGGACTGCGACAGAAAGCTGTCCCAACTGCAAAGGCTGTGCCGCAACCTGCGGCAAAGGCCCCAAAGAAAGATGCCCCAAAGGCGAAAGTCGACAAACGACTGTTCCTTCGCCTAGAAAAGGAGCACCCGTGGCGCCAGCTTTTGCCTGCTTGCCTACGGCAATAACTACAGAGTGAGCTAGGTTGCTTCTTGAGTGACGCCTGCTCTATACACCGTGTCAGAACCAGCTTTGCGATTATGACAGGGAATGAAAATAAAAGGGAAGAGCTCCTAGATGCCGCACCAAAGTTTTCGGACTTCGACGCCAAGCTCGAGGAGACCTCCAACTTTGTCGCCTTTCGGATCGCGAATGTTCCGATGACCGTAAGAACAATCGACTGTATTCATACGATCGATGCGGACTGGACCATATATGAGATATACAGGAAAACACAGCAGTTTCCAACCCAGGTGCCACCGCACGGGACATGCCTTCCTTGAGCGCCGTACAGAAATTGGCATGCCCTCTTCGACCGGGACTCCGCCCCTCGTGCGGGCTTCCGCATTCTCGACGAGTCCGGAGCGGCTACAAAGGTTCAGCCTCGCCGCCAAATTGAAGAGTTTAAACGCTGTTTGGGCTTCCACGCCACTCGTGGCTGCTCCCGCGCTCCAGCCTGCTGGAACTGCGGATCTAACATGCACTCGGAAGCCGAGTGCAAGGACCTCACTAAGTGTCGCAACTGTGGGGGACCTCACCGATCGGATTCTCGGGCCTGCCAAGTCAGACCTGAAAAATCCGGACCGGTGACAAAAGAGCAGCTCGCATGGATCTGCCACATCGAACAAGGGGAGTTATTAAAGGTGGCTAGAGCTAGGGCTGCAGCAAAAAGGCCGCAGAGGCGATCATCGCCGCTACGAAGGATGTCTCGATGGCCGAGGCAACAGGTTTCGAAGCTCTGGAAGCTGAAGAGGAAGTTTGAGGAAATAGCAACCTCGAGGATGCCCCTTTTGTGGCATCTACTAAACAATAGCAGGATACTGGCTGGATCAAAGGTGTCTGCTAGCCTATTTTTTGCTCTCAGCGGAGAATGGGCGAGTTTGTCATCTGGAAGGTGTGACGGACGAGTGAATGTGTGAGGAGCGCATTGGCTGGGTCCAATATGGAGGAATCTTCTGTTTTTCTCGGAGTTGTTTTGATTTTCTAGATTTTTCGTTTCTGTTTAATCAGCTGCACTTTTGGTAGCGATCCACGAGGTTGGAACGAGTTTAGGCTGTAGGAAAAGGTATAGGGAACCCCGCCGGTCCTTGACCCAATGTGGATAAAGAGCGTTAGCTTAGGACCGAAAGTGTGAAAAAAAACAGCCACTGATTCTTAACATCAGTATCAATTCATCCTCTATTCTAGCAAACAATGTCTCTCCAAAAGTCTGCTTCAGAAACTAAAGTTTGCAAGCATCCAACTCGCAATCAATATATTGAAATAAGAGCATTAAGAAGACTTGGCTTGACATTACAACATATATCCGACGAATTTGGCTTCATAATAAGGCAAGTGCAATTTGCGTTTGCTCGAGAGACTGAGAATCCTCTACCTCGAAAAGGTCACTCGCCCAAATCAAGCGCGGAACAAGTCGATGAGCTTGAGTCTTTCGTCCGGGAATCTCCTGAAAATCGACTGATGTGCTATTTGGAACTAGCCATGGGGCCCTTCAGCCACTGGGGATGCGATGAGCATTAACTTTCAAATGCCCTCAATAAAATGGGTTACAGCAGATGCAATGCTCGGAAGAAGCCTCCGTTCAGTGAGGTTAACATGCACAAAAGATGTGTAGCGGTGATAAAGGAAAATGGAGGGTACACAAAGTATTAGGATGGAGCAGACTAACACAAAAAATGTAGTACGCTTTCATTTTAGTAGCGAACCATACTGAGGGCTTCAATGTTGACTTTCGTAATACAGAGCAATTATTTTTGAAATAGATGTGTATTTTTAGATAATATCAAGTGCCTCTCTAATTTTTAATTTTAATGAGGACCACTGTACAATTCTGTTAGAGTTGAAAACCAGCCCCATTACTTAGACTTTCCCGGATTATCATTGGATAGCACCCCTTGCATCTTTGACCAGTCGACGAACTAGACATGGGCCTGCATGAAGACCAGACCAACCAAATCAATATATACAGGGGTATAGCCCCTGTCATTTGACAATTGTCCAATTGGCATCCTTAAGAGACTGTGGACTAGGCAGGTAGACACATACAAGTAGGAGCATAGTTGCAGCTATGTGTTTTTTCTTTTGCATCAGATTTTAATTGCGTATGCAGCTATCTAGCTAAATCATGGGGTGGGTAAATGAAGAAAGATTGGCTATGAGCGGAGAAGTAACTACTGCGAGATCTATATACATGGGGTGTAGGTGTTTGCTGAGTAATGCCAAGACTAGATTGGCATTTATGTCACGTGTAGGTGTTAGATGTTCAAGCACCTACACTGCCTTGCTCATGGCATGTATAGTGCCCTGAGGGTGTAATTAGCTATGACACAATATCAAAGAAATGTACAGAATAGATGATTCAACGTAAGGGAAGAGCACTCATGCCTCAGATTTCATTTGCAAGTACCACTGCGAAGTTATGGCGGCTTTTTCTTCACCCCAAGTCAACCCTCATCCGTGAATACCCACCCAGGGGAACGTCTCAAAAACCCTGAGTTATCCAGACATGCCTCCGTCATCCATCAACTTTTCTCCGCGCGAAATATGATCTGAGATGTCTCCTTCCCAAGTGGAGTAGGTGCCCAGGCTACTCAAACCATACCAGAGAACACCACCAAGAGGCGGACCACAACACCTTCCATCGTTTGCTTGTGTTTATAGTGTCAGCTGCACTCTCGCAAGCGAAGTCTTGGCGCGCACAAAGCTCAATTCGTAAAACTCCTTGCCAAAATTCGGAATCTCACGCCCTTCGAGGTTATATACTTCCTCCGCATCATCTTGTCGACTTGTCCTGATTCCTCTCACGTCCATCCCAAAGAACTGTCTCCCAGATTTGTGCGCCACGCTTTGCTTCCTCCGTCGGGTATAAATATCAGCGTGGGCGTGTATTTGGTGACCAGCTGAGGCCAGAGAAGGTCGAAGAGTGGTGTGGTCATTGGAATGAGGATGTACTAGGTCGTACTTGTAGACTTGATGAAGCTTTGATGAGAATCGGACTCTTTGGGAGTGAAAGATTGACATGGTAGAGTAATTTGAAATTTTGCCTCGTGGGCCAACATCTTTGATAGTGCGAAATTTGTCTGAACTTGGCTCTGGGAGAATATTTCACTCCCAGGTTCGTAGAGGACACCGCGTACAGGTGTTCAGTCTTGCCCTCCCCCTCAGTCATTGAGGTTGTAGAGCGCACTGATTCACGAAACTACCGAAGTGAAACTAAGTTCAGGATTTACAGTCACCTGTGTACCATTAATGTGGCCTATTTGATAGCCCCAATTATTCTAAATTTTGACATGACTTTTAATATTCCGTCTTCGTCGAAACTGACTCGACCTCTGCAGATTAATAGCTTCGCAAATCTAACCCCGCCCCTTTTTGCGTTTGCCAATATTTTAGTTTGGGCTCGCTGGCCACTACAAAGTCCCATTCAGCTGCTTGCCTTGGTCGATCCTCAAGGATCGTGACTGAGGACCGTCATCTGCATTGGCGCATTTACAGTGGGCTGTACCAATGGCGAAGCTCGGGTTGATTTGACGGTACGGGCGAGTCTGGTAGAGATCAGTAATGAATAAAGCAAGAGGATTGCTCCTGGTGACTTGTCAACTTGAGCCGTGTAAGGTGGCCAAGCGCGGAAAAGGGTGGAATGGAGAATAAAAGTGAATTAACACCAAAATAATCTTTCATCTTACGAAAAATTATGGACTACAAAGTGTATCCATGTAGCTTTCTCGGCCGAATAAAGATTGTCTCCTTTGGAAATGACTGTCGCCCTAGTCCATTGATGATTCAATAGAGACCGTTTGAGCCGAGCTTGAGTAATTTCGACGTTGGAAGGAATGTGGCACTACATATTGCAAGGAAGCTACAGGATCTAGTAATTCTGAATGGTTATATTGATATATTCATATCTACACCTCTTCAAAGACTACAAGTACAGAGACTCATCCCTAATTGTAAAAATCATACGAATTTTCACCAATATCACCTTGATACTCATCAACAGATCCATCAGCGTGGAAAACAAGGCCAATCTCACCAGCGATATCCACTTCACCCGGAGTCAAGCCATAAATTGTGTGTCGTTGAAAGTATCAAACATCTCACAGTCACTTGTGCATAGTCCAGTTTCGTGCGGAAGAAATCCTCGAAATGAAGTTTCTTGTTACAGCTTCTACGTCCGCATTAAGTTGCCTTTTTCTCCTAGTGCCTGCTGCGCTTGGAGAGAATGTTTTTTATTGTCAAGATATGGATTATATGTCAGTAGAAGAAGCTGACAGTTTCGCAAGTCAAGCTGTTCCGGATCAAATATATCAGAGCGACCCTGTATCCCGAGGTGATGTAGTACTTGAGGCATATCATTTTAGCAGGACAAATGCGAATAACGGTTAGATTACCTTTTTCTGCGACTATATTGTCACTAACTCTTCTTCAACAACACTAGAACCTGGTTACTACTTAATCCAAGTTGTTAATGAACATCGAGTGCTTGTACTGTGGAAATATCTCCAAAAAAAATGGAGCCCATGTCCTCTACTTATAAACGAACCTTGATTATGTGGCATAAATGGTCCGCAATGAGGCAGTATTTGGTGTTGGAAATTCGCGCAGAACACTTGATGAAATAGATTCATGACATTTTTCCAAAGAAATTTCTAGATAACAATACTGTCATCCACTGCTCAACACTGCTGATCTTCCCATGACCTGTGACTCGAAATTTGGCAACAATCGATCGACCTGGTTAACAATCACACCGAGATCAATTGTCTATGTTATAACGTGCTTGGTATTTGGCGACTACTGTAAACTCGAGGAGCACGCTACCCACCACCAAGCTTCTTTTTGTAGGTTAACGTGTTGGGTGACATGATCTATGCATTTCCCCATGCAGCTTCTTGAAATGAGCTCTGTCTTCTCTAACACTCAAAGGCCTCGGTACTACAAGCGTCATTTTGAAAGATTCTCTTGTTTTTGTAACATACTTTCCGGGAGTGCCAGATATGAAGGTCTCGGCACTCTATAATCCTGTGGGTTCTATGGAAACTGAGTTTGATTGTTTGTAATTTTAGCGTGTCAAGCACAAGCCCTGCATTTTATTTGACATGACACGCCTACTTGATCCCAAGAGACTTATTCTTACCAAGATAATTGCTGCAAAGAAACCAGAATAAAGTGAAAAAAAACTCCGCCTTCGAGGTTTTTTATATTTTTTATTACGAATAGGTCCTAATCTTAAGCCCTTTATCCACTACGGGTGAAGGAACGAAGGAGAGGGCAAGGTTGAACACCTGTACGCCGTGTCCTCTACGAACCTGGGGGTGAAATATTCTCCCAGAGCCGAGATTCAGTCACGATAAAAGGTGGGATGAATTTTTTTGGTGGACTTTCGACTTGAAGGAGTTGCACTCAATATTTTGGTCGAAAAATCAGTCGGCAGAGATTTCACGACTGCACAAATCTTTTAAATCAACCATCTACACCCCAGATACGGACCGCAGATAGGCTATAAGTGTTTTACTTGGTCTATGAAATGGGGAACATACACTTGCTGTAACTGCTGCGATATTGGAGGTGGAAGAGTGAGTGTGATGAATAGATGTGAGTGTGCTTCATTCAGTAATTACCGCAGAAATGTCTATGAAGTTATATTTCGTAAGCTCGTTTACTGACCAATCACAAGGCTTGCTAAGCTTTCCTTATGTTATCTATCACAGCCAAGCAAACCCACCAAACCACTTCATGTGCCCTGTCCAGCCTTGCGCCTCATCGGACGACAGCCTTGCTACCCAAGCGTCACGTGTCATGCTTTGCGTCAATTATGGCTGAGCACAACAATAACCTGTCTGATGTATGTATTACAACAACCGACACCTTCAAGGTCTTGTTTTCTTTTTCTCTGGAAAATCATTCCCAGCCAAACTCATCTCGCGGCCCTCTCCACAACCATCTCACCACCTACCGAAGCAATCCCACACCTCCAAAAGTCCAATCGCCATCAAAGAAGCAAGAGAATGTCCGAGCCTACGCAACTGCCAGTCGCTGTGAAGTTACGGTCGAAATACTGGCCTTAGATGCGTCCTCACCTCGGCCAAGGGCACCAACAACTCGACCTGCGACGAATCGCCACAGACGAAATACGTACGACATTTCGCCGGCACACCAACTAGAGCGTTCGATAAAGGCTGGGGCACCGGTGCCTCGGTCTTGAGCTCTCAGTCGCGTTTTCGACCTCCACGGTTAGGGGGACGGCAGCGACGGGGCAAGGCCGGAGGGGTGGACATTCTACAAAGTTTCTGGGATGACGAGGTCGGCTGAAGGATAGAGCAATGCTATATGAAGGAACAAAAGGGAATAAAAACTGAGGAGGCCTTGGTGGGCGACTGGATGAGGCCTCCAGTGAAGAAAATGACCTCTGCATGAGATGAGGAGATGCTGAGATGAACCAAAGCTGGGAATGAATCGAAAGGAAAAGTTATAGATGGCGAAGGTGTCAAGGGCTCGGGCGCGTGGTGGCCGAGGCTGAGGAGGAAATTGCGCTACGGCGTGTATACAGCGGGTTTCTTGACGGTTGGGCTTGACATAATTCAACACATGGGTGAAGTCTGAGGTGGTCCAGTCATTTAAGTAGGACGAGGTAGATGTACTTAATGGTAGTTAACCTGATCGAGCCTGGCCCCACTCGTGCTTAAGCTCCAGCAGGAGTGTAGCGGTAGTCACTTTACCTAGCACGTAAATGAACAAGATAAGATAAAGCACAATTTTTTGACGGCAACACCGCCATCATCCAGCGTGACTACACAAACGACGAGGCCTATTGCCTCAGCTTCCAAACCAGCCCGTCCAGATGAGCGTGTGTTCCTGCGGGTAGAGCCCGACCATCCGTGGAGACCTATGTCCCCCTACTTCATAAAAATAAGCCTTGCGAGCAAGCTGCACCCAGCTAACTCTTCAATCAAGCAAGTCACTGTCGTGAACTCGGGGTTTGCGATACAAGCAGAGGGGGATGGAGCAAGAAGCGCGCTCCTCTCAGGTGCCGCTCTCTTAGATAGAGCGGAAATGAAATTGGAAGCTGCCTCCAATTGGATCTCGGTGCTTGCATCAAATATTCCTGATAGGCTTTACACCCTTGAAGGTCCAATCCCAGTTGCAACGGAAATGGTGATTGAGGAAGCGACCCCTAAAACCGGCGTCAGACCAACCTCAGCTCGTGTTTTTACGACAAGCACGGCGAGGACATCAACTGACTGTGTCTTGCACTTTGAAACAGGAAAACCAAAACTGGGTGAAAAACTCTTCGAAGAGAGCAGTCGCCTACACGAACTCCAGCGCAAGCCCAAAATTACGCAATGTAACCGGTGTTGGGGACACCACCCCACAAAGATCTGCTCACGAGCGCAACGATGCTCACGTTGCAGCTCAATCGAGCACAGAGCTTCCGAGTGTAAACAAATAATCCCGAGGTGCATGAACTACCACGGGCCACACTCTGCGATTGAACCACACTGTATGGCAAGACCAACCCGGGTAGGTGGTAAATCTGTGCAGCGAACTAAAGACCAGCTATCGGTTATACGCGAGCAAGGTCAAAAGGAACAGAACGCTTCAATCCCAGAGATGGAAGCAAAGCAGAAAGCCACCGAGGCGACTTCCAAAAACGAAACCACTAACGTAACTCAATACCCGAAAGGAACCACAATCTTACCGAGCTCCACACAACTGCAACAAAGATCTCGTTTCTCTGCGCTAATCTCGGCAGAGGAGACCCGGCTACAGACATCATCCTACAATCCGCTTGGGATTCAGGAACCGATGTCCTACTGATCCAGGAACCCTGGACCCAACTTAACGACGGAGTATGGCTCATTAACTCGCACCCCGGTTTCGAAAATCATGTGCCTCTCCATACCGCTGCTGATACTGCAATGCCACGTTCACTTATTTACACGCGAAAAGGTATTAAGTGCCATCAGCAAGCAATCTGTGTAGCATCACCAAACTTAACCGCAGTAAATGTTGACGGTGTCACTTTTGTCTCTGTATATCGCGCTCCAGGAGTCGATCTACGGCCGCTGCTATCTTGGGTTCCTTCTGGGCCTACAGATATCGGCGGAGACTTTAATTCCTTTTACCCTGACTGGCAGCCAATGGCTTCCAGACTACACGGAGACGGTTAGGTGCTCACAGAATGGATGTGCGAGCATGGTATGGACCTATCATCTAAAACTGGCGGTCTCACACACGATCTTGGAAACACGCTCGACCTAGTGTGGTCCAACGCAGGAGCTCTTGCAGATATCTCGTTTGAGCTAGATTCGACATCGGACCACCGAACCCTTGCGGGAGAAGTTCCCCGCCAAAACTCCAAAACAAGAGCGGTCATTAAAGCCGGTCAGCCGTTCCGAGTGACCGATGACGCCCTCGAAGACTTTGCCAATGTACTGGGAAAGTGGGCAAATGGAATAGGGCAACAGCTCATTACCTCAACAAGCGAGGTCGATAACCTTGCTGATAAGCTTGTCCAGACTATTAACGATGCAATTAGGGCCACCGGCAGACGTGGGAGCGTGAAAAAAGGCAGGAAAGCGCCATGGTGGTCAATATAGTGTCGACAGGCCAAATGTGAATACAGAATTTTCAGGGACGAAGAGAGCAGGAAAGCTTTTCGACGCATAGTCAAAAGTGAAAAACGCCAATACTGGCAGCGTAAGTTCTCCATAGCCACAACCGATTTCGATATGTATCAGATAGCACGTTGCGCAAAGTCACGGCCCACACCTGCTGATCCCCCACTCCAAACTTCCAGCGACTATGTATCGGACCCAGGAAAGCGAGCACTTCTGTTGCGTGACCTTCTTCTCGGGTAGCTCACCAGCCAAAACGACATCGATGCTGATCACCTCGAGCCTGTTAGCGAAAACCTTCCTTGGCTCTCAAGCGTTACAGACGAAGAAGCCAAGTGAGTCACAACAGCCTGCCAAAACAAAGCCCCTGGATCAGATACAAATTCCGTCCAGCCCCTCAGGACAGCTTGGCCATCAATTGGCCACGTAGTGAGAGTAATTTTTGAGGGTGTGGAAATTCGAGGGACAAAAGACGATTGGCGAGTTGTCAAAAGCTGGCGTGGACTCAAATCATAAGATTCTAAACTAAAGAGAAAAATATCTAGGAGGATATGAATCTGTATATATTTACATAAGAGTTCAACTGTTGAAATAGAGTTGCCAACACGAAACCTCCTATCCCTCATTGCCTACAACCCAAGGGTTTCGCATGAAAACCAATATCCATGACAAACCTTTCGTATCGTGATTTGTCACACACAAGACTCGTGTGTGTGAAACTAGTCGTTGGAATTCCTGGATTGACCCTGTGTCGGCTTACCAACTATTGAACCGACGACCACGTGGCCAGTAAAATGTCGGGGCGTCACAGAGGGCTCACTGCGACTAAATCACTTTCCAAAAGCATTCAAGCTAGCGGAAGTAATCCTTCTCCCCAAACCCGGCCGTGATCTGAGCACAGCTAAATGATGGAGGCCCATCTCTCTACTCTCCTCCCTGGGCAAAGGTCTTGAGAGACTAGGTGCAAGGCGAATGGCTCACACCGCCCTCTCCCACAAGGCAGTTCCGCAGCAACTCTTTGGAGCACTCTCTGGCAGGTCTGCTAATGACCTCGTCTCATGTGTCATCCACTATGTGGAACATGCAATGAAAAGACAGAAGAAAGCGGTTCTTGTCACTCTGGACGTGCAGGGGGCATTTGACGCTGTCCTTCACGGATGACTGCTCCAAAGGATGAAGGGAATGGGCTGACTAGAGGCATCAATCTGCTGGATAAAATCCTTTCTCCAAGGACGATCTGCCCGCGTCAGGCACGAGGATGGAGTGATAGAACCGGTACACCTCGAATGCGGGGTCCCACAAGGATCGCCGCTCTCCCCAATACTTTTCCTCCTGTACATGGCTGAAATTGTAGGAGGCAGTAGTTGGATATTTGGCTATGCAGATGACATTGCTATCCTTGGCATCGGCTCAACCCCAAACGAAGCTGTTGCAGCTATCCAGCGAGAGGTCGATTCAGTTCTCAGGTGGGCTGCTGATAATGCCGTCTCCTTTGACCAAGATAAGGCCGAAGTAGTCTATTTCCTCGGCCCTAGAGCCAGGGGAAACAAACTTCCGCCCATAAGGGTAGGTAATCGCGACGTACAAGCATCTGACAACATTCGGTGGCTCGGGGTGTACCTGGACCGCGGCATTACCTTCGAAAGCCACGTCGCTAAGTGGACCTGCAGGGCAATGCGGCTGGTACTGTCACAAACCATCTCTGCAATGTTGCGTCGTGCCCAGGGCAACCGAGTAATGACATGCATACAATAACATAATTCAGGAATTATATTGATCACAGTGTTGTGATAGCAACAGTTGCCATTTGGAGTACTATTTAGTTGCTGTGCTATGGCTGTGGACTACTACACCCTTGGTTATAGACTTGATGCTCGTGTACTCAAGGAAACTCTAGGGCTAGATTTTTACTGTAGCTTTTTGTCTTGTAAATTACTCATATTTTAGAATCTAATTAATAATCTAAATACCTTGCCTTCATTATCAGCCTCTCTCTTCATCCTCGTCCTAGTCTTCGTCCTTGTCCTCGTCTCCATCCTCGTCCGTGACAGGTACAACACTTCCAACGACTCACTCAGTACACCCAGAGACCAAGACCCGACTTACTAACCACACTCATTCGCACGGTAGCTCTACCAATTGCGTTGCACGCAGCGGAATCCTGGTGCCCGAGGCCAACCAGGGAAACCTATCGGGATGTCGCGCGAAGTTCATGCAAAAAACAGTGCAAAGTTATTGACCAAACTTCTGCCTTACGAATTTGCGTGGCTCTACCAACCTGGCGCACCATGCCCATCGTAGCCCTTAGAAGAGAGACTGGCATTCCACCTGCACACATTCTGCTCGAGGAACGCAAGCTCAAGACTGCCGCGAGAATCCGAAGACTAGATAATTACCATCCGCTTCGACTTCGGGCCACGGAAAGCACAGATTGCGCTCGCCACTGACTCGGAATAAAGACATGCAACAAAAGCAGACTTGGTCTGGATAGAGTTCATGATTCAATGATCCAGAGGATGTACAAACTTTTGCCAAAGGCGGAACTACCTCCACCTCTTCGACCCCCATTACCCCCTCCGACAAAACCCTGCTGGACAAGTAAGAAAGAAGCGGCCAAGTTTATGAGAAGGTGGCTACCGACCGTCCCACCTGACTGTCTCTGCGTTTACAGCGATGGTTCAGGGGCTTCGACCGACAGGGTATCATGGGTCTTTGTGATTTTTATCAGTGGTACTGGCACGGTAATTGAACAAAGCTGCTCAGGCAAGATCATAAATGCGGAGGTCAACGACGCGGAGGTTCATGGAGCTCTGGCTGCTCTTGAAGCAACCACAACCAGTAAGCGAGATTGTGGTCGTAGCGCCATCTACATCCTCCTTGATAATTCCGCGGTAGTCCAGGCCTTGCTAACGGGAACAACAGTATCATCATTCTAAAGGATCCAAAATTTCTACAAAATGGCCGCTAGAGCAGCCGCACCTGTTAAAGTAGGATGGATCCCGACTCACGCAGGGCTGGTAGGAAATAAAATGACTGATAAGCTCGCTCGAAGAGAGCTTGAATCGTTGGACAACGCCTGGACGACTCATGGTCTGATGACCCTCGCTTCAGATGGGCGGAAAGTTCGCGAACTGGTGTCACGGCGTAGAATGGGCACAAGTGAGAGAAGAGCTTGTTAGGCAATAACTCAATCTGTGAAGCGAATACTTAGCTGGAGAAGAATAGAAAAGAAAAGAATCTGTTAGACTCTACGAGTCAATTGAAAAATGTATGAAGTAAAAGTAAAAAGTGTCAATTAATTCCTGTCTGCCATTTCTCTTACTGATACTATCTAGATTATGTACGTCTAGATAATGGCAAATGCTCTATGTGTCCCCAACTTGTCCCCATAGACCAAGCTTCTCATGGTTTGGAACGAAACATCTCTGGTCAGAACAGATAGAGTTCTTATTGCTACAGCCCAAGCGAAACACCTTTTTTCGAAACAAGTAACTCCAAGCTTTGTAAACCTAACTCCTTAAACTTTATATCTGACATTAATCGCCTTCAAACTATCCACAGTTTGATAGAATCTAAGTAGAAAAGACCCGAGGCTATTCCTATTCGGGCCTCCCGCATCAACCATCAGTCTCCTCCATCCACATGACCATATCTCATGACGGGGCAGAATGCCATGCCGTGATATGACCCCCTTCTTTGGCAATGATACGATATGGTCCCACCATTAGATTTTCCAGTTTATCCGACGGTCTCGCAGTTCTCCAAGCACCGCGCCGGATATACAATTTATCTCCAACCTCAAAGTCTACTTCACGGCGATGCTTATTGTCTTGAACACGCTGTTGTTCCTGTGAGCGTTTGATGCTCACTTTAGAATAATCAAACGCGCTGCTTATCCGTTTAAGCCACACCGTGGCCTCGTCCCGATTCAGCTTCTCTCGAGGGGCTCATGTTTCTAGTCGCTGATTCCAATTAAATTCTAAACGCATTTCGTAACCATAATCAATCATTGATGGCGACAATCCCGTAGATTCATTTGGCATAGCTGCCGCAGCAGCATCTAGAGCGGGAAGCAGCTCCGCCCAATCGTCTTGGTGGAAATTAACAAGTGGTCGCAGTTGCTGATCAATGATCTAGTTGATAATTTCGGTCTGGCCGTCTGTCTGCGGATGTTCTGCCGTAGCTAGCTTGAGTTTGACGCGCGCTAACCTTGACAGCTCATCCATGAAATCCGAAATGAATTGTGGACCGCAGTCGTTGGTAATGGTCTTCGGTGCGCCACGGAATTGCCAGACGTAACGGTAAAACAAGTCTGCAGCAGTCTTTGCTGTAGCATTTTTAGTTGTGGGGATGGAGATTTGGCGTTTAGACAGTCTATCAACAGCTACCCAAATGTTATTAACCCTCGTTTGTCTGGTACCCCCACATCGTGGAAATCTATCGATATATCATCCCATGTACGTTCTGGGATGGCTAAAGGCTGTAGTAAGCCCGGTGTCTTGTGTCTAGGCTTATGCAATCGTCGGCAGACATGGCAGTTCTGCACATAACGCTCGATGTCTGCTGCTTATCGTGGCCACCAGTACCGGTCGCTAACTAGTTTCCTCATTTTGTTTCGTCCTGGATGAGCGGTGGATGTAGATTCGTGGATCATCTTCAACACATGAGTACGGAGATTGTCTTTGGCTTGCACCACCATGCGTCCCTTATGAAGCACCAGCCCTGTAGGTTCCAAAGAATAAGGTTCCTCCCGCTGTCGTACTTGCTAGCGTAGATCCTCAAGATCGGGATCTGCTCGGTTGGCCAGAAACATACAATCAATAGTATCCAGATCCTCGTCAATGGGCGCTAATACCTTGATGTCATGCGGCAACGTAACTTTCTTTTGAGGGAGGAGGATTTTCGTTTGTGTTACAGGGTCTAGTGCAAAAACTCCTGCCGTTCACTGTGGGCAGCCCGTGTATGATGCTGGCCTTAGGGTCCGCTTAGTCATACCCCTGTAAAAATATCTTTCCTTTCCATTTGTTCTTATTCCGCATTATTGTTATTCATACTTTATCATTACTTAGGAAATCAGAATAAACTTCGTATATTTCGATCGATTGATTAGATCACGACCGCATTCCGTGACAGTACGTTCCAGTTCTTTTGCGGCTTTTTGTGTAGGAAGTAAGTTCTTTCTTGCGAGATAACGCGTCCGCTAGAATATTTTCCTTGCCTGGTTGGTACTGAAGGTCGAAACTGAATTGCGATAGCACCTCTGACCATCGGATTTGCCTATCGTTGAGTAGCTGCTTCTGACCAAAGTATTCCAGAACTCGGTGATCAGTAAGAATCACGAACGGCTCCAAGGCGCTGGTGAGCTCTGCGCGCTATTCTTTCAAGCATTGGATGATAGCCTACAGCTCCTTATCACGGTTCTCATAATTTCCTTCGGACCAGTCAAGGTTCGAGAGTGAAAAGCCACAGGATGCCACACGCCGTCCTCCTGCAATTGACTGAGTACTCCTCCTGTTGCTACATCAGAACAATCGGTCTCTACACGTGTAGGCTTTTTCTAATCGAAGTACAGTAAGATGGACAGACTGTCCCATTTCTCTTTCAGGGCAAGGAACGCTTCTTCAGCTTGCTCGGTCCATTGGATAAACTAGCCTTTTGGGATTGCTATCAGGTAGTACAATGGCTTAGCGATCCGGGAGAAATTCTCAATCGAGTTACGGTAATAGTTGCAGAGCCCCAAGGAGGATTGAATGGCAGTCTTGCTAGTAGGTCTCTCCCATGCGTGAATACTTTCCAGCTTCTTCGGATCTGACAGAAGTCCGGAAGTGTTAACAATGAAGCTGTCACGGCTTGTAAGCCGGTAATTGCCTGTAGCCTGCGCTGTCTAACGCAGGCTTAGCATGAAACAAGGAGGGCCTTATAAGTGGCAATACTAATATTGTAACACGTCCGGAGATGGGGCACGAGAATGTGATACGAGTAGGGGATATGAGTAGGGAACACGGATATACGGATATACGGATAAAAATCAGTGTCATTGGCTGGGATAATAATCATGTATAAAGTAACTGTTATTATCCTCTTTAATCTGTAGTTCACCATAGATTGAAATTAAAACTACCTCTGACCATAAGGTTGCCCAAGTGCCTATGCTTAGACTGTGACAGAAGCCCAGAAAATTAACAGACTTTTGATCAAAGCGGCACTTCCTAATATCCACCTGCAGTCCAGCTCGGTCCAAACGCTGAATGAGAGGATTACTGTAATAATATTATAAGATTTTGAAGCTGGAGAACTACTTTGTTGTAGCTCCAGCTTCCTTAAGTATAAATAACTATCTAACATAATTCAACTTAGACTGTTGTAATTTCCCATCATAACTCAAACTGTGACCTCAACCATATCAATTCTAGTTGGCGCATTATCTAGTCTCACCATATAAGTGCAAGTGTTGAGGGTGAGCCGAAAAACCTGTTCCGTGAACTTTATCCTCAGGCATTCCGCTTAGACTCTGGTTCAAGAATGTCTCGCCATGACACTGAAGGGCCTCACGTACTTTTGCCACGTGTTTACTTTTGTCTTCAGAGTGGAAGCATAAATCATCCATATATACGGAAACGTAGCGTGCAAGCAGATCGCCTAGAACCGAATTGATATATCTTTGGAAAGTGGCCGGGCCACCTGACAGACTTAAAGGTAACAAACAGTAACGGTATTGAGCGAATCAAGTACGAAACGTAGTTCATCCCACGAAGTCTGGATGCATCTGGATACGGTTGAACGCATGGATGACATCTAGAATGGTGAATTTCTTAGACCCAGCCATCTTGGCTAATGTCTCACTAATGAGAGGCAGAGGATAGCGATCTTTCTGCATGTGTGCGTTTAATTTCCAGTAGTCTACACAAAATCGAAGGTCACCGTTCTTTTTCTTGAAAAACAAGACCGGGGAATTGAATGGAGAATCACTGGGTTCGATGAATCCGTTCGCCATGTTCTCCTCGGTGTAAGCGTGTACGGTGTCTAGCTCTTTCTGATTCAATTTATAGAGGGGAGCTTGCTTGAGCTTAGGCTCGCTATTCAGATTGATCTTATGGTCGAGCTCCCGATGCGGCAGCAATTCATTTGCGCGTCTTTTCAAAAAGACATGGGCAAGGACTTGATATTTAGGAGGTAATTGGGCCAACGATTGCGCCCTCTCTTCTTCTTCTTCAGTGAGCTCCGCAATATGCGCAATCTCTGTACCGTCGCAAGCGGTTTCCATTTCCACGAACCAGCATTTGTCTTCCCCTTCAATTGTCTCAACCTCGACGGCTAAAAGCGTAGGTGTGTCCATTTTGTCTAGATCCAGATCCTCCCTTTTCTTCTCGTAGGCTACTTGTCGCTCCTGCAGTGTAGGGTGGGGAGTCAGAATAATTGAAGGAGTCGCCGGCACTCTTGCTACCATTGCAGGGCGTTTCAATATCTGCTTTGGCATAAATTGTGGAGATTTTTTAACAGCAGGTTTGTTGATTTCTGGAGGGGGCAGTTCAATCAGTCGATCACGACGGCTTGCGTCCTACTGATGATCATTGCGGTCTTCTGACCATCACAGCCGATGTCGCACGCAGTCTGGGAGTACGTCGTGATAGGTCAGCCACTGCCGACCGATGATCACATTGTTCTTGTTGCCAAGTGTGGTAGCAAAGAACGGCATGTTTACTCGGTGCGAGTCTATAGTCAGTGTCATCACGTAGGTATGGCGTAGAGGTCGGGATGATCCACCGTCGAAGCCTCTGATAGATAGTGGATAACGAAGATTGTAGCGCGTCATCTTAATCTTACTATTTCGGTACCAATCACGCAATTGTTTACGATCTGCGAAGGCATATCCATTAGCGCCAGTATCAAAGAGGGCAGAGATTGAAAATTGAAAATTGGGAATTATCTTTAGTTTCAAGAGTACAATCTATGACTAGTGGCCTTCCGCCAAACAAATTTTCCAAATCAATGGCATTTACTCGATATGTGTTATTCTCTAGGAAGGCGACTTCTTCTAGAGACATTCTTTTCCCTCATTGGAGCTCATGGTGAATTCCGATCCAGATGCTTCAGCTTCCTCCTTCTCCGCATTCACCTCGTTGACTTTAGCAGTAGGACAAGCGTCAGCGTAGTGACCAGTTTTGTGGCAATGGAAGCAGACACCAGCGGTTCGGACCAAGACGAATGGCTTGGGTGGACCAGATGCTCTTGGAGATGCAGTAAGAGTGTGGTCCGGCGGGGGAAGTGGCTTTTTGTACCTACCCTTGCGTTGTTGGTAGCGAGAGGCTTGATCCTTCGATTTGCGCGCTAATTGCAGGTGTGGTTCGATTTTCAAGTAGTGTTGCAACATCTCCAAGGTAGATTCAAAATCCAATCCGGCGATGACATTTTGCAACTTGGGACTCATCTTTTCATGAATTTCATCCATGCGGTCCTCGTCTCTAAGTTGCAATTGGGAAGCGAAGGTCAAGAACTTAGTGAAGAAGGCTGAGAAGCTGTCATCCCCTTGTCGGAGTTTCTTGAAGTTGGCACGAGCTTCGGAGCGCTTCTGTCCTCGGGTATTGCCGTAGGCTCCTCGCACAACTTCGACGATGGACATCGCAACAGTGATATGGTTGACGCTTTCTGGTTCGAGGTAGGGTTTAGTGTATTCCTGTGCATCACCACCAATAAAGCCCAAGGGATAATTGATCATGTGTTTTTCATCATCAAAGTAGATCGAATCGCCGTTCAACTTACGCTTAACGGTGTGTTCCTGGTTCTCGAAAGTAGGATTATGAGAACCAGTGAAGGTGGGTGGGTTCTTAATCTTCTGGCGGTGGCGGAGTCGCTTAGCCTGTGGGTCACGGACATCTTTGTTGCTTGGTGGTATCTCTGAGGCCTCACAGCCGGCGGCGTCTTTGTCAAAAGTGTTATGGGCAGCAGATCCTCGCACCGATTTGGATTCCTCCTTCTGCTTACCCTGATCATTGGCTTTTGAGATCTAGATTAACCTCTGCAAATGTAGCCTTCCAGCGCTCGGCTTCCTCCGCCCGACTTGTGCCATTTTCTCTGCCTCTGCCATCTGGTCCCATGTATCTCGAAGGTAGTTACTAATGTTGTTGGCACGATCAGCTAGGGCGGTACACATAGTCTTGAGGATATATTCTCCTGGCATCTTCTGCTATCCTTTATTAGCGAGACGATTAGTCATGACTGTCCAGATAATCGTGAGCGAAACGCTGCCCATAGATTACTGAGTCTAGAAGTAGTATTTTGTAAAGGTTTAAGGAAATCAGAAGTACTTGAAGTCGTTAACACAATGGAAATGAATAATTTTTCCTTGGGGAAAGCTAAACTACCGTATCGTATCCTGTCCTTTATGTCTTTCGCGTACGCTAGTATTAATTCCCCCCTTTAGCCATATGAGAATTAATCCTTTCTTCCGGCTCCCTTCCTTGGCCCCTGAGAATCATCCTTTCTCCCTGGCTCTCTTCCTTGTATCGTACTCCCCCATCTGGCACGTACCCCCTTTAATACCCCCTTAAAGTCCCCTTTCGTCTATCCAGGAGCGTTGCTTTGCCAATACCTTACCTTGGAGACGGAGTGGTCCTAGTGACCAGTCCCAATCCGGGCACAGCCCGGCACATATTTTACCTCTCTACAGAGGTCGCGTTGAGTAGTTTATGGAGCTTAGTGTTATGTCACGGCGTAGAAATGGCACAAGTGAAAGTACAGCTTGCATAGCGATAATTCAATCTGTGAAGCGAATACTAAGCTGGAGTAGAATAGTAGAGAATAGAATCTAACTAGAAAAGCCCCGAAGCTATTCCTATTCGGGCCTCCCGTATCAGCCATCAGTCTCCTCCATCCACGTGACCATATCTCATGACGGGGCAGAATGCCGTGCCGTGACAATAGGCCAGACAAATGTTGACAGACTGGTGGCACTCGAATCGCCCCAAACATTACGCCGACCTCGAACTTGAGTTGCGGCGCAAGAAACCGCTAGAACTGGCGCTACCGAGAGCGGTCTATGCTCGATTGATCGCCGCCCGAATCGGACACGGGGACTTTGCGGCATATCACCGCCGCTTTAACCACGCCACAGCCGAACTTCACTGCGAGTGCGGGAGAGAAAAGTCAATGAGCCACCTTGTCCAGTGTAGAAAAGCACTGGCAACATGGCGGCTGAAAAGCGGAAAGAGAAGGGCACCAGCTCTGGAAAAAATGCTTGGATAAAGGGGATGGAAGCTGTTCAGGGACTACGTCCAGGAGAGCGGAATATATGGTAATTTGTTTGCTAGACCTGGCGGTGTAGCTTATAACAGTTAGAGAGTTTATTCTGGAATGCAGTGGTGGCTCGTTACAGAGGCGATTGCGACAATACAATTGAGGGTTGTATGAAAGTTTGGCACTTCTATGGGTCTCAATTGTGTGGAGGTTGATTCAATTATTTGATGATTATTGCTTGTTATGTCTATCTATAGAGAATGTGCTACAGTTCTACATGTGCCCGTAATTGCTTAGATTTGGTTAGTGGGCTGTCCCCTCTTTTACTTCACTACCATGTTCCATCACCTGATGTAATAACTGCTCACCACAAAGTCCGCAGATTGAACAGCATAAGATACGTCGGGTAGTTTATGTAGACTGAGCTGGCCAACACGAGACCTTAAGGTTGTGTTGTGAGCTAGCACGACGTTAAATAATTATAAAAAAATATAGAACAGTATTAGATCACAACACTGGGTATGCCTTAGATGTAGTCCTGGCTGTGAACACCGGTCCTATACTCATAGTGGATTTGTAGCTTTAGCTTAGGACTTTAATAAAACAACAACAACAACAACAACAACAACAACAACAACAACAACAGCATGGGGTTAAGTAGTTAATGGATATAATAAAACATATCACATCTGTGTACACAACATAGATATACATCTTCTATATTTGCCAGATTCATACTCTTCTCTTCGCCCACTGATACTCGTCTCTGTCATAATCGTGTCACAGTCGCTCTCCGCCTTAATAATAGGTCGGAAACTGAGCCATCGAGAGATTTGGCCACTGAAATGAGAATCCTTTAAGCCATGTGTCAGGTTTAATGGGACTTTTGTAGGAACTCATCTCGCCGGGGGCGAAAGATTGAACTGGTTAGATGTCGTTAGTTGTTGTGTTACGGTTTCAGTACAAAACGCATGAGCAATCTTATAAGTACAGTATGTTATTTGTAATTTTCTGGTGAGAGAATGTCTACAGCTAGACTACAAATATATATACAATCTAAGATAATCCCCTTCTATAAGATTCCCTGCGTAACTAGTATTGATTGGAAACTTCGACAACACCCTTGAAGATTTTCGATACTCCTCTCATCCTCATGAACCTTTAGCATGCTTCCAGAAGATTCATTGGGAATCCTCTAAGCTCCGGGGATTCCGAGATCCTTCCCAAGAATCCTCGAAGATTCCCTTGGTGTCATTGCCTGTGCTAGCCAGCGTAGGCTACAGGAATTCTTAGACTTAGCAGTTGTTACATTTTGCCTAAAAAGCCCACTTCTTCGGGTTTGCGGAAATTGTTGTAATTTCGCACCAGTTACTTAATCTGAAGCGACACAATTGAAGGCAATTTACGGCGAGGTTGATTGCAAGTAACTTAGCATAGACGCACTAGTCTATGATGAGGTCAGCGGTAAAGACAGGTAATCAGAGGGTTCTTTGATACCTTCATGTAAGATAGATCATTCTCAAATATACAACGATATTAAAAAGATTCCGTGAATAATTTATTTGATTTATTAAATACGAAGTGTATTAAGGTTGTCCCTATATTCTTTGAGTGAGTTTCCTCTGAGAACCAATACGCAACTTGCAACCGAAATCGACTCGACTAGGTGTTAGGAGACAACTTCTATACGAGATTTGTCGACACCGTAGACAGTTGCACAGTGATCAATCTCTCCCTTTTTTTTCTTCAGTGGTCTAGTCTACGTTCCACCCATCATTACAAAATCTCATTCAGCTGCTTGCCTTGGTCGACCCGCGAGTGTCGAGACTGTAGACCAATTTTGCGCGTTGGAGTATTCACAGCGGGATGTACCATTAGTGGAGGCCGGATTGGTTTGACCGGACGGGCAAGTCAGGTAGGGAATAGTAAGTACCAAATTACGAGGATCCTACATTCAGGCTCGTCCACCCGGGCCGCGTGGGATTGCCAAGTACAACAAAGAGTAAAATGGGAAGGAAAATAGTTGAGACCTGGATAATGTCTTGCATAACAATTGGTTATAATTCGGGAAATTAATTAAGGGCACCTTCTCGACCTAGTTAATTATTCCTTTCTCTGAAATTATTATTGCCCCAGTTATTTGATGTTCCAAGTGAGACTATCTGAGCCGACATCAAGTGCTTCATGTAACTGGATGAAGTGAAATGAGGTGCTACAAGGGGGCTACAGGATCAATTAATTCTAAATAATCATATTGGTATATTCATAAATGGAAATCTTCGAAGGGCACCAGCTTTCACTCACAATCTCTACGGGAAACACCTCACAGATATCTGCCAATACCACTTTGATACCCATCAACAGAGACATCAGCGCTGAAAACAAAGTCAATCTCACCAGCATTATCTACTTGACCCAGGGAAAAACTTAAATCGTGTCCCCAAAGTACTGAACATCCTACTGTTTCTTGTACAAATTCTAGCTTCGTGTGGAAAGCATCCTCGAAATGAAGTTTTTTAGCGCGGCTTCCATAGCCGTATCGGCTTGCCTCCCGCTCATGGTTCTCGCTGTGCCTGGAAGTTTGATTTATTCGTGTGAAAATCAAACGCTTAGCCAGGAAATAGTCGACTTCTATGCAAAATTCGCTAAAGCCAAATTCGTGGAATCTAGAGATATTGTAAACCCAGATCTTCAGGTAACCAGGGCATATAAGTTTCGCAAAAATCGAATAGACTACGGTTAGACTAAATTTCCCAGCGTCTTTTAAATCACTAACCATTCTTCACCAAAACTAGTAATAGATAACTATCTGATCCAAATTGTTGGGCCTCAATCGGACATCATACTATATGAATCAAGTCAATATGGTTGGAACCAGTGTTTTCTCACAGTGGAGGAATGAGCAAGTAATCGTTCAAGTTCTGCAAAAGGGCAGCATATATGAATGTATGTTTATATTAACATTGTATCAGGCAAATTTCCTACACCCGAAAGGCATGGTACAGGTGTTTGATCCCTGAAGACTCACTACTACCTATCCGTCCAGCCTTTTTGGCCGAGTAAGTACACGAAAGAAAAGATCAAAGAATTGCCAAGACAAACAAACGGCCTGCGCCTTTCCCATTTTCATGTCAAATTGCGAAAAAACTCTAGTCGCTCGAGATGGAATGTCCCTCTCGATATGAAAATTGCCCTCCGTAACATCTGATTACGGCTATGTACTTACAGAATTCCTCCCGTCCGTTTTCTACCAATATAACCCATCCTCTGGGTGGTGATTCATGTCTAGACGTTCTCTTCTGTGTTGGAAATTCAGACTCTGTGTGTCCAAAGTTTCCCAACGATTGGAACAACTTAGTTTCTCACACATGATTCACAACTAAGACGATTAAAAGCTACTTCATTGATCATGTTTTATGCGTGAGACTCTGCTAATTCATGGTTTGGTTTGATACCCATGACATAGACTTCCATCCACAGGCCTTGACCCCATTCTCCTGTTGTATTCTATCGTGCGATATCAATGGTAATGTTCGTGTTTGGAAGAAGTAGTGGATGGTACCTGAATTGGATTTGGTCTACTAAGGATACAAGTGTAAAAGATACCTAGAAATCACCGAGATAGATGATTAATTCAATCAATTCAATTCATTCTACCAAGCACTTCTACTTCCACAATCAATCACATATTCTACCGATTCATATCGATATCATTTTATTCGTAAATCGCGTCTATTTTCTTCGTGTCGCCTTGCTCATCGAACCCATACCGATTTTCCAACATGTTGTTGCAGAGCCACTCGGCACTCTACGAAGTGCCATTGACGTGTCTCCCTTAACAAGATACATCTACCATCAAAATTTTCGTGCCCTAATCTGTCATGGTTTCCCTTGAAGTCACCGTGTCCTGTCCTCGCTGCTATCAGACGATGGTACGACCATCTCGGCAATCCAAGCTCAGGCGGTTGTTTTCGTCTCATATACAGGTCTGATTCTTCGCAGCAACTTGGTGAGTGATCAAGCCACTAGAATTCCGCGGTTTCCTTAGCGCGCTCTCAGACGAAACGATTCAGGGCTGTAAAGGTATATTACTGCTCATCCCTTAAGTCTGGCATGTCTCTCAGGGCTGCCTTGGCAAATTTGTCCACCGTTTACCACCACTATGACTTCTTTGTTATGACATGGCCAACGAGGTAGTCGAGTCTGGGGCATCGCGTGTGGCTCAAGGCCACAGCTTACAACACTAATGCACTGGTTAAGCGAGTATGTATAGTTTCATAGATGTACCCACATTAAATGCACACAGGATTAGCCTGATACTTTATGTCCATACATCTACAGCATAATATTGTATGAGTCTATTCACAGTCAACCACTAAATATAACATCATCCACTACTCATCACTCCGCAGTATGACTTCCGCACAGCTCGTAACCAGAATATCCTCTCACGGCTACCCAGGCTTCTAAAAGCTCTGTAACGTACACCTCTGCTCCGGGTATGGGACCTAATCCTGACCCTATTATTTGGCCTGCTCTATGCAAAGTGTATCCTCAAGCAGATTTATATTATGATTGGTATATGATTTGGGAATGTACACTTGCGCTGGAACAGCTAAGGTAGTTTTTGGAGAGATATCTTCATAAATATGCAGAAATGAAGTTACTATGATAATTGTTATGTTGCACATTGGGAGAAGCTCATCACTTATCCCCTAGCTTGTTCGCTTGTAGACCGATTACGTAACCAGTATGCAGTTCACCAAAGTATGCTCCCGTCTGAGCAGCTAGTGGACAAGACTGAACACCTGAACACCTGTACGCGGTGTCCACTGCGAACCTGGGAATGAAATACTATTCCAGAGCTAAGTTCAGTTAAATATCGCAAGACTGACCAAGTTGATCCACGAGGCAATGATTTAATTTTTATCTCAACGTCATTTTTTCGCACCCAACGAGTCTGACTCCTACCTAAGTCCCATCAGGTCTACAAGTACGACCAAGTACATTCTCATCCCAATGACCGCACCTTCTTCAACCTTCTCTGGTCTCAGTTGACCACCAAATACACACCCGCGCCGATATGTACACCTGACGGATGAAGCAAAGCGTGACGCACAAATCTGCGAGACAGTTCTTTGGGATTGACGTAAGAGGGATCAGGATAAGAGGACAAGCTGATGCAAAGGAAGGGTTTAACCTCGAAGGGCATGAGATTCCGAATTTTGGCAAGGAGTTTTTACAAATTGAGCTTTATGCGCGCCAAGACTTCGCTTGCGAGAGTGCAGCTGACAATATAAACACAAGCCAACGATGGAAGGTGTTGTGATCCGCCTCCTGGCGGTGTTCTCTGGTATAGTTTGAGTAGCCTGGGCACCTACTCCACTTGGGAAGGAGACATCTCAGATTACATTTCGCGCGGAGAAAAGTTGATGGATGACGGAGGCATGTCTGGATAACTCAGGGTTTTTGAGACGTTCCCCTGGGTGGGTATCCACGGATGAGGGTTGACTTGGGGTGAAGAAAAAGCCACCATAACTTCGCAGTGGTACTTGCAAATGAAATCTGAGGCATGAGTGCTCTTCTTTTACGTCGAATCATTTGTTTTGTTCTTTTCTTTGACATCGTGTCATAGCTAGATAGCTGCATACGCAATTAAAATCTGATGCAAAAAAAAAAAAAAAAGGTCACAATTCACTAGCTTATACTTGATAATTGGGAGGCTGGTCAATATATGAGCCGTCATGAACATCCTAGTAATATTCGAACCTTATTACATTCCATGTTAATGCAACTCTTCCAGTGGTGCCAGTGTAATTGCTCAGTATGCTCTGCTTATCTGATATAGCCAAGAAGAATCTCATCCAAATCGAAGTCGAAAGCAAACACATGCATATCTCCATTTGACCACTTCTCAATCATGCAGCACTCACCATAATCTTCTGAGTCCTCAACCTCTTTCTAACCACACATCATCTCGGCTCGACGACTGATAAAGGCGTCAGCCCAATTGCAAACAGGAGCTTGCCTCAATCATTACCGGCCATCACTCACTACAAATTTACGACGCTACGTATACCCGCAAAGAAGAAATTAAGTCATAATATACAAAGTTGGGTCTTGGTTTATGGGGGACTGCTGCTCTAATAGGGTTATACATTTTGAGTAATGACAGGCTGCTGAGATGTGAAGCGAGAGGTAGAATAGGTCTTTGAAGACTGTGTTGGGACTGACATTTTCGAGGAGTTTTCAACTTTGGATTTTTTGTGGGCGCCAAGACCAAGATTTCGGCTAACTAGCCAGGAGGGTTTCTTTTGTCGATGAGTCAACGGCACTCCCCAGCGCCCTGGACGGCACAAAAGAAGTTAGGCTAAGCTACCGTACAGCAATCACGCTCTGTTAAGACTTTTCTGACATTTCAACACGACCTTCGGGAAGGAGTTGGAAGGAGGCTAGAAAGGTAGAGGGCGAATTTCTTTCATGGATCATTGTGGCATAGCGTATTATGAAACGCCATGCGGACGGCTAAGTTAAAACACAAATAATAGTTCAATGCACTTCTAAATCCAGCAAGGAAGACTGATAAGAATGGGCTGGTTTCATTAGGTGATGTGTAGCAGATTGTTGGGCATAGGGGCTGTGTGCTACGTGCTATTTGGTAATTTTATGTATAAATACTCGGCGTGAAGAAGCATTATTCTTCACGCAACTTCTTCTTCAATTGCTTTAACCATACATTTGTTTACCCATCTCTTCTTCGGGAAGACCATTTATCTATTTCCAGCTCTTCATCAGTAAGACCCACGTGTAGCCTCTATCGCTACTATCTACCTATTTGTCTCTTCCTAGAGAAGACTAGTCATCCCTTCGACCCACTCGTCACCTTCATCTACTACCTAGATCTTCGTTAGACCACATACGCACCCTGTGGAACACTGTCCTAACCTCGCCTTGAGAATTTCCCAAGGTACCCACAAGTCTGCAGCGCCCAGCTGGTCGGCCTCTCGGAACGCATCCGAATGATCACTTTGTCTTCGGATTTAGTCCTAATGTCGGTATTAGGAGAGTCCCGCAACCAGTGGATTTTGCGTCTTTTCCCGGCTGCCATACACTCGCAAATTGCCATCGGTTCGTTGGCTAGAGAGGGGAGATAATGAAGGTCAAAGGGCTCCTCTTAGTGTATGATCGAATGAGGACTTGCGAGGGGTGGTACTGTTTGAGGGGAGTTGTATGGGAGGCATAGGAAGGGATATACTACTGGTATAGGTATCCTTGGCCTGTAGGCAGAGAGGACCTGCATGTCCTACATAGTCATAGACTCAGACAGGACAATAAAATGAATTAATAATAATGCGACTCATCATTGCCAAGTAGCGTCGATTTCAACACTGATCCCAGTAATAACCGGATACCTTCTGAAGACGAAATATCAGACAACAAAGTGCGAACCTGCACCATCGGCTGTACCGAGGCGGCCCCAGGAGCAGACGGGCTCATAGTTGAGCTTCTTGAGGCCTGCTGGAAGACGATCGGACCGTGTGTTACGGAGCTCTTCAAAGCTAGCACACGGCTCGGCACCCATCCATCTTGCTTCAAACTTGCAGAAGTAGTGCTAATGGAAAAGCCAAATTGGGATCCAACTTCAAAGGTTGGAGACCTATAGTCCTCCTCTTGTGCCTAGGCAAATGATTAGAAAGACTTCTTGCCAAGCGAATGTCGCACCTCGCAATCACTTATGATGTGGTTGGCCATCAACAACTCGGTGCGCTCCCAAAGCGATCTGCAACGGACCTGGTCTCCTGCGTAGTCCACAACGTCGAAGAAGCAGGCTCCCAGAGATGGGCCTTGACATTTTTAACTTTAGACGTCCAAGGAGCGTTCGGTGCAGTGCTCCACAATCGCTTGGTTAGGCGCATGCAAGCTCAGGGATGGCCAGACTCAATCCTCCGGTGGAAGACTTCATTCCTCACACACCGGAAAGTTTAAGTGCGTTTCTCCGGTGGAGTCACCACCTAGAGTGAGCTGGTCCGTGGAGTCCCTCAGGGCTCACCAATTTCGCCTTTACTATTCCTTCTGTACATGGTAGAGCCGATGAAAAGTGGCAACCCAGGATCGAAGTTTAGCTATGTCGATGATATTGGAATTCTAGGGTTTGGACGCACAGTTGCTGAATCTACCGGTGCTGCACAAAGAGAGGTAGACCATCTTCTCGAGTTAGCAGGGACAAATTCCGTTGCCTTTGTTGGAAATATCGCGCAATGAAATTGGCGCAATATTCATAGATCGAAAGTAGAAGTTGACTAAAAGAGTGTCATGTTCGGATTAAAGCTAAAAGTGTGGGAGATGTGTTGTAAAGGTAAGAGCTTACGGAGGTTATTTGGCAGAAGGTTTACGGATGATTATCAATGAATCAGTGTGAACTGCTGAAATATTTGATATTCAGAACTGTGAGCATTTAGGAGGTAGAAAGCGCTAGTTATATACACATCTGAGGTAGCTAGACCCTCGCCTTATTTACCCAAAACAGTATCACGGAATATTCTAGTCTCCTCCATCTGGTAGTACAATCTAGAAATACTTTCTATGCAGTGCTCTATTGTTCCTTTACTCGTCATGGAGCCACCTGGAAAGTTTTTCCTTCACCCTCAGTTATCATTACCCTTGTGCATCGTAATCCTAGGCATCACCAGCACAACAAGATGTGCGCTACAAGTACAAGTGTAAGCGACACAGAGCCTTAGCCACAGCATAAACGAGTGTGGCGCCATCTAGGCGTAGAAAACCCCCCAATAACCTCCTTGCGCCCACGCCATACAGCCGCTGTTATCTCCAATAGGTAGCCTGAAGCGCTACCATATAACCCATTCCAACCTCTTAAATACACATAAGATCGTGTCCGGAACCTAGACGAAATGGAGGGCCCGTACGTCCACAACACTCCGTGTCTCCATTTCCAACAGCCTTCGAAACAGAAAAGTCTGAAGTCATCCAATTCTCAGGACGACGCCGAGAAGAAGCAGCTGGGGTTCACGTGAATGGAAATCTCATCGAGCCCGCTGATCATATTGAATGGCTGGGCGTACATTTGGATCCTCGACTCAATTTAAAACACCACGTAACTACCTGGTGCGGGAAAGCGATGAAAGCAGCACAGCATATGCGCCGCTTCAACTCGGTCTTTCGGGGAGCAGCCCCTGCGCCGTTAGCCAGTGCAGTAGACATGTGCGTTGTCTCACTAGCAACCTTTGGATCTGATGTCTGGTGGCCAGGATCCAAACGCCCAACCATACGAGGAATAGTCACGTCCTCAACCTCCAACCTCTGCGGCATGATTGACAGTGCGAACCTGATGGGACTGTGGGCTGCGCTTCCAGCAATGAGGACAGCACTAAATGTAGTCCTTTACAGAGAAGGAGGAATCCCGCCGGCAAAGGTCATACTTGAGGGAAACCGACTTCGACTTTCGGCAAGGCTTAAGACCCTTGAGGATCGACAACCTCTGAGGATCCGCGCTTCCGTGTGCCCGAATGTCGGCACCCAAAAATTCAAAAAGACCGCCGAAACCTCAGCCAGACCAGAAATCAAGATGTCACAATTACAAGGTGCCTACCAACAGCTTCTGGAAGCAGAAGCCCCTGAAATTCTGATGCCGGTGGTTTACCCTAGGAAATCAGGCTCAAAGCCGATGGAACACGAAGGTTGCGTTAGAATGTTGTGATTATGAGCTTACGGTAGTCAATGGGCTGAATCACCTGTTTAGCATTGTGCGCAGGACGTGGTAACCTAGTAGTCTGATTGTTATGTATTGAAGACTATGTTGATCTAATAAGGAGAAGAATTTTCCTATGTACATGATTGAGGTGTTCGTGCACTGAATATCACCCAACACAGCTGCCACTCTAATCTAATGTAATCCCCATAGACCACACATTACAACATAAAAGGATTAGCAACGTGTCAGGAACGAACATTTACGCATACTCGGATGGGCCATCGGAAGAACATGGACGCTCCGCCTGGGGTTTCGTTCTGAGGAAGGATGGGAAATTCATCGGCAAAGGAAGTGGCATCAAGCACGGGGGACAGGTGCTGGATGCAGAGATAGCAGGAGCAAGGAAGGCTCTGGAGGCCGCACTGGAGTTTTTGGAGAATGAAAAGTCCAGAAAAGTAGGGGGAACGTAGCAAATCTACGTGTTTCTAGACAGCCAGCAGGCTGTAAGCGCACTAACGACGGGCTCGTCCTCAACTAGCCTTAGAGATTTACGGAGCTTCTGTGTATTAAGTAACGGGGCAAAGGTAGTGGTAAAATGGGTGCCAGGGCACGCAGGGACACAAGGAAACGAGGAGGCAGACGCCATTGCCCGTCCCGCCCTTCGAGAGTTACCTAGCTAGGATACACCACCAGGATACACCACCAGGATCATGTACTCTGGCACATCTTCGAGGCCTCATAAATCGCAGACGGCAGAGATTGCTGGACAGTTGGTGGGAAGAGGTCTGTCCGCCTAAATACCGCCAACTCAAGCTACAGGTGCGGAGACGCAAACCACCCGAACTGTCTCTCTCTAGGCACCTCCTCCGGGCACTAGTCGCAGCACAAACGGGTCACGGCAATTTTGCCGCATACCATCGCCATTTTAATAATCCACACGCTCCTATGGAGTGCTCTTGCGGGAAGGAAACTACTCCAACCCACTTCATCCACTGTAGCCGTCACGCACAACAAACGCGTAGGCTCAGAAAGTCAATGACCCACGTCGAATTTATCAAAAAGCTTCTCGGGCCCAAGTGCCACGATAGCTTCAAAAAATTTGCGCAGGAGACCGGCTGTTTTGATGGACGACCTGCCCACTCATCCACTGCTCTCAGCGGGGATCAGATAAACTAGTCATTGCTACAACGCATGACACGAAAGGGAACGAGGCGAGAGGTGTCGATTCTCTGAGGAAAAATTGCAGCAATTGTGAGTTAGGGGGAATAGTCGTGATTTTTAATCGAGGAGTTGGAGTAGGGGATGTCTGTATCGTAATTTACTTCCTACTATTTCTGTAGCGAGTCCAGTGGTTGGAATGAGTTGGGCCTGTTAGCAGTGATGCCCGCCAGCTCCACCAGTCTTGTGCTTATAGTGGACCTATAGCTTTAGCTTAGGACTTTAATATAAAAAAAAACAACCAACCACAAAGATGGCTTCAATGAGGATGGTCATTAATGCCGTGACTCTCAAGGCAATCATTTTGAGGTAGGTGTAATGGGGTATAGAAAAGAGTAATGGCTCCCGGTAATTCTGTAAGTTAGAATGATTAATAGACTTCACTTTTGGACTTGCTCTGGTGTCTACCATCACAAATTGGTCCCGCGACATCACCGCATTTATTAATGGTCCCAGGGCCACACCTCGTGGGAACCTGTTGCTACTGCGCATAAAGCGGAATAGTCAAGAAGAATGGTATCTGATATGTAGTCAAAAGCAGGCATTAGCAAATCCAGAATCTACGATGTCTCATTAATGTCAGATCTAACATTCCCGCGCGAGTCCTCAGGCTCGATTTAACCACAAACCACCTCGCCCAAACAATGAATGTATGAGTTATTCCAATTACAAATGAGAGCTTGGCCCGTTTATTACCAGCCATCTCACACTTTTAAATCATGACGCCGCGCGTGCCAACGAGCTGGAAATTAAACCGTGAGATACAAAGCCTAGGTCTCCGTCTATGGGGCATCTTTGCTCCAATGGGTTTATACAAAGTGAGGAATAAGGTTCCTAGTGGGCATCTTGAGATTGGCATTCTTCAAATTTATGGTGCATATGGGCACTACCATTAAGACTCAGAGAGTGCTACCAACACTTTGAAAACAAGTCTCACCGCGTTGGCTTGGATGGGTGGAGGTGGTGAGAAGTGACTTTGGTCTTAACGGCGAGGGTTGGCGCAAGTCAAGGTGTTGCCACGAGAATGATATCTTGATGGACAACATTGCATTTTCGTGCGAGACACAGGGCACCGCATCTCGAAATCCGGGAGTTTTTTCATTTTTACTAGTCCCTTTGCAGCAGTCATCTCGGTAAGAATGAGTCTCTTGGGATCAAGTAGGCGTGTCATGTCAAATAAAATGCAGGGCTTGTGCTTGACACGTTAAAATTACAAACAATCAAACTCAGTTTCCATAGAACCCACAGGATTATAGAGTGCCGAGACCTTCATTTCTGGCACTCCCGGAAAGTATGTTACAAAAAGAAGAGAACCTTTCAAAATGACGCTTGTAGTACTTGGGCCCATGAGTGTTAGAGAAGACAGAGCTCATTCCAAGAAGCTGCATGGGGAACTACATAGATCATGTCACCCAACACGTTAACCTACAAAAAGAAGCTGTCGAATGGCCTATTGACTTGGCGACATTATATTATCTTAGAAATGATGACTAACTATGTTGATGAGTAATGAGTTACCTGTTTGGGAATGGCGTCGGGAGAGAGGGACAACCGCTGTATATACGTGTTTCCTTTATCTGGAAGTGAAGAATAGAAGATATATGTTAACCACAAATTGTTATTACTGCTACAGAAAGCTTGTGATATACGTACCACTCGAGTATTCCGACAGAAGCTTAGTGAAGGGTAGCGTGCTCCTCGAGAACTGCAGTAGCTGCCAAATACCAAGCACGTTATGACATAGACAATTGATCTCGGTATGATTTTTAACCACGTCAATTGATTGTTGCCAAATGTCAAGTCACAGGTCATGGGAATGTCAGCAGATTTGAGCAGCGGACGAGAGTATTGTCATCTAGAAATTCTTTTGGGAACATGTCATGCATCTATTTTAACAAGATTTTTGCGCGCATTTCCAATACCAAGAACTGCCTCATTGCGGACTATTCAAGCCACATCATGAAGATTAGACTTTCACCAGAGGACACGTAATCCATTTTCCTTGGATAAATTTCCAAATTTGGGTCTCTAGTTTATCGCCAACAACTTGGACCAAGTAGTAACCAGGTTCTAGTATTGTTGAAGAAGAGTTAGTGACAACATAGTCGCAGAAAAAGGCAATCTAACCGTTATCCGCATTGCTCCTGCTAAAATGATATGCCCCGCGTACTACACCATTTTTGCTTTCAGGGTCGCTCTCATATATTTGACCCGGAACAGCTTGATTTGCGTAAGTCTCAGCTTCTTGTATTCCCATTGTATCCATATTTTTACACACATAAACACTCTTTCCAAGCGCGGCAGGCACTAGGAGAAAAAGGCAACTTAATGCGGCCGTAGAAGCTCTCACAAGAAACTTCATTTCGAGGATGTCTTCCGCACGAAACTGGATTATGCACAAGTGACTGTGAGATGTTTGATACTTTCAACGACACACAATTTATGGCTTGACTCCGGGTGAAGTGGATATCGCTGGTGAGATTGGCCTTGTTTTCCACGCTGATGGATCTGTTGATGAGTATCAAGGTGATATTGGTGAAAATTCGTATGATTTTTACAATTAGGGATGAGGCTCTGTACTTGTAGTCTTTGAAGAGGTATAGATATGAATATATCAATATAACCATTCAGAATTACTAGATCCTGTAGCTTCCTTGCAATATGTAGTGCCACATTCCTTCCAACGTCGAAATTACTCAAGCTCGGCTCAAACGGTCTCTATTGAATCATCAATGGACTAGGGCGACAGTCATTTCCAAAGGAGACAATCTTTATTCGGCCGAGAAAGCTACATGGATACACTTTGTTGTCCATAATTTTTCGTAAGATGAAAGATTATTTTGGTGTTAATTCACTTTTATTCTCCATTCCACCCTTTTCCGCGCTTGGCCACCTTACACGGCTCGAGTTGACAAGTCACCAGGAGCAATCCTCTTGCTTTATTCATTACTAATCTCTACCAGACTCGCCCGTACCGTCAAATCAACCCGAGCTTCGCCATTGGTACAGCCCACTGTAAATGCGCCAATGCAGATGACGGTCCTCAGTCACGATCCTTGAGGATCGACCAAGGCAAACAGCTGAATGGGACATTGTAGTGGCTAGCGAGCCCAAACCAAAACATTGGTAAACACAAGGGGGAGGGGGGGTTAGTTTGTCGAAGCTGTTAATCTGCAGACGTTGAGTCAGTCTCGACGAAGACGGATTATCAAAGGTTACGAAATCATATGTTATAAAATGTCACGGAATCAGGTCGTGATCCAATCTATCGATCGAAACATGGAAAGTTTATGCTGATTTTATAAAATTGCAACACAAGAATGCCCTAAACGCGGAATAAGAGTATCCGTAAAAGATATTTCATGGGGATATTACTGAACAGTCCCTGAGGCCAAGATTTTTGTTTTAAAGCCGCCATAGATTCACGGTGGTTCTTGCAAATGAAATATGAGTAATGAGTCCTCTTCTTTTATATTGAATCATCCATTATGTACTTTTTCTTTGATATTGTGTCATAGTTAGATAGTCGCACACTGTAACAGCTGGTGAGCCGACTGTAAACCCTGTAGCCTGCGTTGGCCAACGCAGACACTCTTTCTACCCGCTGGGACGTCAAGGAATAGAAAACTCACTCTACTGCTCGGACGACTAGCAAACACTCGAACAGTCGCGGGGAGGATTTCCTGGAGCATGGGGAGTGACATAATTAAAGGACTGTGTGTCGGAGCATCTATTGAGAAGGTTAACAGCACTCAGGCCGGCAAAGACGAATTCTTCACCTTCCAGTGATGCCGGTGAAATCGCTCAGTATGCTCTGCATATCCGGGAAAGCCTAGAAGAATCGCATCCGAATCGAAGTTGAAAGCTAGCCCAAGCACATATAAAGTCTACGACTTCTCATTGTCGGATCTATCATTCTCACGCGAGTCCTCCACCTCAATATTACTACATCTCCTCGCCTCAAATACGGATAATGGCGTTACTCCAATTGCAATGGGGCATTTGCTTCATCAAAAACCGGCCATCGCACACTACACATTTACGATGATATGTATACCCGCGAGGAGTAAATAAGTCATAATCTACAAAGCTCGAGTCTTGGTGTATGGGGGACCGTTGCTCTAATGGGACTTCACATCTGAGGTTGGACAGGCAGCTGGGACGTGGGACGAACGAGTGAAGAGGTCACGAATTGGTATGCTGGCACGCGCTGTTGTGCAGGCTCGGTTGTGCAGGCTGGGTTGTGCAGGCTCGGTTGTGCAGGCTCGGTTGAGTTGTTAGGAGACAGGGGAACAGAAGATGGGCTGCTGGATTATTTTTTATTTTTTTTTTTGCATCAAGGCTGCTGGATTAGGAAAGGGTGGAAAATACAGGCTGGTGCATAGACGCTGTTCATGTCCTCTACAATCACTTCACCTACCGAGTTTAGTATATCAATCTATCCAAAATAATATCATACTTCACATCATCCATTAGATGATATTATCAATCGTCGGCATGTACATCTAGCATCACCTTCATAGATCACCATTGTCAGTAAGAGTTCACATTTGATAGCCACTGACTCGCATTGGCCACAGTGATATGCACTCAGTATCCATCGTGCCATCTCCGCGACTCACCATTGCACATAAGCCCGTGCCAATCCACCGACGGACAGCAGAGTCATAATTGCCATATACCTCACGGCTCATAACCACAACAGCTTCTCACTGATCAGTCGGGCAAGCTGGTTGACCATAAGCCTTTCCGACCATTTGTGGCCTCCAGCATATTCAAATTGAAGCTCCCACTTTTGTAGGAACTGTCTCTAAACTTGGGGTTCACCTTGCTTCATCGAGTGTAACTTAATTTCAGCCTTTTTAGCACCAGCCTTGTCAAAGTATGACTTGTTACACTTTCCTAAGAATTCCCTCCAGTTTTAACTCTTTATGTGGGTTCCAGACTTCAACCAGGGACTCTAAATTTACTGACACTATGGTTCCGGAATACTTTCATAAATGTTCATAGAGATTGCAGTCTCTGTCGCTAGAAATGGTGCGTACAGGCGCAGGTTTACTAGGCGCAAGACTTGAGGCGCAAGGGATGGCGAAGCGTACGAGGTACTCAGGATGGACGCCTCGTGGGAACGCAGAGGGCTTTCTAGAAAAGTAATAAAGGAGAACGCGGGGAGTCGTTCTAGATCAAGTGGCCGGAGGTGACGGTAGATCACTATGGGTGGCAGAGGACGAGAGTGAGATGTAATGAGAATTATGTAACTATTCCTAAAGACAGAAAACAAAGCGTGAAGATCTCAGTATCGGAAATGAAAACTACACCACTATCCTCGCCAGACAATAAGCCTAGTTGTGCTGTACGTGGTATCCTCTACAAACCTGGAAGTGAAATATTCTCCCAGAGCCAAGTTCAGTCAAATTTCGCAATACCGAACAACTTGTCCCACGAGGCAATGATTCAAAATATTCCGCCATGTCCATCTTTCACTCCCAACGATTTTGACTCCTAAGTCTCATCAAGTTTACAAGTACGACCTAGTACTTCCTCATCCCAATAACCACACCTCTTGTGGACTTTCTCTGGCCTTAGCTGGTCACCAAATACACGCCCACGTCGATATTTATACCCGACGGAGGAAGCAAAGCGTGGCGCACAAATCTGGGAGACAGTTCTTTGGGATGGACGTGAGAGGGATCAGGACAAGTTTACAAGATTATGCGGAGAAAGGATGTAACCTCGAAGGGCGTGAAATTCTGAAGTTTGGCAAGGAGTTTTACTATTTGGGCTTTGTGCGCGCCAAGACTTCGCTTGCGAGAGTGCAGCTGACACTATAAAAACAAGCCGACGATGGAAGGTGTTGTGATCCGCCCCCCTGGTGATGTTCTCTGGTATAGTTTGAGTAGCCTGGGCACCTACTCAACTTGGAAAGGAGACACAAAAGACCATATTTTGCGCGGAGAAATGTGAATGGATGACGGAGGCATGTATGGATAACCCATGGTTTTTGAGACATTTTCCTGGGTGGGTATTCACGGGTGAGGGTTGACTTGGGGTGGGGAAAAAGCCATCATAACTTCGCAGTGGTGCTTGCAAATGAGATCCGTAGCATGAGTGCCCTTCTTGTAAATTGAGTCATCTACTATACATTTTTCTGATATTGTGTCATAGCTAGATAGCTGCATACGCAATTAAAATCTGATGCAAAAAAAAAAGGGAATTGTAATTACCAGCGCCGAAAAAAACTTCATTTTTGACGAAAAGCGGCACCTCGTTCCACAAGCGTTACTTCATCGATTTAATTATAGCATTCATCTTAATCAATCCTTCTTACCTGATTCCCAGAATTTTTTCGTTGCGCTCCGGCAAGGCGAGTTGGGGAGCCAGTAGTGTGGATTTCGCGGCTGAAACTTTTTTCACGGCACCACCAATACCAACAACAGCGTGGCAATTTTTAAAATGACTGCGGAGACAAAAGCTCGGATTTCTGGAATCCAAATCAATAGGGTAAGGTGGCTTAACGACGGCAAAGAGCACCAATGGATGAAGACAAACGGCCATTCTCGAGGGTCAGATATCGCAAGCCTTCCGACCGAGGCTCTTCAACGCGAAGTAGTTCGAAACGGCATTGTGATGGATTCAATGCTTTACACGGCCCAGCTCTGGACACCTCGAGCACAAGTCAAGCAGTGCTTCAACTGCAGCAAATGGGGGCATACTCAAGCTTCCTGCAACATGGCAAGGAGATGTGGTGAGTGTGCGAGCACTCACCAGACCAGAGACTGCCCGAAGAAATCGGTGCTTTGCTGCAACTGTGGCAAGGCGCATATGTCGTGGCAGAAAAAGTCGTGTCAAAACTTCGCGTCCTACAAGGTTAGTGTCCAGAGGGCACGGTATGGACTTTTGGAAAGAACGGCAGATCTAAGAAGGGAGGAACTAACAGTAGCGGCCACTACAATATCATCAGCGGCAAAACAAGTAGACAACCAAGGGTTTACACTGGTGTCCAACCAGAAGGCAGAGGTCGGAAAGAGAGGGCCAGGGCGCCCGCGGAAAAATCCCGTGGCCACAGCCCCACCTACACACCAATTTGCGCCATCGGGGTCGAACTCAAGACCACAGTCATCACCTTTTGGCACGCGAGGGCAGGGAAAGGATGGCGAGGTCACCTACAGGAAGCGCACTAACGGCATATTGCGCTTCCTGTAGGTTAACGAAGTACTACAGTAATAATTTGAAGGAGAAGGGGGTTTCTATCGGAAGGTTTCCCCCTCATGTAAAATACCTATAAGTAGAGTTTATAGCCACCTGCATGGGCCCATAGGGCGCCAAATCAGGGTAATGAAATCAAATTCAAATTCAAATAATAATAATAATAATAATAATAATAATAATAATAATAATAATAATAATAATAATAATAATAATAATAATAATAATAATAATAATAATAATAATAATAATAATAATAATAATAATAATAATAATAATAATAATAATAATAATAATAATAATAATAATAATAATAATAATAATAATAATGGAGCATACAAATCGACAAGGACCAGGGTGCTGGAATATGAATCTGCTACTCTTCCGATGGAAATCTACTTGAAGCAACAAAGGGCTCAGTATGTAGGCCGCTCAAATTCTCTACCAGTTCAAAAGACGATTCAATCTGCATGTGCTAAAATAAAACTTCCCAGAAGAGGAAGAGAAGATATTAGAGCACATAATAGAAGAGCAGACCTTGTCTACTGGAAAGAGATTTGCGGAGAGGAGAAATCCAAGGACTTACAAAAAGAAGCGATAAGAGTTGCGGCGTACCTAGAATGGGCGAAATCTTGGTCAGCCACAAAGCGAACTCGACAGCCTAAAAGATTTGCTTCAGCAGATCCTAAAATTTGGGCAGCAGCAAAGTTTTACCAATGCCGCCATTCTGGACGTAAAAAAATAAGCTTCCGAGAGTCGCCATTCTCTCTCCACAAAAACCTGACAAGGGCCCAAAGTAGCTTAGCAATCCAAATTCGAAGCGAGCATATTGGGCTCAATTCGTATTTGCATAGAAGAAAAATACCAGGAGTCTACAATCCATGCTGTCCGTGTGGCTACCAATCACAAAATCCCAAGCACATGATCATGTCCTGCCCTAAGTGGTCAATTGGTAGAGGAGAAATCTGGAGACAAGCCCGAATTCGCTCCTTTGAAGCAATGACCAACAATCCTAGCGATATGAAAAGAATCACCCGATGGATTCTTAATCATGGTTGGATAGAACAATTCCGCTTGACAAATGCAGTCGAAATGCTGCTCAGGGAACGAGAGGGAACATGTGGAAGGTTGGGATCGAAAGAAGGGACGTGATTGGTACACATCGACGGCGTCACAGTGTAACTGTACTTCCTGAAGGATAAACTGCAAACTATAAGAATTAAATCAGAAAGCTTGGGGGGTTTTCACCGAGAGGTTTCCTCCTATGTAAATATATAGATAGGTTTATAGCCACCTGCATGGGCCCATAGGGCGCCAAATCAGGATAATGAACACAAATACAATCAAATCAATAATAATAATAATAATAATAATAATAATAATAATAATAATAATAATAATAATAATAATAATAATAATAATAATAATAATAATAATAATAATAATAATAATAATAATAATAATAATAATAATAATAATAATAATAATAATAATAATAATAATAATAATAATAATAATAATAATAATAATAATAATAATAATAATAATAATAATAATAATAATAATAATAATAATAATAATAATAATAATAATAATAATAATAATAATAATAATAATAATAATAATAATAATAATAATAATAATAATAATATAATAATAATAATAATAATAATAATAATAATAATAATAATAATAATAATAATAATAATAATAATAATAATAATAATAATAATAATATAATAATAATAATAATAATAATAATAATAATAATAATAATAATAATAATAATAATAATAATAATAATAATAATAATAATAATAATAATAATAATAATAATAATAATAATAATAATAATAATAATAATAATAATAATAATAATAATAATAATAATAATAATAATAATAATAATAATAATAATAATAATAATAATAATAATAATAATAATAATAATAATAATAATAATAATAATAATAATAATAATAATAATAATAATAATAATAATAATAATAATAATAATAATAATAATAATAATAATAATAATAATAATAATAATAATAATAATAATAATAATAATAATAATAATAATAATAATAATATAATACATCATCATTTTGAAAAATCTGCCCCCATCGATTTTAATCCCGTGAAGTTGCAGTCTTATCCTAACAGTGATGGAGAGTAATCCTATCAAGGATTCTCACAGTAGAAAGTCCCACACGGCCCCGAGAGCCGGAAACGACGCGTCGAACAATGCCACAGATACTGATACAGCCTTAAAGAGGTTCAAGAAAGCAGTTGAAGGAGATGAGCTCTCAACCAGAGCATACAAGAAGATCATTAACGAAGCAATACGCGTAATTGAAGGAATTCGCGACGCGAAAGCGCAAACAACCCACAAAGCTAGTGATGAAAGTCCAACAATAGCTAAGATCCTTCAGGAAATCCAAACCATTAAAGCTTCAATCTCACTGACAAAAGCCTCAGCTCCTACACAAGGACATTCCTGGGCACAAGTAGCTGGAAAAGCTGAAGTTGCCAGCACCACGATCAGAATTCATGATGAAGATGAAAAGAAAGCAATCGCCAGACTCTCGAGCGAGGAGCTGGTAAAGAAGATGGGAATAAGTGAGGTTATAGCAGCGAAGCAGATGTCTAATGGACAAGTAAAAGTGTTTTTCACGGGTCAAGAATCGAAGGAAATGGTCGAGAAACAGAAGGAGTGGACCACAAAGCTTGCACCTACAGCACAGGTAGCAAGTCCTATGTACCAAGTCCTAGTTCACGATATGCCGCTATCATTTGAGCCGGAAAGTCATGACCAAATCAAACTACTCCAACAAGCAAATGCCTTATACCTACAAGGTATCAGAATACAAAAGGCCGCATGGTTAAAGAGATCTTCTATCCTGGGAAAATCATCGGGATCATTGATTCTGTGGTTCGATGAAGCGGAATCAGCAGACAGAGCAATCAAAAAGGGAGTAATGTGGCGATACGAAGTCAAACCGGCAGAGCTCTTCCGGTCTGGGTTTCGCGCCATGCAATGCTTCAACTGCCAGAAGTACGGGCACATAGCAAAAGTCTGCACTGCAGAAGCGAAGTGCGGTCAATGTGCAAAAGCACATAACACGAGAGTCTGTACAGGAAAACAAGAGGCGAGATGCAGCAACTGCAGTAGATGTCACGAAGCATGGAACCAAAGCTGCCCAGTAAGGATCGCAGCTAAAGCAAAGGCAATTCAAAATCGGACACAGGATCCGGGAACTTATAAACGCCCTGAGTTACCATCGAGGGAAGCAGAGGCCGAATGGCAGATTGTAGGATCTAGGAAAAGACGGGCCGGTACTGCAGGTCCTCAACTCATCGGCGCAGACGGTGAAGTTATCGTTCGCCGAGGCCCTGGAAGACCACGAAAATCTCCAACTTCTGGCGATTTGCCAGCAACATGGGCTAAGATGCCAACAAAAACGGATCTGATGTTTTCAAATGCTCAGACTAATCCCCGGACTGTGACACGGGAGGAACAAGCAGAGGGAAGCGATGCACCGCTGTGCGATATGACACAATGAAAGGTACAAACACATGGAACATAATACAGTACAATGTCAACAAAAGTAAAAATAAAGTACAGCATCACTTCCTTCAAGAGCTGAACCCCGAGGAACACCATATAGTAGCGGTCCAAGAACCTTGGCGAAACCCGCTGAACAATCTTACCCTGAAGCACCCCGGATACCATTTGGTATCCTCAAACAAACCGAACAGCCGAACCTGCATATACGTCAGTAAACGGCTGGCTACAGATAAATGGAGGGTCGACACTGTCCCCGAAGAAGTTGGTGGAGATATAACTTCGATCAGCCTCCAGACGGAACAGGGAAAAATGAGGGTACACAATATCTACAACCCTCCGCCTAAATCCCATAGCAGTACAGAGCTAGGGACGCTACAATATATTCCCCAAATGCTAGCACAAGATGGCCAACACGTTCTGGTTGGAGACTTCAACCTACACCACCCAAGGTGGGGAGGCCAGGCAACTACAACACACCATAGATCTTCGGAAACACTGTTGAAAATCCTACATGAGGCTAATATGGAATTAATACTGCCGGAAGGAACAATTACTTGGAAAAGCAGAGGGAGCCAAAGCACTATTGACCTAACCTTCATCTCAAAGGAACTTGTAAATACCATCATTGCATGCCAACCAGCCAACAACCTCGAGTCATCTTCCGATCATATCCCTATCGGCACTCAACTGCGTATACAGCCAATCACACAGACAACACCGGAACCACAGCCACAATGGAAAAGGGTAGACTGGGAAGCCTTCAACAAAAGGCTAGCTGCTATTCTTCACCAGACAACGGAAACTAATCTCCTCGACTCCCACCTAGCCATTGACCACAGAGTCACGACAATCACCAAATCAATTCAGCAGACAATTGAGGAAATGATACCTCGAGCAGTGCCATCTCAGCATTCCAAACCATATTGGACCAAGGAATGTTCGGTAGCGGTTAAAGCAGCTAGAATGGCAAGAAGAAAGTGGACCTATACCTGCAACGAGGAAAACTGGACTAAATATCAAAAGGCGACAAACCAGAAAAAGGGCACTATTAAAAAAGCTAAAACCGTAGGATGGAGAGCAATTGTGGCCGAAGCAACAGACGACCCTAACAAAATCTGGAAGTTGGCAAAGTGGGCGAGAAGAAGTTCTGAAGGTAATAGCATGCCAGCTCTAATCCCTGACATTAAAGGTAATGATGGATATACCGCCACAGAAGACAAGGAAAAGGTCATGATCATGGCAGGCCACTTCTTTCCAAAACCTGCTCAAGCAGACATCGATGATATCGCGGGTACAAAATACCCTGAAGAAATCGACTCAATCTCATGTACTATCACTGAAGAAGAAGTCGACAGGGTTATCAGAACATTGCCGAGCAATAAAGCTTCCGGTCCAGATGGAATACCTAACAGAGTTCTAAAGGAATGTAGGAAAACCTTAGGTAATTTACTCACTACCCTTTTCAATGCTTGCCTCGCAATAGGCTATCATCCAAAAGGGTATAAAGAATCAACTACTATTGTTCTGAGGAAGCCTCAAAAGCCCAGATACGATACTCCAAAGGCTTATAGACCAATTGCGCTCCTCAATACTATGGGTAAAATCCTCGAAAAATTGGTAGCAGGTCGCCTCTCCAAAGCAGCAGAACACCACAACCTCCTTCCCGACAAGCAGATGGGAGCTCGACCACAGAGATCTACAATATCTGCAGTCGAGCTACTAACAGAACAGATACACACAATCTGGGGCAAAGATAAAAAGAGGGTGGCATCTCTCCTCAGCTTGGATATATCTGGGGCCTTTGATAATGTGTCACACGAACGACTCATTCATAATCTCAGGGAAAAAGGAATTCCAAAGTGGATGAGCCTATACATAAAGTCCTTCCTCGAAGACAGAACAACGTCAATAATGTTGGGATCATTCAAAGGGGACCGAATGTCTACTAGCACCGGGATACCGCAAGGCTCAGCTCTCTCGCCAATACTCTTTCTCTTTTTTGTTAGCACACTTCTCCCGATGCTCGAGACAAGAACTACGACAGCAGTTGGATTCGTAGATGACACTAACATACTAACATGGTCAAACTCGACCGAAGAAAACTGCCGAAAGTTGGAGGAAAAACACCAAGTATGTGAACAGTGGGCAAGAAGACATGGGGTCAGATTCGCGCCTGAAAAGTATCAGCTGATGCACTTCTCCCGAGCCAGAAAACGACACAACCTCAAAGCGACAATTGAAATCCAAGGCCATACCTCAGTCCCACAGCCTTCCCTTCGAGTTCTCGGAATCTACTTTGATCCCAAGCTGCGCTGGGGAGCTCACATCAAGAGCCTTCAACTGAGGGCTGAGATGCAGGTTCAGGGTCTCAGTAGGCTAGCTCAATCAACGTGGGGAGCCACATTTCACAAGTCAAAGATACTCTACAGCACGATTGTGAGGCCGGCTCTAACATACGGGTCACCGGTTTGGGCTGAGGTCGGGCCGGGTGGAAAAATACCAGAAAGGATAGTAAGACCTCTAAGAAGTATACAGAGGAATTGTCTGAAAATTGTCACCGGGGCTTACAAGTCCACGAGCACGAGAGTGCTGGAACACGAAACAGCCACCCTTCCGATCGAAATATTCTTGAAGCAACAAAGGCTTCAATATTTAGGTCGCACAAAGGACTTACCTGTCCAGAAGACAATACAGTCCGCCTGTAATAAAATCAAGCTGCCCAGAAAAGGGAGAGAAGATGTACGAACAGTTAACAGGAGGATAGATCTTGCCAACTGGACGGGAATGTGCGGTGAACAACAATCCAAGAAGACACATACAGGGATAGTGAAAATTAGGGCATACCAAGAGTGGGCGAAATCCTGGGCCAAGCAGACACAAACTCAAAAGCCTCGGCGGTTAGCAACTGCAGATTCCGAAACTTGGAGAGCAGCCACATTTTACCAAAGTAGAGAGTCTGGACGGCAAAAACTGAGTTTTCAAGGCTCACCATTCTTCCTACACCGTAACCTGACAAGGGCCCAAAGCAGTTTGGCAATGCAAATACGAAGTGAGCACATGGGGCTTAACTCGTATTTGCACAGAAGAAACGTACCCGGAGTATTAAGTCCAGGTTGTCCATGCGGCTACCAATCACAGAACCCAAAGCACATGATTATGTCCTGCCCCCAATGGTCAAATGGTAGAGCTGAGATCTGGAGACAAGCCAAAGATCGATCCTATGAAGCGATGTTAAATAATCCTGGAGATATAAAAAGGATAACACAGTGGATCCTAAACCATGGTTGGATAGAGCAATTCCAGATGACAAAAGCGGTCGAAATACTGCTGAGGGAAAGGAAAAGGTCAAATAATGCTGGGGGCGGATAGAGATGATCTGGTTAGTTTACATGGATGGCACTATAGTGTAACTGCGCTTCCTGAAGAAAATATGTGAGGACTATAGACAACAAATAGAAAGGTGTGGGAGGTTTTCACCATAAAGGTTTCCTCCCGGGTAAATATTATAGACTGTAGACACCTGCATGGGCCCATAGGGCGCCAAATCAGGATAATGAAATCAAATTCAAATTCAAATAATAATAATAATAATAATAATAATAATAATAGAATAATAAAAAACATCATTTTTCACGAAAAGCTGCGCAGCACTCCACGCTGCCTCTTTCATCAAATTGACTTCGTAAATCGCATTTATTCATCAATCTTACCCCATTTCCGTCTGTCGGAACGATTAATTCGGTTGAGTCTATCTTGGGTTTGGAGTTGGTGGTCCCTGCATGATGTATAACAGTTCTCTTTGTAATTCTTTTATATCGGGTAAACTATTATCCGAGGATAGATACCAACTTCGTGGCTATAGTTTAGGGGAGAGATATACATAATCAATCGAACCCAATCGAACAATTGTTCTCATTACGTACTGCAGTACTCTCATAACTTCAAGTGAACCTATTGGCTTGTAGTGTATGACCTTTGTCATACCAACACTGATCAGTGGTTGAACTGACATTTTGAGTCATACAACCACAGAACAGCAAGGTATTCCATTGGGGTAAGTGTTGGCGCGGTCAAGCTCGACACGAGACAAAGAAGCGGCGTTTCAGATTAACTTATCTGACAGCGTGCGAATAAGAGTGAAATCTGCGGTCAGGCGACGACTCTCTTAAGGGCATTACAATTTGCAAGAAGGGAGTGACGGCCAATTGGTCCCAATTCCTCGACCGCTTACCTGCTTTGCCTGCGTCCATCACGCACGTCAATTTTACGGATTAAAGCCTAAATCCACAGATACATTAAGATGGCCGATCTTCGAAACAAAGCATGGGTAGCAATCGCCATTGACACCAAGCTCAGTGGCATGGAGATTGATGTAAAAGATGAAGAAAGTTTGGCACCTGAACTAATTAACACTCACATCGTCGACTGCCTCGAGTTCTATGAATCAAGCAATAAGTTTGACAAGGCACTACTGAATCAATTCAAGGAAGATTTTGAAGGCTGGACTGCCAACATTTTTAAAATTGCTAACAAAAACATTCGTAGGGAGCTCAAAGATCGCTTAAAGAATAGCGGAGTTTACGTTGGTGGTCGAGGTCAAGTTCCAGACCAACTATACTACTTGCTTAAGTGTGATGAGTGTCCACCATGGCCAAAAGACGAGCTTGAATTGCATATGCAAAAAGGCTATAATTTCAAGTCCCGATGTTATAACCCTAACTTTGATGGACAATACGAATTTATCCTAGGAAACCGCCAATCAGATACATCACAACCGACTCCCATTCCAAAACAAGAACCCTCCACCGAAAACGTCTCTGCCTCCAAACCAGGACCTCCCCTTCAGCAAACCCGTCCCACAATAAACTATCCACCAAATCAGCGTTCAGAATCCATTCAGCCCAATAACTACTATTCCCAAGTATCTATGACAACCAACACAGCGAGATTACTAACGGATCTTGGAAAGTTTTACGTTGACTCAGATAATAAGTTCGGCGGAAGCTTTTATGATGTGCTGGATGCTAAACTTAGAATATTTTACGACATGTGTGACAAAGCTGGTGTTACACCTGATTTATACGGCTCGGCTTACTCCACCATGCTAAAGGATAAGGCTCAAAATTTTTACTACCAACACTTAGCTCGTCAAAATCTTAGTTTTGATGAAATGATTGAAAAAACGCGCTCCTACTTTCACACCCCTGAAAATTACCAAGCCTACCTCATGGAATGGCGCTCAACAATGCTAAAAAGTACAATTGAGGCAAACCCGGAAAGAAATATATCTGAATGTCTGGAAATGGTAATTGATAAACTTCAGAAAATCCATCAAGGACTTGTGCAAAACTACAAGGACAGTCATAGTCTGCCAGGTCAATTAATCAGCGCATGTCAAGGTGTCGAGGCATGCTCTATTGTCTTGGTACGGCCAGCAGCAACATTTGAAGGTGTAGCTTCTGACCTTCGAAGTGCAGTCGGTATGTGGATGAGATCCCACAACAATTTACCTCGAGTCTTCAACGCCATGGCTCTTGACGAGAATAGCGACAAAAGTAATCAATACTTCGTTGATAGACGGTATTCAGGAAACGGCCGTTCACGTAGTTGGAACAATAATCAAGGTGGCAATTATGTCCGTGGTAATTTTCAAGGTAATAACAACCGAAGTGAAAGACAGCAAAAGAAGTGCTTTGTTTGTGGCAAACCTAAATGTTGGTCAACCCGTCATTCTCCCAAAGAACGTAAACAACGTCGCAGCGATTGGCGTGCTTACGCTCAAGATATGGGACTTAGTGAAGACTTGGAAACATTCCTAGTTAACTACGAAGGAATTGATACCGAAGAACATACAGATGACGAATCCAACGATAAAGATTTTCATGCCTGGCTTTCAGAAACACGTGAGACCTCTGTCTCTGATAATTTTGAGCACTTCCACACGGCGTGTGGTAATATAAATGGGTATATCATAACAAATATGCTCAATAATCAATCGGTTATGCATGCCTTAACTAGAACAGACCCCTTTGGCAAAATATCCATCGAACCAGCTCACCTTTTTCACTTCAAGAGCCGATATGATGCCGAAGAATTTCAGGGCATTATGCCCGATACCGGCGCTGCAGGTATTTCGACTGCTGGTGAGAATCAGGTAAAAGCATTGCAGCGAAAACTCCCAGGTATCAAAATCAATACAGCAGTTGCAGGCCAGCACTCTGTTCGCTTTGGTGATCATCCAGAAACCGTATCTCTCGGCACTGTTACTGTGAAAACTCCATTTGGCATGATCCACTTTGCAATAATGCCGACCAACACTCCATTTCTGCTATGCCTATCTGATATGGATCGCTACGGCGTTTACTTGAATAATATCGAGAACATTTTAGTTCATAATAACAAGAAGTACCCAATTGTACGCAAGTGGGGCCATCCTTGGCTTCTTCTTGAGGACCGTGAAAAATCAGTCGCCTGGTGTCACTTAACAGAATTAGAATTACGTCAATTGCACCGAAGATTTGGTCATCCAGCTGTTGAACGTCTATACAAGGTTTTAACATGTGCTGGATATGATAATCTGGATCGTGAATCACTCGCAAAGATCACTAAATACTGTCATCAATGCCAGATGCACGGTAGCGCTCCTGGTCGTTTCCGATTTACACTGCACGATGATATTGAATTTAACTATTGCGTTATAATTGATATCATGTATATTAATAGAAAACCAGTACTTCATGCCATTGATGAGGCCACCGCTTTCCAAGCGGCAAGATTCATGACTAATATGACAGCTAAAACTACGTGGGACACATTGCGCACTATGTGGGTAGACATGTACGTCGGACCTCCTGATGTTGTTGTCACAGATGCCGGAACTAATCTCACTGCCATGGAATTTCGTGCCAACGCTCACGCAATGGCAATCAAAGTTGAAGAAGTCCCTGTAGAGGCTCACAACTCGATCGGTAAGGTAGAACGGTATCATCATATCCTAAAACGTGCGTATGAAGTCATTTCAGCGGACTTAGAAACCACGGTGACCTCGGATCATATACTTCAGATGGCAGTTAAGGCGGTGAATGACACAGCTGGCCCTAACGGATTAGTGCCCACCCTCCTGGTCTTTGGAACCTATCCACGAATTTCAGAATTGTCACCATCGTCACCATCAATTTCGATACGTGCGAATGCCATACGTAAAGCAATGGCAGAAGTCAGAAAACTCAGAGCTACACGACAGGTTGCTGAAGGACTATCGATGCGAAACGGGCCAAACATCCTCGAAACAATACAGCTCCCGCTACAAAGTGAGGTGAAAGTTTGGCGCGAAAATATTGGCTGGACTGGACCATACATTCTCTTGGCTCGAAGCAATGATGACGTCACTTGTACTGTCGATGTCAATGGCAAGGCAACTAATTTTAGAACGGTCTCCGTGAAACCTTACTACCGCAATGAGAGCACAATAATCCCTGATCCTCTAAATATCGATGACCCAATCACTGAACCCCAGAGTCACGAGCCTGACAATGACGACTATGAGGAACCACTGCAAAAGGAAACCGAAAAACGTAAGCGTGGACGTCCAAGAGGATCGAAGAATATTCCAAAGCAAATAGCCATAGAAAATACCCCCTACACAACTTGGATGTCAGAAAAAGAGAAGCATGATGCAGCCTTGGCACTCAGGCTACGTCGAGAAGGAAAAATAACCACCCCTGGCAAGCCATTTGAAGAGTCAGATCGCCTAGAGATTGAATCTCTCATCGGGCGCGGCGTCTTTCGCTTTGAAAAATTCGACCCTCAAAAACACCGTGAAATACGAATCTTCAAGTCTCGCATAGTACGCGAAATTAAAGGAAAGCTTACTGAGACCCCGTATGAAAAATCACGCCTAGTAGTCCAAGGTTACAATGATGAGGGAAAGAAAACAGTACTAACCCAAAGCCCAACTATACAGCGGGCTAGTCAACGAATTATTATGGCCCTAGCACCATCAATGATCAAACGTGGCATGCACCTTTGGCTTCGTGATATCACACAAGCATATGTGCAATCACAAACTAAACTTCAAAGAACTATTCTAGCATATCCACCCGAGCAAATTCGTGGTTACTACCCAGATAACACTATTATGGTCGTCATCAAACCACTCTACGGGATAGCAGAGGCTGGAGCTCATTGGTGGGCTACATATTTTAAGCATCACTGTGAAAAACTACACATGACAACTTCAACATATGACCCATGCTTGTTAATGACAACCAAAAGTTCTAGATATTTTGGCGTTGTCGGAATGCAAACTGATGATACATTGGGTATGACGGACGCGGCGTTTGCAAAGCAAGAGGAAGATGAACTTCATAAGGCCAACTTCAAAGCGAAAGAAAAGCAATTTCTTGATGAGAATAACCCATTGATGTTTAATGGCTGTATTCTGTCAAGGCAGCCGAACGATATCCTCTTACTAAAACAGAAGAACCAAGGTGAAAAGCTGAAACTCGTCTCGAATACTCACGAATACGTTGAACAACGCGCTCGGGGTGCATACCTTGCTACAATTTGTCAACCTGAAGCCAGCTTTGATTTATCTGCGGCAGCTCAATACAAGGAACCTCTAAAAGAAGATATTGCCAGGTTGAACAAGCGTATTAGTTGGCAGATCAAGAATGTTAGCCGCGGACTGACGTATATCCCGCTCGACATAGACTCAATGCGTCTCTTCGTTTTTGTCGACGGATCTTTCGCCAACAATAGAGATCTAAGCTCACAAATCGGCTATGTCATTGTCCTAGCTAATGAAGAAGCAGGAAACGACTCTTTCACAATTAATGGTAATATCCTACACTGGTCTTCAACAAAATGCAAAAGGGTGACAAGAAGCATTCTCGCCTCAGAAATATATGCAATGTCTAACGGTGTCGATGTCACTGTTGCTATCAATACGACGATTTGCAATATTGTGGCGCAGCTTGGTGTACCTTCAATCCCGGTTGTTGTCTGTACGGATTCCTTCTCGTTATATGAATGTCTGGTCAAGCTCGGGTCAACGAAGGAAAAGAGACTCATGATTGATATCATGGCCCTTCGCCAGGCGTACGAAAATCATGAAATTTCTGACATTCGATGGATTCACGGTGCGGATAACCCGGCTGATGCGATGACAAAATCAAACCCAAATTGTGCATTAGAAACACTAATCAACGATAACAAACTTACGATGCGAGTCCAAGGGTGGGTTAAAAGGAGTTTGGAGACTTAGAGGATATGATTTTCTTTTGGCTGCTCGGTATTGATCTGATGACTTAACCCACAAAAGAAGAGATTGCCAGTGTCGGAACGATTAATTCGGTTGAGTCTATCTTGGGTTTGGAGTTGGTGGTCCCTGCATGATGTATAACAGTTCTCTTTGTAATTCTTTTATATCGGGTAAACTATTATCCGAGGACAGATACCAACTTCGTGGCTATAGTTTAGGGGAGAGATATACATAATCAATCGAACCCAATCGAACAATTGTTCTCATTACGTACTGCAGTACTCTCATAACTTCAAGTGAACCTATTGGCTTGTAGTGTATGACCTTTGTCATACCAACACCGTCCCCAAATCCACTGTGCCACAACATGGTGGGTGCTGGTGCCGATTCGATGGGATCCAGCGGTCCCGACGCGTCGCAAATCGCGACAATGGCCAAACGAACTCAAGGAAGCGGAGCGTCAACAGTTCCTCCAGATAAGAATCTAAATATCCTAAGGCTATAACTAAAAAAGCTCAGGACACTTTATTCAGACGAAGACGACGATGGCATTACCATCACCACGGAAGACATCGCGGAGGCCGTCAGGGCCTTCAACGCACACAACAAGGCTTGGAAGGAGATGCAGACGATGAAATCTCCGATCGAAGAAAGGATGTTGGCTCTTGAAGAAGCAGTCAAGAAGAGTCTCGCGGAGCCCGCTCGCAACGCGGCTCCAATAATTTCTGGGCCGCCGGCCCCAAGAACATACGCGTCGGTGGCAGCACCGCCAATGGCCAAAACAGCGGTTCGAATACGCGTCGAGGGTGCAAAAGACATGTAGCCAGCACAGCTGCTAATGAGGGCACAAAAACATATTCCAGGGGCATACGCAGTGCGACAGATGCGGAGCAATGACACCGAGGTGTTTGTTCAGTCGGCAACCCAGAGAGACGTGGCTCTCAACATGGCAGAAATAGAGGACTTTCAGGTCCTAAGGCAAGATTTTCCAGTGGAAGTATACGGAGTCCCGTTGAGGACGAAAATTGAATGAGGCAAATATGCCAACAACACAACTTTGATACGGGAGATGGAATCGTCTACAGCAGTACGAATTCCAGGTTTAAAGATCAATAAAATAAGATGGATGCACGACGGAAAGGAGATCGAGCGGGCCAAGACAAATGGCCGCACAAGGGGCTCAATAGTTCTGAGTCTTCCTACGGAGGTCTTGCAGAAACAAGTTGTTCGACATGGCATCGTCATTAATGCCATGCTATACTCAGCGCAGGTGTGGTCCCCGAGGGCTCAAGCAAAGCAGTGCTACAACTGCAGTCAATGGGGACATACGCAGGCGTCATGCGGAAAGGCAGCTAGGTGCGGTGAGTGCGCAGGTGCTCACCAAACCCGGGACTGTCCTAGGAAAAGAGTTTCTTGCGTCAACTGTGGCAAGGAACATCGTTCGTGGCAGAGAGCGTCATGTCGAACATTTCAAGCCTACAAGGGAAGTGTTCAGAAAGCCCGCTTCGAGCTTCTGGAACGAACGGCGGAAATTCGAAGGGAAACCAGTCCCATAATTGTGTCGCAAACAGCATCAGCGACCACCGACGATCAAGGGTTTACACTGGTTACTAATCGAAAGGTTGAACCCCAGAAGAGGGGACCAGGACGTCCACGAAAGGTGATCGCAGACTCAACGGCAGTACTAAACACATTAAGGGCAATGACACCGGCAGTTCCAACGATTCCGTCATCGAAAAGAGGAGAGCAGGATGGTGTAAGAAATCTTCCAAACTTCAGCTGAATAGGGATCGGGGCGATAGGGGAGTTAACATTTGGGGTGAGACAAAATTGAATGGAACAAAGGGACAGCCTCAGCATCAAGCTGGGCTGTGCCGTCGCGGCGGAACTATGGGTTTTGTTGCTTGAAAGCTTTTTCCCTATTTTACATGGCTTACCGTCTTCATGGTTCTGTATATAGATACCGCATAGGACGTTAAACTAGATCAAATTCAATTCAAATTCAATAATAATAATAATAATAATAATAATAATAATAATAATAATAATAATAATAATAATAATAATAATAATAATAATAATAATAATAATAATAATAATAATAATAATAATAATAATAATAATAATAATAATAATAATAATAATAATAATAATAATAATAATAATAATAATAATAATAATAATAATAATAATAATAATAATAATAATAATAATAATAATAATAATAATAATAATAATAATAATAATAATAATAATAATAATAATAATAATAATAATAATAATAATAATAATAATAATAATAATAATAATAATAATAATAATAATAATAATAATAATAATAATAATAATAATAATAATAATAATAATAATAATAATAATAATAATAATAATAATAATAATAATAATAATAATAATAATAATAATAATAATAATAATAATAATAATAATAATAATAATAATAATAATAATAATAATAATAATAATAATAATAATAATAATAATAATAATAATACATCATTCCGAAAAATCGCCAACATTGAATTCCGCCCAGTGAAGTGTCAGCCTTGTCGTATAAACGATGGAAAGTAATTATTCGCGAAGTAATAATGTTAGGAGGCCTTTTCCTGGTAACAAAGGAGGAAATAACGCGTCGCAAATACCCCAAGACGCGGACACAGCCCTAAAGAAGTTCAAACAAGCAATCAGAGAAGACAATCTTGCTCCCAGAGCATGCATGAAACTTCTAGCGGAGGCTGTTCAATTAATTGAAAGCCTCCAGAAACCGAAAGTGTCCCCAATCATTCCGAAGGCTTTGAATGCAGAACATACCACTACAATGACTAAAATCCTGCAGGAAATACAGACAATCAAAACAGCGATTACAATCAATCAAAAGTCTACCCGCGGGCATGAGCGATCATGGGCCAAGATAGCTAGCCAGTCTGAGATGGTTGGTACAACGATTAAGATTACCGACGAAAATGAGAGGGAAAATATAGCCCAGCTAACAAGTGAAGAACTGGTGAAGAAAATCGGAGCCAGGGAAGTCATAGGGGCTAGGCAGATGAGGAATGGGCAAGTGAAAGTCTTTTTTGCGGAACAGGCAATAAAAGACCGGATGGAAAAACATCGAGACTGGACACAAAAGCTGGCAGCTACAGCTCAAATAGCGAGTCCCATCTACCAAGTACTTATCCACGGAATGCCCCTTTCATTCATGCCAGAGAACCCCGATCACATTGCAGCACTACAAGGGGCAAACGAAACATACATCGAGGGGGTTAAAATACAAAAAGCCACATGGCTCAAGAAAGCAAATCAACATGGAAAAAGTGCAGGGTCGTTGATTTTATGGTTTTCTCAAGCAGATCATGCAGATAAAGCTATTGCTAAAGGTATGGTTTGGCAATGCGAAGTCAAAGCCATAGAGATCTTTCGGTCAGGATTCCGGGCGATGCAGTGCTTTAACTGTCAGAGGTTTGGCCATACTGCTAGGACCTGTACGGCTGAAGCTCAGTGTGGTAAATGTGCAGGAGGACACAATACCCGAGAATGCCACGGGAAACAGGATACTAGATGCTGCAACTGTGGGAGGAAGCATCCAGCATGGGACCAAATTTGTCCAACTAAAATAGCAGCAAAGTCTAAGGCTGAAATAAATAGGACTTGCGATCCAGGAAGATACCAACAATCAGTGGAAACACGAAAGGATCTACAAGATGAGTGGCAATTAGTAGGCTCCAGGAAACGGCGTGCAGGTACATCAACTGTGGAAATCATTAACCCAGTTGATGCAACCAGCACCCGTCGAGGTCCTGGAAGGCCACGCAAAATTCCCGGCCCCGCTGTCCCTGACATTTCAGGAACATGGCCCAAACTGGTGTCCCCGGCCAGTGCGCCAACGTCGTTCACCCAAATACTACCCCGGACTGTGACACGGGAGAACTCTGCAGAGACCAACGGGGCACCGGACTGCGTAATGAATCAATGAAAGGCGCAAATACACTAAACATAACACAGTATAACGTCAATAAAAGCAAAAATATATTTCAACACCACTTCCTCCAAGCTTTAGACCCAATAAAGCACCATGTGGTGGCTTTACAAGAGCCATGGCGCCATCCAACAGAGAATACGACGATTAAACACCCAGCTTACCACCTGATATTTCCGGATGGGTGCAAAGGTAGGACATGTATTTACATAAGTAAGTATCTTGCAATCACAAAGTGGAGAAAGGAAAAAACTCCAGCAGAGGCAGATGGAGATATAACCTCCATCAGTATGCAGACTAACAGAGGCAAAATATTCGTTACTAATGTATACAATCCTCCTCCCCTATCTCACAGTAGCACAGATCTAGGGTCTCTAAAATATCTCCCCGAACTTCTCTCTAAAAAAGGCCAACATATCCTCGTGGGGGACTTCAATCTACACCACCCTAGATGGGGGGGGGCAATCAGTTCTAAGGCATCATAGTTTAGCTGAAGACTTAATAGAAATACTAGGAGACAACAATATGGAATTAATTCTTCCGGAGGGGACCATCACTTGGAATAATAGGGGAAGTCAGAGTACGCTTGATCTAGTCTTTCTATCGAAGGAGCTTGAAGACGAAGTCATAACTTGCCAGCCAGATAGCAATCTTGAAGCATCTTCCGACCATATTCCTATAACCACGCAAATTTCAATCCAACCGCAAGTAGATGAATCACCAGAACCACGTCTCCAATGGAAAAGGGCAGACTGGGTAAAATTTAATGAAAGACTGGCGATCCAGCTACTTGAGCTACGGGCAGACGTCTTGAACCTCGACTCTCGACAAACTATCGACCAGAGGGTAGTCTCCATCACCGAGGCTATCCAGAACATAGCCAAAGAAATTATACCAATTGCCAAACCCTCAAAATTTGCCAAACCCTACTGGACGACCCAATGCTCGGAGGCGGTAAAAGACACAAGAAAGGCCAGAAGAGCGTGGAAATATCGAGGAACCGAAAAAAGCTGGATAGAATATCAAAAAGCCACGAGCAGGAAAAAGACCCAAATAAAAAAAGCAAAAACAATTGGATGGAGGGCAGCAGTTTCCGAGGCTTCCCGGGACCCAACAAAAATATGGAAACTTGCCAAATGGGCAAGAAAAGATCCAGAGGAAAGACAAAGGCTACCCCAAATTTCGGAGATAAAAGGTGCAGACGGAATCATTCATACCGATCCTCCCGATATAGCCAGAGCTATGGCAGCGCACTTCTTTCCCCAACCTGTGGCAGCAGATGCAGGAGATATTGCTGGAACTATCTATCCTAAAGAGTTGGAGGGTATTACTAACACCATAACTCAGGCAGAGGTCGAAGAAATCCTTGGAAAGCTTCCAAACAATAAAGCCCCAGGTCCAGATGGGATCCCAAATCAACTCCTCAAAGAATGCAGGAAAACCCTAAGTAGAGATCTTACAGAGCTATTCAATGCATGCATTAGCTTGGGATACCACCCAAAGAGATTCAAAGAATCAACAACAATTGTCCTCAGAAAGCCACAAAAGCCAAGATACGACACTCCTAAGTCTTATCGACCAATAGCACTTCTGAATACAATGGGAAAGCTTCTCGAGAAGTTAGTGGCGAACCGCATCTCTAAAGCCGCTGAGGACTTCAACCTACTTCCAGAGGAACAGATGGGGGCACGACCTAAGAGAAGTACCATCTCGGCAGTCGAGCTCCTTACAGAACAGATCCACACCATATGGGGTAAAGACAAAAAGAAAGTCGCATCACTTCTTAGTCTTGATATCTCAGGGGCCTTTGATAATGTCTCTCACGAAAGACTTATTCACAACTTAAGGGAAAAGGGCATTCCAAGATGGATAAGTAACTTTGTAAAATCCTTCCTAGAGGGCAGAACAACTTCAGTAGTCCTTGGGTCATACAAAGGGGACCAAATCTTTACTAACACAGGTATACCTCAAGGGTCATCTTTGTCGCCAATTCTGTTCCTGGTTTTTGTCAGCACTCTCCTACCGATGCTCCAAACCCACGCTAGTACAGCTGTAGGATTTGTGGATGATACTAATATACTAACATGGTCAAGCTCTACTAAAGAAAATTGCCGAATTTTAGAGGAAAAGCACAGGATATGCGAAGAGTGGGCAAAGAAACATGGAGTAAAATTTGCGCCGGAGAAGTACCAATTGATGCACTTCACAAGAGTAAGGAAAAGACATAACCTCAAAGCCACTGTGAGTATACAAGGATACCTAACTTCGCCACAGTCATCCCTTCGTGTTCTCGGAGTCTTCTTTGACCCAAAACTGCATTGGGGGGCCCACATTAAGAATATTCAGCAAAGGTCGTGCACCCAAATGCAGTCAATTAGTAGACTGGCACAATCAACCTGGGGAGCGACATTGATGAAGTCTAAGCTGCTGTACAGTTCAATAGTGAGACCGGCCCTCACGTATGGGTCATCAATATGGGCCGAGGCCGGGCCAACAGGAAAGATACCTGAAAGGATAGTTAAACCCCTCAGAAGTATTCAAAGAAAATGCTTAAAACTTGTTGCAGGTGCCTACAATTCTACTAGCAGCAGAGTGCTAGAGCACGAATTGTCGGTTCTCCCCATAGAAATATACTTTAAACAAAGGAGAGTCCAACACGTCGGGCTTTCATCCAAACTCCCTGTACAACAGACAATACAATCGACATGTAACAGGATAAAGCTGCCCGTAAACGGGAGAGAGACCCCGCATGCCTGGAACAGGAATAAAGATATCGCCGAATGGACAAGAATTAGTGGAAGGGAAAAGGACAAGGGGAGGCAAAAAGAAGCTGGAAAGATAGCGGCCTTCCAGGAGTGGAAAAATTTATGGACAGGCATTAATAGGAAGCAGCGCTCGGGACGACTAGCACCAGCCGATCCAGAACATTGGAAAGCCGCAAATATATTCACCGATAAAAAAACAGGCAGTACAAAAATTAACTTCAGAGGTACACCTTTAAGTATCCACCGTAACCTGAGCAGGGCCCAAAGCAGTGTCGCGATTCAGCTAAGAAGCGAGCATATCGGCCTCAATTCTTACCTATACAGAAGAAAGGTACCCGGAGTAGAAAACCCTCGCTGTCAATGTGGATATCCGTCACAGAACGTCAAGCACATGCTATTGGCGTGTCCGCAGTGGGCAAGTGGAAGAGGCGATGTTCTCCTACAAGCTAAAGACAGGTCATTTGAAGCAATGATGAACAGTCCAGAGGATGTCGCTCGAATCACACAGTGGATACTAAGCAAAGGATGGATAAAACAGTTTCGACTTGCGGGGGAAGTGGAGGCAGCAATGTCGGAAAAATGAATCGATCAGGAAGGGGAGAGAACGGAGTCCACACTGGCTTAACAGTGTAAAATGCACTTCCTGAAGGTAAACTAGGAAAGTTTGATAGCTATTAAACAGGCATGATCAGGGGGTTTTCACCAAATTGGTTTCCCCCTTTGTAAATAATGAAGATAGTCACCTGCATGGACCCATAGGGTGCCTGATCGGGTTAAATGAAATCAAATTCAAATATGTCATACCAATGAGTGATCATTTAGAGTGCAGGCGACACTATAAAAACTGCCATGGTTGGATGGTGCGGTGGTACATCGTCTTGGCTGGTCTGCCAAGTAGAGTCTGGATAGCTTGGACACATATCCCACTCGAGACAGTAGATCGCTGGTTCAAATCCGGCAAAACATAACCACATTTCTCGCGGCGCTGGTATGCATGGATGACGAAGGCATGCTTGGATAATCAAAGGTTTTTAAATTCCCTTTGGTGGGTACTTACGGACGAGGGTCGACTGTTTGTGTAAGTGAACATACCTCATAGTGGTATTTGCAAATGAAATCCAGAGTATGAGTGTCTCTAACGTCAAAAGAGTCATCCCACATGTATACATAGCGCCGGTCATGTGTCATAGCTAGATAGCTGAATACACATTAAATGATTTAAAAAAAAAAAAAGAGTGATGATTTAGGTCAATCATATCCCATGGCGCATGTGCACATTATTCTAATGTGAACAGTTTATTGTAATGCAGTCATGTTACTCCCTTAATTACAACAAGAACCACTTGCGCCAAAGTATCCCAATCATAGTTTCTTTGCCCGGATGTCCTAATAAATGACTGTCATTCGTCCTTTGCATTATTGCAGTTCGAAGTGGTTCGTAATTTGGCACCCATACTCGATTTTCTCGACCTGGTAAATTCTCATCCGCTGCAAATGTGCATTTAGAAATGTTAGCATTCCATTTAAGTGCAAGGTCATGTAGAGAGCTCCTCTCTCCAGCTTTTACAGCATCACGAGCTCGTTGCCGGTCTTCATCTTCCATAATTCCTCTCTTACATAGTATATGCAGCTCATCTTCGTCAAAAAGTCTGGCTGAGATACACGAGTCATTTTTGGTTGATTTTTCAACATTTTGAGCGAGCACCGCATCTTTCGCCGTGTCAAAGCCTGATTCAATTACATTTTGCTTGGTCAGTGATGTGTGCATGACTGTTGGCAATAATTGCATTATTCTTACCAAGTGTCTGTTGTGATGTGATTATTGCTTTTACTCTACATTTATCTCTACCAAGTGCCAGGGATACAGAACATCTATGCAGGTACTGCACAGCCCTACATAGCCATCATTACGATCGACTATTGAGGCGCAGCTCTATACAATGGCATAGAGTATTGTGTGTTAGAAATTGTCAAGGATTTCTAGGAGGAAATATCTCGAAGAACAAGTGTACAATTTCGGACAAGAATTTATTGATAGTTGTATGTGATATCGAACTCTCTTCTCAATATGAATTAATAATATATAATACTCCGTTAACTTATTTTTACATATACAGATGAGTCTGTCATTAAATACAGATCCTGAACTCCCAGTGATCTAGCAACAACCAGCCACTCAATTATCGCAAGGTAGCATTTCCTAGCCACTGCATTCCAGATGCCACTGAATCTTATTCCGTCCAACTGAGCTTAATCATATTCAATCGAATCAACTCAATTCATCTTGATGATCATACATAGAAATCTAAGCCTTCATACATGCTGAGTCTAGATTTGCAATAATGTGGGATATTATTGTTGTGAATATCATGAATCTGATCTAGAAGAGTCAGCTTGTGGCAGATGTATGGTGCCCAACAAGTCTCATACGTGGGATGCCCTGCCACCACGCAGCAACAAGCAACATAGCGGAGTTAAGGAGCCATTGCCAAGGGGTGCCTCGTATCAGAAGTATCATGTCATGAGTATTCATCTTTACTCGACTGATACATGGTCAGTGGGTGATACAACTGAGCCAAGGAGCCACCACTAGGGAACATAGTATCCCCGGGGCTCTGTGTCATGAATATACGTCTAGGATGTAGTGGCACATAATTGATGAGGGATACAGATGAGTCAAGGAACTCTCCGTCGGAGTAAGAGAAGGAGTGGTGTGGTCATGTAGAGTGAGGACAAGCGAGGGAGACATGTATATAACAGAGTAATAACTCTGCAAGTAGATATCATGAATTGTTGTGCTGGCGATGGCTGAGACTAGAATATTCCGTGATACTATTTTGGGTAAATGAGGCGAGAGTCAAGCCACCTCAGATGTGTATATAATTAGCGCTTTAAACCTCCTAAATCCTCATAGTTCTGAATATCAAATATATCAGCAGTTCATATTGATTCAACGATAATCATCCGTAAACCTTCTGCTAATTAACCTCCGTAAGCTCTTACCTTTACAACATGAATCAACTATTCTAAAATCTCATCAACTACAGTCTCAATTCACCTACAGATAGACCCCAACAGCTCACCAGCTTGTACACCAGCTTGATCAACAAATAGTACAGGTATATCTCTATCTACTCATAACCCAGTTTCATAACAATTATGGCATGGAATTAAGATTGTAGTACTTCCTGCATAGATGGTGATGTTCTGTATAGCGGGTACCAAATATGTGTATGCAAGTCTTATCTACTACTGTGATAGGTAGATGAATATAACTAAGCTATTCATCATATTGTCAAGCTCTGATAATCGTTATCCACCCTCTGCACTATCCCTAGAATATTCAACATCTCATACCTACTAATACCTGAATCATAACAGTGTCTTTCGTCGTTTACCCCTTTAGCTTTTTCTTGGTCTTGTTGCCATAAAGCATCGGGGCGCTTGCATGTCTTTCTGGCCAGCCATTTTAGGGAAAAATTGAATTGCTGTAAGATGTTGCTGTAGTTTTCGTGTCATTCCTTCAAGAAACGTTTACTCATGAAATAATTCAGATTTTTATGATCACTCAAAATCGAAAATGGTTTCGTGACCGACCCAAGCTCTGCCTTCCACTCCTGCAAGCATGAAATTATAGCTAGTATTTCCTTGTCGTGAATTGGATAGTTTGCTTCGCTACCAGTTAGGCGCCTGGAATAATAGGCAAATGGGCGCAGTTGACCTTGCTGATCTACTTGTGTGTGACGGGCTTGGCCCGGATTGGGACTGGTCACTAGGACCACTCCGTCTCCAAGGTCATGTATTGGCAGAGCAACGCTCCTGGATAGACGAGAGGGGGCGCTAAGGGGGAATTAAAGGAGGTACGTACCAGATGGAGGGAGTACAATACACGAGAAGAGAGCCAGGAGAAAGGATTATTTCTCATATGGCTAAAGGGGGAAGTTAATACTAGCGTACGCGGAAGACATAAAGGACCGGATACAATACAATAGTTTACCTTTCCCAAGGAAAAATTATTCATTTCCATTGCATTAACAACTTCAAGTACTCCTTAATTCCTTCAACCTTTTACATTGTGATAGACATCCCCCCAAGGCATATCCAGAACAATCGGCTTCGACTACTGTTCCTTGTTGAAATAGAAGTTAGGTAGAGTAGCGTAAGCTGTTAGGCTTGTATTTAATATCACTTAGTGAAGCGAGTTGGGAGATTGAAGAGTCTGAAAACTTTAGTGGAGAGTTCTTGATTAAACCCACCTAGTATCAGAGCGTTATCTAAACTAATTACTACAGCTAAGCGAAGGACACAATTGGAGGGCAAGACTGAACACCTGTCAGTGGTGCTCTCTACGAACCTGGGAGTGAAATATTCTCCCAGAGCCAAGTTCAGTCAAATTTCGCAATATCAAAGAAGTTGGCCCACGAGGCAAAATTTCAAATTACTCTACCATGTCAATCTTTCACTCCCAAAGAGTCCGATTCTCATCAAAGCTTCATCAAGTCTACAAGTAAGACCTAGTACATCCTCGTTTCAATGACCACACCACTCTTCGACCTTCTCTGGCCTCAGCTGGTCACCAAATACACGCCCACGCCGATATTTACACCCAACGGAGGATGCAAAGCGTGGAGCACAAATCTGGGAGATAGCTCTTTGGAACGGACGTGAGAGGGATCAGGACAAGCTTACAAGATGATGCAGAAGAGGGATACAGTCTCGACGGGCGTGAAATTTCGAATTTTGGAAAGAGTTTTACGAATTGAGCTTTGTGCGCGCCAAGATTTCGCTTGCGAGAGTACAGCTAACACTATAAACACAAGCAAACAATGGAAGGTGTTGTGATCCGCCTCCTGGTGATGTTCTCTGGTATGGTTTGAGTAGCCTGGGCACCTACTTCACTTGGGAAGGAGACATCTCAGATCAAATCTCGCGTGGAGGAAAGATAATGGATGACGGAGGTATGTCTGGATAACTCAGGGTTTTGAGACGTCCCCTGGGTGGGTCTTGTTGGAAATATCGCGCAATGAAATGGGCGCAATATTCATGGAACGAAAGTAAAAGTTGACTAAAAGAGTTTCATGTTCGGATTACATCTAAAACCGTGGGAAATGTGCGCTACAAGTACAACTGTAGAGTACAGGCGACACTACAAAAACTGCCATGGTTGGATGGTGCGGTGGTTCATCGTCTTGGCCGGTCTGTCAAGTAGAGTCTGGATAGCTTGGACACATACCCCACTCGAGACAGTAGATCGCTGGTTCAAATCCGGCAAAACACAACCACATTTCTCGCAGCGCTGGTATCTATGGGTGACAAAGGCATGCTTAGATAACCAAAGGTTTTGAAATATCCTTTGGTGAGTACTTGCGGAGGAGGGTCGACTGTTTGTGTGAGCCAACATACCTCATAGTGGTATTTGCAAATGAAATCCGGAGTATGAGTGTCTCTAACATCAAAAGAGTCATCCAACATGTATACATAGCACCGGTCATGTGTCATAGCTTTATAGCTGAATACACATTAAATGATTAAAAAAAAAAGTACAAGTGAAAGCAACACGTAGCCTAAGCCACAGCATAAACGAGTGTGGCGCCATCTAGGCATAGAAAACCCCCAATAACCTCCTTGCGCCCACGCCATACAGCCGCTCATGTCTCCAATAGGTAGCCTAAAGCGCTACCATATTACCTACTCCAACCTCTTAGATACACACGAAATTGTGTCGGGAACCTATACGAAATGGAGGGCTCATACGTCCACAACACTCCGTGTCTCCATTTCCAACAGGTCTTCACGGATGAGGGTTGACTTGGGGTGAAGAAAAAGCCACCATAACTTCGCAGTGGTACTTGCAAATGAAATCCGAGGCATGAGTGCTCTTCTTGTAAATTGAGTCATCTATTACACACTTCTCTGATATTATGTTATAGCTAGATAGCTGCATATGCAATTAAAATCTGATGCAAAAAAAAATATTGAGTTCCCAATAAGCAAATTATCCAAAAAACAAAAAGTTGTCAAAGCTAAAGAACAAAATCAAATATCCAGCCTCAACAAATCTAAATCCCGTTGCCTCAGACCTAACCAAATTAAGAGGATAACCCCTGCATCACCACATCCAGATTAAATCTAACAAATTCACAACACTTAGTAGGTGATATGATTGTCTCTGAATAGCCATTTTTTCCAACACTTTTATACCCTGTATTACTAGTCCCTTGTTAGCGTGTAGACTAGGCTGGTAGACACATATTAGTAGGAGAATAGTTACAGCATGAATTGATGCTGGGCGTGCTGTGAAATATACACTTTTTGACAACCTTATACTTTATTAGTTATAATTCCATTACTACTATATTACCCGTTTAAAGGAATCACATTCTAATAGTTAGGTGAATTAGACAGATCAATTGGTGCGTCACATACGTCAGTAATAAGGTCAAGAAGATTTTCTGTGACCTAATACTCAATTGATTGAGGAAAAAATTTGGAACAACGTCACAAGAAGGCTCTCTATACCTACCATCAAATCTTAAGATTACTGGTGAGGAAAACTATTCATCAGGTAAGAATAATATACTAAGCCTAGCACTTATTCACTATTTGTCAAATCATCTCCACCCTTTAGCTCCAGAAGCCCCTGTCAAAATAAAAATATCCGACAATAAACTCAAAGCAAAAGGCATAGAAGAATATAAACAGTAGACCAGAAAGAATGCAAAGTTGAAGTTGATAATAACTGGAAATATGTTGATGTCATTGGTAAAACAAGTCTAAAATCTGGAGAATGCCAGAGAAACGTGGAAAGCTTTACAGAACCAGTTTGAGGGATCCGGAATAGTCCTCTATATGCGAGCTGCGGTCAAATTTTCTTCAATGAGAAGTTCAAGTTATACAAAGCTAGACAACTTTATACTTGCTTACAGGCAGACCATGGAAGCATTGATACAGTTTAAGATGAAAATCCAGGACCCTGATCCTATCACAATCTTTGTAGAGCTGGTCAAAGATAATTACTTCATGTGTTTCATTGATAAACGTGGCGGAAACTAGGTTGGTGTCTCATTGGGAGTTCCACTCTCAAACACAACTCGGGGTTAGATCAAGTTCTCAAACAATTAGGACAGGCTCAGGAACATAGGGTCGTTTCATAGGGATTGCGTAGTAATACTGTTCGAGACAGAGCTTAGGGCTGTCCTATTATCTGATGTACATATATATCCAGTGTGAAGGAGTATTCTTCTTCACGCAACGTCTTCTGTTTATACTCATACCTATTGTTCACTTACTTATCTCTTCTCTAAAGAAGACCGCCGTTATTGTACCCTTCTCACCTACTACTTATTTTACCATTACTTCTTACGTGAACCCTATACCTAACGCTGAATTTATACCTCCTACTCTTAGGAATCACCACCATACTCCACACCTGTAACCTACTTGTACCAAACTCGTACCCTACGGAATACTAATAACACGGCTCCATGAGAATTATGGACGGAGGAAACCAAGGAGAACCAAGTTTTAGGACCGGCTACAAAGTAAAAATAGGTAACCCGCTGGCAGGATTATCTATGCAAAATGTACAGGGGCTTTTACAGCTACTGGAAGAAAGAAAAATGCAGGAAGCCGCACCAAGAGCGATGGAAGCGGTAAGGCCAACGAGAATTGACGCGGTCTTGCCAAAGTGGAACGGGGTGCAGATCGACTTTGGGTTCTTTATGGGTAGACTAGAAACGAGGATCGAGGCATAATTTGCCACCTTTTTGGACGACCGAACGATTTGCCTGGACATGATCGGGACCCTGCCGGAGACAGTGAAACCAAGGGTGTCAGCATGGTTCGAAAGATGGAAGGCTTGTTGTAATGGAAGTTGTATGGAGAAGCATAAGCAGTTAGCCTTGTGTTTAATATCACCTAGTGAAGCGAGTTGGGAGATTGAAGAGTCTGAAAACTATAGTGGAGAGTTGTTGATTAAACCCACTTAGTATCAGAGCGCTATTTAAACTAATTACTACATCCAAGTGAAAGACACGATTCACTTGTTTATGCTAAATAATTGGGAGGCTGGTCAATGTATGAGTTGTCATGAATGTAGCTAGTTATAATAGAACCTTATTACGTTCCGTATTAATGCGACTCTTCATCGCCAAGTTGTTATAATCCTAGTCCATGCTAACAAAACGCAGAGACGTACATGGTCTAGATTGTGGACCAACATAGTCGCTGTGCCTACACAATTGAGGTAAGCTACGTAGTGGTTGAAGAGATCGGTTGAGGATCAGGATGTTGAGAAGTGATAGCAGTGCACGGACCAGCTTCTCATGTATTTAGACAGGTGGTCAGGCACTGCCCCCAAAAGTGTCCAAAATAGATCACATCATTTATCCATCATACTTTAGCAATTAATAATCCCTCCTAAAGTCTACATCTCAGTTCTCGTACATTATATCACAACTGACTCTAAGTCCATCCCAAGAATATCTCCCGTGTTCATCATTCACAACACAAGTAGCGTCAATTTCAACAGTAACAAGCAGGCTGTTTTGCTCGTGGAAAAGCCGGTCTGTGACAATGGTTGATGCAGATGGTAACATGAAGGCTACACTTCTATAGCTGATACAAGAAGATGTTTTTTATATTGTTGAGGATAAAAGTGCAGCAAAAGAAATGTGGGACTCAATCAGTGATTATTTCCTGCCTTATGGGCAGTCCATAATAAATGTTACGGCTTGAGTTTACAGATGATAGGTTTATGGTATCACGTGATGTGGAGTCTGGTTGAGTAAGCGTTGGTCCCGGAAGCGAGCTGGTGGAGTTTTCAGCCCAGCAAGGCTGCAGAACTCTTTCTCTCCTTGTCTTTTCTTTTAGTTATTGTGCGTAGCTTTAGGTCCAAATACAAAGCAATTACTCTTTTATATTTCGAGGGAGTCTTCTAGTGTCAACCTGAGGTCGGTCGTAATATAAGAAAAGACCAATACAACCTTTGCTGAGAAGCATATTATCTGCCAGTCATTAACTGCGCCGTCGCACCTCTGCTGCACGACTTAACCAACGACTTCTTGCCTACCATTCCAAGTAGGTGCCTTCTAGTCAGTTCGCTGATTGGAGTGTCTCCGGAGCAAGCCGGAAAATTATTAAAGTTACGCCTACCTCTGTAGCGTTCTTTCTCTGCCTCGGAACTCCGCTAACTCGATTACCATACATAAAAAACGGTCTCCATATTCCATCTTCCACGCATGTCAACGCGTCGAAGCGCACGAGAAACTACTACGCCTGCGCGTTACGGTTTTCCTAGCAGCACTGATCTGCCTTTACAGACCACTGAGGATACACTGAAAGAAGATAGGGAAGTTGAAGAAATGTCTGACTTCACCTTAGCTCAGCAAGCGACAATAGGTCAGATCGTCGCCGCAGCGCTCGCCAATTCTCAGTCAAGCAAGTCGCCAACCACCGAGGCTCGAACGACCCCTCGCGCCCTCACGGCTGATCTTCAACCTTAGGTTGACTACTATCTGCCTGTACTTGATCCCTTAATCGCCGCTGTAGAGTCACACCGAGTCAAGTACCCGCGAAGTGTGTTTACCGACCATCTGGGCGACATTGGATACGATGCTTGGAAGATGGAAATGAAGCTTTTCTTCGAAGAGTTTTCGGGAAACTTCCGACAAGGGCAAGCCCAAGTTAGGGCATACTTCAAGTGTCAGGAGGAGAAGCAAAGACAATTATCCTGCAGCATATGGATCCCGACTTCGGAGGAGTATTTGATGGAGCAGAAGATGTCCTCAAAGCATTGGATCAACGTTTTTTTGACCATAATCATGTGCAAGCTGCAAAGTCCAAGTACCAACAACTTATCATGGGCAACATGACATACGACGAGTTCCGCAAAAAGTTCACAAACTATACAAGTACTGCTAAGATTGCGCGATCCCGTTGGTTTGAGGATGTCTGTGAAAAAAATCTCCCCGGCCTTGAAACGAGATGTCAGGATCGAGAAGTACAAGATGAATGGTAACTACGCGATCTTGGACGAATTCCTAGCCATCGCTGATCGCGAATCTCGCAACATCGCTTTCGAGGAGAGCCAGCTGGCCCGCAAGGCGGTTGTTATTCCTGCCGAAGATCGAGGACGTAACCGTTACGCAGGAATTCTCAAGAAGGACAATTGGCGACCGAGCTCACTTGTCGGTCCCTCGACTTCCGGCACTGGCCTTTCCCATATCCGTCTCCGTTCCCCGTCTCCGCTCGCTTCCGCAATTGTGAGCCCTGCCCTCTCGACCCCAGCTGGTGATTGCCGACTTTGTCACAAGTCCGGGCACTGGATGCGAGACTGTCCGGATGTTCTGAGGCATCGACAGATGGAAAAGAGGATCGCAGCCCTACAGTTGGACGAGGACGAAAGATCAGAAGATCTTTCAAAAAACTGTTAAGCCGTGGTAAAGACTCCCACTATGGTAAAGGCCTTGATTTGTGGAAGGACTTGGAATTTGATTATCGTTCTCTATTTGGAGGACGCCAGTTTCTGGCTAATATAGAACTAGCTAGAAATGGAAATTATATCAAAACAAGTGCACATATCGATGGTGGAGCAAATATCTTTGGTGCTATTAGTACCTCTTTGGCCTCCCAACTTCTCTCATTGTTCCGAACCTCATTTCTCACCCTTCCTAAGCCAATCGTCCCCACTGGCTATGACGGCCATTCTGGGAAACCGATCACTTCGGCCGTCCTCCTCACACTTACCATAGATAAACGCCGTATCAACTTCCCTTTCCTGGTTACGGACCTAGGTGGTACCGACATTCTTATTGGTCGAAAGTTTTTAGAACACCACGATCTCAAGCTGGACTACGCTGGATCAAAGAATCGGATACACTGGCCAGATGACATGCCAGTTATTAATTACTATGATCGCCGATTGCTTCTCTGCATTGACAAGGCACCTCGCAAGACCAACACCGAACATCAAGCAGACGTCGCCCGACGAGACAGCCAGATGGAAGCCGCCGAGGAAGCAGAACTCTCGGGGGTGCAGCTTACCAGTGACCCCAGATCACTAATCAGTTACGCTAATAGTAAGCCACCGAGAGCTAAAAAGTTTCGCATGCAACCCCAGCCTCGAAGACCATCATGCTTCTTGAGAGAAATGCGGAACCGTCTATCTAGGATGGAGGAGTCGCTTCAGAGATCAAGTCCCTACGGTCATTCCACGAGTGATCAGAGCCATGGGCCAGAACTACCAGCCGAATTGCCCACCCAGTCTCCAGGGTCGAAACTACACAGCAAGTACTCGACCAACATTTCCATGATCTCAGCGTCATCAATGCATCGGTTCCATCTAAGAAGCACGACCCAAAGTTCCCGGGACTCCCATAGAAAGGAAAATTATACCTTTGTTGCTTCGGTTAACGAAATTGACATAGAGATCAAGCGAAGACAGGATGAATTAAACTTCCAAAACGAAGTTGAGATCGCGGCCCTTGATAGTAAACTATCACCTAAGATGGCTTCGGAGGCCAAATACCAATCAGACGAGGATATGGTGAAAGACAAACTCATGTCTCAATACCAAGCTTTCCAACACCTCTTCTCTCGGAGAGCCTCAGATGAGCTCCCTCCCCATAGGCCCAATGTCGATCACAAAATCGACTTACAAGTTGGAAACAACTTGTCTATGGAGCCACTGCGCCGGATGACGGATGAACAACTCTCAGAAACCAAGCGGTATATCCTAGAGAACCTCCATAAAGGTTTCATTGCCCCTTCGAGCGCTCCGCATGCTGCACCGATCCTCTTTGCGAAGAAAGCCAACAGTAGTCTACGTCTGTGTGTTGACTATCGAAAGCTCAACGAGCTAACCGCCAAGGATCCGTACCCGATTCCCTTGATCGACGAAATAATGGCACGTATTTCGAAGGCAAAGATCTTCACGAAGTTGGATATCCAACAAGCCTTCCACCGCATTAGAATGACTGAAGATTCTGAAGACTATACGACCTTCCGCACCCGATATGGCACATACAAATATAAGGTGCTGCCCTTTGGTCTGACAAACGGACCAGCCACCTTCCAGCGCTTCATCAATGATATTCTCATGGAACATTTAGACGATTTCTGCTCAGCTTACATGGATGACATTTTAATATACTCTAGCAATCCCGAAGAGCATGAGACCCACATTAAAAAGATAATGCAGATTCTCATGGATCACGGGCTCCAGGCTGACATTAAAAAATCCGAGTTTCATGTTACAAAGACAAAGTTTTTGGGGTTTATTATCAGGGTTGAAGGTATCAAAGTCGACCCTGACAAGATCTCGGTTATTCAAAACTGGGAGTACGCTGCTAACGTTAGGGGTGTGCAAAGCTACTTGAGATTTTGCAATTTCTACCGACGTTTTATCAAGGATTATAGTACCATCTTTCGTCCTCTCACATGCTTAACAGGCAAGGATGTTGTATTTAAATTTGACAAAAAATGCGAAGTAGCCTGGGAAACGTTGAGATCAGCATTGAAGTCCGCCCCGATCCTCTGCCATTATGACCCAAATAAGCAAACGCGTCTAGAGATAGACTCCTCGGATGGAGTTGTCGCTGGCGTCCTCTCCCAACTGCAGGATGATGGTCTTTTTCACCCTGTTGGCTATTTCTCAAAAACAATGATTGACGCCGAGCTCAATTACCCAATCCATGATAAGGAACTCTTGGCAATTTTCCGATCCTTCAAGCAGTACAAGCCTGAGCTATTAGGTGCCCAGAAAAACGTCCATGTGTATACAGACCATAAGGCTTTGGAGTACTTCATGTCAACAAAGGAACTCACGGCCTGCCAAGCTTGCTGGGCAGAGTTCTTCGCCGAGTTCCATTTCACGATTATGTATTGGACAGGTATTACAAATACTCTTGCAGACACTATCTCCCGTCGCGATCAGGAACTCACACCGATTGAGGCTAAGAAACGGGCATACCGGAACCAACAGATGATTCCGGACGACATGATAGACCCTAAGATCTTGGAAGAGCTGCGTATGGCAAAAATTGACTGCCTCAATGACGTCGACTCTTACATTCATAGAGCCTCAGTGGATGCAGACAACGAGGTTGCGACTGATAATCCCGGATTAACAGTCAATGACAAAGCTACATCATCTTTGGACCACCTGATTGTTGATGGTGAGCCACCGGACCCGGCCTCTGTAGTGGCATACAACATCAATGGATACAACATTATTGATCAGGTTATTGAAGCCAATAAAACCTCCCCTGACTTGAAACCCCTTCGTGCAAAGGCTAGAGCGCACCACATGGATTATGAGCTTAACCAAGGGAAACTCTACTTCCAAGGACGCCTGGAGATACCCATGGAACCTCCAGAGCTGCGCACCGCCTTGATCCGCCACTTGCATGCCCAGCCATGTGTGGCACACGCCTGAGTCAACAAGGTCAAGTTACTGCTCGGTCAGAAGTACCACTGGTCTAGATTAGGGAATGATGTTGCTCGTTATATTGCCAACTGTAGCTGTGCCCGCCAGAAGGCCCGACGGGACAAGACACCTGGCCTATTACACCCTCTGCCAATCCCTGCTCGACCGTACCAACACCTGACAATGGACTTCACTGAGCTTCCTCTTGATGAAGTGGGTTACAACACTGCATTTGTCATCATGGACAGATTGACAAAAAAACCCCATTCGATTCCGTGCCATAAAACAATCACAGCTAAGGAAATGGCCGGGCTATTCCTGTCACAGGCTCATACCTGGTTATCATTAGGCTGCTGCCTAACAAATAAGGCTTGAACTCTTCCAACCATATTAAACATCATACATGTCATGAACCCCTCCACGACTCATTAGACCCAAGTATAGGCCTTGGCCCAGTTCATGCAAATCTATTCTTAAATGTCAAATTTAGATAGCAGACAGGACGACTCGGACACCAGTCCTGAATTAAAATAGATGGAGATGCTGGTATTTGTCGGAGGATAGGTCATGATCTATTTTGAGAATGGTATGAAATGAGGGAACGAGATCATAGTCTTGTAAATAAATAGGAGGCTTGCAGTCATGTCTCTGCTCCTTACTTTAAGATTTTCATTTGTATCTAGCTCTGAGTTCAGTTTGAATAAAACGCCACTTTAAGACCGTCACAATTCCTTGTGCATTGGGAACGTCACTTCGGAATGCCTGACTCTATAGTCTCCGATCGTGGACCACAGTTTGTCTCAACATTCTGGAAAGAATACTGCCGGATCTTAGGCACTAAAGTCAAACTCACTACGGCCTATAACCCTAACATTGACAGACAAACCGAGGTCATGAACCAGTACGTTAAGCAGAGACTACGCCCTTTTTGCACGTACTATCAAGATAATTGGAGCTCCCTATTGCCACTTATGGATATAGCACAGCTGATCTTGCCCCACGAGTCGCTCGGAAATATCAGCCCCTTCCGGGTGCTGAATGGGTACGAACCAAGAACCTCGTTCGACCTTCACAACCCTGAACCTCCCAGATCAGCTACCGAACAGCTCAGTCGTCAGAACGCCTTGGATGTCGCAAGCCGCCAGGAGAAAGCAATAGCCTTCGCTCAGTCATCCTTATAGTCGCAACAAGATAAGATGAAGAGACTGGCCGATCGTACCCGCCGCAAGGTAGATTGGGCTGTGGGGGACCTAATAGTCATTGACACTAGGAACTGGAAGCTGGATCGTCCTTCAAGAAAACTCTCCGACAAGTGGTACGGCCCAGTCAAAGTTCTGGCGAAAGAGGGTGAGAGTTGGAGAGTCGATTTGCCAGTTCATTGGAAAATTCATCCCGTGTTTCATTCTCATTCCCTACGAAAATACATTAGTAACCCTCTACCTGGTCAATTGCGCCCTGCACAAGCGCCTATGCAAATTATAGCGAACCAGGACGAGTGGGAGATTACTAGCATTTTGGGGTCACGGGTGCAGAACAACAAACTGGAATACAGGATTCAGTGGCAAGGTGCGGACGAGGATCTGGAATGGTACCCCTGCTCGGATGCAATGACTGGCCCACATAAGATCAAAGAATTCCATACCAGTCATCCACAAGCTAAAGGACCTCCAAGGGCCCTGCCGAAATGGATAGAAGCTTACAATGCTGGAATTGACAACTACAGCAACTTGGAGGACAATAGACCAATGACCCGAACTGCGCAGACGCAGTTTTTCAAAGGGGGAGAGTAATGTTACGGCTTGAGTTTACAGATGATAGGTTTATGGTATCACGTGATGTGGAGTCTGGTTGAGTAAGCGTTGGTCCCGGAAGCGAGCTGGTGGAGTTTTCAGCCCAGCGAGGCTGCAGACCTCTTTCTCTCCTTGTCTTTTCTTTTAGTTATTGTGCGTAGCTTTAGGTCCAAATACAAAGCAATTACTCTTTTATATTTCGAGGGAATCTTCTAGTGTCAACCTGAGGTCGGTCGTAATAATAAATGCCTTGCTCGAAGATTTCTGGAAGTTTTCGATGTGTAAGGATTCTCCTTCCCATCCTAACTTTAGTTTATAATTTTACCCTTCTCCTGATATTGCTATGACAACAGAATAGTTCTTGGCACTGGTTATTATGTTGGTACTAGTTTAGGGCCTATGTTATGATGAGCTAGTGGGAGGAAAGCAAGTATATGTATGATGGCTCGGCCTGTAGCTATTGAGTTCTTCACGCTTAGTCTTCTGTCACAACCACCACCTTCGGATCACCTCTGGTCACCTATAGTCACCTCTAGTTACCTCTAGTACCTTTAGTTATCATTAGTACTCTCTCGAACCTTTAGACCTTTTGAATACTTATATTAACCATCTTTCAACCCTCAATTTCCTCCAAATTATCTCTAGTATACCTTCAGTCATCTTTCGCCGGCCATTGAACCTCTTCTAGTCCTTCGAATTCGCTCCAGCTCAAACGTCTAGACTCCAATCTGACACGATGATTGAAGGGACAGATGTGGACATTTTTGCGGAAGAACTTACGAAACATCAGATAAAAATAGCCTCTGCAGATAGTTCAATGTGACCGTCAGACTATAATATGAGAACAGGCTTCTAGACCATTTTGATGGATACCAAAGTGGGCATTATAGCGGGGCTATTACTGTGCTTCGAAATGATACATCCATCACTTTTGCAGCTGCTGTAAACTCTCTACGTGCAAGTCAAACAAATTATCTACAAACGAGTCTAGATCCAGTCATAGCATTTGCAAGCAAAAAAATTTCTGACTCATCGCCTTGTTCTCTTGCAACAAAAGTTTGTGCACAGTGCAAGCGGAAGAGACATATCCGAGAGAGTTGCCTTATTTGGTTAGAGACCCCAGATGGCACTAAATGGGCCGAGAAAAATCCGGAAAAGACAAGAAAAGTAAGGAAGTTAAAGGATAAGCAAGAAAAAATAAACGAGAAATTTCGAAAAAAGAAGGCTTCAGAAAATTTCAACAAACAATCTACTGATGGTATATGGGTTGTATCAAAGGGAAACATTTTCTCCATGACTGACTCTCAAAGTAAAGAGATAATTCTTGATACAGGATCTACTTATCATATATTTAACAGCCGTACTTTGTTTGTGTTGATGTCTCCAATCAACAAGACAATTCAGACAGCTTACGGAGAACCTATGTCCATGTATGGTATCGGCTCTGTCAAGTTTACAGTCTTTGATTTCGAAAACAAGAATAGAAGCAAGGTAATTAAAGTCTCTGACGAGTGGTACCTTCCAACTTGTACCAAGAATCTCATCACTGGATCACAACTCGCATCACGGGGCTTTTGCATAAGGTCAAACGAACGAGGTATTAATGTAAACTCTAGTGATGGCTAAACCCTAGCACCTGCCTGTCCCAAAAATGGTCTTTACTGTTTTAATTCATTGTCAGACTCTTTCAACCATAATTCTCCGAAATCCTTTCTTTCTCAGAGAATGACCAAATCAACCACTGAGCTCGTTTATCATTGTTTTGCACATGCCGGGCCAAAAGTGCAAAAAAACATAAATTTCTCACAGCTTCACATTAATTTGCCAAAAAAATTAAATAATCCGGCCTTCAAGGTTGATCTGAGGCATTTCAAAGCACGTGAGGTATGCAATTCTTGCAAGCAAGTCGAGAAAATTAACAAAGCTCCTGTGCCGAAGGCTTCCGGCCCACTTGAGCCCATTCATTCTGATACATGGGGTAAGTGCCGTGTTACTGGCATAATTGGCAGCCGATATTTTGTAACTTTTACCAATGACTCATCTTGTGAATGTGAACTTTACCTCCTTGATAATTTGAAAGAGGTCCCAGATAAATTTCAGCAATATAAACAGAAGAAGGTGCTTCGATTAGGCAGAAAAAGAAAGGCAATGCGCTTTGATGGAGGTTTAGAGCATAAAACCATCCAATTCGGCGGTATTGTTAAGCAGATTAGCGCCCCATATACCCAACATCAGAACGGAGTCTCTAAAAGACTAATCCGTACACTTATCACTCTGTCTAGGTGTATGATTTTACACGCTCATCTTCCCATTCGCTTTTGGGATGCAGCTGTTCTTACAGCCTCGTACTTGCGCAATAGGTTACCTTTTCTCGATAATCATAAATCTCCCTCTGAGATTATGAATGGAGTTTCACCAAATATTTCACATTTGAGAGTGTGGGGCTGTATACGTTTCACATTGATAGATAACATGGACCCTCAACATTATAAGCTATCTCCATTGTCAAGAAAGGGAATCTTTGTCGGATATTGTGAATCCACAACCCAGTACAAAGTCTACATTCCCTCAAAAGATGACCGTAACAAGACAATTATCTCAGCTAATGTACGGTTCTTTGAAGATCAGTTCTGGGATTGGTGTAAATCTGCTTGTGATCAGTTTGGTGGAGGAGATTTCGAGCTTCTAGAAGATCAAGAGGTTATTGATGCAAAAAATTTATCAAATTCTGAATCCAAATCCAAATCCGACTCTGATCTTAAGCCTGAAACTTGTATCAGAGCTTCTTCATCCGATACTTCATCACGCTTTGATCTATCCATAGCGACACCCTCACTTGAGCATGAGGGAGAAGCGAGACCAGAAAGTCGGCCGATGACTCAGCTTCCTTTGCCAGAGGTAATTCCTGAAGCTTCTTTACCAAGACGAAGTGATTGTATTCCAAAGCCAATTCTACCTAGATCAGCCTGGCAGCCGAGGCAGTCCAATATCTACATTGGAGGAAATGTTGGGATCCCCCAATCATATAGAGAGGCGGTAATTGGAGAAAATAGAGCTAATTGGCAGAAAGCAATCAATGAAGAGGTTAGCTCACTAAATGAAAAGTAAGTTTTCACAAAAGTAACCCATGTACCTCATGGGAGGAGGCCTATTGGATCGAGATGGGTATTTACAGTCAAATCAGATGATAGATATAAGGCAAGGCTTGTCGTGCAAAGATTTGGGCAGATAGCAGGAATAGACTTTCTCGGTACCAATTCTCCTACGCTTTGCATGGATTCACTCCGGGTTTTACTAGCTGTTGCTGCTTTCCGTGATTGGAAGATCTATCAGGTCGATGTCAAGACGACATATCTAGAAGGGGACTTAGTGGACGAACTATTTATGAGATTACCTGAAGGTTTTGAGGGGTCTGGATATGTGAGAGTTGACAAGGCGCTTTACGGTCTGAAGTAGTCCGGAATAGCATGGTACACGAGATTAGACAACAAACTCACCTCTCTTGGATTTGTAAAGTCCTGCAGTAATCATTGTGTCTACATACATCCTTAAAAGTAGTGTATCATTGGTACATATGTTGAAGATTTGGTTGTTTGCGGAGTGGGAATTAAGAATATAAAGAGATTGAAGCGCCGGTTATCAGATCTTTTTCCAATTAAGGACCTCGGAACTATTGAAACCATTTTAGGATGGAAGATTGTCATAATAACGAGGTCATGAGAAAACAGAGGAATACCTGAAATAGATGCAGATGATTATGGATATGCGGATATAATTGATGTAGCTGTAATGCGAAAATGCGTTGGAATGGACAGTGATAAGATGGTTATCTATCTATCTGCGGAAGTATTGCTTTCTTATATACACGTTCAACCTCCAGTCCTGATCCTGCACTCATTGCATGTGCTTCCTACTCCTGTCGCAGTTGTTATGAATTTATTAGATTTAATTTGGATGTGGTGATGCAGGGGTTATCCTCTTAATTCGGTTAGGTCTGAGGCAACGGGATTTAGATTTGTTGGGGCTGGAAATTTGATTTTGTTCATTAGTTCCAACAACTTTTTTGTTTTTTAGATAATTTGCTTGTTGGGAACTCGATATTTTGATAATATGATAATTTGAACATGTGAATTTGTAACTTTGATAATTCAAGCCTCAACCACCTTCATTTGTCTCCTGGTAACCAATTCACACCTTTGTAACTTTGTAGCCTCCAACCTTCGATAATTTGTCTTTGTCGAAATCGACTCGACCTCTGCAGCTTAACAGCTTCGAAAATCTGCCAACAAGTAGATTCATAACAACAGTAATCACTTCCATAGCTACTACCAATATCTCCTGGCATAACATACCATTGATACTGGTTGCTAGTGTGGAACTTCCGAGATCACAGAACTACACACCATTGTCACATTATATGCTGTTGCCCCTCAGTAGCTATCAGAGTGATGTGTACCTCATACTATGTCACGGTTTCGAGGGACAAGTGCTGGGGCAACTATGTGGTCGATGGTAGTAAATAATAATTCTAAGGAGAAAACTTCCACTACATCTATCTATTCTTTTATATACGTGAAAGCCTCCTTGCCACCGAGGCTAATCTCTCTCCTGTTCCTATGCTGTGGGACTCCCCTAGTGTTCTGACTATGCCTTTAATACAGTACTATCGTGTTATGTTCCGGAGAGATTGTACTCGGTCTCGTACATTCCCAGTCAGTGTAAGCCTATCAACATGTGGTGCAGTGCCGTACTGTCGTGCTGCACTGCCGGGTCCGATGCCATGTGAATACCATGCAAATGCCGACGCAATAGTATTGTATTGGGTGGCATTGTACATTAGCAAATTGGTATTGATTAATTACACCACTCGAATTAGGCCTAAGTTAACCAACAATGGCTACAGGGACCAATTGGCTTACCAGCCGTTACATACTAGACGCATTGGTCTACCAGGCAACGCTCGGGCATAGGGATGTTGCCCGAGTGATTAGGTCCTCAGCTGTGCTATCAGTGCCCTAATCACATCTAGCTTCCTACGCCCAAGTGACCAAGTACCGCAATAGTGGAAGCTTGATGAGACTCGATGAGAGCTGATCCGTGGTATTCACAACAAAGATAACCTGAAATAGAGCAACAAGGACCCTAAATATTTCCCAGTCTCATTACATCAACAATAAGATTGTATCCTTCGGATTGAGTAATGCAAAACCTTACAATTACCCGTTAGAAGGCTACAGTGGAATTTTACTATCACATGAAGGAGAGTTGCTTGCTGATGGGTCTGCATACTCTAGCGCAGTAGGAAGTCTAGGGTATGCATCTAGTAGTACAAGACCCGACATTACATTTGCAACCTCACGGCTTGGTAGGCACAACTCATCTCCTGTCGAAAGACACTGGAACAGCACCTGCAGAGTTTTAAGGTATCTTAAAGGATCTCAGGATTGTTGTATCACCTGTAGCTTTGGTCCTAATTCATGTGAATGTACACCAGAACAGATGGTAACATTTTATTCAGATTCAGATTACGCATTAGACATTTCTACCCGCAGACCAGTAAGTGGCTACATCTTTATGCTCAATGGAGGCCCTATCTCTTGGCAGTCAAAAAGACACAAGTCAGTTGCGACTTCCACCATGAAAGCCGAATATATTGCTTTATTTGAAGCCGCTGAACAGGCAATTTGGGTAAATAGATTTCTAAGGGAACTAAAAGTTACTGATCAACTTGTCAATAAAAACTGCATATTAGTGCTTACTGATAATCAGAGCGCGCTTTCTCTCATTAAAGGGATAAGCTCCGCAAAAGCGAAGCATATAGATGTTGCCTATAATTTTACTAGGGGTTGTGTCATTAATGGAGATATCAGAGTTGAGTATATCCCGACAAAGCCATTACCTCATCCAAGAGTTAGATTGCTTTGCCAATAGATTTTCGAGACAAATTAGAGACCCAAGTGGGTTGACCTTGTCAGTCAGGAGGAATGTTAGAAATCAAGGTTCTTGCTATTGCGCCTTGTTTATTTCTTGTACAACTCCTGGCAGAGTCCAATGCCAAACTGTGGCTCTCTAGTTTATCCAGTCAATAGATAGGAGGGTTGGATTGAGAGATGTCATACATGATGTAATCATTCTCGTATTGCATGTGATGTAATAATTCTAATATCATTTGTTGTCAACAAGTTTATCTGGTCTGATATAGTGTCAGGGCTCACGGACGGTGGACTAGGACGAGGACGGAGAGTAGGACGAGGACGGAGAGTCGGACAAGGACTAAGATGAAGACGAGGACGAGGACTAAGATGAGGCCAAGAGAGTAAGTAAATTACAAGACAAGAAGCTACAGAACATTACAGTCTCAGAGCTCCCTTAAGTACATGAGGGCAGTCACCATAACCAGTGATGCCATAGCCTACATCCGTGTCATAGCAACTAACTGGTATCTTGGGTGGTAACTGTTGCTATCGCAACACTGTAACTATTGCAACGCATTAACAGTGATTTGAGTACACTCATGACACGGTTTGCCAGGTGCTACACAACATTACAGGGCCAGTCCGTGACATATAGCTCTAACGTCGATGGTTCACTGAAACTTATATAAGTAGTTAACAACTAAGAATGGAAAATCAATGAATTCAAATGATATAATCCTTACTTTCCACAACAGCTACAGCCCTGGCCATAGAGCTAGAGTCTCCGCTGAAGCATGTTGGAATAAAGATAAGCCCAGGAATGTGGATAAAAAAACTGTGATTGAAGAGAGAAAAACCTAGTCTCTGATGACATTTGCTATCATTGGCTCAATGAGATAAAGTCATGGAGGAAAATGGACGTACCTAATGTAGAAGTTGTTGAAAGAGGTTGTATCAGACCAAGTTGTAAGCTTCACGTGAAGGTAAAGATCAGTATACTACGCGAGCATCGCGAGACATTAGATTTTGTAATAATTAGAGACCATCCTTTAGTAATACAGTTACTACACAACAATCGATCTGCTGCACTAAGGTTTAACAGAAGTCAAGTTTATCAATAAGGAGAAAATATCTCAAATATTGTCACTTTCAGCTCCACACAACAGCCACTTCCTGCTATTCTGTACTGTAGCATCAAATAATGAAAGCTTCCAACCCTAGCGTTTCTGGACTGTGGTGCTACTGACAAATTCTATGACTTCAACTCTGAGCAAAAAAATAAACTCCTCATAAATCCTCTACCACAGCCCCATCAACTCTATCTAGCAGATGGAAAACTAACAGCCCAATGCACCCATTCATCTTAATCTCTTAGGCCAAAAAGAGAGCATTACATTATTTTTAATAAATATTGGCAAATATGACCTTATTCTTGGACGTAAATGGCCCAGAAAACATAATCCTGCTATTGACTAGTCAAAGGACGTTGTAAATCTTAATTTGTACTATTGTAAAGAAAACTGCCTTCCAGCCCAACTCGATCACATAACTAGCATTAGTAAAGAGCAAGGTAATGGACGACCAAGAAAGATTGGAGCCACAGATTTCCAGATGTTGTCAAAACCAAAAAGTGTTGAGATATTTTCATTGTCACTTTACAAAGTTGAAACAAGTGTTGTAATCCTAGTCCGTGCTAACATAACGTAGAGACGTGCATGGTCTAGGTCATGGATTAATATAGTCGCTGTGCCTACACAATTGAGGTAAGTTACGTAGTGGTTGTAGAGATCTGTTGAGGATCAGGATGTTGAGAAGTGATAGCAGTGCACGGACCAGCTTCTCATGTATTTAGACAGGTGGTCAGGCACTGCCCCCAAAAGTGTCCAACACAGATCACACACTTTATCCATTATACTTTAGCAAATAATAATCCCTTCTAAAGTCTACAACTCAGTTCTCTAGCATTATATCACAACTGTCTCTAAGTCTATCCCAAGAATATCTCCAGTGCTCATCATTCATAACAGGTTATGACCCCGGCGTTTTCCTCTGCACAAGAGTTAAACATGTCCAAAAACACTTCACTCGTTATCCTCGGCAAAACAGATTCTTTCAGCCGATGGGACGCATTACTTCGGGCACAATTGGCCAAACGCGACCTCACCGGCCACGTCATCCACGATGATCCCGACGTCGATCCCATCTTTCGACCAAGCGAACCAAAACGTGAAGACCAAATAACAAATGATGCCTGGGAGGAGATATGGAGGACTCACCGAAGAGCAGTCTTGACATGGAAGAACCATGAGACAGAGGCGAGGAATATAATCCTCGAACGTCTCAGCGAGAAAGTCTGGCCCAGGGACCACATAAGACTTTCCGCCAAAGCCCTGTACGACAGCGTCTCTTCGCCTAGAAGAGAAACGTCCTCGGCCACCTACATCGATGCGCTCCAACAATTCCAAGCAATCAAGTTCACCGACTCAATAGAGCGGTACTGCAACGAATTCCAGACTGCTTACCAGAATATAATCACCGCAGCTGAAGCCCTTAGTATGTCCGATGACAAACCAACCGAATGGGCCATTTCTGAGGCCGCAGCTGCGGGATTCTTTTTAGTCGGGACTATTCACGTCCCCTGGTTAAGCTCCTGGAGAGACAACAAAGCCATCGATGCTTCAGACAGACCGACATCCCTAAGGTCAATGATGTCATCACTTCGCACTGTCGCTGCAAACAATCATAGGCAAATCAACACCTATGAACCCATCCACAGCGCTTCCGCAGCCAAACCAAAATCATCACCAAATCCCGACGCCAGGTGCAAGAGATGTAAGCATATACATACTAACAAAAAATGCTTCAAGCAACATCCAGAACTTGCAACTGGTCAGAAAGGGCAGAAATGGAAGGAGAATATCCAAAAATATGGTGAAAGATCGGGAAAAGGGAAGGCAATCGCTGAGGCCAGCGACAGTGAAGATGAAGAGTATTATAGGAGTCAAATGGAAGCGCTGCTCAGCGAGCCCCGCGACGAAAAAATATCAAGCGGAATAGCTGCATCAGCATCCAGATACAATAAACTACCTATAATCTATGACACGGGTGCTTCGCACCACTTTTTGCCTGATAGATCCGTGTTTGCTGAAATATACAATCGACAAAATCCCTTTCGATTTGACCAAGCCGTAGGCAGATCATCGCTAACTGAACAAGGAAGCGCAACTATAAAGATCGGGCAACAACAATTGATTTTAAATGACTGCCTATACTCACCCAGATCGGCCTCTGGTATTGTCTCCGCAGGTAGACTACAAAGAATAGCAGGGGTGTTCCCTGACTTTGCCAAAATGCTCCTAGTAAAACATAATCATGAACAGAGTGACGTGCCCATTGCCCGACTAATTCTCCACAACGACGTCTACTACATTCATCCACTGTTACATGACAAGCGCATCAAAGATAAATCCATCGCAGCACCTGGGGTAGCGAGGATTCAGAAGACCAGCAATGCGCAACGCTGGCATCAAAGACTAGGACACATTGCACAAAACATTCTCAAGAAGACAAAAGATCACTCTTTAGGACTTGAAGGCATTGACACAAGTGATCTTAAAATATGCGAAACATGCCATCTAAGCAAGGCTCAACGACATGTGTCGCGGGACCCAAGGCCAACACCGTATGAGCCATTGGACGAAGTATTTGTGGACACCGTAGGTAAACTAGTCCCATCTGTCGATGAAAAGCAGTACGCCGTAATAATCACTGACGCGAAAACTCGCATGCATTGGGTACTCACCAGCCAAACAAAAGACCAAATCGCCTCATCATTAGTGCAATGGGTTAAAATCATGCACCATATTTATGACAAACGAGTGCGAACTATCTTTAGAGACGGAGGATCCGAATTCTCTAAGACAAAAGTCTTTTGTGAACAACATGGAATACGTACCCATACGTCAGCTCCCTACACACCAGAACAGAATGGAGCATCAGAAGCTGCCAACAAAGTAGTTCTCAGATTAACGAGGTCCATCCTTATAGATGCAAATATGCCTCCATGTTACTGGTCCTACGCGATGCAACATGCATGCTTCATTCTCAATAGGTTATACTGCTTACGAACAAAAAAGATCCCCATCATCGACTTCTTACAAAGCCTACGACAACCGCACATGGATAAAATTGATCTCAGGAATCTACCACGATTCGGCTGTCGAGCATACAAATTAATCAGTCCTAAACCAAGCAAATTTGAACCAAGGGCAGAAAAAGGGTGGTTCCTAGGCTTCGAAGTAAACACTTCCAAGAACTTCCTCATACTCCATCCACACAAAACTCCAACCAAAGGATGGAAGTGGATTGTCAGTTTCACTCCACACGCAACATTTAATGAAGATGTTCTATTGGGAGATGAACTAGACCAAATAAATAAGGAAAGAGCCACAAACTACTGGAACAACGATCAACCAATCACACCCACATTAGGCACAGACCAAAGTCCTTCATTGCCGCACAACAAACTGCCCAACCAAGATGCGTCAACATCAGATCCTAACAATCTGCCATTAAACGCATCACCGCCAGATCTGAGTCAATACCCAGGAAACATACCTCAATCTGAGCTGAATAACGACCCAATACCTGCAAATATACCTCCGCCACCTAACAATACATTTATGACGCTACCTTCTCTTGAAAAGAATGACAAAACTTACGTTGATCAGCCTCCAAAAACCCCTCCGGTGCCTCAATCAACCTGGCAGCATATGAGTCCCAATCCCTTGGCATTAATCAATCCGCAACCGGACCCATCGGAGTCAGATATAAACTCAAACCCTGACATAAGCGATCCAATCGAGCTCAACTCTCCTGAAAGTGATTCGGAACAATATTCAAACATAAAATCACCAGAAAATCAGGAAGCCCAGAAATACGATCGTATTATGACAGGCTGGGACCCAATACCATCAATAGCTGGGCACAAAAGGCCACATTCACCGGAGACTGGGTTAATACAACAGAAAGGTAGCTCAGAAATAATCAATGTAAACAATGGGGCAGATATTGGAAAAGTTGACATATCAAATATCTCTCGCAACCAAACAGATAACGCACAAAGTTCCGAATCAGAACTACAACCAAATGATTCCATCATGACTGGTTGGGATCCAGTCAAATCCCTAGCTGGCCAAAAGAGAGCCTGCTCGCCAGAGGGAGACATGATGCGTACAAAACGTGGACGAGCAGTAAAACGAGTTGACTATTATCGCCTCCATCATGGAAAGTCAGCACTTGAATCAAGTGACCCAAAGACCTGGGAAGAAGCGATGTCCAGCCCAGAGGCTCAAAAATGGAAAAAGGCTGCAAATGAGGAAATAAAATCACTCATTGACACAGGAACATTCGACATAATTAAACGCGAAGAATTACCAAAAGGTCGAAAGCCAATGAAATGCAAATGGGTCTTCAAAAAGAAGTACAATGCGGATGGAAGTGTTGATAAATGGAAGGCACGATGCACCGCAAAAGGATTTACTCAAAGACCCGGCATCGACTATCAGGAAACCTTCGCCCCTACCCCGAGGCCTGAAACGGGTAGGATTATGTTAGTAATAGCCCATTACCTTAAATGGTACAGATGTCAAGGTGATGTTCCAACAGCCTTCCTCAATCCAGACCTCAAAATTGATCTATACATGGAGTTACCAAAAGGATTTAAAGAGGGAAATCATGTCATCCGCCTAAGGAAAGGCCTTTACGGCCTCAAACAAGCAGCAGCCCTCTGGTACGATGACGCAAGAGCAACCCTAGAAACACTTGGCCTTCATCCAACAACATCAGACGTGTGCTTATATTCAAATGCGCAAAATGATCTATTTGTACTCCTACATGTAGATGACTTTCAAGTCATAGGACCAAACAATACAAGAATAGAATTATTAATGCGAGCATTAAACAAAAAATATAACCTCAAACGCGTCAACACAAACTTATTTCTTGGCATACACATCAAGGAAAATGAAAATAAACTCGAACTTTCTCAGGGCCAATACGTCCGCACCCTTCTAAAGCGACATGGATTAGATGACTGTAAGCCAGCAAATACACCAATAGAAAGGCTAATTGAACCCAACGGTTCTCAATGTTCAAGGCAATCACAGCTAGAGTACAATTCGATCATCGGAGGTCTCCAATACCTAGCAAATAACACACGTCCTGACATTTCCTTCGCTGTAAATCACCTTGCAAGATTCTTAAACAATCCATCTGCAGAGCACATCTCAGCTGCCCGCCGCATCCTTCGCTACATAGCCAAACATCCGGATAAAGGCATCACATTTACCAGAAGCAACGAGAAACCAATCCTCGAGGCATACTCAGATGCAGATTTTGCAGCCGATCCCTCGACCAGTCGGTCGACATCCGGGACATTAATCAGGCTTGCATCTGGACCCATCTTCTGGAAATCACATTTGCAGCGAGAAGTAGTTCTCTCAACAACAGAAGCAGAGTATCTTGCAGCCAGAGAGACCTGTCGACAACTGCAATGGATCAAATCTCTATTTGAAGAACTCAAACTCACAAAGCTCATAGAAGGAACGGAATGTACCAACCTGTACGTCGACAACCAATCAGCACTGTCTCTGATCAAAAACCATGATAACCATAAGCGATCCAAACACATAGCACTGAGGAACCACTACTGCAGAGAACAGTACAAAAATGGTCACATAAAAGTCACATATATTCCATCATTAGACCAACTAGCAGATCCACTAACAAAAGCCAAAACCCAAACACAAATCCACTGAGAAACAGTCACTTCCGTGTCACAATCGCTCTGAGCCAGCACATCGACAGAGGGAGTGTTGTAATCCTAGTCCGTGCTAACATAACGTAGAGACGTGCATGGTCTAGGTCATGGATTAATATAGTCGCTATGCCTACACAATTGAGGTAAGCTACGTAGTGGTTGTAGAGATCTGTTGAGGATCAGGATGTTGAGAAGTGATAGCAGTGCACGGACCAGCTTCTCATGTATTTAGACAGGTAGTCAGGCACTGCCCCCAAAAGTGTCCAACACAGATCACACACTTTATCCATTATACTTTAGCAAATAATAATCCCTTCTAAAGTCTACAACTCAGTTCTCTAGCATTATATCACAACTGTCTCTAAGTCTATCCCAAGAATATCTCCAGTGCTCATCATTCTTAAAAAGAATGTAATGAATAACGAAAGATTGAGAATATCGGACTGTGAGAATATATGATTATAATATTATACAAATACTAGATTGCGAGATCAAAGATCAAAAGAATGAAAGATTGAAAAGCTGGAGAGCTACTATGTGGCCGCTCCAGATTCCTTAAGTCTAACTCGAGACAGTGCTTGATCTCAATTAAGACTATGACAAATTGTTGTGATTATGAGCTTACAGTAGTCAATGAGCTGAAGCTCTTGCTAAGCATTATGCGCAGGACGTGATAACCTTGTGGTCTGATTGTTGTGTATTGAAGACTATATTGATCTGATGGGGAAAAGAATTTTCCTATGTACAAGATTTAGGTGTCTGTGCACTGAATATCACCCAACACAACTACCACTCTAATCTAATTAATCCCCCATAGACCACACACTACAACACAAATGCCGTCATGACGCCAGCCCCTCCATCTCTGACTGTAGGAGTTTTCTCGGAAACCTTCTCCTATCACCTTTTCCTGAGAATCTTCCCCTTGAAACCTCTTCAAGGATGCCTGGCCATAACAGCGAAGGTGCGAAGGTGCGAATTGGTGATGAGGAGACAAATGATGGTGATCAAGGCTCAGATTATCAAAGTTACGAATTCATATGTTCGGATTATCATATTATCAAAATATCGAGTTGGAGGACAAGACTGAATACCTGTACGCGGTGTCCTCTACAAACCTTGGAGTGGAATATTCTCTCAGAGCCAAGTTCAGTCAAATTTCGCAATATCTGTTGGAAATTCAGACTCTATGTGTCTGAAGTTTCCCATGATTGGAACAACAAAGATTCTCACACATGACTCACGACCTAGATGATTGATATCTCCCTTACTGAGCATGTTTGATGCTTGAGACTCGACTAGTGCATGGTATGGTCTGATACACGTGTAGGCTTTCGTCCACCGACCCTGACCCCATACTCATATTGTATACTGACGTGCGTTTCATTGTCATTGTTAGAGTATGGAACGAGTGATGGATGGTATCTAGTCTGGATTTGGTCTATCAAGATTACATGTATATAAGCTGTCTAGGAATCACTAAGACAGATAATCAAATCAATTCAATTTATTCCAACCATCTTTTATTTCTCCACAGTTTATCACCTATTCTCCCGATTCATATCATTATTGTTCTATTCATAAAATCGCGCCCATATTCTTTGAGCCGCCTTACTCATCGAACCCATACCGGTTTTCCAACAATACCAGAGAAGTTGGCCCACGAGGCAAAAACCAAAATTACTCCTCCACGTCGTTTTTCTGCTCCCAACAAGTTTGACTTCTACCTAAGTCTCATCAAGACTAAAAATACGACCGAATACATCCTCATTCCAATGACCATATCGCTCTTCGACCTTCTCTGGCCTCAGTTGACCACCAAATACATGCCCAAGCCGATATTTACACCCGACAGAGGAAGCAAAGCGTGGCGCACAAATCTGGGAGACAGCTCTTTGGGATGGACGTGAGAGAGATCAGGACAAGTTGGCAAGATGGTGCGAAGGAAGGATATAATCTCGAAGGACGTGTCATTTTGAATTTTGGCAAGAGTTTCACGAATTGAGCTTTGTGCGCGCCAAGATTTCGCTTGCGAGAGTACAGCTAACACTATAAACACAAGCAAACAATGGAAGGTGTTGTGATCCGCCTCCTGGTGATGTTCTCTGGTATGGTTTGAGTAGCCTGGGCACCTACTTCACTTGGGAAGGAGACATCTCAGATCAAATCTCGCGTGGAGGAAAGATAATGGATGACGGAGGTATGTCTGGATAACTCAGGGTTTTGAGACGTCCCCTGGGTGGGTCTTGTTGGAAATATCGCGCAATGAAATGGGCGCAATATTCATGGAACGAAAGTAAAAGTTGACTAAAAGAGTTTCATGTTCGGATTACATCTAAAACCGTGGGAAATGTGCGCTACAAGTACAACTGTAGAGTACAGGCGACACTACAAAAACTGCCATGGTTGGATGGTGCGGTGGTTCATCGTCTTGGCCGGTCTGTCAAGTAGAGTCTGGATAGCTTGGACACATACCCCACTCGAGACAGTAGATCGCTGGTTCAAATCCGGCAAAACACAACCACATTTCTCGCAGCGCTGGTATCTATGGGTGACAAAGGCATGCTTAGATAACCAAAGGTTTTGAAATATCCTTTGGTGGGTACTTGCGGAGGAGGGTCGACTGTTTGTGTGAGCCAACATACCTCATAGTGGTATTTGCAAATGAAATCCGGAGTATGAGTGTCTCTAACATCAAAAGAGTCATCCAACATGTATACATAGCACCGGTCATGTGTCATAGCTTTATAGCTGAATACACATTAAATGATTAAAAAAAAAAGTACAAGTGAAAGCGACACGTAGCCTAAGCCACAGCATAAACGAGTGTGGCGCCATCTAGGCATAGAAAACCCCCAATAACCTCCTTGCGCCCACGCCACACAGCCGCTCATGTCTCCAATAGGTAGCCTAAAGCGCTACCATATTACCTACTCCAACCTCTTAGATACACACGAAATTGTGTCGGGAACCTATACGAAATGGAGGGCTCATACGTCCACAACACTCCGTGTCTCCATTTCCAACAGGTCTTCACGGATGAGGGTTGACTTGGGGTGAAGAAAAAGCCACCATAACTTCGCAGTGGTACTTGCAAATGAAATCCGAGGCATGAGTGCTCTTCTTGTAAATTGAGTCATCTATTACACTCTTCTCTGATATTATGTTATAGCTAGATAGCTGCATATGCAATTAAAATCTGATGCAAAAAAAAATATTGAGTTCCCAATAAGAAAATTATCCAAAAAACAAAAAGTTGTCAAAGCTAAAGAACAAAATCAAATATCCAGCCTCAACAAATCTAAATCCCGTTGCCTCAGACCTAACCAAATTAAGAGGATAACCCCTGCATCACCACATCCAGATTAAATCTAACAAATTCACAACACTTAGTAGGTGATATGATTGTCTCTGAATAGCCATTTTTTCCAACACTTTTATACCCTGTATTACTTGTCCCTTGTTAGCGTGTAGACTAGGCTGGTAGACACATATTAGTAGGAGAATAGTTACAGCATGAATTGATGCTGGGCGTGCTGTGAAATATACACTTTTTGACAACCTTATACTTTATTAGTTATAATTCCATTACTACTATATTACCCGTTTAAAGGAATCACATTCTAATAGTTAGGTGAATTAGACAGATCAATTGGTGCGTCACATACGTCAGTAATAAGGTCAAGAAGATTTTCTGTGACCTAATACTCAATTGATTGAGGAAAAAATTTGGAACAACGTCACAAGAAGGCTCTCTATACCTACCATCAAATCTTAAGATTACTGGTGAGGAAAACTATTCATCATGGAAGAATAATATACTAAGCCTAGCACTTATTCACTATTTGTCAAATCATCTCCACCCTTTAGCTCCAGAAGCCCCTGTCAAAATAAAAATATCCGACAATAAACTCAAAGCAAAAGGCATAGAAGAATATAAACAGTAGACCAGAAAGAATGCAAAGTTGAAGTTGATAATAACTGGAAATATGTTGATGTCATTGGTAAAACAAGTCTAAAATCTGGAGAATGCCAGAGAAACGTGGAAAGCTTTACAGAACCAGTTTGAGGGATCCGGAATAGTCCTCTATATGCGAGCTGCGGTCAAATTTTCTTCAATGAGAAGTTCAAGTTATACAAAGCTAGACAACTTTATACTTGCTTACAGGTAGACCATGGAAGCATTGATACAGTTTAAGATGAAAATCCAGGACCCTGATCCTATCACAATCTTTGTAGAGCTGGTCAAAGATAATTACTTCATGTGTTTCATTGATAAACGTGGCGGAAACTAGGTTGGTGTCTCATTGGGAGTTCCACTCTCAAACACAACTCGGGGTTAGATCAAGTTCTCAAACAATTAGGACAGGCTCAGGAACATAGGGTCGTTTCATAGGGATTGCGTAGTAACACTGTTCGAGACAGAGCTTAGGGCTGTCCTATTATCTGATGTACATATATATCCAGTGTGAAGGAGTATTCTTCTTCACGCAACGTCTTCTGTTTATACTCATACCTATTGTTCACTTACTTATCTCTTCTCTAAAGAAGACCGCCGTTATTGTACCCTTCTCACCTACTACTTATTTTACCTTTACTTCTTACGTGAACCCTATACCTAACGCTGAATTTATACCTCCTACTCTTAGGAATCACCACCATACTCCACACCTGTAACCTACTTGTACCAAACTCGTACCCTACGGAATACTAATAACACGGCTCCTTGAGTATGTGGGCAATGAATATGAGAACACGCCTGAGAAGTTGAAAAGAAATCAAAGACATCAAGATATCTCTACCTGATGAGTTTATTGGCGACTTGAAATATAAACCTCGGGAGAGTTCTAACAGAAAAGGAGCCAAAATGGTCATGTATCAACAACCCCGTGTTGAAGAGAATTCAAACCCCAACCATTTAGGTTCAGACTGTCACAGACCAAGTGTGTCAGCCCTGCACCATAGTATTGAGTACAGATGCAATGGTGTAGCAATAGGCAGTATTGTAGAGAGCAACCCTGTATGGAATGCATGGACCAGGTGTAAATTACTTACTATTATAGATCTGTTTATGCATTCCTTTCCTTCTCTTCTTTACTTTAGAATCTTAGATATTATAATCCTGATTTGAGTCTCTACTTGATTGGTATTGTGCTGGCTCGGTTGAGTTGTTAGGAGACAGGGGAACGGAGGATGGGCTGCTGGATTAGGAAAGGGTGGAAAATACAGGCTGGCGCACAGACGCTGTTCATGTACTTTACAATATCTTTACATGCCGAGTTTAGTGAATCAATCTATCAAAATAATATCATATTTTACATCATCCATAAGATGATATTATCAATTGTCGGGATGCACATCTAGCATCACTGTCAGGAACTGAGGATAGAGGTTACTGGGATACAATGGTTGCCATGGGTTACGAATTAAGTAATCGAGTAGTAGAAGGTGGACTCTATGAGACCTAGGTTGCTTTGGTTACTATGATGTATATATGGATTGGACAGAGCTGCAGTAGAGATACACGTCTTGTTTTCCGTCTTCCACTAGCCTTGTCTCCGATCCTAGGTTCCCTCGTCCCTCGTCCTTAGTTCTAGTTACAATTACAAATTTATACCTTTGACTCTTGCCAACCTCCTCAGATATGGCCCAAGTCACTCAGTAACACTCCCGACGCTACCTTTGGCACCCTCGAGATTGACAATCACCTCATAGATCACTATTGTCAGTAAGAGTTCACATTTGATACTTACTGACACCCATTTGACCACAGTAATACGAACTTAGTGTCCATCGTGCCATCAACCAGCGTGAGTGCGCCATCTCCGCGACTCACCATTTCACATGAGCCCGTGTAACTCCACTGACGGACAGCAGAGTCACAATTGCAATATACCTCACAGCTCATAACTACAACATGTACTTCTTAATTCATTCTCTCGATATCTCTATCTGTCTGAGGATGGAATGCTGTTGATAGACGCTGTTGAATACCAACACGTTGACAAAGTCTTTTCCAGAAGTGACCGACTCAGTTATACTGGCAAGCTGAAGTTAGGGAGCAGGGGAAGCAGTGGTAGCGCCAGTGGCTCATCACAAATTTGTCTGCACAAGCTTCGGCTTCCGTTGTATCCATAGCTTCTAATATAGCGCTTCCTAGAAGTCTATTGTGTATAACCATGAGGAATCTCTCGTTTTTTGTTAGTTGCAGGCAAGTAGGTCATGAAATCTATAGCTAGCGTGTTGTGAAATCGCTCTGGTATAGGTAGTGGCCGGAGTAAACTACGAGATGATTTTCGCCAAGCTTTGGACCTACCACAGACATGACTGTTTCTTACAAACCTCCGAACATTTTTAAACTGTTGAGGCCAAAAAATACTTCGTGAAATTATTGAAAGAGTTATTTCTCTACCTAGTGTGATGGCTGTTAAGCCGAAAGACTCCTGTAACCTACGCTGGCTAGCGTAGGCTATGACACAAGGAGAAGGTCTCGGAAGCCACAGAACTTCGAATATTCTCAGTGAACCTTCTGGAAACACACTGAAGGTTCATGAGGATAACAGGTGTACCGAGAACCTTCTAGGTAGTTGTAGAAGCGTCTCAATTATTCAGGTCACAGGGAGAATCATCTTGAAGGGCAGCAATTTAGAATGTATATATGTGGAATTTACATTGGGGAATTCTCTCTCTAGAGAATTAAAATTAATATACTGTGCTTACAAGATCGCCCAAGCATTTTGTACTGAAACCATGACATTTAGATGGGTTATGTGAGAATTGTGTACATTTTGAATTAAGGTGGTACAGAAAGGTTCCCAGTTTGGAACCTACAGGGCGCCTCTGTATATAAGAGCATTCTTGTTGTTGAAAGCACAGTCTGTAACCTGCATTGAAGATCCAACAGAATGTGGCAATGATCGGTCTCCTCTTTTAAGACTTGCATAAACATCACGAAAAGATGGATCTTTTCATACTGCTCGATTCCAGAGTTTTTGAATTTCTGGCACTTAAAACAATTGACTTCCTTTTAGTGGACCGTCTAGCGGGGGAGAGATGCTTGCCGGCTGTTTGGCCATTTCAGGTAGAAGTTTATTTGTAGCTACCTCCAAAGGCCGGGCTTGTTGCCTTCTAACTACTGCTGAGAGACTTAGAGATGACAATAATTCATTTTTTTCTGAATCAGACGAGAACCAGCTGTCTTTCAAAAATTGAATCTCCCTTTTTCGGAAAATGTGATCATTCGCATTTTTTTGGCTTGAACTCAGCTTTTCTAGCAAGAATATCAGGTTTCACCTAATCAGAGCCAGGTTAAAATTTTATGTTAAAGTGATAGCCTGCAAGCTCTTCGGTCCATCGGACTTGGCATTCTGAAAGTTGTCGTGTTGTCATAAAATGCTGTAGGTTGCAATGATCAGATAGGACAATAAAAGGCTTATCAACACCTCTGAGTTCCCCTCTAAGCTGTCTTATGGTAGCAATTATGGATAACATTTCTTTGTCATAGATTTCGTAGTTAGCCACAGCTGGTAGTAACTTCCTAGAGAAGAAGTCTACAGGACGAAGCCGACCTTTCTCGTCTACTTGTGACAGGAATCCTCCAATGGCATAACCAGATGAGTCTGCTTCCAAAACTGTGTTTGCTTCGGAATTAAACATTGAAAGCACTGGTGTATTTATCAGGAGTTGTTTTAGATGTTCAAATGCATCCTTCTTGAGCTTGTTCCATTGCCAAAGTTTACCTCGTTTGGTAAGATAATTAAGCGGCTCGGATACTGAGGAGAAACAAGGAATGAATTTTCGGTAGAAATTTTAAAATACAAGAAAAGATCGTACTTCTGACACGTTATTTGGCTCTTCCCATTCAGGTATTGCTTGATCTTTGTCAGGATCTACTTTGAAACCAACTCGAGCTTCGTTAATAAAGCCTAAGTATTTTATTTTTGTCACACCAAAAGCGAATTTGTCTAGAGCAAGCCGCAAGCCTGCTGACTTCAGTACATTCATAACTTCTGAAATTTTTTGAAAGCAATCTTCTAAGTCTCCATCTGAATAGACTATAACATCATCAACATACGCTGAGCAGAAAACATCAAGGAACTCCTGTAGGGTGCTGTTGATAAAACACTGGAATGTCGCTGGTGCTCCACATAATTTTCACAGATCCGTAAATAGAATTTTAATACTAATTTTAATTCGTGATAGGATGAAGGGGTAGTTAATTAAAACCATCAATTTAATAATAGCTTCCCCTGTACTATTAGTCGTGTAAAACGTCATGTGAGGATATACAAGGGAGTCATGATATCAAACTGTGGATAGTTTGAAGGCGATTAATGTCAGATATAAAGTTTAAGGAGTTAGGTTTACAAAGCTTGGAGTTACTTGTTTCGAAAAAAGGCGTTTCGCTTGGGCTGTAGCAATAAGAACTCTATCTGTTCTGACCAGAGATGTTTCGTTCCAAACCATGAGAAGCTTGGTCTATGGGGACAAGTTGGGGACACATAGAGCATTTGCCATTTTCTAGACGTACATAATCTAGATAGTATCAGTAAGAGAAATGGCAGCCAGGAATTAATTGACACTTTTTACTTTTACTTCATACATTTTTCAATTGACTCGTAGAGTCTAACACATGAAGAGAAGGACAAGAACACAGCCATCAATGCGAAGATATTGGCAAGAATTGATTACGATTAATTCCGGCTGGCAAATGCTTCTACTCTTGTATATAATAGTTCAGCGTGAGAGAGATTTACTCCTCACGCAACGTCTTCTTTATTTACCCTTTACAATACATTTGTTCACCCATCTCTTCTTCGGGAAGACCATATATCCATTGCTCAGTTCTTCAACAGCAAGACCCACATGTAACACCTACTGCAACTAGTTGCCCATTCATCTCTTCCTAGAGAAGACCTGTCATCCCTTTGACCCATTTATAATCTTCATTTACCACCTAGATCTTCACTAGGCTATACAACGCACCCCGTGGAACACTATCAAACCCTCATCCCTGAGAATAACCCAAAGGGACAAACTAGCCATTAGAATAGACCTTGGCGTGAGCGAAAAGCTAGAGTGTAGCTAACACTATAAACACAAGCAAACAATGGAAGGTGTTGTGATCTGCCTCCTGGTACTGTTCTCTGGTATGGTTTGAGTAGCCTGGGCACCTACTCCACTTGGGAAGGAGACATCTCAGATTACATTTCGCGCGGAAAAAAGTTGATGGATGACGGAGGCATGTCTAGATAACTCAGGGTTTTTGAGACGTTCCCCTGGATGGATATTCAGGGATGAGTGTTGACTTGGTGTGAAGAAAAAGCCGCCATAACTTTGCAGTGGTACCTGCAGATCAAATCCGAGGCATGAGTGCTCTTCTTGTAAATTGATTCATCTTTTCTGTACTTTTCTTTGATATTGTGTCATAGCTAGATAGCTGCATACCCAATTAAAATCTTAAGCAAAAAAAAAAAAAAAACGAAAAGCTGTTTTCCACTCATCTCCTTGTTTAATCTGTAGGCAATGAAAGGCAGTGCAAACGTCCACTTTGGTAAACTAGCGGGCTTAAGCCAATTGTTGTAGGGTTTCTCTTATTAGTAGGAGTGGGTAACAATCTTTTTTTGTAATTGCGTTATGTCCACAATAGCTTACACAAAACCCTTAGACACTTCCTGGTTTCCTTGCAAAAAGCACGGGTGAGCTGGCTAGTAAGAAACTTGCTCGTATCCGACCTTTGTCAAGGAGATCAGCAAAAGTATTCCGGAGGACTAACAACTCTTCTTTTGACATTTCATAGAGAGTTCCATAGGGTGGTCTCTTTTCATTTTCGCTCTCATCCTTCTCCAACTTTATTTCCACGTCATGACTTGTTGTGATATTGCTTGTCAATGACCGGCTCGGCGCCAACAGGTGCATATGCACGTCGTGCGCTGACCATGGACATAACTGCTGCCGCTCCTGAGTCTCGGACTTGGGAGCACCGGGCTGATTCATTGCAGGGCAATGATTGGGGCAGCGTCGTGATGAGTCTATTGATCACACGCGCTAGCCATGAGCGGTTAGGTATCGTCGGGCAGTTACAGGATAGCGCTCAGAGGTACATGCAGACCTAGCGCACTATCGGAACTATACAACCTCTTCCGCCCCTAAGTGATGAACTAAGCACTGCGGAACTGAGACATTGTATGGGAACAATTGGAGCGACGCTGTGGTGTGTATAAAAATCACAGGCGCGAACCATGGACTGGATTGCTGTCCTTCCTGAACAGCTAGGTTCAGGATTGCTCAGCTGGGATATTACACGTTAGTGATTAAGGCATTGCAGCGACGCGTACTCGGACCGCGCGCGCCAGCCACCGGAACAACAGATGCCTCTCATGAGAGATGGACTCATGAGCTGCAGAGTTTTACCTAGGCACGCTGTTGGCAGTAAGTTAGGAGAGAGAACGTAGACAATGAGATGGGTCATATTAGAGTATATAAGTAGTCTATGTTCTGTCTCATGAACATTATCGGAAAAGTATTGGACATCTGCCAGCAATCACATTACCAAGTATCAAACCATCTGAACAAACATTTTGACAAATTGCAAGTAACTATGTTCCCATTTAACTCATAACCTTAACATACATTGACCAGCCCCCCAATTATTTAGCATAACCAAGCATATTGTGTCCTTCACTTAGTTGTAGTAATCAGTCTGAATAGCGCTCTGATACTTAGTAGGTTTCATCAACAACTTTCCACTATAGTTTTCAGACTCTTCAATCTCCCAACTCGCTTCACTAGTTGATATTAAATACAAGCCTAACAGTTTAAGCTTCTCTATAAAACTTCCATTACAACACGAAGCACCAGTGTCGTAAATTGTACGGCTTTCATCAACTTGAGCAGTTGCAGCTATAATAAGGTCTGTAATGCTATCTTCAATATCATGAGTCGCCGCTACTCTATCTATCCCTCTGCTAGAGTTTTTGCGACCACGACTATTTCTAGATGCAAGTTTGGGGTGTTGTCTAAAACAATCTGTGTTCTGGTGTCTGTGATGACACTGCTTACAGATTGCCTCAGGATCTACGCTCCGTGTAAGAGGAAGGGATATTGCATATGCCACTTGGACTAGCAACATCCAATTTCCTGCAACAGAACGTAGTGATACCATCATTGTCTGCAATGGAACATATTCATTATTGGGCTCATATATTCTGGAGTCCCTTCAGTTGTTCAACCATCCAAAAAATCATCATTAATTGCTGACAAATATCTTGAGCAGCCACGCTACTTCACAAGGTCAAAGCGAAAGAAATCTGAGAGCGATAATATACTGGATGAAGATGAAGAGCGCCACAAGAAAATTGCAAGGGCATTTGTTGCCAAAGTCCTCGAGGAAAATGATGAACTAAATTTATTGGAGTATTCATACCCAGCCGAAATTATTGCTGGTATAAATATACATAAAATTTATTCTCAGGCTATAAATGATCCGAAGTACAGTAAAGAGTGGAAATCAGCTATCGAGCAAGAAATAATCAGCCTAAGAGAAAATGGCACTTGGAAGGAAACCATTCCACCACCTGATGCAAACATGGTTTCTACAAAATGGGTCTTCACTATCAAACTGAACACGGATGGATATATTGAGAGATTCAAGGCCAGATTAGTGGCCTGTGGATTCAGCCAGATTCAAGGTAAGGATTATACAGAAACTTTTGCCCCGACCGTTTGAATGAACACTCTACGCATATTTCTCGCCAGGGTGGCAAGAGAAAATTTAGAGTGCAACCACTATGACATTAAAAACGCATTCACAGAATCTCATCTAAAAGAAAAAATATATCTATACCCACCTAAAGGCGTCCCTGTTAAAAAGGGTCATGCGCTACAAGCATTGCGCAGCTTATACGGACTCAAACAAGCTGCAAGAGACTGGAATGTGCTCTGCAAAACCCATCTAGTACAATGGGGGTTTGTCCAAAGCCTTGTAGACCCATGTTTATTTATCCAAAAAGAGAGGCAAATTGAGTTACTTGTATTTGTTGACAATATTGCTGCAGCTGTCAAGTCCACTAGTGAGCTAGACTGGTTCTTCAGTAAGCTCTCTTCTCGTTTCAATGCCAAGAATCTGGGGGAGATTGAAAAGATACTGGGAATGAGGGTAACGAGAAAGCGTATAGAACGTACCATCTTTATTGATCAAGAGCAATATTTGAGGTCGGTGCTTGAAAGATTTGGAATGACGGCAGACAAATTTAAAGCGAAGAAAATTCCAGCATCCGACTATGAGTTAATTCGTCCTGCAAGTAAAGAGGACAAGAGAATCAATGTCACAGAATATCAACAAGGTAGGAAGCTTAATGTTCGCTATGGTGTTAACGCGACCGGATATCGCTTTCGTTCTTGGAAAGCTATCTCAATTTATGACTGATCCAGTAGAACATCATGGTCATGCGCTAAAAGAATTGTTTCGCTACCTGCGATCAACTGTCACCCAGAAACTACATTACGGACCTGGGGGAGCGCATATTCATTTCGTAGTTTACTCCGATGCCGACTGGGCAAGTGACAGGTCTGACCAAAAAAGTGTATCTGGAAGTGTAGCAATGTGTTACGGTGGCCCTATCTCCTGGTCTAGTAAAAAACAACGATCAGTAGCTGTCATTTAGAGACATGATTCATTCATGAGTTGATATAGTTCAGACGATCATGACTATATCACAACGTCATGTACAGACACGATTCATTGTTTGTACCTGTTGTATCAACCAAGACTATGTCTCAGTGATATGAGAAACATCATTGACTAGTTACTAGAAACCTTATCAAGATCCTAAACACACAACTGAGACTAGGAGAATTTTACTGAGTAAGTAATTATTCTGATGAATCTAGATCTAGAGGAACATAATCTGGTTGCTTGGCTCGAGGTATATGAACCTGAGCATATCATGTATTATAAACTATATAGAAATCTATCTCAATCACAATCATCATCTTAATTTATGTCACCATCAATAGCTGCAAAGGACAGTTTAACCATTTCCTTATAGTAGCCGCATCCACTTGTGAATCAGAATACGTAGCACTCTCTGCTTGTGCAAAACAAGGCCAGTGGATTGCCCAAATATTCAGAGACTTGGGATGTCCTGACTATATTGGAGCAAATCCTCAGGAAGTTCATATGTTGGGCAATAATCAAGGGGCCCTCGCTCTTGTCAAAAACCCCCATCTTCACAAGCGATCGAAGCACATCAACATCTGTTATCATCATACCAGAGATCTAGTGGAGAGAGGAAAACTTGATGTTGCATATATCCCTACTACAGATATGGTCGCAGATGGTATGACGAAGCCCCTGTTAAAGGTTAATTTCGAAAAATTTAAATCACAGCTAGGAGTTGTTATGTAGTAAAACTAGAGTCATCGTGACTTGCTCTGTGGGAGAGTGTTGAAATTATGGAGTTCAGAGATGAGTCAGGTGATGCTTAATGGAAGTAATTGATGAAGGGTTTGGTTGTTGAGTTTTCTATGATTTCTGTGTTGGGATACACTATGTCAATCCTACTAGGCTCGATAATTAGTAGTCCCGACTGACTGGAGTTTGGCGAACGGAGATTGCATATACCCTGTGCTAGCGTTGTTTACTGCTGTTAATGGGAGATCCCGCACGGGCTATCTATTGGGATTAAAAGGAGTATGGTACCTGTGTTCAGTAGAGTATTCGAATTGACATCCTTTTATCCTTCATTATTGCATAAGCTTCCCTCTATCGATAAGTCCACGAACTAAGTAGTGGGTTATACATTTCAATAGAACACTAAATTCTGGTTATCTCCACATATATAGATTATACAGAAGGCAATCCTGACACCTTGTCTTCATCTCCATACCAATTGTACCACTGGCAGCGACTTAAGCTAGGGGTTGCTCTTTTAACTGTTCACAATTTCTATAAGCTTGTTTTATATTCCCCGAATTCTGAGATTGACAGTGTTCTTCAAATCCGTGGTTTCCATTTGACACTCTCAGAAGAGATTGAACCGGAGCGTCGGGGTATAAAAGCTGTGAGTTTGAGAATTGGTATGGTGACTGATGATCATATTTGGGAAGAAATCGAGGCGGAGGATAATACATCATCGGAATTGGCAAGGGCTGAGTTTCTGGTGTTGAATATTTAGTGGTGGGTAGATCATGAGTATGAAAAGTAGGGAGTTGTTTATATTCATTCCTCTCACGACATGTCCATTAATTAGTAGAACGTTTTGGCATTGGCACTGGGTCAATTTTGCGATGATGATCTTTGGCTATATGTCCAGTTTGACCACAGGCAAGACATAAGCCGTTTTCCATTCGAAATTTACGCTCAGCACTTGATATTGAAATGCTGCTGAGGTCCATTGAATCATTAGAATCAGATTGTCCAGCATGAGGTAACAAATTGTCTATTGGGTGGTAATTATTTGGCATTGAGTTAGATGAAGATTGTAACATGAGAATGTGCTCCTGTTGTTTGATATTGCGAGCAATATTATTGATCATATCACTCCACCCAGTATAATTGTCTGAAATAGGAAGATTTACTTAGTTATTAATAACGCCAGTAATCTTTCGATTAAGTCGTTTTCTAAGGAGGTCCTGTTGTGATGTGATTATTGCATTTACTCTAAATTTATCTCTGCCAAGTGCTAGGGATACAACACATCTATGCGAGTACTGCACAGCCCTATATGGCTATCATTACAATGGACTATTGAGGCGCAGCTCTATACAATGGCATAGAGTAATTTTAGATAGTATTGCATGGAATTAAGATTGTAGTACTTCATGCATAGACGGTGATGTACTGTATAGCGGGTACCAAATATGTGTATATAAGTCCTATCTACTACTGTGATATGTAGAACAATATAACCAAGCTATTCATCATATCGTCAAGCTCTGATAATCGTTATCCACCCTCTGCACTATCCCTAGAATATTCAACATCTCATACCTACTCATACCATAATCACAACAGGTCCACTTTAGTTCGGTCATCGTATTTTGCTCTTTCTATATAATGATCAAAGTTGGCCTTAAAATCTCCATAATGTCACAGTTCGAATATAGAAAGCGTATAGGCATTTGTATGATTGAAAGGTAAAGCTATAATTTATCTATGTAGAAGCAAACTACCTGCAAGTCTCCTCTACTACTTATACACATCCAGAGGTATCTAAATCTAGCCAACACTTACAGTGGCAACAAAACTGACTTAACGTTTGTTCTGCCACACGGGTAACGCTTCCAATACTCTTGGCACTATCCTTTACGTAGCCTTAGTGGCGATCTCGTATCAGTTTTCGTCTGCTGATAATCCTCGGAGTGATAGAGAATACAGGTTGCCTTTGATAGTGTGACGGAAACCGAGTTTGTGATGAATAAATCGATTTATTATACTATATGAAGAGAAATGAAATCTCTAGCTACTACTAACAGGTACTTATAACGTTTGGTCCGCTTCGTGAATCTGCTGACTGATAACTTCCCCCTCGGCCTAACACTTGCTACCGAGCCAAGTATTTTCAGGAGCCATTACGCTATGATGTTGCTTCGACCTCCTGGCTAGTAGTGCCATCTCATCTCTATTTTCCCATCCTTCCTCTTTCAGTCTTTTTGTTATTTATGCGACAGTGGAGTTAAGAGTATACTGCATACCAGCTATATATTTAGCTGCGTGTGGATACTTGCTCTCGAAATCAGATTCCTTATAATATAAATATATATATAATTTATTGTGGGTTTTATAACTACAACTATTGATGCTTGTTTTCTTATTCTTAAAATTATTTACACACTTCACAATTACGGAAAGTGTGGAATTGTAAGCGAGACACGTGATACAATTACAGATTTATTGCATGACTTTCAACAAGTCTTATCGTAATTATTCCTAATGAAATGCTTAGGTTTCCTCCTAAGCTAAAACAACGGTCAAACCTTAACATTACCCCCTGTTTACTCTTTCTTCTTCTTCTTCCTTGACGTTGGACCATTATTTATCTCCGCTGAGCCCCATTTCTCCTCCAAAACGTCGAGTGCTAGAGCATCTTGTAAATTTGTAAGTGATGTCCACTCTGGTTGCGCCATTCCTGTCCACTTGACCAAAGCCTGTCTTTCTCCCTTTCTCGTCCTGCATCTAAGCACTTCATCAATTTGGTACTCTTCCTTGCCATCATCACCAGTGATAGGGCCTGGATTTTCGTCCTCAAGGATTTGGGATGGCAACAGATTTTCTTCTGCTGGTAAGAGCATATCCACGTGGAATTTATTATGTATCTTCCCAGGAATGTTTACCTGCACTACTTCAGGCGAGATAATTTTTGTTACAGTATATTTTGCATGCTGCCACCCCAAATTTTTGGAAGGTTGTGTTACGGGAATACTCCCTTGTGTGTACTGTCTGCGCCAGTACGGTAGATATGGAATCTAGGGTCTTGTCAGCTATAGAGACTACCAAGGGTGGAGATTGGAAACGATTGCTAAGCAACGGAGACTGTTACGATCAGGGTCGTTAATTAAAATCCCTTGTGTAAATAGCAAGATGTAGGAGACCTTCTGTCTTTAGATTTCGGTAATTAACTGATTTTATTCTGGACTTGCTCTGCTGTATACCAACACCAATTGATCCGGCGACAGGTTGGTCTTCTAACCTAATATTTCGCAGCAGTAGCCAAACTTTATCACCTACCACATATCTAGGCGCCGGTTGTCTCTTTTTGTCCGTCAATTCTTTAAAGCGTTCTTGAACTGCTGCCATTGCGGATTGCATAAAGATCGTAATTTCTTCCAGTCGCTCGACAAAATTTTCAGCCCTTTCCTTTCCTGTTGATGCAGAAATAGTTGAATCTTCGGAAGTGATTTGGATAGGATTGTTATCGACTTTGAAGTTGTTGTCGACAGTTTCCGGGCTCATAACTTATCGACATTGAAGTTTGTTGTCGATATTGTATATGTATATCTGTTATCACAGACATTGGAAATAATTCATGAGATTGCTTAATGAGAGGCTAGTATTGATTCCGATATAATATTGTAGAAGACTTGTCCCAACTATCAGAGGGCTACAACGTCTTTATCTATCTACAGGTAAATTTCCCATATTCCAACCACGCTAGCCATACAGGACGTAGCATGTAAAACATGATTCGTATTATCATTTTGGGGTTGAGGTTTACCGTGCAAATGCTACTCGAGTCGCATGTCTGACTACTATGCGACACGCTCAGGTATGAATCTAATAGCCCCCACTAAAACCGAAACTACTCACAACCCTGATGATGAACCCATGAATAATTGGAACAGTCGCTTGCAACATAGCACAATTAGGCTAGACATCGTTGACCAGGACCTAATCCGAACAGATTGACATGATACCAATGTGTCGCGAAAAATGGACTTATGCCGCCTAAGAATACCACATCTTGATTATTGATTGCAAGTTGAGCCTCAGCAAGACAATCAGACAAATCATGTTGGGTGTAGGAAATATATGCCCATACGTAGGCTTGAACTTCCTGGTTCATTCTTTCCGTTGCCCCGTCAGTTTAAGGATGATAGGCTGTGCTTAACCACTGTTCTATTCCAACCAATTCACACAATTGTCTCCAGAATTTACTTGTCCAGTTAGTACCTCTATCGCTAGTCAAGGCTTTCGGGAACCCATGATAACGCCAGTGACATTCCAGAAATCTCTTAGCACAAGACTCCGAATCCATTTTCTCCATGGCCTCTAGTGTCACCTATTTTAACAATCTATCAGTGATTACCATAATGTTTGTTGCTCCATTTGAGTTTGGTAATTCTACCACGAAGTCTATAGAAAGCTCTTGATGAAATCTATCGGGTACTGGCAGTGGCTTAAGAAGTCCTTTTTTCTCATGTCGCCAGATTGATGATTTTCCACACACATGGCAATTTTTACAGAAGCGCTTGACTGATTTGCTTATTCCAGGCCAAAAATATTCTCGTGCGACTTGGGCAAGCGTTGCATCTCTTCCAGGATGACCAGCAACGGCTGAGTCATGAATGTTCTATATAAGGGCTGTTGTAAGAGGCTCAAAAAGAGGTACCCATATTCGCCCTTGATACCTAACTACTCCCATAGCTTCGTCAAATTCGCATGCAGCGATCGTTGCTTTAATTTGACTAGCCTTTTCCGAACCTTCTTATTGTAACTTTAGGTCCTTAGGCCACGCACGCTCTCCGCTTTGCACCGCATTTACAACTTTAATATACGTTTTGTCGCTTTCTACTGCTTGATCACAAAGCTCCTGTAAATCTTTATTGACAAATATTTCATGGCCTTCTGCAATACAAGTACCATTTATACACAGCCTTGAAGCGTTAATTGGGTTTAAAACTTGGCGTTCGCGGCTCAAGAGTCGAGGGTCGCCTTCCACTGGTCTATCCTGGTCCCTTCTTGAGAGTGCATCCGGACGTTCGCTATCTACCCCTTTCCAATACACCAGTGTGTACCTGAATCTCGATAGGAATTCTGCCCATCGGGTTTGCCGCTCTGTCAACCGTCTTGTGGTGAGCAAATATTTTAGGTTCATGTGGTCACTTAAGATAGTGAAAGCATGCGCTAGACCCCTCATCTCTGCATCCCATTCCTTCATACTAGCTACAATGGCTAGAAGTTCTTTGTCATAAATCTCATAATTCATTTCTGCTCCACTCAGCTTCCGAGAATAGTATGCCACTGATTTCCATGTGCTATTTTCTTGCTTCTGTAACAAACATCCACCGAGCGCATAACCAGAGCAATCTACCTCCAACATTGTTTCACAGTCGGGATCCCATTGGGCTAGAGCGGGCTCTGCAACGAACTTTTCCTTAAACAATTCAAATGCATTGTTTTGTTCAGAGCCCCACTTCCAAGGCGTACCCTTGCCTGTCAGAGAAGTTAAAGGTGCACAGATTCTTGAATACTCCTTGATAAAGCCACGATAGAAATTGGCAAACCCTATGAATCCTCTTAGCCCTTTTGTTGTTGTAGGCGCCTTCCATTCTGATATTGCCTTGATCATTGCTGGGTCCATCTTGACTGAAGAATTCTCACTACCCGAAGATATAATAAAACCCAAGTATTTAGTTTCTTTAACACTAAATTCGCACTTGTCAATATCTAATCCCAACCCAGCTTTATTAAGCTTTTCAAGTAATAGCCGCACGTGCCTTTGATGGTCCTTTTCATCTCTGTTGGTGAAAACAAGTACGTCATCCACATAAGCCGAAAAAAAATTGTCGAGGTACTCACGCAAAGCTTTGTTAATATATCTCTGGAAAGATGCCGGAGCTCCATTCAGTCCAAACGGCATGACAAGCCACTCGAATAATCCATATCAAGTTCGGAAAGCTATTTTCCATTTGTCACCTTCCTTGATGCGCAACTTATGAAACGCAGATTGTACGTCTAGCTTAGTGAACTATTTAGCTTTACTCAGTTTGGCTAGCGTCTCTTTAATTAACGGAAGCGGGTAGCAATCAGCCTTTGAAATAGCGTTCAAGGCACAATAATCAACACAAAATTGCAGACCTCCATCTGGTTTCCGAACAAAAAGTACTTGGGCCCCTGCTGGCAAACTACTTGCGCAAATATACTCTTTGTCAAGTAGATCTGTTAAGGTCTTTCTCAGTACCAATAATTCATCCCTTGACATTCCATAAAGGAGTCCCCATGGTATTTTTTTATCAGACTCGAGCCTTATCTCGTGATCACCTCCTTGGCAATGAGGTGGAAGTTTGTCTGTTATCTCTTTCCAAAAAGGTCCGCAAATTCTTTGCAGTGATCTGGAAGCCTATCTGTGAGGATTCTTGAGAAATCCCTCAGGCAGGATTTATGGGTTCCTTATTTAATCCCACTAGTCTTTATTGCTTAGCGAGGGCACCTATGTAGTTTCCATTTCCGAGTCTGATATCTTCACGCTTTGTTTTCTGTCTTTAGAAATAGTTACATTATTCTAATCACATCTCACTCTCGTCCTCTGCCAAACATAGTGACCTACTGTCACCTCCGGCCCCTCTATCTAGAACGACTCCCCGCTTTCCCTTTTACCACTTCTCTAGAAAGCCCTCCGCGTTACCACGAGGCGTCCTTCCTCAGTACATCCTACGCTACGCCCTCTCCTGCGCCTAGTGAACCTGCGCCTGACATTACAAAGCGTCAATATAAAATTATAAAATAAATCCCGTACTCCCATGTCTAACCCGTTCTCGCCACCAAGCGAGTACATGGATGCCACTGAATCAGAGATTACAATGCTTCCTCCTGAGCTATGGAGTATTGCCTACCTAAACGCCCCTGGTGTTCTGGCTCTCGCAGTTAACATCGACTCTTTGCGCGTCGCGGAAATATACGCGACAGCTTCCAGCTTTTCCCTTAACCCTACTGCCGTCACTTCGCTTCCCTCTCGAACCCCAACTACTATACACCGCCCCTCGGCCCCCTCAATTACACCATTTAACGGCGAATCAGATAAATTGAGGTCCTTCTGCTCCCAATTGCAGAATCAATTCATAGATCAAGCCGAATGTTTTCCAAACAAAGGCTCGAAAGTTCGATATGCCTATCGCTGTCTTGGACCTGCGGCCCTGTCCAAAATGCGAACAGCGTTCCGTTGTTACGAGGACCCAACAATACCCTCGGAGATAAATTCAATTGAACAATTTTATGATGCTCTCCGACAACGTTGTCAGGATCCGGGCTTAACAGAAAAAGCTAGTCGGATGGTGGAAACTTTGTACCAGCAAGATATGAGTTTTCATGATTTTATATCTCTTTTCGAAGACAACCTCGCTGACTCAACCTATTCCAGTCATGATAAGTCCCAATGGAAGTCAATGCTCGAACGCCGATTGTCCAAGGAGCTCAGAACATTGCTAAACTCGGCCAGTGATGTTCCCACGGAATATCACGAATTTGTCATCTATCTGCGAAAGAAGGACGCAAACATACAGGTAATTAATGCGCCCGTACAAGCCTTCCATAATACACGACAATTCGTCACTCCTGCTCCCGCTCTTCTCCCCTTCCAATCACCAAATATAACCGCAGCGTTCAAACCCACCGTATCTCAGGGTGGGTTAAGAATGGACCTAGATGCTGTTTCCCAGCAAAGACAGCCCGGGGGCCGGTTAACTCAACAGGCAAAAGATGCTCGAAGGCTACTCGGCCGGTGCATACGTTGTAACAGATCCGACCATGCCACTCTGAACTGCCCGCTCCCAGCACGTAACATGGCATACCCAGGGCCACAACTTAATAGGCCAGGAACAGTTAAAAGATTAAGTCCAACAACAATTCGCTCTCTGGAGTCTTATTCAGTAGTACACTTGGGCTGTTCTGGAATTTCTTCTTCTCGTCACATGTATGTAAATGCTAGGATAAAAAATGAAAATTTAGTTGCTCTCGTCGACACTGGCGCCTCTGGTTTTGCTTTTGTGTCTTCTCAAACTGCTCAACACCTCAAGCTCACCTTCCAAACCTTGAAATCGCCAATTGCTATCCTAGGATTCGAGGGTAAGTTAAGTTCGAAGATATCAAGTTTTGTAGAGTTTCCCCTAAGCCTTGGTAACCACCAAGAAACCGTAACAGCATACGTCGTTCCAAATTGTAAGCACGATATTGTACTCGGTCTACCCTGGCTAGAGAAGCACTGTCCCTATGTTGACTGGAAGGACCATTCAATCACTTTCGGTGAACCGTGTCTAGAGTCTTCTTGCTGCCTTTTCGAGACGACCATTTCCTACCACAACACAGCGGATCAGACTCTCAAACATGTGAACAAGCCGGGACCTAAAATAGAACGCCCACTAGTTGCTCCCGATGGTCAAACTCAACCCAGGCAAATATCTGCTCATGCTTTCACCCTAGCCAGTCAACAACCAGGGAGCAGTACCTTCGCCTTCAGCCTCCGAGACCTTGACCTAATGCTAGAAGATTCAACACAACGCCTCCCCAGTTTACGTATAGGAAACGCGTCCATGATTGTCCCAAAAGATGCTGATCCAAAAGACTTTTTACCACCTCAGTATCATGAGTATCTTGATGTCTTCGACCGAAAACAGGCAAATTCCTTGCCACCCCATCGTCCTTGGGACCACGCCATTGACCTCCACCCTGAAAAACAACTCCCTGTTTCCCGCCCATATTCAATGAGCCAGCCTGAGCTAAAAGCCCTCCGTGACTACCTTGACAAAGAACTTGCCAAGGGATTCATTCGCATCTCGCGGTCCCCAGCAGCAGCCCCTGTACTTTTCGTCAAGAAACAAAATGGGGACCTTCGATTCTGCATTGACTATCGCGGACTAAATGCCATCACGGTTAGAAATCGTCACTCTCTTCCTCTAATCTCCGAAACCTTAAGTCAACTGTCTCAAGCCAAATATTATACTAAACTTGATGTGATTTCAGCATTTAATAAACTTAGAATAAAAGAGGGTGATGAATGGAAAGCTGCCTTCACTTGTCGTTATGGACTTTTCGAGCCCCTAGTCCTACCCTTCGGTCTCTGTAACGGCCCCGCATCTTTTCAGTCATACATTAACCACGCTCTCCGAGGTCTATTAGATCAATTCTGTACTGCATATATGGACGATATATTGATTTACTCCAACAACTTAACAGATCACCGACGCCATGTCAAAACCATCCTCCATCGCCTTCGCGAAAACGGTCTGCAGGTAGATATATCCAAATGCAGTTTTGAAGCTACTGAAGTTACCTATTTGGGACTTATTGTCTCTACCAAAGGTATTTGTATGGACCCGAAAAAGGTTGCCTGCGTCCAGGAATGGCCAACGCCTAGATCGGCGCGCGACATTCAATGTTTTTTGGGTTTTGCAAACTTTTACCGCCGATTCATTCCGGAGTTTTCTCGGTTAGCCGCCCCTCTCACAGATTTGACCAAGAAAAATGCCCAATTTAAATGGGACGACCAATGCGACTCTGCTTTCTTTCGTATCAAACAAGCTTTCAAGGACGAGACTATGCTAGCCCACTTCGACCCCCGACGCCAGACTGTCATGGAAACCGACGCTTCTGATTTTGTAACCGCCGCCGTTCTCTCCCAATATGATAACATAGGTATACTACGCCCTGTTGCCTTCATGTCAAAAAAAATGTTACCAGCCGAGTGCAACTATGAAATATTCGACAAAGAGCTCCTGGCTATTGTTAACGCATTTGAGACATGGACAGCTGAGCTTGGCTCGGTGGAAGCATCAACTCTGGTCCTTACTGACCACAAAAATCTGGAGTATTTCACCACAACAAAAAAACTAAATCGCAGACAAGTCCGGTGGAACAAATTACTCGCAGATTTCGATTTTAAGATTGTTTTCAGACCCGGTAAGCTAGGGGGCAAACCTGATGCTCTGACTCGAATCCACGCAGATAAGCCAGCTGATAGTAATGATATTCGAAATATTCATCAACACCAGACGCTCCTCAAGCCATCCCAAATTGTTCGCAACATAGAAGCGAGCCCCTTACCCATACTTGGATCGACAAATACGGTGGAGCCTGCTCCTGGACTAGTTACACTAACAGAAAATTGGGAGCAACATTGCAACGAAGATAATTACTGTCAGCAGATTCGATCTGCACTTAATGATTCCTCTGCAAAGCGCTCGGATATTCAATTGGCCTCCTGCACCTTAACCCCTCATTCATTCTCACTTAATGAAAGGGAGTATGTCCCACATGCACTTCGTGAAATTCTCCTTAAACAGCTTCATGATTCTCCTCTACATGGACATCGCGGAGCAGCCGCTCTCTATGGTATGTTGAGCCGTCAATACTGGTGGCCTAAATGTCACCAGGATTCAATTAAGTACGCTAGAGGGTGCCAAGCTTGTCAAAGGAAAAATCCGGCCACCCAAAAACCTCATGGCTTTCTACAGCCCCTACCTGCTCCAGAGGCTTCCTTCCGTCACTTGACCCTTGATTTTGTCGGACCCCTGCCAGAGTGCCAAATTAGAGGGTTTACTTATCGTTTTATTATGCAAGTTGTAGATCGTCTCACAAAACGGGTCTGGATAATACCCATAGAAGGTCCATCCGCTCATGAAACAGCCGAAGCGTTCCTTAATTATGTCATTCGTTTTGCGGGCCTCCCTGATTCCCTAACCTCAGATCAGGGCCGCGCTTTTATTGATAAAACTTGGAAAGAAATATGCTCCCGACTTCAAATTACCCACAAATTATCAACAGCATATCACCCTCAGACAGATGGTCAAACAGAACGTGCCAACAAAACCTTAGAAGTATACTTGCGGCATTACGTCAACTACTACCAAGACGACTGGGCAAAACACCAACCTCTGGCCGAGTTCTGTTGTAATAATAATGTCAACGCATCCACCGGACTAACACCATTTTACGCTTCCTTCGGTCACCACCCTCGACTTGATTTTCGACCTGATTCAGAGTTTCCACAGTCTCGTAGCACTCCCGAATTCATATCACGAATAAAATCTCTAGTCCAACACTGTAATGAAAATATCACGCTAGCTCAGGCTTTCCAGTCTACCTACGCAAATGAAAAGCGCCTCCCCGCACCCAGGTATAAAGTAGGCGACCTCGTATACCTCTCGCTAAAAAATCTGGCTCTTACAAGACCTTCAAAGAAACTAGACCACATCCGTGCTGGACCGTGGAAGATATTAGCGATGAAAACCCCCTTAGTTGCAAAGCTAGACCTGCCATTCCAATTTAAAATTGACAATAACTTTCAGGTTAGTCTCCTTCGCCCAGCTTCTATGGGGTTTCCCTCACAACAAAACGTAATTCCACCGCCCCTGGAAATATCCGACTCAGGTCACGAGGTTCATGAGGTAGAAGCCATTTTAGATTCGCGAATACGCCGAAAGAAGCTGCAATACCTGGTGCGTTGGACTGGTGACAACGACACTACATGGGAACCTCACGAACACTTAGATGGTTGCCCTGATCTTCTCCAGGACTTCCATAACTCTTACCCAAATGCACCACGCTCGCAGGAGCTCGCGACTCAAAATGAAGGGAGGGGGTAATGTAAGGATTCTTGAGAAATCCCTCAGGCAGGATTTATGGGTTCCTTATTTAATCCCACTAGTCTTTATTGCTTAGCGAGGGCACCTATGTAGTTTTCATTTCCGAGTCTGATATCTTCACGCTTTGTTTTCTGTCTTTAGGAATAGTTACATTATTCTAATCACATCTCACTCTCGTCCTCTGCCAAACATAGTGACCTACTGTCACCTCCGGCCCCTCTATCTAGAACGACTCCCCGCTTTCCCTTTTACCACTTCTCTAGAAAGCCCTCCGCGTTACCACGAGGCGTCCTTCCTCAGTACATCCTACGCTACGCCCTCTCCTACGCCTCGAGTCCTGCGCCTAGTGAACCTGCGCCTGACACTATCCAAATTTGTCGGTGACTTCTTTGAAGGTGCAAGTGCATTCTGAATATCTGCAAGTGTTACAGAAAATATCTGGGTTGTGCCAGCCCTTGACTTCCTAGCCTTTCTAAATGTTGTAAGGAATACTCCTGCCAACAAACTTTTGATAACTGCTGTCAGTTAAGACAAATCAATATTTTCTTTTTGACCCTTTTCCCATACTCTCAGTGGTCGATCATCCACAATAGCTTCTCCAATATCCATAAAATGTTCCCTTGCATTATAGATAACATCTTCTCGTTCCATCCATGGTTTTCCGAGTCATAGATCATGAGATAGATCTGGTATCACGTACGCATATAAGGTACGCTGATATCCATCAATATCAAGTTCCATTCTGACCATTTCTGTTATAGAATCATTGTCATTCCGATTCTTTGTAGCTTCAGTAAGCTTTTGTGGAGTTATTTTTATTCGAGGTATCTTAGCTTTAAGCACTAAGGAATTACTAACCGCAGCTAGAAATTCGCATCCGTTGTCAATTAGGGTATAAATGGAATATATTCCATTGATAAAAGCGTCTATAATGAAAGAAGACCCATTCATAGAGCTCTCGGCTTCCTTATCTTCAACTAACTTTGAGCTAGTGACCATATTTATAGCTCTGTTTCCTTGTCCCTGGACATATTTTGATTTGGGAACTAATTCTTTTGACACCTCGCCTTTTGCAACTTTGGTCTTGACATTATCTGCAATATCCTCTACAAATGTTGCTACTTGGACAAATATTTCAGGATGCTTAGCTGGTAGCAGTCGACAGTAAGCTATAACGTGACCTTTCTTCCCACATTGCAAGCATGAGCTATCAATTTTGACCCATTTAACTTGTCACGTGATACCCACTTTGCACGGGTTTTCTTGATACCAGTCATCCTTGTGTCAATATCTACAACTTCACTGTATAAGCTGGCTCTAGCTGGAAGGTGGCGAGTTATCTCTTGTGAGATTCCCCCTAGTAGTTTGCCCCCAGCTACGCCTCGTGTTCTGTCGTCGAAGTACCTAGTCTGACCTAGTAGGTATTCCCTTGTAATTTCTATACCAACCTTGTCAATTTCAGAACCCAGGATTGACAGATAATCAATTAATTCTCTAAGTGTTTTAGGATGCACACCACCAATCATGTAATTACTAGTTGTCTTCTTAAGAGAGTTCTGTAACTGGTAAATCTTGCATTTCTCACTCCCTTTCGAACTGGGGCTCCGTGAAAGTAATTGTTGGGAGCGCGGTAGATATGAGAATAGGTTCTCGTCCCAGAATTGTCGACATGCATGAAATAGTGCGGCCGCCAATTGTTCCTCGTTTCTGTCGCAATAGGTATTATCCATAGCCCGTAACAGCCATAGCGCATCCCATTCCATGTCATTTGCAAGCATATTTTGAAACTGAACTGTAATCATATCTTTCGCTGTTCCAGTTACTGCATGACTAAATAGTTGCATTAAAAAGTCAGATGGTTGAAGAATACATCGCTCCTCTACATCACACCTATATATGTATCTAAGAATTCCATGTGTAATTGCCCACTTAGTTCTACCCTTATGGTCGTATGCTTCTGGTCATTTAAGTGGTTCCTTTTCTATGAAACATTCCCTGCGTTCTGATTGGCCTCCCACATTAGCTCTTGACGGCTGCAGGGGAGCTTTTTTCTCATTTTTCGATCGTTCCTGCATTGTTTCCATCATTTCCTTCAATTGAGATTGTAGCATCCCCAGATCTCTTCTGTGTTCCATTTCCCTTAATTTCATTTCTTCGGCCAGTCGCTGCATTTCCGACTGTATTTCTCCGTGTGGCATCGATTCCTGGTTCGATAAGCCAGTTGCCATAGAGTCCGTTCCGATGTTAAAATTGTTCATATTTGAACCTATTGTTGATTCTTCGAATCGCTGTGCATTGAAACCAATAATTAAGGTTGCCCTAAGTCACAGTTATCTAAGGCTGCGTTTTACTTAATGACGGGCAAAGAATGTGGGATTTATTTTAAATTGTGACGGAAACCGAGTTGGTGATGAATAAACCGATTTATTATACTATGTGAAGAGAAATGAAATCTCTAGCTACTACTAACAGGTACTTATAACGTTTGGTCCGCTTCGTGAATCTGCTGACTGATAACTTCCCCCTAGGCCTAATACTTGCTACCGAGCCGAGTATTATCAGGAGCCATTGTGCTATGATGTTGCTTCGACCTCCTGGCTAGTAGTGCCATTTCATCTCTATTTGCCCATCCTTCCTCTTTTAGTCTTATCATAATTATTCCTAGTTAAACGCTTAGGTTTCCTCCTAAGCTAAAACAACAGTCAAACCGTAACTGATAGCCATCGAAGGCTACAGGACTTATCGGCTCAAAAGCCGTCACAATCCCCCCTGTTCTTATTTTTTATTATTATTTTTTCTTTTAACTTTTCATCGCTGTTTTATATGGGATTCTGCTGGGCCAATAAATTTCCGAGCAGTTTCTTTCGAAGGACTGTCATGATTCTCAAATGAGATGTATATAGCCTCAAAATTTTCTAATGCCTCCATATCTTTAATATACTCTAGTGGCTCCCATGTTGGATCAGCCCATCCAGTCCATTTGACTAAGGCTTGCCTATATTCCCCTCTTCCACGGCAAATTGTCCTGATTCGAATGATAGTTTCAACTCCATATTCGGACTCTTCAAGGTCGTCAATTAAAGGAGAATTTTGTGCATCATCACGTAATTGACTTGAAAGTGGGTCTTTGCCTGCTCTTTTGATTAACTCGACGTGAAATTGTTTGTGTATATTACCAGGGACGTTCAATTCAACAGTTCGTGCGGCAGGGACTGCCGTAACCTCGTACTTTGCGTGTTTCCAGGCCAGCTTTTTAGAGAGCTGCGGCGTTTTTATGTGACGTAAATCTAGCCATACTTAATCTCCGACTTTAAATCTTTCAGGCTGATGACGAATTTTATTCGCGTTTTGCTCATTCCGTTGTTGGGCGGACATCATTGCGGCTTGCGCCAGGTCTTGCGCATCTCTCAATTGTTGTACGTAATTAATTGCTGCCACTCGTCCTGGATGTCGAGATTTTTCATCTTTAATTGGTGTCGGTTCCATGAGGGGGTCCAGCTAGTAACCATGTCGCAAAAAGAAAGAACTCATTCCTCCAATCGCGGAATTTGGACGTGAGTTAAGTGCAAGTTGAGCCATTGAAAGGAGGCTCACCCAATTATCCTGTGCGTAACATGTGAATACTCGTAAGTATTTATAAATCTCTTGGTTGGCTCGTTCGCTCGCATTTGATTGTGGGTGATACGCTGTGGTCAAGTTCTGCTTAATGCCAGTGATTTGGCAAAATGTTTTCCAGAAATTGCTTGTCCAATCACTACCCCTGTCGCTTGTCAAGTAGCGTGGAAATCCATAATAACAATAGTAACGGTCAACAAAGATATTCGCACAATTCTCCGAGGCCATTGAGTCAGTATCAAAAATAAATATGTCCTTTGAAAGACGATCTGTTATGACCATTAAGTTTGTGTAGCCATCTGATGCTGGTAAATCCGTCACAAAATCAATTGTTAAATCGCTACCAATTCTTTCAGAAATGGGGAGTGATAGTAGGAATCCCGCTTTCGATTCGCGCCACAACGTTGTTCGTCCGCACACATCACAATTTCGGATAAACTGTCGTACCGATTCCCTCACCTTGGGCCAGAACCAACGACGTAAGATCATACAGACTATGTTATCCTTTCCTGGGTGTCCCGACAGTTGGCTATTGTGAACACGCTGCAATATGGCTGTCTTCAGCGGCTCGTAATTAGGCACCCAAACTCTAGTTTCCCTCCCTCGAAGAACTCCATCTGCTGCTAAAGTGCACTCTGCTATGTTGGCAGACAACTTGTACGCTAAATCTGCCGGAAATCCGCGTTCCCCTGCTTGCACCGCATCACGGGCACGTCTCCAATCTGCATCAGTTTCAAAACCAATCTTCCACAACGCCTGTACCTCATCATCGTCAAATAATCGGGCTGAAGATGCCTGATCAGCATACTCTTGCAGATTATCTTCATCTCCCTCGGGCCCTACAACAGTTGGAAGTACGTCCACACTAGGTAAGAGCTGAAGTACGCGTCCCCTTGTCCTATTGTCACTAAATCCAGTAGTTTTGTCTTGATCTCGTCTAGACAAAGCATCCGGCTGCTCACAATTTTGTCCTGGTCGCCACTTAAATTTATAATGAAACTGTTGTAAAACATCATTATACCTAACTTGTCGCTCGTTGAGGAGACTTTTAGTAGCGAAATATTCCAAGTTCTTGTGGTCGCTGAGGATTGTAAATGGTTTCGCAACTGACATCAGTTCTGGCTTCCACTCTCGCAAACAAGCTACAATTGTATGCATCTCTTTTTCGTGAATTGGTTTCATGGATAAACGTGGCGGAAACTAGAATGGTGTCTCAGGGGGGGTTCCATTCTAAAACACAACTCGGGGTTAGATCAAGTTCTCAAACAATTAGGACAGGCTCAGGAACATAGGGTCGTTTCATAGGGATTGCGTAGTAACACTGTTCGAGACAGAGCTTAGGGCTGTCCTATTATCTGATGTACATATATATCCAGTGTGAAGGAGTATTCTTCTTCACGCAACGTCTTCTGTTTATACTCATACCTATTGTTCACTTACTTATCTCTTCTCTAAAGAAGACCGCCGTTATTGTACCCTTCTCACCTACTACTTATTTTACCTTTACTTCTTACGTGAACCCTATACCTAACGCTGAATTTATACCTCCTACTCTTAGGAATCACCACCATACTCCACACCTGTAACCTACTTGTACCAAACTCGTACCCTACGGAATACTAATAACACGGCTCCATGAGATTACGTTGCGTCCTTATCCGTACCGTACGCAAAGATGTCCGTACCAACCTCCTCCCAGACACCCCCGTGGGACTCACCGAACAACGTTTCCGAATTTTGCCAGCAATTCGAAAACAACTCCTCGACTCTCTACGGCCACATAGTAACGCTGATACAACGACTTCGGAACGAGAGATCTCATGCCACTACCAGGCTCGAGAAATCTAATTCGGAATGAGATGAAGAAAAAAGGAAACTTGTATCCGCCTATGAAGAAAGAGATAGAGCCATTGCGCAGTTAAGTCTGGCCCACCAATCCATCGACCAACTTGAGGAACAGTCCAAAAAACTTAACCTTGAGCTCAACATTGCCCGTGTAGGATATCTTTCAAATATCCCCAGCACAGAAAATACCGAAAATCCACCGAAACATAATTTCCGATCCGAGAAATTTCCCGACCCGCAGAAGTTTAATGGAGCTCGGGCCGAGCTACCCGGATTCCTTACCCAACTTCGAATGAAATTGGAAGTTAATGATGACCGATTCCGAAACGAGTCGGCCAAAGTTATCTACTCAATAAGCCGATTGGAGGGACGAGCGCTGGACCAAGTTGTACCACTTGTCAACGCTAATCAGTCAACACCTTTTTCTTCCGTCGACGCTTACATCGCTCTTAATTCATCATTTGGAGACCCTGACCCGCGAGGTACCGCACGTCGCGAACTTAAAGCCTTAAAACAAGGGAATGGTGATTTTGCAAAGTACTATTCTCAATTTCTCCGTATTATGGCTTACCTGGACTATAACGAATCAGCTAAGATTGATGCACTTGTCACGGGCATATCAGAGGACCTAAAAGACTCCTTAGTTTATCATGAAGGCCAGCCAAATACCCTGGAAAAATATGCAACTATGCTTATGAATACTGACAATAAAATTCGTGGCCGGAAAGCAGAGCAAAAATACGCACGGAATTCAAGTACTCAGCCTTCATATCCTACCAATGGTCACCTTTCACATGTCCCAGGCGGCCTCACTCCCATGGGGCTTTCAGCTCTCCGAAGTCAGCCTGTTGCGCGTCCACCTTTGGACCAACGTTACACCTTCGTGAATGGAACGCGAAAGACATCAGCAGCTGAAAAACAGTGGCGCAAGGACAATAACCTATGCATGTATTGTGCAGGATCTGGACATGTATTCAGTAACTGCCCTGTTGCGAATCGTATAAGAAACTCGCAAGCAACAATGACAGGTGCTCTTTTAGCACCGATATTACCTAGTGTCAATATAGAGTCACCAACCCTCAATGGACAGGAGCTGGGTTTTCATTAGTCCCGGATTCGAAAGATAGCCCTGATCTGGGGCCCACTGATATTTCCTTAATGTCTGCATTTTCCATATCGAGCTTTTCAGTGTCACATGCGGAGGACAAGCTAGATGGTGAACATTTAGTTGCTGCCTGTACATTAGTAACATCTAAAAAATCCATTCAAACTCACGCACTTATTGATACCGGATGCTCTGGTTTTGCTTTCATTGACGAAAATTTCGCGCGCTGTCACCAATTCTCCTTTATTGCCTTACAAACCCCTCGCACACTCAAAGTAATTGACGGAAGATCCATATCTTCGGGTAATGTTACTCACATTTGTCGTTTACCACTAACAATTGATTCTCACCACGAAACTGCAACCTTCTTTATCACCAAGCTAGGCTCGTATCCCCTCGTGCTTGGAATCCCATGGCTTCAGCAACACGACCCCTTGTTACAGTTTAAATACAACACAATACTTTTCAATTCCAACTACTGCAAGCAGAAATGTAACAGCTCCGTAGTCCCTATCCCAGTCAAGGGGATTAGCCCAAAAACTCTATGTAAACATGACAGCCCCAAGGTAACCTTCAAATGCAAACACAAGAAAAAAATTCTAATTCAGGGCATGAAGTTTAAAGCAGCCGATAAAACAGTTGAGTTAGCAGCTTCAAAAAATTGGAAAACTATGTTACCACCACAATATCATAAATTCCGTGGAATGATAGACGAAAGGCTTGCAGACTCACTCCCACCACGCCGTATATATGACCACAAAATCTCTGTAAAAGAGGGGAAAGAGCCTCCATTCGGACCTCTTTATGGCATGTCCCAGGAAGAGTTGATGGCATTGAAGACTTATATCCAGGAAAATCTTAAAAAAGGGTTCATTCGAGCTAGTTCTTCACCGGCTGGCGCTCCTGTTCTTTTTGTTAAAAAGAATGACGGGACACTTCGTCTTTGTGTTGACTACCGAGGGCTGAATGAACTTACAATCAAAAATCGGTATCCACTACCACTAATAAGGGAAACACTTGACCGGCTTTCTAGGGCAAAGTGGTATACAAAATTAGATCTTAGGCAAGGTTACAACCAAATAAGAATGGCCGAGGGAGAGGAGTGGAAAACCGCTTTCCGTACTAGATATGGACATTTTGAGTACACAGTGATGCCTTTTGGATTAACCAATGTGTCACGGCACGGCATTCTGCTCCGCCATGATATACAATTACGTGGAGGGAGGATGTGAGACTGATGGCTGATGCAGGAAGGAGCACGGACGCGGCGATTTAGTGGAAACCCGCCCGAATAGGAATAGCCTCAGGGCTTTTTGTAATGAGATCCTGTTCTTTTCTATTCTTCTCCAGCTTAGTATTTGCTTCACAGATTGAATTATCGCCATACAAGCTGTACTTTCACTTGTGCCTATTCTACGCCGTGACATAATACTAAGCTCCCTAAACTACTCAACGCGACCTCTGTAGAGAGGTAAAATACTAATTTCAGACTCAGTAATCTGTGGACAGCGTTTCGCTCACGATTATCTGGACAGTCATTGGCTAATTGTCTCGCTAATAAAGGAAAGCAGAAGATGCCAGGAGAGTGGCCGAAGGAAGACTTCACAACCTCGGTGTACGCCACCCGCGCACCCGGGGAAGAGGAGGACCTCACTACGAAGATTGATGTTCCATGGTATCAGAAAGTCACTTTTGAATTGTTGGACAAGGATTACAACAAGAGAAACAAACGCCGCGCTGCTGAAGTCAAGAAGGAGACTGATCAAGAACGTCACGAACATACCCATAAGACTATGTGTACCGCCCTGGCTGATCGCGCCAACAACATCAGCAACTACCTTCGAGATACATTGGAGCAGAAGGCAGAGGCAGAGAAAATGGCACAATCCTGGGCGGAGGAAGCTGAGCGCTGGAAGGCTGCATTCGCAGAGGTCACTCTAGATCTCAAGGCCAAGGATAAGGGTAAGCAGAAGGAGGAATCCAAGTCGGTGCGAGGATCTGCAGCCTATAACACTGTTGAGAAAGACGCTGCCGGCTGTGAGGCCTCAGAGATACCACCAAGATACAAAGAGGTCCGTGACCCACAGGCTAAGCAACTCCGCCACCGCCAGAAGATTGAGAACCCACCCACCTTCATGGGTTCCCATAATCCTACTTTCGAGAACTGGGAACACGCTGTTAAGCGCAAGTTGAACGGCGACTCGATCTACTTTGATGATGAAAACCACAAGATCAATTACCTCTTGGGCTTTATTGGTGGTGATGCACAGGAATTCATAAAACCCTACCTCGAGCCAGAAAGCGTCAACCACATCACTGTTGCGATGTCTATCGTCGAAGTTATGCGAGGAGCCTACGGCAAGACCCGAGGACAGAAGCGCTCCGAAGCTCGTGCCAACTTCAAGAAACTCCGACAAGGGGATGACAGCTTCTCAGCCTTCTTCACTAAGTTCCTGACCTTCGCTTCTCAATTGCAACTTAGAGACGAAGACCGCATGGATGAACTTCGCGAAAAGATGAGTCCCAAGTTGCAAAATGTCATAGCCGGATTGGATTTTGAATCTACCTTGGAGATGTCTCAACACTGCTTGAAAATAGAACCACACCTGCAATTAGCGCGCAAATCGGAGGATCAAGCCGCTCGCTACCAACAACGCAAGGCCAGGTACAAGAAGCCAATTCTCCCGTCGGGCCTAACTCGTACTGCACCTCCAAGAGCGTCTGGTCCACCCAAGCCAAAAGTCTTGGCCCGAAACGCTGGTGTCTGCTTCCATTGCCACAAGACTGGTCACTACGCTAACGCGTGTCCTACTGCTAAAGTCAATGAGGTGGATGCGAAGAAGAAGGAGGAAGCTGAAGCATCTGGATCGGAATTCACCATGAGCTCCAATGAGGGAAAAGAATGTCTCTAGGAGAAGTCGCCTTCCTAGAGAATAACACGTATCGAGTAAATGGCATTGATTTGGAAAATTTGTTTGGCGGAAGGCCATTAGTTATAGATTGTACTCTTGAAACTAAAAACAATTCCCAATTTCCAATCTCTGCCCTCATTGATACCGGCGCTAATGGATATGCCTTCGCAGATCGTAAACAACTGCGTGATTGGTACCGAAATAGTAAGATTAAGATGACGCGCTACAATCTCCGTCATCCACTCTCTATCAGAGGCTTCGACGGCGGATCATCCCGACCTCTACGCCATGCCTACGTGATGACACTGACTATAGACTCGCACCGAGTCAACATGCCGTTCTTTGCTACCGCACTTGGTAACAAGAACAATGTGATCCTCGGTCGGCAGTGGCTGGCCTATCATAACGTACTCCCAGATTGCGTGCGACACCGGCTGTGGTGGCCAGAAGACCGCAATGATCATCAGTGGGACGCTAACCGTCGTGACCGACTGATTGAACTGCCCCCTCTAGAAATCAACAAACCTCCTGCTAAAAGATCTCCACATTTTATGCCAAAGCAGATATTGAAACGCCCTGCAATGGTAGCAGAAGCGCCGGCGACCCCTTCAATTATTCTGACTCCCCGGCCTACACTGCAGGAGCGACAAGAAGCCTACGATAAGAAAAAGGAGGATCTGGGTCTAGACGAAATGGACACACCTACGCTTTCAGCCGTCGAGGTTGAGACAATTGAAGCGGAAGACCAATGCTGGTTCGTAGAAATGGAAACCGCTTGCGACGGTACAGAGATTGCGCACATTGCGGAGCTCGCTGAAGAAGAAGAGAAGACACAATTGTTGGCCCAATTACCTCCTGAATATCACGATCTTGCCCATGTCTTCTCCAAAAGACGCGCAAAGGAATTGCCGCCGCATAGGGAGTTCGACCATAAGATCAATCTGGATAGCGAGCCTGAGCTCAAGCAAGCTCCCCTCTATAAAATGAATCAGAAAGAGCTAGATACCGTACATGCTTACATCGAGGAGAACCTGGCGAACGGGTTCATCGAACCCAGCGATTCTCCGTTCAATTCCCCGGTCTTGTTTGTCAAGAAAAAGAATGGAGACCTTCGATTTTGTGTAGACTACCGGAAATTAAACGCACACACGCGGAAAGATCGCTATCCTCTGCCCCTCATTGGTGAGACATTAGCCAAGATGGCTGGTTCTAAGAAATTCACCATTCTAGATGTCATCCATGCGTTCAACCGTATCCGGATGCATCCAGACTCCGTGGGATGGACTACGTTTCGTACTCGATTCGGTCAATACCGTTACCGCGTGTTACCTTTTGGTCTGTCAGGTGGCCCGGCCACTTTCCAAAGATATATCAATTCGGTCCTAGGCGATCTGCTCGCTCGTTACGTTTCCGCATATATGGATGATGTATGCGTCCACTCTGAAGATAAAAGTAAACACGTGGCAGAAGTACGCGAGGTCCTTCAGCGTTTGGACAGGGCTGGACTGCAGGTGGATATTAAGAAGTGCCGCTTTAATCAAAAATCTGTTAATTTTCTGGGCTTCATTGTTAACACTTCCGGACTCCTGCCAGATCCGAAGAAGCTGGAAAGTATTCGCGCATGGGAGAGACCTACTAGCAAGACTGCCATTCAATCCTTCTTGGGGTTCTGCAACTATTACCGTAACTTTATAGAGAATTTCTCCCGGATCGCTAAGCCACTGTACAACCTGACAGCAATCCCAAAAGGCCAGTTGTTCCAATGGACCGAGCAAGCTGAAGAAGCGTTCCTTGCCCTGAAAGCGAAATTGGTCAGCCCACCCATTTTACTGTACTTCGATCAGAAGAAGCCTACACGTATAGAGACCGATTGTTCTGATCTAGCAACAGGAGGAGTACTCAGTCAATTGCAGGAGGAAGGCGTGTGGCATCCTGTGGCTTTTCACTCCCGAACCTTGACTGGTCCGGAGGCAAACTATGAGATCCATGATAAGGAGCTGTTGGCTATCATCCAATGCTTGAAAGAATGGCGCGCAGAGCTCACCAGCACCTGGGAGCCGTTCGTGATTCTGACTGATCACCGAGTTCTGGAATACTTTGGTCAGAAGCAGCTACTCAACGATAGGCAAATCCGATGGTCAGAGGTGCTATCGCAATTCAGTTTCAACCTTCAGTACCGACCAGGCAAGGAAAATATTCTGGCAGACGCGTTATCTCGCAAGAAAGAACTTACCCCTACACAAAAAGCTGCAAAAGAACTGGAACGTACGAAAATCCTCCTCCCTCAAAAGAAAGTTACGTTGCCACATGACAGCAAGGTGTTAGCGCCCATCGACGAGGATCTGGATACTATTGATCGTATTTTTATGGCCAACCGAGCAGATCCCGATCTCGAGGATCTACGCCAGCAAGCACGACAGCGGGAAGAACCTTATTCTTTGGAACCTACCGGGTTGGTGCTTCATAAGGGACGCGTGGTGGTGTCAGCCAAAGACAATCTCCGTACTCAAGTGTTGAAGATGATCCACGAATCTACATCCACCGCTCATCCAGGACGAAACAAAATGAGGAAACTAATCGGCGACCGGTACTGGTGGCCACGATACGCAGCAGACATCGAGCGTTATGTGCAGAACTGCCATGTCTGCCGACGATCGCATAAGCCTAGAGACAAGACACCGGGCTTACTACAGCCTTTAGCCATTCCAGAACGTACATGGGATGATATATCGATGGATTTTCACGATGTGGGGGTACCAGACAAACGAGGGTTTAATAACATTTGGGTAGCTGTTGATAGATTGTCTAAACGCCAAATCTCCATCCCCACCACTAAAAGTGCTACAGCAAAGACTGCTGCAGACTTGTTCTACCGTTATGTCTGGCGATTCCGTGGCGCACCGAAGACCATTACCAGCGACCGCGGTCCGCAATTCATTTCGGATTTCATGGATGAGTTGTCAAGGTTAGCGCGCGTCAAACTCAAGCTATCTACGGCAGAACATCCGCAGACAGACGGCCAGACCGAAATTATTAACCAGATCATTGACCAGCGACTGCGACCATTTGTCAATTTCCACCAAGACGATTGGGCGGAGCTGCTTCCCGCTCTAGATGCTGCTGCGGCAGCTATGCCAAATGAATCTACGGGATTGTCGCCATCAATGATTGATTATGGTTACGAAATGCGTTTAGAATTTAATTGGAATCAGCGACTAGAAACATGAGCCCCTCGAGAGAAGCTGAATCGGGACGAGGCCACGGTGTGGCTTAAACGGATAAGCAGCGCGTTGGATTATTCTAAAGTGAGCATCAAACGCTCACAGGAACAACAGCGTGTTCAAGCCAATAAACATCGCCGAGAAGTAGACTTTGACGTTGGAGATAAAGTGTATATCCGGCGCGGTGCTTGGAGAACTACGAGACCGTCGGATAAGCTGGAAAATCCAATGGTGGGACCATATCGGATCATTGCCAAAGAAGGGCATTCATTCCGCGTTCAACTACCCGCCTCTTGGAAAATACACCCTGTATTTTCACCAGACCGACTGCGCAAAGATCCAGATAACCCGTTGCCCGGCCAGGCCAATCCAGAGCCGCCGGCAGAAGAGGTCAATGGAGAGTTAGAATGGGAGATCGAGAAGGTGTTAGACGCGCGGCTGTATCGCAATCGGCTGCAGTACAAGGTTCAATGGGAAGGCTGGGACGCAGACGAGGAATGGTATCCGGCTGCCAACTTTCGGAACGCACCCCTCATATTAGAAAAGTTCCACGCTGAGCACCCTAAATTGCCAGGGCCACCAAGACGTCTCGCTACGTGGTTGGACGATGCCGCACATGATAGATTTAGTGAGGAACATCCAAAAGATAATATGGTGACCAACCAAGGTCGTGACAACCAACGCCGCCGCAGAAATTAGTCGATTTGGGACAATCGAAGGCTGAGGAGGGGGTGATGTCACGGCACGGCATTCTGCTCCGCCATGATATACAATTACGTGGAGGGAGGATGTGAGACTGATGGCTGATGCAGGAAGGAGCACGGACGCGGCGATTTAGTGGAAACCCGCCCGAATAGGAATAGCCTCAGGGCTTTTTGTAATGAGATCCTGTTCTTTTCTATTCTTCTCCAGCTTAGTATTTGCTTCACAGATTGAATTATCGCCATACAAGCTGTACTTTCACTTGTGCCTATTCTACGCCGTGACACAATGCCCCTGCAACCTTCCAGCACTTCATTAACGATTGCCTTCGTGAATATTTAGACGTATTTTGTACAGCATACCTAGACGATATACTCATATATAGCAATACCCTAGACGAGCACATGACGCATGTCAATAAAGTGATGTGAGCCTTGCAGCAAAAAGGAGTCCTCCTGAAGCCAGAAAAGTGCAAATTTCATACACAAAGCACAACATATCTAGGCCTGATCATCGAGCCGAAGGGCATCAAAATGGACCCAAGTAAGGTAGATGCTGTAAGAAAATGGGACGTTCCAAAATCAGTAAAAGACATTCAGGCGTTCCTAGGGTTCGCCAATTTCTATCGACGTTTTTTCCACGGATTTTCAACATTGGCACTCCTACTGACCCGCCTAACGCGTAAAAATACCCCCTTTGTCTGGGATGCTGAGACGGAAGGTGCATTTAAAGCCCTGATAAACGCCTTTACCACGGCACCTATCTTAGCCCACTTTGATCCGGAAAGGGAAATCACAGTTGAGACAGACGCTTCTGACTATGTCTCTGCGGGAATTCTCTCTCAACGCGATGATAAAGGTATCCTTCGTCAAATAGCTTATTTGTCGAAAAAACATTCACCGGCTGAATGTAATTATGAGATTTATGACAAAGAACTTCTGGCAATAATCCGTTCGTTCGAAGAATGGCGGCCAGAGCTTGAGGGTGCCGCTCATCAAATTGCGGTGATATCAGATCATAAAAATTTGGAATACTTTATGAGCTCTAAGCAACTTAATTGTAGGCAAGCACGTTGGGCCAAATACCTCTCACGCTTCAATTTCGTTATTAAATACCGACCTGGAAATCAAGGAGGAAAACCAGATGCACTTACTAGAAGATTACAGGATTACCCTGCGGAGAACAATGAAAGAAGGCTCCACCAGAGTCAAATTGTTCTCAAAAAAGAAAATTTGGAGAGACAGTTTGATGTTTCCGCAACCTCATTGACACCCACTGCGCAGAAAAATTCTCCAGAATGGAAAGATTTATTCGAGATGGGATACCAACACGATCCGTTCCCGAATAAAATATTAGGTCTACTGAGGAATAACGTTAAACACTCGAAGGAAATATCGCTAGCTGAATGTACTCAGTTTGAAAATCAACTAGTCTACAGGAATAAGTGGTACGTGCCACACTACGACCCAATCGAACTTCACATCCTCAAACGCTACCACGACGATCCCTCTGCTGGGCACCCCGGTCGCGAAAAAACCTTTGAACTTATCAGCCGAGACTACCACTGGCCATTGATGCGAAAATACATAGCGCTTTACGTTCGTAATTGCCATATTTGCCAAAGAAGTAAGCCCAGTAACCACACAAAATTTGGAATCCTTCGACCACTACCCATAGCTCAACAACCATGGCAAGAAGTGTCTATGGACTTTGTTACTGGGTTACCCGTAAGTGATGGATTTGACGCAGTTATGGTGGTAGTTGATAGACTGACAAAAATGCGTCATTTAATACCCTGCAACACCACAACCAGTGCTCAAGATGTCGCTCGACTATACCTGTGTAATATTTGGAAACTTCACGGTCTACCAACGCATGTTACTTCGGATCGCGGGACCCAATTTACAGCCAAATTCTGGAGAGAACTATGCAAGCATTTATGTATTAAGGCAAGAATGTCCACTGCCTTCCACCCAGAAACCGATGGCCAAACCGAAAGGTTTAACGCTGTAATGGAACAGTACCTAAGGTGTTACGTATCATACCAGCAAGACAATTGGGCTAAGTGGCTACCAATGGCAGAATTCTCTGCAAATAACCACGTGTCTGCCTCCACTAAGGCAACACCATTTATGAGCAACTACGGGTTTCATCCTCGCTTTACAATTACCATGAAACCCTACTCAAAAACGCCACAAAGCCACAATGCCAAAGAATTTGCCCTTCAAATGAGAGACATACATGATTTCTTGCGAACTAACATCAGATCAGCACAAGACTTACAGGAGCAAGCCAAAAACAAGACGAGAAAACCTGCACCCAATCACCAGGTTGGTGACTACGTATTTCTCTCTGCAAAAAATATAAGGACCACGCGGAATTCCCGAAAGCTCGACTGGAAAAAACTTGGCCCCTTTCGGGTTAATAAAATAATATCCCCATATGCATATTGCTTAGATCTTCCAAAATCAATGAAAATACACCCGGTTTTTCATGTCTCCCTGTTGGAACCCGCTCCGCATGATCCCGTTCCCGGTCAGTTCCACCCACCTCCTCCACCAATAATTGTCAACGAAGAAGAGGAGTTTGAGGTTGAGGAGGTTTATGATTCGCGGACTGCAAAGCGTGATGGATTACAATATCTAGTGAAATGGGTAGGCGAAAACGATCCGACTTGGGAACCAGCCATTAACCTTGACGACACCACTGCTGTTGGAACCTTTCACCAGCAATATCCCACTAAGCCTGGACCACTAAAAAATAGCTCAAATAACCAGGCTCGCAGGAGCTCACGTCTTAAAGGGGGAGCTACTTTCATGGATAAACGTGGCGGAAACTAGAATGGTGTCTCAGGGGGAGTTCCATTCTAAAACACAACTCGGGGTTAGATCAAGTTCTCAAACAATTAGGACAGGCTCAGGAACATAGGGTCGTTTCATAGGGATTGCGTAGTAATACTGTTTGAGACAGAGCTTAGGGCTGTCCTATTATCTGATGTACATATATACCCAGCGTGAAGGAGTATTCTTCTTCACGCAACGTCTTCTGTTTATACTCATACCTATTGTTCACTTACTTATCTCTTCTCTAAAGAAGACCGCCGTTATTGTACCCTTCTCACCTACTACTTATTTTATCTTTACTTTTTCTGTGAACCCTATACCTAACGCTGAATTTATACCTCCTACTCTTAGGAATCACCACCATACTCCACACCTGTAACCTACTTGTACCAAACTCGTACCCTACGGAATACTAATAACACGGCTCCTTGAGAATTGGATAATTTGCCTCTACGCTTGTTGACCTCTTCGAAAAATAGGCCACCGGCCTTGTGCGTCCTTGGTCGTCAGTTTGCGAAAGACAACCACCTATTGCGTAGCCCGAACTATCAGCTTCTACAATTGTTTCACAATCTGGGTTCCATTGAGCTAAAACAGGTTCTGACGCAAAAACTTTCTTTAGCTTTTCAAACGCTTCGTTTTCTTCACGTTCCCATTTCCATCCAACATAATTTTTTCGTCAAATTAGTCAAGGGCGTGGCAATATCTGAAAATCCTTCAACAAAGCAGCAGTAGAAATTAGCGAAGCCAAGAAATGACCTCACGCCTTTCACAGTTGTTGGTGCATTCCATTCTAGGATAGACTTGACTTTTGTAGGATCAACAGCCACACCCTCACCCGCCTTCACAATAAAACCAAGATATTTGACCTGTTTTTGTAGAAATTCACACATGTCAATGTCGAGAAAAAGTCCAGCATTTTCAAGTTTTCGAAGTATACTACGAACTGTCTCCCAGTATCCTTCCTCACTACCGTCTGTGTAAGCTAAGATATCATCAACATAATCCGTCGCATCTAGATCAAGATGCTCTCGTAGATGTTTGTTTATATATCTTTGAAAAGAGGCCGGTGCGTTAATCAGACCAAAAGGCCTAACCAACCATTTTAATAACCCTAGTCGGCAGCAAAATGCTGTCATCCATTCATCCCCTTCACGAACTCTCACGCGATGGAAAGCCGATTTAACATCTAGCTTTGTAAAATAACGAGCCTTTGATTACTGTCGCAGGGTTTCTTTAAACAGGGGAAGTAGGTAGCGATCCGGTACTGTAATAGCGTTAAGTCCACAATAATCCACACAAAACCGTAAACCCCCATTTGGCTTCTTTGCAAAAAGTACTGGTGATGCGGCTGCCGAACTGCTGGGTCTAATCCAACCCTTGGCGAGTAGTTCTGTCAATGTTTTCCGCACGACAAGGAGCTCTTCTCTCGACATACTGTACAAAGGTCCCCATGGAGGCTGTAGAGCCTTTCCATTTTCGTAGCGTAGATTTATAGCATGATCTAAGTTGTTCCGCAGCTGTGGCAAGTCGTTTGCTCCATTATAGTCTGCAAAAAGGTGGGCAAATTTTTTCACTGGGTCCGGTAGTGTTATGCTCAGCTATGTAGTATGGTAGATCTAGTAGCTGGTGCATAGGTAGTTATTATGGCAGCATGGCATCATGGCACATGAAGGAGATCCAGTCTCTACATAACGACATTACAAGTAGGAATGTGTGCAGTATGAGAGATGGGTTGTTGATATAGGATAAATGGCATGGCTGCTCAGTTGGTTGCACACTTTGGTGAGCTGCATACTGGTAACGTGATTGGTCTACAGGGAAACAAGCTAGGGGATAAGGGACGAGCTTCCCTCAATCTGTAATATAACAATTATCATAGTCACTTCACTTCTGCACAGTAATGAAGACATCTCTCCACATACTGTCTTAGCTGTTCCAGCGCAAGTGTACAATCCCATTTCATATACCAATCATAATAGGTAGGCGTGTTCTAGTTTCCTCTGTTGTAAGACAAGGTTTTGTCCGCAGTGCTTTGTTTATATACTCTATTGGGGCCTTGCAGATAGGAATAGTTTTGACCGTTGAAGACATAAGCCCTATAGATGCAACCCTAGGTTCTTTTACGCCTAAAAACTCCTGGCGCCAACGTTTTACGCTGTAAACCGATGCACCGCATTTCCTGAGCTCTAAACGTTGCTCTTGAGAATGTATTACTGCATCTTGATCTTCCAACCATTTTTTTCCAAGAATCAGCTGGTGTGTACTGGAAGGAACTACATATAGCCAAAGTTTTTCTGTAACATTTCCGTCAAGGTCAATTGAAATGTATGTTATATCTTTTACCATCGGTTTCCCCTTCGAAGAGTTCTCCACAGTCTGAAGAGGTCGTGGAGAAATTGACTTTCGAGGCAAACATAGTTTTATTACTAATGAGTCCTCAATAATCCCTGAACACAGACATCCATTGTCTATCAAAGCTTGTACCATATTTACGTTGTTGATCAGCACATTAACCAGAAATAGTTTTGTGTTCATGCTAAGTTCCTGGTCTTTATTCTTGGCCGCATTCGTCGGATCATAGCTCGATGACGTGAATGATGATATGGATGCGTGGTCACTTCTCTTCTCCCTTTTTTCTTCTAATTTCGCTTTATTTTCGGAAAGAATAGTTGCTGGCTTTTTGAACTTAGGATTTATTGCTGGGAGTAGAAGACAATCATTGGTACTGCAGCCTTGTCGCTCACATCTAAAACATCTGCATTCCATTTTAAGCTTGTCAATTTGATCTACTGTCTTCCATATAGCTCGTAGAGGCCTGCCATTAGGTCCCAACGTCGCTTTCACTGGGCGAGCAACGTCTTTTTCGTGAAAAATGCCTCCCAATGGAAGAAGAGGGCAGAATCTGGCATATCAGCCTCGTTATTCAAACCTAAAACATCTGTTTTCTTGACGAAGTTCATTAATTTTTGTTGCTGATTTCCATTGTGCTTTCAAACTTTTGGCTCTTGGAACTTGAAACGACTGCAGTTTTCCGTAGTGTTAAAGTTGTTTGCTTTATCTCTCGTCGTATCTCTCGTATTCGTATCTCTTGGCGCAATATCTCTCGTCGTATCACTATTTGTCGTACCTTTCGTAACTGGAGATAGATGAATTATATGTCACAGTTCGAATATAGAAAGTGAATAGGCATCTATATGATTGAAAGGTAAAGCTATAACTCATCTATGTAGAAGCAAACTACCTGCAAGTCTACTCTACTACTTATACACATCCAGAGGTATCTAAATCTAGCCTACACTTACAGTAGCAATAAAACTGACTTAAGGTTTGTTCTACCACACGGGTAACGCTTCCAATACTTTTAGCACTATCCTTTACGTAGCCTCAGTGGCGATCTCGTATCAGTTTTCGTCTGCTGATAATCCCCGGAGTGATAGAGAATATAGGTTGCCTTCGATGGCTATTGAAGGCTACAGGACTTATCGGCTCACAAGCCGTCACACAAAAGCACGTTTGTCTTGGTAAAAGGTGTCCAAGACATTCTTTGCCATCTGGGTAGTATCAAGTAGAATGTATCTCCTATCAAGGACTTGCCATAAGTCTGTTTGCGTTCTCCAATGCCACTTTTCTTAATCACTTGGGTATTAATTCATTTTCTGAACACCATCTTTAATTATCTCCCATGCTTTCCCTGAGATTTGGCTGGTCATATACAACATACAATTGAAATTTCCAGGAAAACAACTACCATCCACAATCAACACTTGTTGGACCTGTTTTTTCCAACTCTCATATAGAGTTTGTCGTTTTTCAGTACTTGTTTGTGCAGCAGAAAACTTTACTGGATCGGATCTAGTCCGGCGCAATGTTGTGTCTGTAGAATCAATTTTCGAGTGTTTCATGCTGAGAATGGCATCAACCAGTAGTTTATTAATTTCAGACTGTAAGCTTGAAATTTTATCACTTAAATTTGACATCTTGTTGTTGTCTAAAGAGCGTGCTAAATTTAAATTAGATACAGTTGAATTCAAGAAGATAATTTCAATCATATGTGTTGGTAAAACTACCAGGTTCTTGGATTCGAATCCGAAGGGAAAGGTAATCAGTAGAATGTATTGTATTGTATCTATCTATCCGAAGTTTTCTGTGTGGCAGCTATTGCTAAGAAATATATTGAATGTGCACGGGCCTCCACAAACCCTTACTCGCTCTTGCCTAGTTTACAATTATCATATCATACACCCCATTACAATCACACGCCTATAGCTAATTCCCACCAAATTACCATGGTGTTAATGGTTGGGACAATATGTGTATTTTTGATTTCACCAATTTTGGAGTCAAAACATTGAAGCAAACTACAAATTAAAATAGTTTCAGATGTGTTAGTGGTTGAATCAATTGAGCTCAGCAGAGAAGCTGGATTCAAACCATTTGGGAACTGATGCCCTTCAATTGCTGCGCTCAAGTTCGGCCAGCTCTTCAGAAAAGCAATGATAATTTCAGTGGCTCTGGGGTCGGAGACCATGTTGGTAATAATTACAATTATTTTTTTAATTTATTGAGGAACTCATGGGGTGGTAGCTGGGATTTACTTCAGGTTTTGTGTCGGGTTGCAGGCAGGAGTCAGAATAAGGTAGTTAATTTTTCTATTATTGCAGGATCCAAATGCGACGGGACTCAATTGAGATCGCACAAGATGTCACAGTGGCTCACGGGTCAGGTACTAAAGGAAAGAGAATGTAACTGTGTTGTTCGATAGTAAGAGGAAAGAAATCTAAACACAAAAGATATCTACACATATGTTCTAGCCTATGACGCTAGCCCTTAGTTCCGTGACAGGTGCTCAGGATGATCAAAGCTCCAACTTTAGATATTTTGATCTTCTACACCTGTTATTTTGGAAATCGGGACAAAGATATTCTCTCCTAGAAATAGTTTGAGTTGGATATATAGCATCAAGGTCGGAAAGAAGTAGAGATCTCATCCTTATACTTTTACATTTTTCAATTGAACCAAAGGCCTTCTAGATAAAAATCCAGTACGGACTTTAATACAATTCATTGGACGCTTAGTGTCTTACACATGATTTGAAATACCAAGTTATTCTATACACATCGGAACCTGACATGATTCATCAAGCCAAATATCTAACAAAAATAATGTTAGTCATATCTTCACATGTCAAGAGTATGTGTTGGGGGACAATTACTTACGCGAATTGACAAGGTTCAATGATATCGGGGCCATTTCCATGATGAGTGCGACTAACTGCGCCCACTATTCGAGTTTGTGTATTGAATATAACGAAGTCATGTGGACCTGGACCCTCTAGAAATTTGTAGTTATCGGTTAGTATTATAGAACTTGGAAAGCAACTAAATATCATGGATTTTGTTATTACCTGCCATAGGATAATACCATAGTTCTCCGGGAATGTTGTAGTTAAGACTAGTGAATACATTAGGAAAGTCATCATCTATTCTATTGAATTGCATAATTGCTCTGGCCGTCAGAGCCTTTTCCGTGACTTGAGCTTTTGAGTATATGGGACCATTTGGGCAGTGGAATCTGAATTCTCGGTCCGGGTCAGGCACTGGTAATGGAGCTGGTAATATAGCTGGTAATAGGGCTCGCACTGGCGGTATTACAAAAGCTTGCACTGGCGCTAAGATGCAGTAGAGCGTGGAGGCACCGCTGATGATGGAAAACTTCATTGTAGAATATTCAGTACTTGTATTTCTTCCAATCTAAGGGCTATGAAAAGCTGAAAAGCTGAAATTTGAAGATTGATAAAAATGAAGTACAGAATCTAAAAGGCTTGTCGATGATTTTAGGATGCAATTAATATACACTCTTTTCTACCCAAAGTGTGGCTTGGCAAGTTCAATCAACCATGTGTGAACCATTGGAGTTATGAGGCATTTGCAATGTTAGTTTAACCCATGTTAATTACTTCTTATTCCACCTTTCTGGGATCTGAAATTGCAAAGTCCCACTCGCCTTCTATGGTGAATAATTGTCCCGAGAATAGGCCGTACAACTAATCATCGAGATGTAGGGGAAAAGGATTGGTCTCCTTATTGGCATTTATTTGCCTGACACTTTTTGAGAGGGTATTAGAAAATTTGGAAGTTGGTGTTGTGAATACCTCGGGTCAGCTCCGATCGAGCCTCATTGGGCTCCCACCATCACGGCACTCGAACACTCGGCCGCAGTAAGCTAGATGAGATTAGGGCACTGATAGCACAGCTAAGTACCTAATCACTCTGGCAACATCCCTACATCCGAGCGTTGCCTGGTGGACCAATGCGTTTAGACTGAGGTGCACATCACTCTGATGGCTACCGAGGGGCAATGGCATACAATGTGACGACGGTGTATAGCTCTGCAATCCCGGGAGTTCCACACTAGCAACCAGTGTCAATAGTATGTTATGACAGGAGGTATTGGCAGGGGCTATGGAAGCGGTTGCTGTGACAGAAGTAGGAAGCACCTGTGGTGAGTGCGTGATCAGGACTGGGGTACTGAATGTATATATAAGGAAGCAATACTTCCGCAGATAGATTGTAAATTAAACATCTCACTACTGTCCATTCCAACGCTTCTTCTCACGACAGCCATATCAATTATATCTGCATATCCATAATCATCTGCATCCATTTCAGTTAATCCTCTGTCCCCTCATGACCTCGTTATTATAACAGTTGGTTGCTCTCTAATTGTTATGTTATGCCGTAGGTTAGACTAAGATAGACGTTGGCCGAGGTAATCAAAAGGTCAGGTGGTGAATACTAGAGAGATGAAGAACTGACGAAGTACTAAGGCTAGAAGGATGCGGGATTGCGAGAAGATTACTAGTGTGACGGCTGTCAAGCCTAAGGGTTCCTGTAGCCTACGCTGTCTAGCGCAGGCAATTATACAAAGGGAGGTTCCTGGGAAGATCTTGGATGACAAGGAACCTAGATGATTCACATTGAGCCTTGTTGAAACCTACGGAGAGTTCATGAGGGTTAAAGAAGTACCAAGGATCTACAGGCGATTGTCGCAGAGTCTGAGTTGACAAGCCATAGAGAGAAAATTATCGAGGAGTGTTGCAAATCTAGACTCAGCATGTGTGAAGGCTTAGATTTCTAGGTATGATCATCAAGATCAATTGAGTTGGTTCGATTGAATATGATTAAGCTCAGTTGGACGAAATAAGATTCAGTGGCATCTGGAATGCAGTGGCTAGGAAATGCTACCTTGCGATAATTGAGTGGCTGGTTGTTGCTAGATCACTGGGAGTTCGGAATCTGTATTTAAGGACAGACTCATCTGTATATGTAAAAATAAGTCAACGGAGTATTATATATTATTAATTCATATTGAGAAGAGAGTTCGATATCACATATAACTATCAGTAAATTCTTGTCCGAAATTGTACACTTGTTCTTCGAGAAATTTCCTCCTAGGAATCCTTGACAATTTCTAACAAGGAGGGGTATCTCAGTCAGTAGATATAGGTAGTCATTAAGTACAGAAATTCTCTATTCAGAGAATCATAATAAAAATATTGTACCTACAACATTGCTCATGCATTTTGTAATGAAACCGTGACAACTAGGATAATTTTAAAAGATCGTGAAGCTGGAGAACTGCTTTGTCGTAGCTCCAGCTTCCTTAAGTACAAATAACTATCTAAAAAAATTCAACTAAGACTGTTGTAATTTCCCATCATAATTCAATCTGTGACCTTAAACCTATCAATTACAGTTGGGGCATTATCTGGTCCCACCAAATAAGTGAAAGTGTTGAGGGTGAGCCGAGAAACCAGTTCTATGAGCTTTATTGTCAGGCCTTCTGCTTAGACCCTGGTTCAAGAATGTCTCGCCAAAAACTAACCCCTCGACCTCGAATCTATTGAAAGGCTATGCTGAGCTGGAATGACGTACCGTTAGGATAAAGGTATGGAAGGAGGTAACTATGGCTTTAAGAGAAAGAAAGCTCGTGAGTTATATTATTAGGACTTGGATCAGTGGACAAACTTAAGGATATTCCCTAGTATTCTCAAGTGTGTGAATAATATGGAGATTGTTTGAATTTACTTTTCTATGAATTGCTTGTATTATTTACGTGACAGGACCTTCCTCTATATACATGAATAAGGGGGTTCTACTCACTAGTGGATGTTCTAAGATATGTCCTTGTCTAACTGAGAAAGGAAGGATGTGAGAGATCCTAGCGCTAATAGATACCATTAGGAATCTATTGGGAAATACTATGTCATACCAATGAGTGATGATCTAGCTCAATTATATCCCATGGCGCATGTGCACATTATTCTAATGTGAACAGTTTATTGAAATGTGTTGTATTATCCATGTAACTTACCATGGTACATGCTTTAGGCTGCGTCATAGCATATGCACGTGACTGTGGAACTAAACCGTGGGGTGTTTAGTGTAATGCATGTTTGTTTGTTTGTTTCTTTATTAATTTAGGTCCTAGGCTATACCCGTTATCCCCTAAGGGTCAAAGACCGATGTTCACAGCCAAGATCATATCCCTGATAAGCCAAACTTGATCCCACCGCTTGAACCACTACACAAATAGTAACTAGTATAAAATTCGCACTGGTACAAAAATTCAACCTTTAAAAACCCAACTCCTAACCACAAAACTATCCAGCCCTGTAGATTTACCAATCTCTGGTTCGGAAACAAATCTCCTCGACTTGTCTTCCTTCCTGTCATATCATCTGTATGACTAATTTATATTGTCCCCGATGAGATCAGAGGACGAATTTGTAGATGGCAACCCAAAACAGCAGGTTTCCTTCTCAAAGATTTTGAAAAATTCGTGACACTTTGGCCCGAGAAGTTTTTGGATAAAGCCACTATGTGACGATCTCCCTCTGAGTCGACGCGTGACGTGAGCGTGTAGTCGACAGTGAATAAAATGGGTAGGAGTGGTCTCCTCCCCACAGGCGCACTCCATTATAGCGTCCAGATTGTTGAAACGGCGATGATGCGCCGCGAAATTGCCATGTCCAGTACGAGCTGCAATCAGATTTCGGAGTAGGAACCTCGAAAGTCCCAGCTCAGGTGGTTTCCTTCGTCGCATGAGCAGGTCGAGCTTGCGATATCGGGGCGGGCAAGCTTCGTTCCACCAATCGTCGAGTAACGCCTGCCGCAGACGATTCATTTGGCCATAAAGAAATGCCAGAGTGATGGATTCTGGATGCATTTCCGGGCTCGGCAGCATTCGTAGGCCAGACCTGGCGGCCGAGTCGGCTTCCCAGTTACCCTGGATTCTTGAGTGCCCGGGAACCCATTTAATTGTCACGCAAGCTGATTTGGACAACTCCCGAAATTTTCGTACTTCATCGTGGCTTCTCGTGGACTTGCCTGTCTCGAGTGCGTTGATTGCCTGCTGACTATCCAGTAGAAGGTTGACTCGTTGCGTCGCGCTCTGGAGTCCCAATGCTGCTTCAAGAGCCTTCCTTGCCCCGGTGATTTCCGCATCCAAAGCCTCACCCTCATGCCTGGTGCCACTTCCCGTAAGCAAAGTCTGCCCGTCTCTCTTTAGAACAAAACCCCAAGCAGAGCGTCTATTCCCCTCCGATGAGCCATCCGAGTAGGCACAAATTTCCGACTTCGGCACCTGGTTGATCCATTGCCTACAGATCTCAATTTGTTCTTCCTTAGATCCTGCTTTCGGTAAGTAGGATGTAGGCGGCAGTAGTTCCGCGTGCTCTGCTTTTGGTAATTGTCGGTACGCCCGCTGGACTCGTGTCATTATTACTTCAGGAACCGAAGTCCCTCGATTTCTCTTCTTGTATTTCCGCGTGCCGATATTTGGGCACACAGCCGCACGAATCCTCAGCGGGTGGCAATCATCCAGAGTTTTGAGCCTAACTGACAGTCGAAGTCGATTACCCTCCAGTATGATTTTCCCTGGTGGAATTCCTCCTTCTCTGTGCAGTACAACGTTTGCTGTCGTCCTCATTACCGGGATTGCAGCTCGAAGTCCCATCAAGACAGCCTTGTCGATCATACCACTAAGATGTGCTGTTGGTGGGGTTGTCATGCCTTTTCTCGTCAGGCGTCTGAGACCAGGTCACCAGATTTCCGCACCGAATGTCGCAATAGGAACCACACACATGTCGACTGCTCGAATAAGTGCTCCTGGAGCGGCTCCTCGGATAGCAGTGTTGAAACGGCGCAGGCTCTGTGCAACTTTCAAGGCTTTACCGCACCAAGTTGTTACGTGGTGCTTAAAGGTCAGCCGGGGATCTAGGTAGACACCCAACCAGCGAACATATTCGGCCGGCTCGATAAGGGTTCCATTGACATATATTCCTTTCGCAGGCTCGCGGCACCGTGCTGGAAATTGGATTACTTCAGAATTACTTGTGTCGAAAGCAACCGCATTTTTTCCCGCCCAATCCAGGAGATCGTCGACTTCACTCTGGGCCGCAGCGGCGGATTCCGTTATGGTACGGCCAAATCCGATGATTCCGAAGTCGTCGGCGTAGCTGAACCTCATACCTGGCTTTCCGCTTCGCATTGGCTCTGCCATGTAAAGAAGAAAAAGGAGTGGGGATATCGGTGAGCCCTGGGGGACTCCACAGCTTAGCTGTCGTTGGGCGGTTACTCCTCCCGAGTGACGAACTTGGACCATTCGATGCGCTAGAAACGATGTCGTCCACTTGAGGATCGAGTCTGGCCAACATTGCTCCTGCATCCTTCTCACCAGACGGTTATGGAGAACTGCGTCGAAGGCACCTTGAACGTCCAGGGTTACAAATGTAGCCGTCCACTTTTGGGAGCTTGCCTCTTCAATGTCGTTTACCACACAGGAGACGAGGTCGATTGCTGAGCGTTTTGGGAGCGCGCCAAATTGCTGTTGTCCCGTTACATCAAATATCACAGCGAGATGCGCCATACGCTTAGCCAAGAGCATTTCTAGACCTTTACCTAGGCAAGAAAGAAGGGCGATAGGCCTCCATCCTTTGACTGTCGTTGGGTCTCGATTAGGTTTCGGGACAAGAACGACCTCAGCCAGCTTGAAGCAGGATGGATGAATGCCGATCCTCACGCAGGCTCGGAAGAGTTGAGCGACGTACGGTCCGATTGTGTTCCAGCAAGCCGCTAGCAGCTCAACTGAGATTCCGTCTGCTCCAGGAGCTGTGTTACCACAGCCGATTGTGCAGTGTCTAACTTCTTCCTCGGAGATATCTTCATTCCACTGGATTCGGTTGCTGCTTGTCGCTGTGCACGGTGGCAAGTCGTCTGACGCCTGATGTCGGGCAAGAAGCTCATCGCGAAGTATTGTGGCTCGCTCTAAAGGGTCCGAGATGAGGGTTCCATTATGATTGAGTGGTGGTGGGATGCTAGCCTGTCGTGGACTGGCCTTTCTCAGTAGCTTGAACACATCGCTCGGCGACTTCATCGCTTCGACCTGTTGCTTCTGGTATTCTTTTTTCGCAGCTCGGAGAACTGATCGAAGCTTTTTCGCGCAGACGCCCCGCTGGGGAGAGGTTAAGATCGCTTGGTATTCAGCGCGTGCTACCCTACATGCCGGGGTCCACCAAGGCGCTGATTTTCCGCTGCTTGCTCTGGCTCGGGTTCCTGTCGCATTAATAGCGGCTTTAATTTGGAAGCAGAGTTCATGTGCGTATTCTTCAACTTTTTCGATAGTGTCTAGGGCTCAAGGCTGCTTGATCCATCTGGCAGTGAAGGCAGCAAATTTTGGGAGATTTTTCTTCGTCACTCGGAGCTTGGGGATCCCAGCCTTCATACTTGCAGCTCGAATCGGAATTTGTCCTCGGATAGGGAGATGATTGCTGGTTACGCATTCACTTCGATCCACCCATGCTCGCGCGCCATTGATGTTAGTCCAGACTAGATCCAAGGTGTTGCCAGCTTTGTGCGTGGGCTCCCCAATGATGAGACAGGATAGATGGTGATGTTGCGCCCATCTATCGATTTCCTCTCCTTGTCCGTGGATTCGGGTGGTGCTCGGTTGCCAGGCCCAGTACACTGCGTTGAAATCCCCCGCCGCAACAGAATTTGGCGGTGGATTCCAGTTGATTAGAGGCTGAACAGCCTGTGGGTCGTTGGGCGCTTTGTAGACGCTGAGGAACGTGATTCCATTGACCACGACCCAGCAATAATCTGCCGTAGGCTTGGCACAGGGAAAGACCTGTTCTGCAATTATTTCACTGCCATTCTTCCGGGTGAAAGTCACCACCCTCGGCCTAGACCGATCCTTATCATGGGGAATATGACAATCATATCCCGGATGAGTTTTCGTTGATTTGCTCAGTTTTTTCCACAGAGGTTCCTGAACAAGCAATACATCGACTCCCAGCTCAAAAGCTCGGGCGAGCGCGATGTCCTGTGTGGGGCCTCCCCTTCCTACATTTATCGACATGAAATTTAAGGTAGGAGGGAGGCGAAAAGGGGCCCGTGGGGCGCCCTTTCTAAGCTTTCTTCACGATTCACGTCCTCTGTAACCTTGGTTACAGAAGGCGATGAATCGGTCATCAGCACTTCGAAGCAGTTGCTGGACTTGAAGCTCGTCTGAGCTATTTTTGCCTTTTCAGAGGCTGCTGAAACTGCGGCTTCAGCGCGTCTGACAGCTGATTTTGCTCGTACAACTGCAGCAAATTCCCGTTGACTCGCCTGCCTGATTGCCTCGAGGTTCTCTTTGGATGCTGGTCCAGACTTTGTAGGACGAGCTAGACAGTCACGACTGTCCGATCGGTGGGGGCCCCCACAGTTGCGGCACTTTGTATGTGCCTTACACTCTGCGGAGGAATGCATCGTTGACGTGCAGTTCCAGCAAGCTGGGGCACGTGAGCAGCCTCGAGTGCCGTGGAATTGCAGGCATCGTTTGCACTGGCTTATTGTCTGTTTAGGCTGGTGACGAACTGCAATTCCAGAGTCGTCAAAAAGTCGAAAGCCCGGCCGAGGGGCAGACGCTCTCTCGAAGTGAGCTATCCAAGTTTGGTAAGGAGCTCCTACTCGCCCCTTTCCGAGTGGACGGACACGTACAGGAACCGCCTTGGTGGTTCGAGTTATTTCTTCTGCCACCATCTCCTCAGTGACTGTAACCTTGCCCATAAGTGTGTATAGGGCCACTGGAACCGTTGCGATTCAAAGGGCAGCCAGATCCGAGGCTGTCTCCAACTTAGCCTCAACCCTGCTGAATGATTCTGCAGCGTTTAAGAGGACCGGCGTGCTTCTTCATTTTTGGCTTTCATAGCGAAGCCGGTGGGAACACGATACACATGTTCAATATTGGAGGATGGAACCTCTACCAATTTAGTCACGGCATCTCTCACGCCAGCTGGCGAAAGAGCGCGCTATGCATGCTCCTCTCCGAGGCGAAGAAACAGAAGAACATCTTTTGGCTTTGCAGTCACAGATCTAGCTTGTTTCTTGACCTGTACTGCTGGGTTTGGGGCGACTCGAACAGTCTTCGCTGGAGCGATTGACATTTGGGGAGAGCCCCGGGCGACTGTTGCCCAGGTCGATTTGGCCTGGGTGACTTGGCGTTGTGGCTCCTGACTGTTCATCGGAGTTCTTTCTTTGGCCTTGGTTATAGGACAATTCATGTTTTCCTGGCAGCTTGGGCGCTGTGGAAGGATTGGGGGGGCCGCACTGGGTTCCGACTTCATGAATTGAGCAATGGCTGCTCGAAGATATATTTTCATCGAGTCGATGAACGGATCGCTCGACTCTTCTGAGTATAGGGAGACCGCGGTCTCGACAGCATTGATCGCAGCAGTGCAGATCATTATATTTTTTGCTGCTTGAGCTGCCCTGCGCTCTTCAGCTTCAATCATGGCTTATAGTTCCGGGGGGCAGCCATTGATTTTTTGTTTCCTGCTTTCGCTGCAGGAAAGTTGTTGATTTTCAGTCGCCACTGATGAGGGTTTGCTGGCGATCTGGGCAGGTGTGGCTTGATTAGCCTTATTCACCTCTGGAATTGCTGCCTTCTTAACAGCAGGAGCAGCAATCTTCTTTGATGTTGAAATGACGGAGGTCACAGGGACCACATCATCATTTTTCTGAGCGACATTCCATCTGGATTTGTCGAGACCCTCGATTATGTATTGGTCGATGACCATGTCGCCCATTTCCACGTCTGGGTTTGTTGAGTCTGAGTCTTCCTGGAAGACTCTCAATCTTTCGGTCATCTCTGACTCCATCTTGTCTTGATCTATTGTATCGATCGATAGATTTCTTGCATCTAGGCGGTGTTGCAACCTGATTTTAATTTTCGCCATGGCTTTGTGCTGGCGCGCGGGGCGAGTGATTTTCGTAGGACCCGTCGCCATTTCGGAGACTCAGGGTCTTGCGACTGTGATAATGATGAAATTAGCTTGTGAAACTATGAATTGAAGGGTTGAGGGGATGGGTAGGTGAATTTTTCATCAATTTCAAAAAAAAAATTGTGTAATGCATATATGGGTATACTGGACCAAACTAGAGCTCGATGGAATAGAGATAATGGAATCAGCGAGAGACTGATGGACTGAAGGAGAACTAGCTGGTCATTTCTCGAAGGAGAGAAATGATATCACAAGGGAATTTTCGAGCACTAGGCTGTGAACAACACAGTAAGTCTGGAGCAAGATATAAGGAGGTCTCAACCTCCGTCCATTCATTGTAACTAAGTTTCCTTTGCATGAGAATATAGATTCAAGTCTTACATATCACGAGAACACGCGCGACAGCGATTAGAGACCTACTGTGGGCATAACTTCCCCAAGAGTATCCATCGTCCTGCTCCTATATAGCGTAGCATAATATAATGGATTCATGTTACTCCCTTAATTACGACACAATCTACCAGCATGAATGATGAACTTTGAAATTACTGTATAGATCTGCTATCATCATGAATGACAATTCTCTTGCTCAAATATCAGAAGGGATATAAACACCTAAGAGATAATATCGCGCTCTTGAGATTTGTCCATGACCTAGTTCATACAGTTTGTCTTGGAAATGGAGTCACGGGGTGTTTTGTATGTGTTTGCTCTCCATTCTGTCCCTGTTCCCAACACGAATTCGTGTGTGGTATAGGGACTGGAATGAGTACAGTGCCTCTAGGTTCCAAAAGGTAAAACTTCAAGCTGGGTCGTTGAAGGGATTGGCCCTGTAGGCGCAGTTGGGCTAGCTCGTAATAGGTTAGTATGTCTCTCCTCCTTACCCCGCTCGCCATGAAGTATGGTCCAATCGTCTTCTTCTGACAATCGCTTAGGAAAACACATCTTTAACGACATTCTTGACTGCCCAGCCAACATAGTCTCTAATTTTTAACATCACTATCAATTTATCCTCTATTCTAGGAGGACGAAGGCTGAACACCTGTCTGTGGTGTCCTCTACAAACCTGGGAGTGAGATATTCTCCCAGAGCTGAGATTCAGTCACGACAAAGGGTGGGATGAATATTATATTGATGGATTTTCGACTTGAGGGAGTTGCACTCAATACTTTGGTCGAAAAATCAGTTGGCATAGATTCCACAGCCGGAAAAAGGTTGAACAAAAACTGATCACCACTAACATACAATTCACGAATGGATTTAGGTCTGTCTGGGGGCCGTATTCAAACATCCGACATCTCTCAAACTCCTTTTATATTTGCTACGAAGCATTTCTCAGTCGATTCTATACCTACGACCCACTCCTATACTCGTCTGATCACCTGCCTACACACGTCATAATGAGGAAAGTCATGATGGAAATGGGACGTGTACAAAGGAGGAATAAGAGGGAAGATACACCGAGGGGATTACAGAAATCCCCAATGACGAAAACAACCCAACAGTACGACATGAAGGTGCAAAGCTAGAGCAAAGATGAGATTTTGGATGGCATTTATATTTCGGAGTTAGTGAGGATATCAAGGGCTCGGCCGCGTGGTGGCCGAGGCTGAGGAGGAAATTGCGCTACGGCGTCTATACAGCGGGTTTCTGGACGGTTGGGCTTGACATGATTCAACACATAGGTGAAGTCTGAGGTGGTCTAGTCATTAAAGTAGGACGAGGTTTATCTGTACTTCACGGTAGTTAACCTGATCCGGTCCGGCCCCACTCGTGCTTAAGCTCCAATAGGAGTGCAACGGTAGTCATATAATCTAGCACGTTAATGAACAAAACAAAAACAAAACATCCTCTATTCTGGCAAAAAATGTCTCGAAAAGTCTGCTTCAGAAACTAAAGTTCGCAAGCATCTAACTCGAGATCAATGTATTGAAATAAGAGCATTAAGAAGACTTGGCTTGACATTACAACTTATATCCGACGAATGTGCTTCAAAAGAAGGCAAGTGCAACTTGCGTGTGCTCGAGAGACTGAGAATCCTATGCCTCGCAAAGGACCCTTACCAAAATTAAGCGCGGAACAAGTTGATGAGGTTGAGACTTTTGTCCGGGAATCTGCTGAAAATCGACAGATGTGCTATTTGGAACAAGCCATGGGGCCCTTCAGCCACTGGGGATGCAGTGAACGTCTAATTTCTAATGCACTCAAAAAAAGAGGTTACAGCAGATGCATTGCTCGGAAGAAGCCTCCGTTAAGCGCGGTGAACAAGCAGAAAAGATTTGAGTTCGCCCAATTACATTTAGATTGGAGTGATGAACAATAGAGTCGCATACTATGGACTGATGAAACCTGAGTATCGGGTGATTCTCATATGTGACCTCGTGTCACAAGAAAAGTACGTATAAACTCTATCAAAATCTTCCTTGTACTAACAGCACAGTTTAGCCTGATGAGACTTGTATTGTGGCTCGTCGTGCTCATGGAAACAGTTGGATGTTTTGGGGATCATTTTATGGATCACAAGAAGGCCCATTCCTAGTCTGGGAGAAAGATTGGGGATCAACGAGGGCCTCATCCTTTTGTGAAAGGATTTTGCCTCTTTTGAATCAATTTTACGTGGAAAATCCAGAAATTCTATACACGCACGACAACGTACCATGTCATATAGCATACTCAACAATTGACGCGTTGCGTGAAGTTGGAATAACGCCTATTAGATGGCCACCTTACTCTCCGGACCTGAACCCGATCGAGTCATTGTGGAATATCTTAAAAAACCACATTCAGGTAATTAGTCCTGAGATAAATGGGGTCAGGCTTGTGCGCTCTGCCGCGTTGAAAACATTGCCGCAGGCCGCATGGGACTCTATACCTTCTGAGGAGCTATTGTCACTAGTTGGTAGCATGCACGAAAGATGTGTAGCAGTGATAAAGGCAAATAGAGGGTACACAAAGTATTAGGATGGAGAAGACACACAAAACATGTAGTACGCTTTCATTTTAGTTGCGAGCCATACTGAGGGCTTCGATGTAGACTTTTGTAATACAAAGCAATAATTTTTGAAATAGATGTGTATTTTTAGAGAATATCAATTGATTTTTTTAATTTTGAATTTCAAATGAGGACCATTGTACTTTTCCTATTGAGTTCAAAACAATACCCATAATTTAGACTTTTACAGAATATCATTGGATAGTACCCCCTGCTTGTGTAACTAGTCGAGTAACTAGACACGGGCCTGCATGAAGACCATACCAAATAAGGTTGTATGTGCAGGGATCTTACCCCAGTCATTTTGACAATCTTACTTTTGTCATCCATAAGAGACTGTAATAGGTGCCCTGAAGTGCTAGCTTATTAGATACATTGACAAGAACTCAGGCGACACAACAGACACCACCATGGCTGGATAGTGCAGTGGTATACTGTTTTGGCCGGCCTTCTAAGTAGAGTCCGAATAGCTTAGATACATATCCCAATCGAGACAGGAGATTGCTAGTTCGAATGTGGCAATACAAAACCACTTTTCGCGCGGCGATGATATAAATGGATGACAAAGGCATGCTGGTATAATCAAAGATTTCGAATTTCCCTTTGGTGGGTTCTTACAGAGGAGGTTCAACTGTTCGTGTACAAAACTCTACTTCAAATGTGGTATTTGCAAATGAAATCCAGAGTATGAGTGTCTCTAGTGTCAAAAGAGTCAACCCATGTGTATACATAGCACCGGTAATGTGTCATAGCTAGATAGCTGCATACAAATTAAATGATTTTAAAAAAAAGATATACCTGCATGGGCCCATAGGATGTCTGAACGGGCTTCATGAAATTTTAATATTTTTTTATCAATTTGAACAGCGTTCAATCACAACCAAATGCTAGAGCACAAAAGCTTTAATCGCGGCTTTAAAGGATTATTGGGGGAATTAATCCCTTCATTCTAGTAGAGATCTTCGGATCAATATTTTAGAGACATGTCCAGAAGGGTTGTTGCTACCCACTCCCCTCATTGCCAGTATCCTCGCCGCACGCTCAGGACATTGTGACTTTGCCGACTACCATGAAAGATTTATTTGTGCAAATTTATTTATATACTGTAGTTGCGGTGAGCGCAAGACTCCCAGCTACACGTTACAGCGTAGACTGCTACTTTTGAGACTTCCCAAAGCGCCCAGAGCCTACTCAGATGCCAGCAACACTTTCCCAGGCACGGCAAAATCTTCAAATAGCTACAGTTATCAAATATTTTCACCAAAATCTACTCCGAATTTCCGCTTGTGCGACAGGAATCACCTTGCCAAACCCTACAACCTAACCTCTACAAATTTCAGGAAAGTTTAGTCAGCGCTCCTGTAAATACAAGGTATGTAATGACGGGCACAAAGCAGTGCCATCAAACAAGATGGGGGTTATCTATGGGGTAATAATCAGGTCCCTCGCAAGATGGAATATTGAGATGCATATCAAAGGCTCAACAAGCTCCGAAGTTTACTTTCGACTCTTCTTTTTGTTTGGGAGGAGCCGCCCTTAACCAACCAGAGCAGTAAGTTGTGTATTCCAACGGGTGTAGTTGGCGAGACTCGGGCTCGGTAATTTAGTTGGTCCGTGAAATAGAGACTATACACTTGTAATGACTGCTTGTGACGTTGGAAGTGTGAGTGTGTGGGTGATGAACAGATGTAAGTGTGCTTGATTAATTATTAACAGTAGAAATATCTATGCTTTTATATCCAGTTAACTCATTTACTGACCAATCACAAAGCCCACTAAGCTTCCTTGTGTTATTTGTCCCGGCCAAGCAAGCCCACCAAGCCGGTTCATGTGACTTGTCCAGCCTTGCGCCTTGTATACTAACAGCCTTGCTTCCCATGCGTTGAGTGGTGTGCTCTGCATCAACTTTGGCTGAGCACAACACTCTGGCCAACTCCAACTAGCCGTTTAGTAGATTGAAACAGAACAAAAATCGATCCATTCTACCGCATCAAGGACTGAAGGGTAGTTCTTTCTTGGTAGAGACAATGTTAGCATCTCATTAAGCAATTTCATGAATATATCTCTGTTGGTGATGGCGGAAAATATAATGAGTTAACGTGCAAGGTGATTACCTAGTTCAATTGCAGAAGTTTTAGAAGATTCAAAGTCTATAACATTCACAGTGGTAAAATCAACAAAATCTAAGCAAATTGGACAAACTAACTCTGAAGTGTTCATGCTTCTCCATGCGGCAAAAGCATCTACAGACACACTTCAAATTGTATCATGTCAAACTGCAGATAAATTTAGGCCTACTGAATCTAGTGATGAGAAGAATTGGGTATAGGATGAAAAATCCTCCCCTTGTAATTATTTGGAGCTTTAATATTTCACCCAAAATGGTGCTCAGGATGATCAAAGCTCCAACTTAAGATATTTTGATCTTCTACACCTGTTATTTTGGAAATCGAGACAAAGATATTCTCTCCTAGAAATAGTTTGAGTTGGATATATAGCATCAAGGTCGGAAAGAAGTAGAGATCTCATCCTTATACTTTTACATTTTTCAATTGAACCAAAGGCCTTCTAGTTATAGATCCAGTACGGACTTTAATACAATTCACTGGACGCTTAGTGTCTAAGACATCATCCATCCAAGTACCTAACAAAATTATTAGTCATATCTTCACATGACAAGAGAGTCTGCGTCGGGGGACAACTACTTACACAAATTGACAAGGTTCAACGACGTCGGGGCCATTTCCATGATGAGTGCGACTTACTGCGCCCACTAATCGATTGTCTGTGTTGAATATAACGAAGTCATGTGGACCTGGGCCCTCTAGAAATTTGCAGTCATCGGTTAGTATTAAAGAACTTGGAAAGCAACTAAATATCATGGATTTTGTTATTACCTGCCATAGGATAATACCATAGTTCTCCGGGAATGCTGTAGTGTAATGAAGTGAACACAAAAGGATATAGATCATCTGCTCTATCGGTCTGCATAACTGCTCTGGCCGTCAGAACAAAATCCATGAGTTGAGCCTTTGTGTAGACGGGCCCATTCGGGCAGTGGAAGCTGAATTCTCGGTTCGGGTCAGGCACTGGTACTAGAGCTGGCGCTCCTCGCAGCGCTGTCACTGGTGCTAAGATGCATAAGAGCGTGGAGGCGCCGCTGATGATGGAAAACTTCATTGTAGAATATTCAGTACTTGTTTTTCTTCCAATCTAAGGGCTATGGAAAGCCGAAATTTGAAGATTGATAAAAATGAAGTACAGAATCTAAAAGGCTTGTCGGTGATTTTAGGATGCAATTAATATACACTCTTTTCTACCCAAAGTGTGGCTTGGCAAGTTCAATCAACCATGTGTGAACCATTGGAGTTATGAGGCATTTGCAATGTTAGTTTAACCCATGTTAATTACTTCTTATTCCACCTTTCTGGGATCTGAAATTGCAAAATTCCTCTTGCCTTCTGTGGTGAATGATTGTCCAGAAAATAGGCTTTACGGCTGACCATCGAGATGCAGGGGAATAAGATTGGTCAAATTATTGGCATTTACTTGCCTGATACATTTTAAGATGGGATTCGGAAATTTGGAAGCAGGATGCACTCCAACACCTTGACCTCCAATCCACCAGTATGAATGATGACCTTTGAAATTAGTGTATAGATCTGCTCTTATAATGAGTGACAACTCCCTAGCTCAAATATTAGAAGAGATTTAGATCACTTGTAGAATAGAATAGAATTAAATTCAAGTCCCTACTAAGTCTATGACTATGAAGCAACCAATAATAATTCACATCACATCACCCACAACCCCTCGTAAAAGAGCTACCAATCGGTGCAATGGCCCCTGCTATTGCATCGTCATCGTCAACGCCCTCCAATCCAGGAGGGAAACTTCGCCGAAGCCTGCTTGGCATTGTGAATGCAATGCAAAAAGCGGAACAGCAAAGAAAAGAAAGATTGGATATAGTCCAGGAATTTCATGAACTAATCGACTCCTGGGCCAAGAGAAAAGGAGAGAAGCAAGTGTTAGAGTATAGAGAAGACTTCGGAGTAAGAATTGCCTGAGAACGGAGAAGAAGTTCAGTTTGCTTAATTTACTAATAGACTACAGGTATTATGATATATACAGTGGAATTATAAGAAATAGAGGTTACCCGGAACCGACTCGACTGCATAAATAAGTGGGACCCCGTACCAGAAAATAATTATCCACTGACTGAGAATACTGGGTCACGCAATAGAAGTACGAACAAACCAATGACTGGATTTGTTCGGGAAGAATGGGATTCAAGCAGACTCTAACGTTGAGTCCGATTGGATCAGAAATGTGGGATCCTGCCCGAACTCAGAAATATAGTTCAGGCAAGATGCATGCAACCACATTGGTCGATAGAAAGAAAAGCAGGAAACTGTATTTCCAACAGCAAGCAGCAGCAGTCGTCGCGACGCTGATGGAAAAGATCACGACTGTAATAACTGCCTTTGCAGTAGATCAGGCAGAATTAGCCAACTTACCAAGTAATAAACCTTCAACTAAGGCAAGCACTCCCAAACCAGTCGCTCCCAGGAATATCACAGCTGATCAGGATCACAGCCACGCCCTTTCCTCAAAGCCTCAAGACACCAGCTCGCTCTGGGTAACAGTAGTCCACAAAGCGGCCAAACTATTGACGTCGCCTAGCGTGCAAGTTCCGCGAAGGCTTGCCCCAGCAAGCAACCCGCAACCTCAGTTAACCTCAAAGGAGGACAAGCGCTTGTTCTTACGATTGAGGAAAGATCACCACTGTCACAAGTTATCACCAGTCATGACAAAGAAAATAATCACCGAAAAAGCTGAGATAACAACTATTGTAATTTGTTTGCTAGACCTGGAGGTGTAGCTTATCGCACTTAGAGAGTGTATTCTGGAATGCAGTGGTGGCTCGTTACAGATGCGATTGTGACAATAAAATTGAGGGTTGTATGAAAGTTTGGCAATTCTATGGGTCTCAATTGTGTGGAGGTTGATTCAATTATTTGATGATTATTACTTGTTATGTCTATCTACAGAGAATTTGTTACAATTCTACGTGTGCCCCTAATCACTTAGATGTGGCTAGTGGGCTGTCCCCTCTTTTACTTCGCTCCCGTGTTACATCACGTGAGATGTAATAACTGCCCACCACAAAGTCCTCAGATTGAACAGCGTTAGATTACAACAGCAACTTCCGCTATCACGTCCATGTACCATTGTACATCAGGACGCTTGAAGGCGGTATCCCAGTCACCAACGAAATGGTGAAGAACGAGTGTCAAGCAGTATGCGGCGCCACACCAATCCAGGTAAGGCCCACAGAAACGAAACTTGGCCAACACTCAACGAGCTGGATTGTTCATTTTCAACAAATACCAGCAAACACAAAATTTTGGCTATTTAACGAGAGCGGACCAGGGGTTGTGTTTTATGGATAACTTAGAACTGCGAGTGATATCTGACAAGATTTGTCATAGACTAAGGTATTAATTCGGGATTCTAGCTATAACTGAGGACAAGGGACAAGAGAAACTAGGACAAGAGACAAGGTCAATGGAAGACGCAAAAGAAAACGTGGCCCTCTACATCGGCTCTACCCAACCCATATATACATCATAGTAACCAGAGCAACTAGGGCTTCAAGGGGTGCGCCTGCTGCTATTCTATAACTTCATTTGTAACCCATAGCAACCATTGTAACCCGGTAAACGCTCTAAGATGAGAGAATATTCAGATGTAGTGTAGGGAAAGAATATGAGGGTGCTGCTCTATCGTTAGTTCCTGACACATTCCCTTCTCGCGCCGAAGACCAATCGAGCAATGTCAACCTTCCTATACCAGGAGCCAGCGATATGGACGATGCGGAGGAACTCACGAGACGTCAGAGTGCTAGGCCAAGGTGCTAAAGTGCTCGAATTGCCCGGGACCTCACCTCTCGAATGAGGGTAGCTGTATGGCCAGGCCAAGACGACAAAACGGGATATTTCTGCCCCGCACCCCTGCAGAATTACACATCATAAGAGAACGCGGACATCGTGATTATCACACTGCTCTAGCGTACTCAGAAAGGAAGAGAAAAGCGACTGAAACCATCGTTATCGAGGATTCAACAGTGTCATGTTAATGTTAGGACACCCCTCAACAAAAGCACCCAAAAACAAATACAACACCCTCCACTGTCACCAAGTGAATGTCGGAAGGGGTGGAGAAAATACGGACATAGCATTGCAGCAGGCATGGGAGGCCGGTGCACATGTAGTCATGGTACAGGAACCATGGACAAGAAAGAAAGAGGGGGGTCTTATGACAAATGGTCACCCTGGCTACAATAGCCACATACCATTCGGAGGAACAGACATCCGGCCCCGCGCGATTACTTTCACGCGCAAAGGTAGTCATGCGACTCAACTATTCCCACCGTTGACAGGCCAAACATCTGACTACTGTTTTATAAAGATGGGCAGTCTGACCTTTGTCAATGTATATTGTGCCCCTGGCATTAGTGGAACCTTGGAGCCCCTACTCCGGTGGGAAGTTAGAGGAATAGTGGTTGTTGGAGGCGATTTCAATACTGTATCTCAGCATTGGCAACCGCTGACAACAAATCAGTATGGCAATGGTAACAAAATTATGGAATGGGCATCAGCTCATGACATGGATCTAATTAGCATTGTCGGAGAGCCAACGCAGAGGGATGGCAACGTCCTTGATCTAACGTGGAGCAACACGGCCGCCATAGCATCGGTCTCCAACCGTTACCACTGTACCTCAGATTTTTCGACCATCGAGGGTATTGTGCTGAATCCCAAAGTGAAAGATATCTCCGGAATTCCGAAGAACATTTGTGTCAGCGACGCCAAATTGGAGGAATTTAGCCGATGCGTTAGCCATTGGACCAAACCTGGCCCTCTTGACAACGTCATCGACATCGAAAACTTCATGAATGATCTCCTACAAGCACTTAGAGATGCGCTGAAGATCGCAGGGAAAGTCTCAGCCATCGAAAGCGGGAAAACCGAGCCATGGTAGAGCGATGAATGTCACACGGAATGGCAGGAATACTAGGCAGTCAGGGACAACCCGGACCTTGCGAAAGAGGCCCGCAGAAGCTTTAGAGCCATGGTGCGAAAAGCCAAGCGAGAGTACTTGAAGAGAAAAGTGGAGGCAGTCACTACTGACTGTCACGGGTCTAAGTCCTAGGAATGGCTTAGCGAACTTGGGACTTAGAGACTTCCATGTACATAGTTAGATTTACTCTCCTTATTGCACAACACAGTTATTGATCCCGACCCATCCAGACCTTGATATTCTCTTTTTACATTCCGTGACACTGACGCGCAGGTCTTCAAGCTCATGAGATGGGCCAAACCTCGACCAGCAGCTGAGCTGCCTCCTCTGTAGATTGACGAAAATCGGTGGCTATCTGAACCGCAATAGCGAGCCAGTGCACTAAGAGACATTCTCTTGGCAAGATTTAGCGGCGAGAACGACATTTCAACCTGAGAGAATGGACAGCAGGAGCGTATCCCATGAGACACGGAAATATTACTGGACGATGTGAACAGCGCTGCCGTCTCAGTCAACAATACGGCACCAGGCGCTGACAAGATAACGGTAAGGTTACTGCAAGCCTGTTGGTCCCATCTAGAGCCCCTGGTTAAGGATCTCTACCAGGCCTGCCTGAATATCGGCCACTTTCCCACGGCATTCAGGGTGGCAGAAGTTGTGCTTCTCCCCAAACCGGGACGAAATCTTTGAACTGCTAAGGGTTGGCGACCAATCTCGCTGTTGTCGAGTTTAGGCAAAGGACTTGAACGTTTAGTTGGCAAGAGAATGGCATGGCTGACAGTATATCACCAAGTTGTTCATCCGCAATTATTTGGCTCAATACCAGGACAATCAGCGGTCGACCTTGCATCCTGTGTAATCTATGATGCTGAGGCAGCCAAAAGAAGCGGAAAATGTGCGGCTATGGTCACACTAAACATCCAAGGTGCCTTTGATGCAGTCCTACACAACGACTGCTCAAATGCCTTCGAGAACAAGGCTGGCCACTATCCCTGTGCCGGTTTATTCAGACCTTCCTTTGCCAAAGGAAAGTCCATGTGAAATACAGTAGTGGAACCACAGAGGAGAAGACACTGAAATGTGGAGTACCTCAGGGCTCGCCACTGTCGCCACTTCTTTTCATGCTCTATATTGCTGTGCTGTTTCGGGACCATATTCTCTCAAATAGATTCGAGTACGCTGACGACGTAGCGATCGTCCGAATTGGAAACACCGCGGCGGAAGCCATATCCGCAGCTCAAGACGACCTTGATGTCACGGGTCGAGTATTGATGCTGGAGCAATCAGATATACAAAGGTAGTTTATAATTTTCTCTATGGCTAACTATCAGAGTATTACTTCAACTATTTAAACATTTATGAAGATCTCTAGAATACTCGTTCCTGACTTATATCTGCTTCTTGTATATTCCAGTCAAAGTAGTTGCAAGTCTTGCTACCAATTACAAGAATATTCCAGTTACAGCTGAACTGATCTAGAAAAAAGCTAGACTACTGTAGAATCTTAGAAGCACGTGAATATAATCACATGCCACACAAAAATCGGCTCGCAAGCCGTTACACTCAACAGCCTCATCCTTCTCGCCAGAGAGCATAGGATCGAGTTAGACCCAGCAAAGTCCGAACTTCTAGTGACCGGAGGAGGGCCCAGAAAGAAAATTAACACGGCAGAACTTTCCATCTTGGTGAAAGATCGCCGGATAGTACCGTCACCTCACATTTGGTGGCCAGGAGTCTGGCTTGATATCCAGCTAAACTTCAAGCAACATGTACAGGAATGGACTGGAAGGACTAATTGTCTAGTCAATTTCTTGTTAGAGTATAGAGAAGACTTCGGAGTAAGAATTGCCTGAGAACGGAGAAGAAGTTCAGTTCGCTTAATTGGCTAATAGACTACAGCTACTATGATATATACAGTGGAATTACAAGGAAGAAAGGTTGCCCGAAACCGACTCGACTGCAGAAATAAGTGAGATCCCAGATCAGAAAAGAATTATCCACTGACTCAGAATACTGGGTCATGCAATAGAAAATACGAACAAACCAACAACTGGATTTGTTCGGGAAGAATGGGATTCAAGCAGACTCAAACGTTGAGTCCGATTGGATCAGAAGTATGGGCTCCTGCCTGAACTCAGAAATATAGTTCAGGCAAGATGTATGCAACCACATTGGTCAATAGAAAGAAAAGCAAGAAACTGTATTTCCAACATTTCTTAAGACATATAAACAAAGTTCGACGCAGTGCAGCACCCGGACCTCTGATTTGTGTAGTGCAGACATGCGTTCTGAGCACAGCCCTCTATGGGACAGAAGCGTGGTGGCCGGGTCTTACTCAATAATCCACACTACGAGATAAGGAAGTCGGCACTGGAGTAGGCTGGCACATAGACGGATTTTATGGACACAGTAGAGAGACGGAATCTGGTCTCTTCCGGGCCAGGCTCGGAGTCGGCAACACAAGAGTCTACTTGCACATGATAGGGAAGGTTCAAGATAAGATATGGAATTTTTGTGGAAAAGAAAGGCAAAATGTGCAGCACCTGTTGTTACACTGTCCAAAATTCAAAGACCAGAGAAGCAGATGCTTCAAGGGTATAGAGCCAAGAACACTTCAGATATTATTCTGTACAAAAAGAGGGAAGGAAGCATTACTAAAATATTTGGATACATCCAAGTGAATGGTAGCACATAAAGGGAGTTGAATTAGGGCAAATAATTGGGAAATGATAAATTTGGAATGAAGGGGTAGTGATTTACAAGGAGGGAAGGCTAGAATTATTAATTATCAATGTGTCATAGCTAGATAGCTGAATACACAATTAATTAAAAAAAAAATGCTGGCACATATCTTTGCTTGACAAAACGAAAATGAAAGCTATCCGAGTAGCACTCCCAGCGTGGCGTACCACTCCCAATAGCACTCTTCATCGTGAAGCGGGGATACCCCCGGCATCAATCATTCTCAAGCAAAAGACGCTGTGATCTATAGATTGCATACGAAGAAAGCATGCCTGGCATCCTGTAGCCCTTCGAGTGGCTGAGGACCTGAAAGAGACAATAGGTCGCTTAGGGCTTAGATCGGGACTAAGAAATCGCTTGTTCAGACAACCAGAACGGTACTTGACACGCCTGCAAATGAGCATGCGTAGAGATCCGACAGCCGAAGGCCCTGGAAAGCTACACTTTCCATATGGCTCCCAAGCACCGACTCCATGCAGTCGAAAAAAAGAAGCTAGGTCAGGAAGTACAAAGCAATGGTTAGCTCCCTTGCCAGCTGAGACAATCTGTGTTTCCTCTGATGGATCTTCATCGGGCCCCGGACAAGCAGCTTAGGGATATGTAATACAACAAAGAGGCAAAATAGTGTTGGAAATCTAGACTTCGTATGTATGAAGGTTTAGATTTCTAGTTTGATCATCAAGATCAATTTACTTGTTTCTATTGCATACGATTAAGCTCAGCTAGAGGAAACGAGGTTCAGTAGTATCTGAAATGCAGTGGCTAGGAAATGATACCATGCGGTAATTGAGTGGCTGGTTGTAGCTAGATCACTGAGAGTTCGGGATCACTAAAGCCTCGGGAATCTGTATTTAAGGACTTGTTTATTTGTATATGTTGAACTAAGTCAACAGAGTATTATATATTATTAATTCATATTGAGAAGAGAGTTTAATATCACATACAACTATCAATAAACTCTTATCCGAAATTGTACACTTGTTCTTCGAGATATTTCCTCCTAGAAATCCTTGACAATTTCTGACAAATAGCTGGAAGCGGCTCTGGTCCACCACCCGAAGCAAAGATATTCGACTAGGAAGTTGTAGGTGCCATGAAAGCCTTAGAGGCTGCAGTAGTGATTGCAGAAGGCTTACCAATTTACATTCTTCTGGACAACCAAGCGGCCACCTGGGCTTTCGAAAGAGGAAGATCTAGCTCTTCGCAGGCAGTGGTGGACAAGTTTTCGTCACTGAGACACAACAAGCGTGCGGAAATACGATGGATACCTGCTCATGTGGGGATCCAAGACAATAAAGAGGCCGATAAGCTGGCCAAATCAGCCTTCGGAGCTTTCAATAACGGGTCACTAATCTCAACTACGCCCAGTGGAGAAGATCAAAATTTAATCTTTGCTGCATTAAGGAGGTGGGTGAAACAGCGCAGCCAAGAGCTCGTGGAGGAGTGGTGGCAAGAATATCGGCCGAAACAATATAAAGATCTAGACCTCTTCATGCGCTGCAAACGACCGCCGGAACTAGCTTTACCAAGATGGGCGTATCATTGTCTTATTGCGGCAACAACTGGCCATGGTGTTGGAAATACAGTTTCTTGCTTTTCTTTCTATTGACCAATGTGGTTGCATACATCTTGCCTGAACTATATTTCTGAGTTCAGGCAGGAGCCCATACTTCTGATCCAATTGGACTCAACGTTTGAGTCTGCTTGAATCCCATTCTTCCCGAACAAATCCAGTTGTTGGTTTGTTCGTATTTTCTATTGCATGACCCAGTATTCTGAGTCAGTGGATAATTCTTTTCTGATCTGGGATCTCACTTATTTCTGCAGTCGAGTCGGTTTCGGGCAACCTTTCTTCCTTGTAATTCCACTGTATATATCATAGTAGCTGTAGTCTATTAGCCAATTAAGCGAACTGAACTTCTTCTCCGTTCTCAGGCAATTCTTACTCCGAAGTCTTCTCTATACTCTAACACATGGGGACTACGCCAACTACCACCGGCGTTTCAAACCTCAATTTAAAGATTTGAAGTGTGTTTGCGGCAGAGAGAAAAGACCCTGGCATTTTTCAGAGTGCCGACTTGCCTTGCAACGTTGGAGAAGCTGTGAGAAAAAGGCCTCGCCTGGGGTCATGGAAATGATAGGGGAGAAGAGATGGCAATAGTTCATCCAATTCTTAACCACTAGCATATGCTACAGTCTGCCGAAGAATGAACAGATTGGGAGATGACCACTATGAGACAGCTTCCAACTCGAGAGGAGATGTGCTTGTAGGATAGGGATGCGGCGTAGGGCACTATATTTCAGACATTTATTGTTCCTTTCTTTTTAATTTCCTTTGTCGCTTCTGGCTTTAATGCCGGTCATGTAGGTAGCCTTGAGCTCTCACAGCTCAATTACCCGTGTCACGTCTAAATAGATGTAGGGTCCGTCCTGTCACGTTAAATATTTCAAATCAAATCAAATCTATGACTATGAAGGACTTGTCGGTAAAAGGATCATATTTGGGTAGTGTGAATTGTTCTATGCATTTATGGTATTCAGGTTTTCGTTCAAACACTAACAGAGATCTGACTTAGCTCATTAGCGAGGTGCTTGGAGTAGAGGAATGAAGGGGAGATGGAGTGGGAAAAGGGAGAAACATCATTTTATGTATTTCGAGATACCAGTTAATTGAGATTGTTCACCGACTTCATGACGGACAGCTGACTTCGTGACGGCACCCAATTTGTATTACTTCGTGTTTTACCAACAGGACTAGATACCTTATAGATAATATGGCGCACTTTATATTTGTCCAAAACCTAGTTCATACACTTTGTCTTGGAAATGGGGTTACTGTGTGTGTTTGGATATGTTTGCTCTCCATTTTGTCATGGTTCCTAACGCCATCTCGCGTGTGGTAAAGGGATTGGAATGAGTAATGGGTAGCCTAAAGTGTAAGCTTATTATACATATACAAGAGATTGTTGTTGTGGTGGTGATGGCTATGATTACAATACACAAGAGTAATGATCACTGAGGGTGAAGGAAGAACTTTCCAGGTGACTCCATGATGAGTAGAGGAACAATGGAGCACTGTATAGAAAGTACTTCTAGATTGTACTGCCAGATGGAGGAGACTAGAATATTCCGTGGTACTGTTTTGGGTAAATAAGGCGAGACTCCGGCTACCTCAGATGTGAATATAATTAGCTATTTCTACCTCCTAAATCCTCATAGTTCTGAATATCAAATATATCAGCGGCTCACATTGATTCATCGATAATCATCCGTAAACCTTCTGCCAATTAACCTCCGAAAGCTCTTGCCTTTACAACAATTGGGATATACTACAAACACAGCTAAAGTTGGATGGCGCAGAAGTACATCATCTTAGCCGGCCTTTCAAGTAGAGTTTGGATGGCTTAGTTACATGTACCAGTCGAGACAGGAGATGGCTGGTTCGAGTGTGGCAATACAAACCAACTTTTCTCGCGGCGCTGATATACATGGAGGACAAAGGAATGCTTGGATAATCAAAGCTTTCGAATATCTCTTTGGTGGGTTCTTAAGGAGGAGGGTCGACTGTTTGTGTAGGCAAAAATACCTCATTGTGGTATTTGCAAATCAAATTCAGAGTAAGAGTGTCGCTAATGTCAAAAGCGTCATCCAATATGTATAAATAGCACCGGTCATGTGTCATAGATATACAGCAGCTTACAAATTAAACGATTTTAAAGAAAATGTACATGAGATGGTGTAGGGAGGAAGTGGAGATTATTGTTGGAAATATTGCGCAATGTAATGGGCGCAATATTCATGGAACGAAAGTAGAAGTTGACTAAAAGAGTGTCATGTTCGGATTACAGCTAAAAGTGTGGGAAGTGTGCGCTACAAGTACAAGTGTAAGCGAAACATAGCCTAAGCCACAGCATAAACGAGTGTGGCACCATCTAGGCATAGAAAACCCCCAATAACCTCCTTGCGCCCACGCCATACAGCCGCTCATATGTCCAATAGGTAGCCTGAAGCGCTACCATATTACCTACTCCAACCTCTTAAATACAAACGAGATCGTGTCGGGAACCTAGACGAAATGGAGGGCCCATACGTCCACAACACTCCGTGTTTCCATTTCCAACAATTATCGAAACAGCACAACTCATCAGAAGGCCGAACGTTATTACAACCCAGTGATACCTAGAAATACGTGGCCGGCTTTAAAGTATTGTGCCACAAGACGAGTCACTAGTCTGTAGATTTACGATGATGACCAACTGAAATAAATGCCAGTTGGAAGTAGCTAGGGTTCTGTTTTCTCCACATAAAGTTTAATTATCGATTTATTCATCACCAACTCGCTTTCCGTAGCAAGCATAGGGAGTTTTTTCGAGGTTCCGCGGGCTAAAAGGCGTCACAATTGTTTATGCTGTGGCTCAGGCGAGGAGAAGTAGACCACCAAGCCGGCCACAACCCATCAAATCATCACGACCGGAGACTTATTCCGACAGGATTTGGGCCCTGATCGAAGGAATTTGAGGTGGATTCTCTGACTGCACGCTTTTGCATGACGGCCTTTCTCGGCATAGCCTGGGGAATGGGACGAGAGAGATTTTTTTGATATAGGACGGGGCCAGTGGGTAATCTGGGGCAATTTCTCTCCACCTCACCCTGTACTGCTACATTCGGACTCAGCTCGACCTCAAGCCCTTAGAGAGGCTACTTAGTTTTTGACGCTGCCAAGCGACCCCATTCGAAAACCACTATTACCACTACTACTATTCTTTTGCCAGCTTTTTCTTTCGCTCCGGAAATATTGCGCCCATTTCAGCGTGCAATATTTCCAACAATTACTGTCAAACATCTGATGGTTTGGAACCTACTGAATATGGTAATGAGCATCATTGGATAGTGGGATGACACATCTTATCAGATTAACTAACTCGAGCTTTGATATCTCACCAGGGATATGGTGATCAGGATGACTAGGATGTTCAGGATGTTCAGGATAGTCAAAGCTCTAACATGAGATCTTTTGATCTTCAACACATGTAATATATTTCATATGTAATTTTGGGAAACGAGGAGAAGATAATCTCTCCTCGAAATAGTTTCAGATGGGTATATAGCATCACTGCTGGAGAGGAGTTGAGGAGCAGAGATTTCATCAATACCACTTTACTTTACATTTTTCATTTGACCCTCAGTGTCTAACAATTACTCATCTGATTAGGCCCTAGTCAACATTATCTGAGCTACTTGTGCTACAATATAGCCCGCTGTTCCAACTATTCATGGGTCAAAGTTAAGGCTATGAGTATTTTTGCTTTGGTGTGGATTATTGGATTGACACCTGAGCCTGTTGCAGGGTAGGCAGGCAAGCAGCAAAGTGTACAGAAAATGTAGCAAGTAGCCTCGCATAGCTCGGGATCCAATTTATATTATCTCAGCTAGCTAGCGCACTAGATGTAACAGCTGGTAAGCCGACTGGTCCCTGTAGCCTATGTTGGTTAACTTAGGCCTGATTGGAGTGGCCTTATTTATGACTACCAATGCACTAACATGAAATGCCACCCAATACAATACTTTTGCGTCGGCGTTTGCATGGTATTCACATGGCATTGGACTCGGCACTGCACCACATATTGATAGGCTTACACTGACTGGGAATATACGAGACCGAGTACAATCCCTCCGGACCATAAGACAATAGTACTGTATTACAGGCATAGTCAGAACAATAGGGGAGTCCCACAGCATAGGAACAGGAGAGGGATTAGCCTCGGTGGCGAGGAGGTGTTGTGATATTGCTCGTCAATGACCGGCTCTGCGCTGACAGGTGCATGTGCACGTCGTGCGTTGACCATGGACACAACTGCTTGTGTATCCAGATCGCACGATCCTAAGGGGGCGGCTCGTGCACTGATGGAGATCTGCGGTCAACCCCTACTTATGTAATCTCTTTAGCGTAATTGTATTCATAGGGAGTTTTAGGTTAGAAAGCAACAAACAACTTACATCTGACTTAACAACTTACCAGGCATTCTGTGATACCTATTACAGGCGTGCTTTTAGTCCCTATTCAACCGTAAGCCACATTGAAACCATATGCACATGCTGCCGCTCCTGAGTCTCGGACTTGGGAGCACCGGGCTGATTCATTGCAGGGCAATGATTGGGGCAGCGTTGTGATGAGTCTATTGATCACACGCGCTAGCCATGAGCGGTTAGGTATTGCCGGGCAGTTACAGGATAGCGCTCAGAGGTACATGAAGACCTAGCGCACTATCGGAACTATACAACTGCTTCCGCTCCTGAGTAATGGACTAAGGACTGTGGAGCTGAGACATTGTATGGGAACAATTGGAGCGACGCTGTGGTGTGTATAAAAATCACAGGCGCGAACCATGGACTGGATTGCTGTCGTTCCTGAACAGCTAGGTTCAGGATTGCTCAGCTGGGATATTACACGTAAGTGATTGAGGCATTGCAGCAACGCGTACTCGGACCGCGCGCGCCAGCCAGCAAAATAGCAGAACAGCAGATGCCCCTCATGAGAGATAGACTCATGAGCTGCAGAGTTTTACCTGGGCATGCTGTTGGCAGTAAGTTAGGAAAGAGAATGTAGACAATGACATGGGTCATATTAGAGTATATAAATAGTCTATGTTCTGTCTCATGAACAGTATCGGAAAAGTATTGGACATCTGCTAGCAATCACATTACCAAGTATCAAACCATCGGAACAAACATTGTGACAAATTGCAAGTAACTATGTTCCCATTTAACTCATAAACTTAACAGGAGGCTTTCATGTATATAAATGAATAGGTAGATGTAGAGGAAGTCCTCTCCTTAGAATTATTATTTACTACCATTGACCACATAGTTGCCCCAGTACTTGTCCCTCGAGACTGTGACACTAGATATCAATTCCTGGCTGGATCCCGAAGCTGGCTCTGTTGTAATAACGAGGTTATGAGAAGTCTAAGAATTGTCGGGGGACTATTCTCAATACCTGTCAGTGGTGTCCCCTACAAACCTCCAGCTCTCACTGTAGAGTCTGCAGAGCCGAGATTGAGTAACAAAGTCCTCACTTCGAAGAGGATTCCCAATCGCTTTCGCGGTCTGTATCGTCTTCATCTCTCAACACATTCCCCTATCACCACTATCATGAAGCTAACCACGATCAGATCAGATGGTAGGGTCGGAGTCCTACTCATCACCAATCCTTGATCATGGAGGAAAAGCCATCCGATGAGTTTCCGGAGCGTACCCAGCACCCGATACGGAGATGGTGGATTGGATCAAGTCGGCCTCGACTGTTACAAAGAATGGAGATATAGATGAATATGCGCACCTCATGTGGTCCCGGTTTCTAGGCCTCGCCTGGCTGGGGCTGCAGGTTTTTTGAGACTTTTTCCCGCGCACGCAGTTTCCATTGCTACCATTTTATTTTTTTTGGGTAGAAGGTTCCGTGGAAAAGGTGGCTGAATTCCACAGGTAAACACTGAGCTGAATGGCTATTCATCAAGGGGAATATATCAATGATCTTTCAAGTAACAAAAGAGGATAGGAGCACTGTACAAGGTGTGGCCTGGGTCAGAGAGGAGCCCAATGTGCTAGATAGTCATAGACTCAAGTAGTACAATAAAACACACACACACACACACACACACTCTAAGAATTGTCACAATGGGTGTGGTAGTCAAGTTGGGTGGATATATGATAACACTTTAAGTCTAGCATAGAAAGACAGTTATTTATTGTAGATCTGCTATATTGATGACTTTTGAAAAATAAGAGTGGAAAAGGTGTTGAAAAATATGCTCTGTACAATATTATATGGATGTATATGTTGAAGAAGACTTGATATTTTACAACCATGGGAACATTGGACTTACACATCTTAGGGGAGAAATTCCCACTTGTCTTATGTGCCTATCAAACCTAGTGATGACTAGCCACCTCTCATCTACAATGATGAGCCAAGATACACTGTACTACGTAAATATCCAAACGTATATGCAATAGTAGGCGTGATTAGGGCACTCGTGATATGTGTAGAGAGAGTCGATCTTGTCAGGAACCTGTGACAAAACAGATAGTGGCTGAGTCCTAAATTCGAGAAACAGAATTGTCGGAACACTACCAATGGTCAATTCACAAGCTTATGTGGGGTTACTCAATTCATTCCTGCTTCTTCTCCCTGCCGGGAGGAATTCTATAAATACATTGTTACCTTTAGCTAAACGCTATTCCCTATAAGGAAAAGTCTCAACTAGACCCTTGTACATAACATGTTGTGAGCCAGTTCACACACTGGCGGTAAACAAGAAAATGAAAATGAAAATGAAAATGAAAATGAAAATGAAAATGAAATGAAAATGAAAATGAAAATGAAAATGAAATGAAAATGAAAATGAAAATGAAAATGAAAATGAAAATGAAAATGAAAATGAAAATGAAAATGAAAATGAAAATGAAAATGAAATGAAAATGAAAATGAAAATGAAAATGAAATGAAAATGAAAATGAAATGAAATGAAAATGAAAATGAAAATGAAAATGAAAATGAAAATGAAAATGAAAATGAAAATGAAAATGAAAATGAAAATGAAAATGAAAATGAAAATGAAAATGAAAATGAAAATGAAAATGAAAATGAAAATGAAAATGAAAATGAAAATGAAAATGAAAATGAAAATGAAAATGAAAATGAAAATGAAAATGAAAATGAAAATGAAAATGAAAATGAAAATGAAAATGAAAATGAAAATGAAAATGAAAATGAAAATGAAAATGAAAATGAAAATGAAAATGAAAATGAAAATGAAAATGAAAATGAAAATGAAAATGAAAATGAAAATGAAAATGAAAATGAAAATGAAAATGAAAATGAAAATGAAAATGAAAATGAAAATGAAAATGAAAATGAAAATGAAAATGAAAATGAAAATGAAAATGAAAATGAAAAAAATAGACAACCTATCTTAATACTAGATTTTCCTTTATCTTTCAACCCACTGATTTGGTTTGACACATATTGAATTTGTATCAATAAGTTCCTTGACTGCATGGCAAGGTTTTTCCTTTGTCATAGCATCTACAGGATTGGAACTTCCTTCGATCCATCAAACTTCAGCTATTTCCCTCCTTTTGTAGGATTGACAGAGGCACATGAGATCTATCATAAGCCTTTTTTCTTGTTTTGTTCCCAACTTAACCAAACAATCGTACAGGGATTTCGAGTCAGTACACAGAATGTCGGTAAAAGGATCACATTTGAGTAGTGTGAATTGTTCTATGTATTTGCAATATTCAGGTTGTCGTTAGGACACTGGCAGGGGCCTGATTTAGCTCATTAGCGAGGTGCTTGGAGTATAGGAAGGAAGGGGAGATGGAGAAGGAAAAGGAGGAACAACGTTTTATGTATTTCGAGATACCAGTTAATTGATATTATTCACCGACTTCGTGACAGACAGCTGACTTTGTGACAGCACCCAATTTGTATTACTTCGTGTTTTACCAACACAGAACAAGAGGTATTTGATTGTCTAGTATCTCGTCGAGAGTTGATTTGATAGATGCGCCAATATCAAATCTGTTCACCATTCCGTAAAGTTCCGCTGCTAAGACACTTGTGATTCTTTTGCACTTGGTTGACGACCAATGAATTATGTTGGCCTTATTGTTCTTGTCTGCAAGAACCATTACAAAACCTATTTGAGAGGACAGATCATTATTATTGGCAAAGGAGGAGTCGGTGAAAATGATAAGTTGCAGAGACTCTAGATCTAGTTCTACAAACTTAAGACCCCTCGAGGCGTTTTTGATTTGCCATTCTATTCTGGAATTCAAATTATTAACACATTTGTGGTCAGGATTTGTAGCTTGAGCAGCCGTGGATAAGTCGAAGGATCATTCGGGCTGACACATGCTGGCAACGTAAGCCCCTCGGGCTCGTTCTGCAAAAAACTGCTCTTTTTGTGATATTGAGTGTCTTACTTGCCCTCTGGAACCAGTGATGTCAATTGGCGTTGGACTAATAAGTTGTAGGTTGTTGCAGTGTCGCTCTTGGGTTAGGCTTATAGCCCTAGAGTTCTTTACTTGATTGATATATCCACCATTAAATTTGATGGGGTTATCAATGTCAAGTCTTTCACGTTCTTTTGCTAGAAATTTTGCTTGTTTTAACTTTACTTCTTTTATCGCAAAGGATTTATTGGCTAAGAATAAAGTGTCATCTGTTTGGAGACCAACAATACCAAAGTCCCCTTCAGAGTTGTTGCTGTACAAGATACAGGGATCGTTCGTCGACGTTTTCATCAAAAGATTTCTAGTGTGGTGTTGATGATACGTCTTATACCAATGATTACCTGCTTCTGGCACACTGTACAAGGGCTTGACAACTTTGAGGATTGTGCCTTTTTCCGCGAGCTCAATTGGTGGTTGTATGTAGAAGTTTCTGTTCAATTCTGTATTGGATTGAACATACGCTTGAGTAATATCACGCAAGTACAAGTCCAATGGTAACATGGAAGCAATTGCGAGAATTATTCTCTGGCTTACTCTTTGTATGGTAGGAGATTGTGTTAGGACAATCTCCTTTTCTTGGTCATTGTAGGCTTGAACTATAAGGCATGATTTTTCCATAGCCTTCTCTGTACCAGGGTTTTTGATTTCGTCCACAAACCTAGATTTAAATATTCTAGTGCCAGGAGGAATTTCGGTCAGGTTGATCTTTTTAAAAACTCCTTTTTCAAGAAGCCCATTGATCTCTTTCTGACGTGAAGCAATAAAATTTGGTTGCGGAGGGCTTGCTGGGTTGTTAAAAAGAACTTCTAAGCTTGGGTTTTCTGGAAATCGGACAGGAAGGCGACGGGTTCTGGCTGGGTTTCTTCTTAGTTTGCTCACACCTTGTGATTTTTGGTTTTCTTCTTGTGTAGTATTCATCCTGGGGCTAGAGGTATGATTGTCGTCTGACGCTTCATAAGGTGGAATGTCATTATTGTTAATTGAAAAGAAAGGTCTGACAACAGTTGATCTAAAGTTGAATGGGCCTGATGGCATATTTACTTTGCAGGTTTCGTTGTTGATTTCAATTAATTTAAATGGTCCTTCCCATTTTCCGGCTTGCCCGTAATTACCTTCTCTATAGACAAGTACGTCACAATTCGGGGTTAGGTCTTTTGTTATGGCTGTGTCCGGGCCATTTCGTTGGCCGAGGGCATTGTTGACTTGGATCTTGGCTCTAATCTTTGATATTTCATCCATTGCTTTTCTAGTAGCGGCTGCGCGTTGAGTTATTGTTGGTGTTGGTGGGTCAGAATCCGACAATCTAGGATATGCCCCAAAAACTAGTAACATTGTAACTAGACCGTTAGGCCCAGCAGAGTCATTGATAGCCTTTATTGTCATTTGAAGCATGCAGGCTTTATTTGTACCTGTGTTTTTAATTTCTTCCTCTATTATTGAATACGATCTACGTACTAGGGTGTAGTACCGTTCGACTGTCCCCACAGACCAATGAGCTTCGACGGGGACATTTTTGACAGATATAGCCATTGAAGCTGCACTCTGGTAGAACTCTTTGCTGGTGAAATTAGTTCCAGCATCAGTAACAATAAAGTCCGGAGGACCAATATAAACGTCAATCCAACAACTACAAATAGTATCCCATGTATGCTTTGCCAAAAGATTTTGGAGCCATCTTGCTGCTTGAAATTTTGTGGCCGTGTCCACAATATGAAGGACTGGATCAGACTCAATATACATCACATCCACAATGATGGAGTGATTAAATTGAATGTCTGAGTCACAAAGGTTAAACTTGAATCGGCTTGGTGGACCTCTGTGTTTTTGACAATAGGTGCAGAATTTGGTCAGATGGTCAATTATTTTTCTGTCAATATTTTGACGCCCAGATTGTTGCAAAACGTCGTGAAGTCTATTAGCGGAAGGGTGACCGAAGCGTCGGCGAATTCGTCTTAATTCAGATTCTGTGAGGAGGCACGGATTGGAGGTAAAGGATGAGGTGATAAAAGATTGTGAAAATTCTCCCCAAATTAGAAAGGCATGGCCAAAACGCTGTATAACCGGTTCTTTAGTAGACCGAGAAACCAAAATATTTTGATTATTATTGTAGTAAACGCCTAATTTATCCATATCTGAAAGAGAAAGTAAGAAAGGAGTGTCGGCCTTGACAATATGAAATTCAATTTCTCCAATTGTGGTCTTTAGAATGATGGAGCCAATAGAGGTGGCAAATCCAATCCCGAATAGAACCTTAACAGTTCCGGCTGTAGATGCATTAATAGGTGTATAGGCAATATTGCAGAGAGCCTGATATTGATTGTACCCTGCAGTTGAATTCCTTGAGGCGCCGGTATTGATAACTATGCTGTAAAAAAGATCTTTTGCATATCTTGATGATGTTAAAAATGAAAAAGAATTAGTTGAATGAGGGTCAATGTAGTTTGTGGGGTCAATACGCGTGATAGCATGTTCAAATGCCCGGTTTTCTAGGGGTTGCGTTAGTGCTCTCGGGTTGATAACACTATTTATCGAAGAAAAATATATTGACGGTTCAGACATATGATCCTCTGTGTGATGTGGAGAAGACGAATCAATATTAAGGATCAATGTTTCCATTGTTTCTTGAACATTATCATCTGAAAAATCATTTCCGTTGGACTCTTGTTGCCTCTCATATTCTGCAATGTATTGACTTGCGTGTTTTTCAAAATTCTTTGATAATTGTTCCTTAATTTTGGCTTTTGCCTGTTGTTGTTCTAATTCTGAATGGTTACTGGACCAGCATCTAGGCTTTTTGCAGACATAACATTTTCCTTTATTTAGATTCCCCTGTTGATGCTTACACGGAGTTCGTATCTTTGTATTTGCGCTGTTTTGTCCTTGATCGTTTGATTGTTTATAGTACCTCCGGTCCGTGAAGAATTGGGTTTGTTCAGTTTCTTTTGATTCTTCGTAGGTTTTAATTGAGGATTGGAGATCATTGATTAATCCAGTGAGTGTTTCACACGGTTTAAAACAAGCGAAGGAGCAGGCGGGAACTCTGCGACAGGCATTGATAAGGTTGTTGTGGAAGAAACTGTCTGATCAGAGTTCTTTTGAAAGACTTTTCTGTAGATTTCGGAGTTAGCTGATTAGGATCTGATGACATTCTTCCGTTGATTTTTCCGAATTTTCTTTTATTACTAATCCCAAGTTTAGCTCGTCCCATCTTGCAGGTCTGCTTCTTTTATACTCTGCACCCTTGAAGTATTTCTGTGTAGTATGACACATTACTTCGAAGTTACGTGTTAGTTGATTTGATGCTATATTTGCATAACAATGGTTCAATGCAGCACCACTCAGCATTGTTGGGTATGCTTTTGCTCGGATGCGATCTGGAATATCCGCTCTTTCACAGTTATCGAGGAAGATTGCCAATTTGAAGTCGAAGCTGTCTTGTTCTCTCCAATATTTCATTTCATTGTCATACATTCTGGCCAAATTTGCAAGCTCTTTGCCATAACCTTGATCTTGGCTTGATTTTTGTGAAGGCTTATTGCCTGGACTATAGAGATCTTGCTTGAGGTCTTGTTCTGGAATAAATTTATCGGAGGGACTTTTGGTGAATGAGTTGTCATAGTTTTTGTCGAAGTTTGTTTCAGGTGGTGGAAGTTTGACCTTTGAATTCATAATTGAGGCTATTTTGTTTGAAGAGAAGGTCTAGTTTGACGAAGATATCTCTTCAAGAGTCCACTCAGTTGGGTTTTCTTCTATGACAACATTGTAGAGGGACTTAGCTATTGTGGTATTTCTGTCCCATTTCACCCATACCCCAAAAGTTCTAAGGTGTGAGCGGAGCGCGCGTTGAGGCGGTAGTTTAGCAAGTTTGAAGTCCTCCGCTGTACAATTGGAGAAGTCATCCTTGAACGCCTCCCAAAGGTTGTTGTCCTTGAACTTGTACTTATTGTATTCTATAATCTTGGATTCCATCAAAACGTTCATTGCTTTTGCTACTGCTGCTGTTCTTGTTGCTGTGGTTTCGGACTCATTTGTTGGATCAGACATTTTGAAATAGGATAGGTTAAGATAGTCGGGATTTGGAGGGATTTGTAATACGTGATGGACGCAAATCGAGGGCCTTTGTCAGGGGTCGATTTCTTGAGTATATCTTCGAAGTTGAGGGCCTTGCAAAAGGGATCAACCATAAATTTAAACTCCTTAGCAAATACAATCAAATAGAGGCCTTTGTCAGGGACTATGCAATTGGATCTCTCTTCAAAGGGTGTATCTGATCTGTACGTCTACTGATCAGTGTCGGAACACTACTAATGGTCAATTCACAAGCTTGTGTGGGGTTACTCAATTCATTCCTGCTTCTTCTCCCTGCCGGGAGGAATTCTATAAATACATTGTTACCTTTAGCTAAACGCTATTCCCTATGAGGAAAAGTCTCAACTAGACCCTTGTACATAACATGTTGTGAGCCACTTCACACAATTACCCTTGTGCATTGTAATCCTAGCCATCACCAGCACAACACCTTTCCCTGATCACGGGAAATGGACCATTGATTAAGCTTCCAACCTAGTTTTATTATTTTTATAGATCCTCATAGTGTTGTGGTTATGAGCTGTAAGGTATATAGCAATTATGTCTCTGCTGTCCGTCGGTGGAATTACACGGGCTCATGTGCAATGGTGAGTTGCGGAGATGGCGCGCTCACGCTGGGTGATGGCACAATGGACACTGAGTGCGTATCACTGTGGCCAAATGGGTGTCAGTAGGTATCAAATGTGAACTCTTACTGACAATGGTGATCTATGAAGGTGATGCTAGATGTGCATCCCGACAATTGATAATATCATCTAATGGATGATGTGAAGTATGATATTATTTTGGATTGATTAATTCACTAAACTCGGCAGGTGAAGAGATTGTAGAGTACATGAACAGCGTCTGTGCACCAGCCTATATTTTCCACCCTTTCCTAATCCAGCAGCCCATCCTTCGTTCCCCTGTCTCCTAACAACTCAACCGAGCCAGCACAACACAGAGTTATACCATTGTCCTGGAGCATATATCCTTTAGATCTAGCTTTCTTCCAAGAAAATAAAGGCAGGGATAACTTGGGCACGTAGAGCACATCATCAATTCTGATAGTAGAAATATTTCCATTTGATAGAATACAATTTCACAGTACAGTTCTTTTTCCCTCGATTGATATCTTTTCATTTGAGCTTGATATTACACAATGTTAGAAATTATCAAGGATTTCTAGGAGGAAATATCTCAAAGAACAAGTGTACAATTTCGGACAAGAATTCATTGATAGTTGTATGTGATATTGAACTTTCTTCTCAATATGAATTAATAATATAAAATACTACATTAACTTTTTTTTACATATACAGATGAGTCTGTCCTTAAATACAGATCCCGAACTCCCAGTGATCTAGCAACAACCAGCCACTCAATTATTGCAAGGTAGCATTTCCTAGCCACTGCATTCCAGATGCCACTGAATCTTATTTCGTCCAACTGAGCTTAATCATATTCAATCGAGCCAACTCAACTGATCTTAATGATCATACCTAAAAATCTAAGCCTTCATACTTGCTGAGTCTAGATTTGCAACTGTTAAGGTTATGAGTTAATTGGGAACATAGTTACGTTGAAATGTGTCACGATGTTTGTTCAGATGGTTTGATACTTGGTAACTTGATTGCTGGCAGGTGTCCAATACTTTTCTGATACTGTACATGAGACCGAACATAGACTACTTATATACTCTAATATGACCCTTGTCATTGTCTACGCTCTCTCTCCTGACTTACTGCCAACAGCGTGCCTGGGTAAAACTCTGCAGCTCATGAGTCCATCTATCATGAGAGGCATCCGCTGTTCCGGTGGCTGGCGCGCGCGGTCCGAGTACGCGTCGCTGCAATGCCTCAATCTCTTACGTGTAATATCCCAGCTGAGCAATCCTGAACCTAGCTGTTCAGGAACGACAGCAATCCAGTCCATGGTTCGCGCCTGTGATTTTTATACACACCACAGCGTCGCTCCAATTGTTCCCATACAATGTCTCAGCTCCACAGTCCTTAGTCCATTACTCAGGAGCGGAAGCAGTTGTATAGTTCCGATAGTGCGCTAGGTCTGCATGTACCTCTGAGCGCTATCCTGTAATTGCCCGGCGATACCTAACCGCTCACGTCTAGCGTGTGTGATCAATAGACTCATCACGACGCTGCCCCAATCATTGCCCTGCAATGAATCAGCCTGGCGCTCATGAGTCCACTACTCAGGAGCGGCAGCGGTTGTATCCATGGTCAACGCATGATGTGCATGTGCACCTGTCGGCGCAGAGCCGGTCATTGACGAGCGAAAGTACAACAGCAACACACAACCAGCGCAGGATGAAAGTTGTTCAAATCTTCCTGGGCAAGAGCACATGTGACCTGTTGCACAGGTATCAAAGTAGAAGGGATGATGAGTAACTTCTTGAGTTCCATTGACGGCAAAATTTGCTCGTTCATGGATATTGTTAAGTTCTCTGGATATCATGGCTTTCCTTTTGCAGAGTCTGACATAAGAGTTCCATACACAATCTTTTTACTCGAACAGATGATGTTTCTTAATGAAGGAACATTCTCTTGGTATAGAGTTTCTAGAGTGTCTAGATTTGGTAATCTTTGATGGTTTCGCTACTCTTGAGGTGTCATTTTTGAGCTTCCTAGATTATGTAATCAGAGCTGTGTGAGGAGAGGATTGCAAAGGTAATTCATGGGCAATGTCGAGAAGAAGTTGCTTGACTTTAGTATAGGATTTATTATCTTTTGTTACCAAGTTGTCAATGATATTCTTGTGATTTGACTTAAGAATGCCAGTATCAAGTCTCTCTTTATTTCATCATCTAGAAAATCAGCAATCTTTTGATATCTGAGGCTGGAGGACTCACGGGCTAACAAAGTAGTCTGGAAGTATTCATTCTCATACATGTCTAAGAAAATAGGCATTTTGCCATTGGAATTGTGTGTTTTATAGTGACATCAAGGATCCAAGCTAGTGAACTAATGTGAACTTATTGGTCGGATGGTATTTGGTTGTCAAAAAGATCCATATCTTGTGGGGGTCTTATAACTTGAGAATTTTTCTCAGTATACTTGGACATACCACTAGGATATATATCTTGATAGCAGTTGTGAACAATTCGCTAAATGCTTCCTCCTCTTCAAGGCAAGCATCTTCCTTTGGCTTTTTGCCATCAGCAACAAGTTCATAAAGTTTCTGGCCTCTCCATATTGCCTTCATTGTGATGGCCCAGGACTCATAGGTATTGTATCTAGTAAGTTGGGTAATATTTGAGAATGAAATATTTCGCATGGTGCAATTTAATTGCTTTGCAAAATATTTATGGTCTGCCTGAAGGATGGAGGATTGGTTCGAGGATGAAATTGCCATTTCTGTTGAACTTTTAGTTGTGAATATTTGGATTTTAAGAGAAAAGGTAAATTCTAGGATATTAATGCTTTTCTCTTGGGCACCCGGGCATATCCTGTTGGAATAGAAGTTTGTTAGAGTAGCGTAAGCTGTTAGGCTTGTATTTAATATCACCTAGTGAAGCGAGTTGGGATATTGAAGAGTCTGAAAACTATAGTGGAGGGTTGTTAATTGAACCCACTTGGTATCAGTGCGATATTTAAACTAAGTACTACAGCTAAGCGAAGGGCACGATTCACATAATTATGCTACATAATTGGGAGGCTGGTCAAGGTATGAATTGTCATGAATGCGGCTAGTAATAATAGAACCTTATTAAATTCCATGTTAATGCAACTCTTCATTGCCAAGTAGCGCCAATTTCAACAAGGTGTCAACAAATCAGCAATTTAAATAGCGTCAGGATCTCAAGGAGCCGTGTATATCAGTATTCCGTAGGGTACGGGTTTGGTACAAGTAGGTTACAGGTGTGGAGTATGGTGGCAATTCCTAAGAGTAGGAGGTATAAGGTCAGCGTTTGGTATAGGGTTCACAGAAGAGGTAAAGGTAAAATGAGTAGTAGGTGAGAAGGGTACAATAACGGCGGTCTTCTTTAGAGAAGAGATAAGTAAGTGAACAATAGGTATGAGTATAAACAGAAGACGTTGCGTGAAGAAGAATACTCCTTCACGCTGGGTATATATGTACATCAGATAATAGGACAGCCCTAAGCTCTGTCTCAAACAGTATTACTACGCAATCCCTATGAAACGACCCTATGTTCCTGAGCCTGTCCTAATTGTTTGAGAACTTGATCTAACCCCGAGTTGTGTTTTAGAATGGAGCCCCCCCTGAGACACCATTCTAGTTTCCGCCACGTTTATCCATGAAATAGGAGTAACAAACACTTCAAAAATCAAGCACATTGATATTGCGTACCATCATATCCTCGACAAAGTAAAGAAAGGTACAATTCTATTACGGTGGGTACCAGAGGAGCAGCTATTAGCCGACGGAATGGCAAAGGCATTGGACAGGGCTAAATTCGAAGTTAATTGACAAGCAATTGGGATTTCAAGCGTGATCTCAAATCTCTGAATAGCTTCACTCTTGGCTATTTGTGAATTTTAGGGGGGTGTTGAAATACAGGGCTAATCCTATTAATCAGGATTAATATGTGTCTTTTGTAATGATTAGACCCACTATTGTAGTATATATGTAGCAATGCTCCCCAAGCCCTCAACAGAGATTAGTTGAATCAGTTTATTCTTTTTACAGCAAGATCAAAGATAAGAAGAATGAAAGATCGAGAAGCTGGAGAGCTATTATGTGGGAGCTCCAGTTTCCTTAATTGAACTCGAGACACTACTTGAACTCAACTAAGACTATGGCAAATGTAGTTGTGATGCCAGCCCCTCCTGTTGTGATCTAGGAATAGCTCAGAATTGTTTATGCATACCTGCATAAACGTTATGCCATGGCGCTTAATAAGGATGTTATTGTAGACTGCTGGACAAACAGGAATAGCCGCACTATGATTGGTGGGAATAGTATGGTGTGAACCTGCAAGGGTGATAGGAGAGTAATTTAGGTGTGGTCCGAAGTACATTGAGTCCGCAGCACACGACCATCTTCTGTCTGTACATCTCTCTATCTTTCAGCACATAATAAAATGCGTAGCATCTTTACTAGTATCTATAATCAACTATCTATAAGCGCAGTATTTATAGACCATACTCCATTTACATACGAGTAGCAGAGTCAGTATTGAACCCCTAGGTAACCTCATTATATATTACCTCCATCTCTAATTGTCAGAGCTTCATTGGAAACCTTCTCAGTAAACCTTTTTCCAACACCTTTCTTAAAACCTTCTCCTATCACCTTTTCCTGAGAACTTTCATGCTTGAAACCTCTTCAAGGATGCCAGGCCATAACACTGTGCCATTCCAGTCCACTGCAATAAAGCCTGTTGCTCGCACTTTCTTGTTCTACACCTAACCACTTTGTCAATCTAGTATTCTTCTTTGTCATAATCACTAGTGATTGGTCCTGGGTTTTCATCTTCTAGTATTTGTGATTGCAATGGATTTTCTTCTGCAGGTGTGAGCAAATAAATATGAAACTTACTATGAACTCACCCTGGTATATTCAGTTGTACTACCTCAGGCGAAATTATTTCTGTGACAGTATACTTTGCATGCTGCCAGCCTAATTTTTTGGAAGGTTGATCTTCCAATCTAATATTCTGTAAAAGCAGCCAAACTTTATCACTGTGACAGGAATCCCGAGTTGGTGATGATAATGTCGATTTAATAAACTGTATAAATATTAAGGAAATAATGACCCCTCAGTCATTGAGGTTGTAGAGCGCATTGATTCAAGTAACTACCAAAGTGAAACTAAGTACAGAATTTGCAGTCACGTGTGTTGAGCGGATTGGTTTGCAAAAGCTTGTGGCTGTTAGGCACAGATTGTATCACTTGGTGAAGCGAGTGGGAAAGTAAAGGAGTCTGTAAATCTGTCGCAGAGAGTTGTTAATTACTCCCACTAGGACACAGAGTGCTATATAAACTTTATTTTGTAATAATAAAATCTAGTGGTTGGTATTTACGTCAAAGCGCATTAATACTAACCTCACAATTAATGGGAGATTAGTGACGTGTCTTCTACACATCCCTGTCTTTACCATAATTGGAAGCACCAATTTCAACAACATGTAGATCAGCAACGTTGCCTACTCAATAGCCCCAATTACTATAAATTCTAACAATAAAGAAAAAAGAGGAATCTAGCTATAACTGACAGGTATTTATAATATTTAGCCCCTCAGTGATTGACTTGACTGATTTCTTCACCCTTGGTCAAATACTTGCCACCCAGCCACATATTATCAAGCATCACTATGCTGTGACACTGATCTGGCCCCTTGGCTGTTAGTGCCGTATCTTCCAGTTTCCTCCATCATTTCCTTACAGTCTTACAACATGAATCTTCAGCAATACGCTTAGGTATCCATATAAGCTCAGACAACGGTCAAACCGTAACAATCACTGACTTCGTAACTTGGTGCTGGCTGTTGTTGTGATATCGCTCGTCAATGACAGGCTCCGCGCCGACAGGTGCAAATGCACGTCGTGCGCTGACCATGGACATAACTGCTGCCGCTCCTGAGTCTCGGACTTGGGAGCACCGGGCTGATTCATTGCAGGGCAATGATTGGGGCAGCGTCGTGATGAGTCTACTGACCACGTGTGCTAGTTTCATGGATAAACGTGGCGGAAACTAGAATGGTGTCTCAGGGGGGGCTCCATTCTAAAACACAACTCGGGGTTAGATCAAGTTCTCAAACAATTAGGACAGGCTCAGGAACATAGGGTCGTTTCATAGGGATTGCGTAGTAATACTGTTTGAGACAGAGCTTAGGGCTGTCCTATTATCTGATGTACATATATACCCAGCGTGAAGGAGTATTCTTCTTCACGCAACGTCTTCTGTTTATACTCATACCTATTGTTCACTTACTTATCTCTTCTCTAAAGAAGACCGCCGTTATTGTACCCTTCTCACCTACTACTCATTTTACCTTTACCTCTTCTGTGAACCCTATACCAAACGCTGACCTTATACCTCCTACTCTTAGGAATTGCCACCATACTCCACACCTGTAACCTACTTGTACCAAACTCGTACCCTACGGAATACTGATATACACGGCTCCTTGAGAGCTAGCCATAAGCGGTTAGGTATCGCCGGGCAATTACAGGATAGCGCTCAGAGGTACATGCAGACCTAGCGCACTATCAGAACTATACAACTGCTTCCACTCCTGAGTAATGGACTAAGGACTGCGGAGCTGAGACATTGTATGGGAACAATTGGAGCGACGCTGTGGTGTGTATAAAAATCACAGGCGCGAACCATGGACTGGATTGCTGTCGTTCCTGAACAGCTAGGTTCAGGATTGCTCAGCTGGGATATTACACGTAAGTGATTGAGGCATTGCAGCGACGCGTACTCGGACCGCGCGCGCCAGCCACCGGAACAGCGGATGCCTCTCATGATAGATGGACTCATGAGCTGCAGAGTTTTACCCAGGCACGCTGTTGGCAGTAAGTCAGGAGAGAGAGCGTAGACAATGACAAGGGTCATATTAGAGTATATAAGTAGTCTATGTTCTGTCTCATGAACATTATCGGAAAAGTATTGGACATCTGCCAGCAATCACATTACCAAGTATCAAACCATCTGAACAAACATAGTGATACATTCCAAGTAACTATGTCCCCATTTAACTCATAAACTTAACCGCTGTCTCTTCTTATCTGTCAAATCTTTATATTGTCCCGGAATGGCTGCGATGGCAGTTTGCATAAAAATAGTGACCCTTTCTAACCTTTCGACAAATTGTTCAGCCCTTTCTTTTCCGCTAGATGCTGGAATGATTGACTGATTAGTAACAATTTGAATGGGGCTCACATGATATCTGTGTGTTGCAATTAATGGACTTATGCTGCCTAAGGATACAACATCTCGATTCATTATAGCAATTTGAGCAGCAGCAAGTGAATCAGACCAAACATGTTGGTGTCATAGGCTGGGGTCTAAGGCACCTAAGGCTGGGTCATGGATGAATGAGCTAGGTTTGTTACAAGCATTGACCACTCATCATGTATATAAGGGAGAACATTCCCACCTCGTCTTCTTTCTTTAGTTCACAATCTTCAATACAGCCTACAGTACAATTTGAATACAATTCTACTTCCGACTCTTACAGTTGGGTGTAGAAAATATATACTTGCAGATATGTTTGAACTTCCTGGTTCATTATTTCTGTTGCTCCATTGGTTTGAGGGTGGTAGACTGTGCTCAGCCTCTGTCCAATTTCAACTAACTCATACAATTGTTTCCAGAATTTACTCGTCCAATTTGACCCTCTATTGCTAGTTAATGCTTTTGGGAATCCATGATAATGCCAATGACATTCTATAAATTATCTATCGCAACTTTTTGCATCCATTTTATCCATAGCCTCCAGTATCACTGACTTCAACAGTCTATCAGTGATCACCATGATATTTTTTGAACCAGATGATTTAGTAAGTTCTACCATGAATTCAATGGAAAGCTCTTGATGGAATCTTTCAGGTAGCAGTAACAGTTTCAGAAGCCCCTGTTTCTAGTGACGCCAAATTGATGACCTTCTGCACATATGACAATTTTTACAGAATTGTTTGACTCACTTACTTGTTCCCGGCCAAAAGTATTCTCTTGCGACTTGGGCAAGCGTCGCACCTCTTCCAGGATAGCCAGTGACGGCTGAGTCATGATAGTTCTTGCTAATTGCTGTTGTAAGAGGTTCATAGAGAGGCACCCATATCCAACCCTGGTAAAAAACTGCCCCAATATCATTATCAAATTCGCAAGCGGCGATCGTTGCTTTAAGTGGAGTAGGCTGTTACAGGCTGTGCCTATCTCCTAGTGACTGTCGGACGGACACTTATCATTATTACGTCATTAGCCTTGCTATCTAAAGAGATGTCCAACTTGGCCATACAAATACAGGGTTGCAACAAATATGGAAACAAGATATTGTTGCAGCAAGTCTCATATGGAATCATGGGCCGATACGACCCAGTTTCGCTATGACAAGCCCACTCGGAATAACAAGGATATGGTGTAGTAGGATAGATACTGAGGTTAGCGCATTGGGAGTTGGGACACCTTAAGTAGCCTCCCCTCGGTGGACAGTTCCGAGATGTATGTAGAAAATAGACAGTAATCGGCCACCATTCCTTTACTATATTGTTTTGTTGATCGCCCATCACATATTTTCTACATCATCCTAACATTGTAGTTTATCCCATTAAACAACAAAATTTCCGGTCAACCAAAGACTAGAAGAGAAGATCAAATCTTCTATGAGCTACCGAATCCCAACTATAGATATCGATACCGATTCGACTGGCAACGCTTCCTTTCATTCTAGGGCAAGTGAAACTATGTCGGAACATGCTAACGTCAGCGGTGCCCATTACGGCCAACCGCAAAATACGGTTCATGAGCAACTGGGCGAGCCCTCAGAGTTCGAAGAGCAACAGAGCCGATCTCCTCACCAAGCTGGGGACATTCCATCATTTAATCCGTCGTCACCTCAATATCAGGCGCTATATAATCAAATTATAGCAGATATCTCTCGCCGTCAACCCCTATTGAATGCGCAAAATTTTCCATATGCAACATCAACTCAGCCACAGTACAAAAAGCCCAGCAAGTGGCCTTCGTGGGACGGCTCAATCACTACTCTATCATCTCATATTTATCAGCTAATAGTTAAAGTCGAAGAAGATAAACTTCAGCTAGGGTCGGATCGCGCTATATGTCTAGGGATCCTGAATTCCATACCAGCAGATAAACAATCCAGAGTGAGTCACTGGTTTGAGACAGGAGGCCCTTCAGGAATGCACAACTGGAAAGATTTTGTCGAACATATTAAGCTTGAATTCGAGGATAAACAAGCCCGACAGACTGCAGGAGATCTACTTTATCGGATGCGTATGGGTTCCGATCAATACTTCTGCGACTTCTTTCAAGATTTTCAGGTTAAGCTTGCACAATGCGGGGGAACTAATTGGCCTGACAGCAGCAAGATCATGAAACTTAATTCAAGTATTAACGAATCGCTGAGTAACCATCTGGTATCCAAAGATCTACCTGATGATGATTTCGAAACATGGGTTTCTATGGTCAAAAGAGTAGCGGGACGACTCGAAAATCGACCATCTTATCGACCAACAGGCTGCACTGGCAAGAAAACTTGGTATTTGTCTCATAAGCAATCCAAGTACCATTCCAGCACAACTGACCGATATCTTCACGCACCAGACCTTGACAATGAAGGAGATACCAAGATGGGGGGAGTTAATGCTATTGAGGCACTCAAACTAGCGCTAAACTCCCTAAATAGTCGAAACGTTGCCAACAAGCCCAGGGCTAAATGGCGTTCCCTGGAGGAATTTAAAAGTTTGTGTAGCGAGGGAAGATGCGTCCGGTGTCGAGAAAAAGGTCATTTATCTCGCGCATGCACTAAATTCGGTCCAGCTCAAAATCCCGCTTCAAGGATCGCCTATGTAAAAGGCCCCACAAAGATAAGGAAACAGAGCGACGCAGAAGAAAAAGGCAACTATGAAGGGTTGGAGACCAGTGAGGTTTCGGGGGAAGAGTAAGCTCTGGGCAACGTTGCGCTCAGAGCAAGGAAGAATCATTTTCCATTGATTTAGTTAAAAAAACAGATAAATTGAACAGTACTCCATTTTTAATAGATTGTCTGTTAAATTCAAGTTTCTTTGTGCAATCTTTGATTGACACAGGCTGTCTCTGTTATGCTGCATTTTCTAATGAGATCGTGAAGAAATGGGAACTTCCGCACATAAAAATACCAAAAAGATCCTTGCAACTAGCAGAAAATGATGGGAAGCAAAGAACAACAAACAAATTGACTTTTGCAGACTTCGATATTGACGGTAGACGAGAAAAGGTCTATGGATATATTATCAAAGACCTTTCCTACGATATTATCCTGGGAAAACCATGGATGGAACAAAATGATGTTGTCTATCTTGCAAAGAAGCGAGTGATTCGATTTGGTTCTCAGAAGTACGGACAGGTTGTCAGAGAAAAGGGTTGGTATAATAATATGGCCTCATTGAAGTTAAAAAAAGAAATACACCATGTTGCTACAGCTAAAAAAGTATTGGGTGGCAAATTTATTTCACTAATGAAGCTTGCTAAGGTGGAAACAGGATCAAAGATTTTCGCCATTACAATGCAAGATCTTAACAAGGCTCTGGAGATGAAAAGCGAAGAAACATCAGAGGAAATAAGAAGGACACTTCCTCCTTCCATAAAACATTGGTCCAATCTCTTTGTTGAAGACAGACAAAGTAAATTACCCCCACATCGACATTCCGATATGAAAATCGATTTAGAAAGAGACGAACAAGGTAGAGAAAAATCTATACCTTGGGGCCCACTTTATGGAATGTCAAGAGATGAACTCCTAGTTTTAAGGAAAACGCTAAATGATCATCTCGATAAAGGATGGATCAGAGCCAGCAGCTCGCCAGGAGGAGCACCAGTGCTCTTTGTTAAAAAGCCAAATGGGGGTTTGAGATTCTGTGTAGACTACAGAGCCTTGAACGCAATCACAGGAAAAGATCGGTACGCACTACCACTGATAAGAGAAACTCTGAGATCAATATCAAAATCGACATGGATGACCAAAGTTGATGTTTGTGCTGCATTCCACAAACTTCGAGTTAGGAAGGGAGACGAAAAAAAAACTGCTTTTCGGACAAGGTTTTGCTCCTTTGAATGGCTAGTCACTCCCTTTGGGCTACAAGGAGCTCCAGCTGCATTTCAGCAGTACGTAAATGAATCCTTGGGAGATTATCTTGACCAGCTTTGCACTGCGTATCTTGATGATATTCTTATCTACACTTCCGGAGATCTCCAAGATCATTGGGTTAAGGTTGAATCTGTGTTCAAACGTCTAGACATAGCCGGCTTAAAACTGGACCCAAATAAATGCGATTTTGCAGTGAAGAAAACAAAGTATTTGGGATTTGTTATAAGCGCTGGTGAAGGAATTAAAGTCGATCCTGAAAAAGTTAAAGCCATAAAATCATGGGAAATTCCGACAACCGGAAAAGGAATTCGAAGCTTTCTAGGTTTCGCAAATTTTTACCGTGAATTTATCCCCAGCTTCAGCGAAATTGCACAGCCTCTTATCAACTTAACGAAAAAAGATCACGCTTTCCTGTGGCTTAAAGAGCACCAAACCTCGTTCGATGTTCTGAAAAAGCTATTCATTACGGCCCCAGTACTAGCTCTCTACGATCCGGATAGAAAGACAATTGTAGAAGCGGACTGCTCGGGATATGTTATGGGGGCGTGCTTGTTGCAATACGACGATGCAAAAGTTCTACGCCCAGTAGCATACCTTTCAAAAAAATTAAGCCCCGCAGAATGCAACTACGAGATTTATGATAAAGAATTGCTTGCGGTTGTCTTGGCTTTAAAAGAATGGAGAGGCGAGTTGATGGGCCTCAAGCATGCATTTGTAATTTTTTCAGACCACAAAAATTTGGAGTATTTTATGACCACAAGAAAATTGTCCGAGCGTCAAGTTCGATGGAGCCATACTCTCTCCCAGTTTAATTTAAAGCTAAAATTTAGAACAGGAAAGAACTTGCTGAGACCAGACGCACTTTCACGCAGGGAACAAGATATGCCGAGCTGTGCAAGCGACGAGCGGCTGAGGAGTCGCCAAGTACAATTAATCAAAGATGCATGGATGAAAATAGATACCGACTCTAACAAGTTGGTAACCTCTCAAATCACCTCAGCTTCGGTCTACCTAAATATCCCTTCAGAATCTGGCACTGAGATACAGTTGCCTGATGGCAATTGTATCTTTCAAAAAGAAGAACTTCAGATACTTTGGAATAAAGGTTGCGTAGAGGACAAAGGCATAAGAACCATGTACAAAGCTCTGCGAGATGGTGAGCGGGCCTTCCCGACAGAACTTAAGCTGAAAGTATCAATCTCAGAATGCGATTTTGATGAGAGAGGCGTCCTTAGATTTCGTCGTTGTATATGGGTACCAGACTGGGAACCCCTACAGACAGCTGTGATACAAAATACGCACGACTCGTATATAACGGGACACCCAGGTCGTGATAGTACATATGCTATCTTATCAAGGAGTTTTTTTTGGCCAGGGGCATCGACAATGGTAAGAACTTTCTGTAAAAATTGCGATGTTTGTGGACGATCTCACGTATGTCGAGAAAAGAAAAAAGGATTGCTCCTACCACTACCGATACCTAGTCGTTTCCATTCAGAATTGCCAATCGACTTTATGACGGATCTGCCAGCAAAATCTAGACAAGATTCTCAATATCTCATGGTGATTACAGACCGACTACTGAAAAGTTACACCCTTGAGGCTATGAGCTCAATGTCAGCAGAATGCTGTGCTGAGCGGTTTTTACACTGTCACTATTGTTTTCATGGATTTCCATTATTTTTAACCTCTGATTGTGGTTCAAATTGGGTTGGAAATTTCTGGACCCATCTATGTAAGTTAGTAGGTATAGAACAGCGTCTTTCCACGGCGTTTCATCCTGAAACGGATGGAAGTACAGAGAGGATGAATCAGGAAGTGTTGGCATACCTTAGATCTTTCATATCCTACGCTCAGTACGAATGGCCTGATATGCTTCCGTCAGCTATGCTAGCCCTTAATAATAGAGACACAGTCATCGGTCTTAGTCCTTTTTTCCTCACACACGGTTATCACGCAGAACCTATCAAACAAATCCCGCCCCCTTCCAAAAATTCCGATGCACCTGAAAAGAAAGCCAGGGAATTTGTACAGCGAATAACAGATGGACAGGAATATGCACAAGCTGCCATGGCATTTGTCCAACAACGAATGGAATCAGCATCTAATCAAAAGAGGCTTCCGCAAGAAAGGTTTGAAGAGGGAGACCTTGTTTGGTTAAAACTAAAAAATATTGAGACGCCACAACTTAGTAAAAAGCTGTCATGGGTTAACGCCTAATATCGCGTCCTCAAAGTTATATCCCCTCATGTAGTCGAACTTGATGTCCCATTGGGTATACATCCGAGATTTCACGTCGATTTGTTAAAACGAGATCCACAAAACCCCCTTCCGTCTCAAATTATGTTAGACGAGCAACCACCACTGCTTGTGAATCCTGATGGTGACTATGAGCAATTCGTTGAAAAGATTCTCAGAGCCGAAAAGAGAAAGAAAGGTCGGGGCTTCCGAAGGGAGGTGTTGGTAAAGTGGAGAGGTTTTCAAGAGCCAAACTGGGAATTGCGCCAAGGTCTCGAAGACACGGAGGCATTGATATCTTTGAAGAAAGGTACGGTGTTGGTGATGAGGTGGGAGAAGATGTCGGGGCAAGAATAGGTGTTACTGGCAAAAGGTTAAAAATTTTTACATCTGAAAAAAAGAAATGAGTAAAAAAAAAGTACTGTGAGGAGGGGATAATGTTACAGGCTGCGCCTATCTCCTAGTGACTGTCGGACGGACACTTATCATTATTACGTCATTAGCCTTGCTATCTAAAGAGATGTCCAACTTGGCCATACAAATACAGGGTTGCAACAAATATGGAAACAAGATATTGTTGCAGCAAGTATCACATGGAATCATGGGCCGATACGACCCAGTTTCGCTATGACAAGCCCACTCGGAATATCAAGGATATGGTGTAGTAGGATAGATACTGAGGTTAGCACATTGGGAGTTGGAACACTTTAAGTAGCCTCCCCTCGGTGGACAGTTCCGAGATGTATGTAGAAAATAGACAGTAATCGGCCACCATTCCTTTACTATATTGTTTTGTTGATCGCCCATCACATAGGCCTGTCTGAACCTTCTATTTGCAACTTGATATCTTTGGGCCATATACGCTGTCCGCTTTGTACCACCTTGGCAACTTGGATATATCTTCCATTGTTTTTTATTGCATGGTTCCCAAGCTCCTGTAAATCTTTGTTGGCAAATATTTCATGGCCTCCCACTAGATTAATATTGCCAACACACAACTTTGACGCTTGAATTGGCGTTAAGACCTGGTGCTCACAACTCGAAAGTCGAGGATCACCCTCCTTAGGTCTATCTTGATCCCCTTTTGAAAGTGCATCTGGACGTTCATTCCCTGCACCTTTCCTATATACCAGTGTATATCTGTTGTGGTTATGAGCTGTAAGGTATATAGCAATTATGTCTCTGCTGTCCGTCGGTGGAATTACACGGGCTCATGTGCAATGGTGAGTTACGGATATGGCGCGCTCACGCTGGTTGATGGCACGATGGACACTGAGTGCGTATCACTGTGGCCAAATGGGTGTCAGTAAGTATCGAATGTGAACTCTTACTGACAATGGTGATCTATGAAGGTGATGCTAGTAGTGCATCCCGACGATTGATAATATCATCTAATGGATAATGTGAAGTATCTTGTGTTATCCATGTAGCTTACCATGGTACATGCTTTAGGTCCCGTCATAGCATATTCACGTGACTGTGGAACTAAACCGTGGGGTGTTTAGTGTGTAATGCATGTGTGGGTATACTGGACCAAACTAGAACTTGATAGAATAGAGATAATGGAATCAGCAGGAGACTGATAGACTGAGAGAGACCGAGCTGGTCATTTCTCGTAGGAGAGAAATAATATCATAAGGGAATGTTCTAGCACTAGGCTGTGAACAACACAGTAAGTCTGGAGCAAGATATAAGGAGGTCTTAACCTCCGTCCATTCATTGTAACTAAGTTTCCTTTATACGAGAATATAGAGTCAAGTCTTACATATCATGAGAACACACGCCACAGCGACTATAGAGACCTACTGTGAGCATAACTTCCCTAAGAGTATCCATTGTCCTGCTCCCATATAGCCTAGTTAATATAACAAAGTATGATATTATTTTGGATATATTGATTCACTATAATTGGCAATTGAAGAGATTGTAGAGTATATTAACAGTGTCTGTGCACCAGCCTGTATTTTCCACCCTTTCCTAATCCAGCAGCCCATCCTCCATTCCTCCATCTCCTAACAACTCAACCGAGCCAGCACAACACTGACACCTCATCTTCAGTTGTTTAAGAGGGAGAAACGGCTTGATGGTTCTCAAGAAAGCCTTCGAATATGGACCAGTTACAGGATGCTAATTGAAGCTTATCTGGTGCAGGAATTTCGACCTCCCAATTGTTTACTTGGCAGAGAAGTGTTCTGTGGTCTAGGCCAGCTTCCAGATCTTGTCGAATTTCGTAAAATGCGTTAACATTATTTCGGATAAAGCAGAGATCGATGGCTGCCCCGGCGTCATGAGTGGGAGATCCATCATGGTTGAGAAGTTGCAGTCCCCGGGAGGCTACCTATGATAGCAGGGTGTTGCCATCCACACTATTGGTTCGAGATTTCGGGTCCTAGGTTGAGTTATGAATGTTGACGTCCTCTGCAAGGATATTTGGAGAGCCTTTGCTATTAATTAAATAATTTAGACCTTCCCCGGAGTCAGTTGCTCCGATTGGGGCGTTGTAGACGTTCCAGCATGCGAGCGCAAGCTTATTCCTGCGCGGAATTACGACTTGTAATAGGCCTTGCGGGTGCAAAGCTGGCCGGAAGGGGGATAGCCCTTGCTCTTTGCAGACGTACGTCATCACTTGTGGCCAAATATTCCAGTTGGAAAGGGGAGAGAAACATTGGAATCTTGGGTGGGTCTTTGTTAGTCTACAAGAAAGTTCAGTACTATGTTGCCATGGTGTCAAGTTTGCAGTGGGGCTTCAGCAGGGTTTTTAGCGAGCAAAATAACACTCTTTAGGCATAGTCACCATCCATTTTGGGGCTAGCCCCTGTTTTTGTGCAAATTTTCGAAAAAGTTGGTGTGGCATTTTTTTTCTGGACACCATAGTTTGCAGTGGTCCTTTCCTTCGTACTTAACCTAATTGGTATAATGATTGGCTGCCTAAGATTTGTGCATTTTTGCTACTTGACATTACAACTTATTTACAAGAGTTCAAAGGTTTTCGAATTACAAATTAGAGCCACAGTCTTATCCTAACCTTGGATCTGAACATGTGGCTGGAATATTTTCAGGCCTTAATATCTGGTTGGTCCCCAATCTCCATCTATCACAGCCTAAAATCTTGATGGTATACTCTGAATGAGTCTCACAAGGTCTTTGAAAGACACGGAATCTGTTGGAAATCTAGACTTTGCATATATGAAGGTTTTGATTTTGAAGTATGATCATCAAGATCAATTGAGTTGATTCAATTGATTATGATTAAGCTCATTTAGGCAAAATAAGTTTCAGTGGCTAGAAAATGCTATCTTGTTGATAATTAAGTGGCTGGTTGTTGATAGATCACTGGGAGTTCGGGATCACTAAAGCCTCGGGGATCTGTGTTTAAGGATAGACTCATCTGTATGTAAAACTAAGTTAACGGAGTATTATATATTATTAATTCATATTGAGAAGAGAGTTCAATATCATATACAACTATCAATAAATTTTTGTCCGAAATTGTACACTTGTTCTTCGAGATATTCCCTCCTAGAAATCCTTGAAAATTTCAAACAAAATCCCATGCCTCCTTTAGGATATTGCGAAGACTATCTGCAGCTCGCTGCTTTCCGCCACCCATATTCGGATGATGACACTGGATGCAATCATTCATCCTATTCCAAACAGCTTCCATTGGGTTAAGATCAGGCAAGTTGGCCGGCCAGAAAATCGGTTGAATGAGCCTCTGATTCATATCTTCCATGGTACATGCTGCTGCGTGAGCAGGAGCATTATCCTACATTACGAAAATACAAGGTCTCATCGAGACTATGCCATCAATATTAGGAACTATTTTTTCGCAATGTTTTTGGGAGTTTTTATATCCCCACTCCTTCTCCCAAAATAAAAAGAGGCCTTTTTCTGGCCCTGCAAAGCAACCCCAGAACATCCAGCCGACCCTTTTCGATTTTTTCTCTAACACAATCAGTGTTGTATTCTTGGGAAGTCTAGTTCGTAATATTAGAGCATCAAATTACTATTTTATTAAAGGGGAAATACGAACATGGCCCTTGTAACCAATACTCTAGAATTTCTTCCATCCTCTACCCAGGTTTTGTCCGTTCCTAAAACTGGTGTCCAGTCTTCATGTGTCCAATTAAGATGAGTTTCGGGCCATTCTCCGGGTGTCTCCATAGTATTTTGAGTTACTGGAGGCTTTAGACAAGCCACATGTTGTTGATATCATCTTTTTTTAAGTTCTCTTTGTAATACTCGCTCGCTAGCACCAAGGTGTCCAAAGGATCCAGAGGCGGGTTCTGAAAATGTTTTGCAGCAGATTTCAGGTGAAGACTCAACGTAAGATATAATCTGATTGATATCATCTTCTTTCAGTCTTGAGGATGTTATTTTTCTCTTTTTGGTGGAGACAGTTATGCGACGCAGTGAATAATTAACTTGTCCCTGATAAGTACCTAGTTGCGCAGAAACATGCGTCTGATTCTTGCCAGATTCATGGAGCCCATATATTTCAAAAAAATTTGATTTCAATTTGTTCATTCTTAATTTTTAGACTTACTAAAATTTTTTGATCCCTGGATAATTGTTTGATTCGAGGTGTTGAATGTGGAGTTTGAGGTGGATTCAATTGCAAAATAAGGTTAGTATTGAGTAAAGCCATGTGTCTTCCGGAATAAATAATTTTGTATTTAAAAAATCTCTTTCCTATTGTCACTGAAGCACAAGATGAGGAGAGCTGTATAATTTTTTTAGCGGTCGGCAGTCACCAAAGTGATGGCAAAGAACTAGAGAGCAGGTTGGATTTGCATAAAACTAGAGGGACATGAAAACAAATTGTGCCCTTGACTTGGGCCTGGAAATCCAGTACAAGGATTGTATAACCTTCCTAAATGAGCGCTAACAGGGCTACAGCCCCTGAAGCGAATATGCGCCCCATTTAAATCCACTGAAAACTTGAAATTGTGGTACCATAGTAGAAACCCAAGGTTCTTGAATTAGTATCACATTAGCCCCACATTTTGAGGTCAGTTCTCGGTATTGTGCTCAGCCATATTTGATGCAAAACATGACTATGACGCTTGGGTAGCAAGGTTATTGTTAGATGAGGCGCAAGGCTGGACGGGTCACATTAAGTGGTGTGGTGGGTTTGCTTGGCTGAGATAGATAGCATAAGAAAGTTTAGCAGGCTTTGTGATTGGTCAGTAAACGAGCTAAAAGGATATAAAACCATAGACATTTCAACTGTAAATAATGAATCAAGCACATTCACATCTATTCATCACTCTCACACTTCCACTTCCAATATTGCAGCAGTCATTGCAATTGTTCGTTCCCCATTACATAGGCCAAGTAAAACACTAGGGCGGTGTTGTGAGCAGAGGCACGTCTACCAACATTGATCCAGAAGAATTAGGGGCCTGAGATTTTCTGCTTTCTTTGGTTCCTGTTTCGGCACCTCATAATGACTCCTCAAGGGAGAACAGGATAGTAAACTTAGATGCCCAGCCTATTGTTAGAACAGGAGCTGGAATTGTGGTGAACGAAGGCTGCGTGGAAGGAGACCCAGCGGGGGGTTCTGGAGCGGGCCGGGGAGTGTTGAGAGCCAACCACGGCTTGTGTCCTTTCTGGCACACAACCCGCATTCTCTCCTTGTCTCAGCAAATAAATTCTCTGTTAGCTCGGAAGGGTCTTGTGGGGCATCCAGTGGAAGAGACCATGTGCGAGCCAGCACAATTAAGACAATTTATCGGTGTCATACATGGGCCGTTGTGTGAGCCTGACTCACATAGTCCGCAACGAGCTCTCCTGGTACAAGTATTGATGCTGTGGAATCCATGGCAGCGCTGATAGACTTGGAGGCGTGGGCAATTGTCAGCCAGTCGAATTTGGCGGAACGAGCAAATAAGCGGACTCTGGAGGGGAGTTTATCTGCAGCTTGCTTTTCAACTACTAGTCGGAGAGTACCTTCCCATTCTGGTGATGCCAGAGAGTTACGCGTTCAGGTGATGGAAAGAATTGCTTTTGTATTGATTTTTGCTGCTGCAAGTTGTTCCCAAATGTCTGCAACGGAAAGGGCTGTGGGAGATCCGGAAGCATTGTACCCATATTTGGGGACTGGGCTAATGAGAAAGTCCTCTCATTTTTTCTGTCTTTCGATAGGCACGCCTCCTGTAGCGGGCTATAGTGCAAGGGCTGCTTGTATGAGTTCGGGGGCTTGCTCGGATGAGACGGCCACAAGGGCTATCTCAGAAGGGACCGATCTGATGTCCTTGATTAGTTGCGGTTTTTGGAGAAAGATTCTCAGCTTTATACAGACCAAAAGAGAACCTTGGAATCTCAGTGGGTGGTCAGGCGCTAGTGTTAAGGTTATGAGTCATATGGGAACATAGTTACTTGTCACTTATTATGTCTGATTGGAGTATGTAGAGGATGTGTTCAACAGATTTCGATACGGTCAGAAGTATCAATATATGCTATCTTATATACATCTGTATGACCCATGTCATAGTCTTAGTTCCATCTCGTCATTTACTATCTATAGTAATCACATTACCAATCCAACGCTCATGAATCCACGGTTCATGAGCGGCCATCGCTGCCCCTGCGGCTCTCGTATATCCTCCGCTTGCCAGTCGCATCACTGCTCCTATAATCGCAGCTCAGTACCCTAGTTGAGCGCCCCTGAAAAGCTGATCCAGGGGCGACCGAACTGGTTTCCATTAGTGACACTCGAGATACACCTGTACACTCGATGCTGTTGCATATACGCTGAGTGGTACCCGACCCCTTGCGGCTAGCACTTATATTCCAGGGGCTTATGGTGTCGCTACCCCACCGCTTCTGTTGAAATCTAGACATGCCAGACCGAACTGCACGCAGTGCGGAGTAGGCGAAGACTACTCATCTTCGATTGCTACCAGCTTTGGTGAGGTCTCGGTTGGTGATGATCTCGGTGGTGTGAATGTTATTCCATCACGTAATCAGAACACAATGTTTCTACCTAAGCAAGGTAGAACATAGTGTTATGAATTTGTTATATTTAGTCTGGATGTGGTGATGTAGGGGTTATCTTCTTAATACGGTTAGGTCTGAGGCTACGGGATTTGGATTTGTTCAGGCTGGAAATTTGGATTTGTTCTCTAGCTCTAACAATTTTGTTACTTTTACGTTTATTGTATAATTTGCTTATTGGGAATTCGATATTTTGATAATATGATAATCTGAACATATGAATTCGTAACTTTGATAATCTGAGCCTTGATTACCTTCATTCGCACCTTCGACCTTCGACCTTCGTAACTTTGTAACCTCGAACCTTTGATAATTTGTCTTCGTCGAAATCGACTCGACCTCTGCAGCTTAACAGCTTCGAAAATCTGCCAATAAGTAGATTCATAACACATAGATAGACAATTAGATGTAGATTAAAAAACACGAACACCTTTTAATTACCGAAATATAAGTTCAGTAAAACCAAAACCTCACTGATCCTAACCTTTTATCTCTGATCCTTAGATCCCCGATATCTTACAATTCGTACAGTATTGACTTGACGGTCAACGTTCACTTCTATCATTCCAGATACCCCCTAGAACTTTAGTAGGTTTTTAGCCCGATGCCCTGAACGGATAATACTCGACAATTAATGAGAATTGGATTTTTTTTTTAACTTACAAATCCTATCCTCTTTAAGTTCGACTCAGATTTCCATCCTACCACAATGGCCTCAATGACTGATAAAAAGTTTTCTTCAGATTTCTTTACATCCTTGGTTCCAGATGATAAGCCACTGGGTATCAAGAAATTTGGAAACATTAGACCATTAACTGGTCAAGAAAATTACAACATTTGGTCATCAACAATGTGCCATTTCTGGCGAGGTATGAATCTCTTCGAACTTGTTGTGGAAGGAGTGATGCCAGCAAAGGATGCCGAAGAAAAAGAGAGGACAGCTTTTCAGACTCTTTCCCATCAAGCAATTGCAATCCTCTTGACTGTAGTATCATCCGAAATTTTGGAGAAAATTGTCAAACTTGATGACCCGCACTCAATGTGGATGCACTTGAAGGATGAGTTCTACAGGGATTCCCCTAAAGCACTTGTCGCCCAGCTAACGAATTTGACACTACTCTCCACCACCTACGACTCATCCATACCTGTTTCAAATTTTATCCAGCAATTTGAAACAGAATGGCTACGACTCCAAAAATTGACAAAATCTTCTTCTGATGCCTATCGCCAATCGTTTGCAGCCTTCCTCAATCATGACAAGGCAAAACGTGACTTTCTTCTTTGTTACCTCTCTAAACACCACGAAAATGTTGTCAACAACCTTTAAACAAAGGATGATCTGACATTTTCAGATGTGAAACTTCGGCTCTTGGGGCTTGATCAAGGACTACCCTCCACTCAGACTGCTTTCTTTACATCTGACAACAGCAGTAAAAGGGTCCCATTCATCAAAACCCCAACAGCACCACAATCAAAAACCAAAGAATGTACCTGGTGTAAGAAACATTACCCATCACACTACACCAGTCACTTATGGAATGATTGTTTCAAATTGAAGAATCACAAGGGGAAGGAAAAGAAGAAGACAACAAGTGCTCGAGAAGAAGCTCACGCTTCAGTTACAGAAGAAAATACGGTTAGGCTACACCCATTCTACCTTGATACTTGCGCAACTTCTCACATGTGTCCTTATCCAGAACGTTTCGAGAATATTACGATTTGTACCGGACATGTAATATCAAGCTCTGGTCAAAATATACCTGTTCATGGAAAGGGCACAGTGGTAATAAATTGCGAGTTATCTGATGGGTCTGTTTCTCCTTGCCGTCTTTCTGACGTCCTGTTTGTTCCGAAATTGAGTCGTCCTTTATTTTCATGGAGACAAGTGAGATCTAAAGGTTATAAATTAATTGATAATGGAAAAATAATGCAAATTTCAAAGGGTGAAAAAGTGTGGCTGGAAGCTAAATTTGACGGCTCTTTACCTCACATACCAGAAGTCACTGACTTTGCTTGTTTAACATACGAATTTTGGCATGAAGCTCTCTGTCATTCTGCACCATCATCCATTGAGAAGACAGAGAGGCTCATCCAAGGTGACAATGTGATACCAAATCGGCCCAAAGATTTTTTCTGTCAAGCTTGCGCAATGTCCAAATCGATACATACTACTACGAAAGCTACTTCTAGTCGAGCAAAGAATAAAGGGGAATACATACACTCTGACCTCTGTGGCCCCTTCCCAATTTTATCCTATGGTAATTCCCATTATTATATCAGCTTCGTAGATGATGCCACTCGCTATTCAACTGTTTGCCTTCTCAAAACAAAGTCGGAAGCTACTCAAGCTGTCATTGACTACATTTTAAACTTGGAGAAACAATATGATTGTAATGTGAAGCATTTCAGAACTGACAATGGTGGTGAATACTTGAAGGACCAACTTACAAAATTCTTTGCTCAGAAGGGGATAGAGCTTGACCTAACCCCCCCCTATTCCCCTGAGTCTAACGGAGTTGCTGAACGTCTGAATCGATCTATAGGCGAAGGAATATGCGCAATGCTTTCTAACATTAAAAACAAACGGCTATGGGCCGAAGCAGTTAAAACTTATGTTTATGTCAAAAACCGTCAGTCTCACAGCGCTGTTAATGGGCAGACGCCTTATGAAGCTTTTCACGGGGTTAAACCCTCCATTTCGCACCTCCAGCCCTTTGGACGAGAATGTTTTGTTCACATCCACAAGGCTAAACGCCCTGCTGGAAGCAAACTTCTCCCAAGAGCTGAGAAGGGCATATTTGTCGGATACACAAAAGTTAACCACCACTACCGTATCTTCATCCCCGAAAAAAATCAAGTTGCGGTTTCAGCTGATGTTAAATTTTCGAACCTTCTAACAGAAAAAACATAAACTGAACCAGTACTTGTAGAATTAAGACTTTCAGGAACTGAATCTACCTTTCAACCTTCCATCAAGAAGGATAAAGCTTGGATCAACCCGAAACAAAATGGATCTGAAGAACGCAACTATCTTCTGCCATCAGACGCCAAACATACTGCCGAAATTCAACCAAACCAACCTCCATCTGATCAAATAGGTCCACAACCTAACCCTTCACAAGAATCAACATCTTTAACTAGACCCAGAAATTTCCGAGGCTTTCACAAGAAAATGCAACTATTACAACTTGCTCCGGACGTCAAGTACAACCTCGGGCACTCAACAATATGATATTAGGGGACTGGTGGAAAGCGAAAGCTAGATCCACGAACCAACTTGTTGAACCTCAAGACTTGTCTGACTATCTTCAACCAGGTGAAGCAATTATTAGCATATTAGAAGTTACTGAACCAAAATCTTATGGAGAAGCTACAAGATCTCACCACTGGGATAATTGGAAGAAAGCTATTGATGATGAAATTTCCTCGCTTCAAGAAAATAACGTCTGGGATCTAGTTCCAAGACCAAAGGGAAGAAAAGTTGTTGGTGGTAAATGGGTTTGTTAAGTGAAGGGGAATGCTCAAGGAGAGCTCGAACGTTTCAAGGCAAGGTATGTTGCCAAAGGATTTTCCCAAACTTATGGACCCGATTACGACGAAACCTTTGCTCCTGTTGTTTGTTACGACTTTCTGCGACTTCTATTGGCTATTTCGGCTTGTAAAGGCTGGAAACCACGGCAGCTTGATATAAAAACGGCATTTCTATATGGCATCTTGAACGAAGAGATTTATATGGAACTTCCTGAAGGGTACAGGATAGAAAACCATGTTGCACGGTTAAACCGATGTATTTACGGCTTGAAGCAATCACCACGGGAATGGTATTTTAGGTTGGTCAAATACCTTCAACCTTTTGGTCTTGCTTCTACCCTATTTGATCCCTGTGTTCTTATCCACAGCTCAGGTGACTTGATTATTGCAATTTATGTGGACGATATAATTCTCTTTGGAGAACAAGGTAATTTGATGGAAAGCACAGTCAACAAGCTTAAATCAGAGTTTCATGTTAATGATATGGGACTTCTTAATTGGCTCCTTGGAATTCAAATTGAATATAATAATGCAGGTATCACTCTTTCTCAATCTTCATACCTTGAGAGAGTCCTCACACAATTTTCTATGCAAGATTGCAACCCAGTGACCACTTATATTGAGCAAAACCACCAGCTTATGGCTACAACTGGCAACACTAGGGTCAATGCTACTCTGTATCAGCAAATCATTGGATCTATCATGTATTTAGTCACTGGGACTAGACCTGACCTTGCATACACAATAACACACCTCTCACAATTTAGTTCGAATCCCTCTACTTCTCATTATAATGCAGCAAAGCGCGTTTTACGATATCTTAAAGGAACAAAGGATCAAAAGCTTCTCTATAGGTTTGATTCTAACTTGGTACTTAATGGATTTTGTGACGCATCGTACGGAAATTGTCTTGACACTCGAAGAAGCTTTTCTGGATATATTTTTCAACTTGGTAGCTCTACTATCTGCTGGCGCTCTCGCAAACAAAGTACTGTCGCTCACTCCACTTGCAAAGCTGAGTATATGGCGCTAACTCTTGCGACTAAACACTTCATCTGGCTTTTACGTGGACTACATCAACTTGTTATTGAAAATATTCCTGCAGCTCTATCAACCGATAACAATGCCGCTATTGATCTCGCTCATAATCCAAAGCTAAACGACGCTTCTAAACACATTGATATTGCCTACCATTTTACGAGAGAGAAGATAGAAGATGGCTCACTTACGCTACTACATGTTGCATCAGAAAATAATCTCGCTGACATATGTACGAAAGGAGTTCCTGGACCGAGACTCAAACACTTATGTACCTGTATATTCGGCACAAAGTGAGGAGGGATGTTGAAATATAGACATGCCAGACCGAACTACACGCAGTGCGGAGTAGACGAAGACAACTCATCTTCGATTGCTACCAGCTTTGGTGAGGTCTCGGTTGGTGATGATCTCGGTGGTGTGAATGTTATTCCATCACGTAATCAGAACACAATGTTTCTACCTAAGCAAGGTAGAACATAGATAGACAATTAGATGTATATTAAAAAACACGAGCACCTTTTAATTACCGAAATATAAGTTCAGTAAAACCAAAACCTCACTGATCCTAACCTTTTATCTCTGATCCTTAGATCCCCAATATCTTACGATTCGTACAGTATTGACTTGACAGTCAACGTTCACTTCTATCATTCCAGATACCTCCTAGAACTTTAATAGCTTCCATGTATAGTTTTTACCTGCGCGCTCCCGCGCCCGAAGCTTGGTGGCGAGCAGTAGATGTGCATGTTGCAGTGCTAGGCGTGGGTTTGCACCTTCGGTACCGTGACCGTTATTTGTCGGTACTATCTCAACAGCTAGGCGTATCATAACTCTAGAGTCCGGAATGTTTTTTTTCTTTGAACTTGTAGCCCTGCGCATAGCCATTGGAGGGGGTAGAGGTACAGACAAGTTCTTCTTTGCAGCATTTGCCTGAGTAGAACTTGCGGGCGGCTCTAATTGTGGGGCTAGCTGTGTGCTAACTATTACGTTTGCAGTAGTTTGAGATTGCTCGAGGACAGGGAGGCCTGCAATGGCTCGTGCTGTGCTTTGCGTCACGATAGCTTTGAGATCCGCAGCGTGTGTTGGTGGTAGACCACATAGATTTTGGGCTCCAGCATTTTTCCAGGTCAAACATGAATCGGCTATCTTATTTATCATAGCTGCCGAGGGCTGTTCGATAATCCGCGCTGGAGGGCGAGACTGATCATCTGTACGCGGTGTCCTCTACAAACCTGGGAGTTAAATATTCTCCCAGAGCCAAGTTCAGTCAAATTTCGCAAAATCAAAGTTGGCCCGCGAGGCAAAATTTCAAATTACTCCACCATTTCAATTTTTCACTCCCAAAGAGTCCGATTCTCAACTAAGCTTCATCAAGTCTACAAGAACGACCTAGTACATCATTGTTTCAATGACCACACCTCTCGTGGACTTTCTCTGGCCTCAGCCGGTCACCAAATACACGCCCACGCCGATATTTATACCCGACAGAGGAGGCAAAGCGTGGTGCACAAATCTGGGATATAGTTCTTTGGGATGGAGGTGAGAGGGATCAGGAAAAGTTTACTAGATGATGCAAAAGAGGTATACGTTTTCGACGGGCTTAAAAAATCGAATTTTAGAAAGAGTTTTACGAATTGAGCTTTGTGCGCGCCAAGACTTCGCTTGCGAGAGTGCAGCTGACACTATAAAAACAAGCAAACGATGGAAGGTGCCGTGGTCCGCCTCCTGGTAGTGTTCTCTGGTATGGTTTGAGTAGCCTGGGCACCTACTCCACTTGGGAAGGACACATCCCAGATCACATTTCGCGCGGAGAAAAGTTGATGGATGACGGAGGCATGTCTGGATAACTCAGGGGTTTGAGACGTTCCCCTGGGTGGGTATTCACAGATGAGGGTTGACTTGGGGTGAAGAAAAAGCCGCCATAACTTCGCAGTGGTACTTGCAAATGAAATCAGAGGCATGAGTGCTCCTCTCGTAAATTGAGTCAACTTTTCCATACTTTTCTTTGATATTGTGTCATAGCTAGATAGCTGCATACGCAACTAAAATCTGATGCAAAAAAAAAAAAAAAAAGATAATCCGTGCTGATGTACGCGCGCTAGATCGAGGGAGAGTTGGGGTAGGTTGTTGCTCAATTGCAACGTTGTCTTTGGTGGACGCGTAAATGGAGCTGGAGATACCCTGAGTATAATCTCTTTGCATAGGTTTTTTTAGCGGATGTAGTTGGGTATCTATTACCGATACGGGAGCTGGCGTTGGAGAGAGGGAAAGGTTTTCAGAGGAAGAGTCAGAAGGACATTTGTTTTCCAATCCGAGGTCCATGAACTCGTCTTCGAAGTCCATGCAGATGAGTTCCGCTGGAGATTGTTGCTTCTCAGCTGCGGCCGTGTCAGGATCTCTTCGGACTTGGTTACTTAACTTGAACAGGTAGGCGCTAAATATTGGGTTCTTGATGGTAAAGAAAATATAATAACAATGAAGACTTGGTGTTAGAGTATAGAGAAGACTTCGGAGTAAGAATTGCTCGAGAACGGAGAAGACCTTCAGTTTGCTTAATTGACTAATAGACTACAAGTACTATGATATATACATAGGAATTATAAGGAAGAAAAGTTATCCGGAACTGACGCAACTTCAGAAATGAGTAAGATCCCAGACCAGAAAAGAATCATCCACTGACTCAGAATACTGGGTCATGCAATAGAAAATACGAACAAACCAATGTGCTGGGCTACGGTGTTATGGCTCAGTATGACTGCTACTCAGTATAATGACTTGTAGTTGTGGCTATACCACTGTGCCATAAACACTGGCCCGAACTGTGGAGGGCTAATCATATCAGGCGCCGACATTTAGTTGAGTCATGCTAGGCTGTACAATTGTACTTAGTTAGGTGTAAGATGTAGCTTTAGTTCTGTAGTTTTGCAATCTGTATTACTAGTCCACAAGCTATTCTTGTCCCCGTCCGTTCTGTAATACTCTCGTGCAACATCGGCCAGTTCCCAATCTCGAAGACGGCTATCTCTTCACATACCAGCCGTAACATATGGTCTTTCTAGGTTTACCCGAATTTACTCATAACATGACTCAGGTCGGAGAAGTTAATGCTGATACATGATGTGTATCAAGGAAAATATCTATTTGTTCGGATTTTACATGACTCATACCTTGAATTGGGTTTACATTTATGTTTCCAATGATATTCTCATCTTATCTGTCCAGAGCACGGTTTGGTATATTTCGGTGGTAGCATTATTGCCAGCGAGTTATCTATGTGAAATGGCTACGACAACACAATGAAGCAAGGGTATGAAGTCCAAATACTGTCTATTTTTTACATGCAAGAGAGACTAACTAATTCTAGAGGGAAGGTCCAATTGAAATTAGTTCCAGAGATTGGAAGAATTACACACTAGCCTCGAGTTTGATTAAGAGATACGATAAATGTGTTTAATTTACGAAGAAGTTTACTGATGTTTAATGGATAGTTAATTGTGATTAAATTGCTATAATTCTATATGAGTGGCGAGAAGTCCCTATATATACATGAAAGCGGGGTTTTCCGCACACTAGTTTGAACTCCAACATACTTCCTAATCTAACCTAAACGGGAAGGTTGTTGGAGATCCTGAAGCCAATGTATGCTGTCAGGCATCTATTGGCTAATTACTATTCATGCCAGTTAGTGATTATATGGGTTAATCATATCTCATGGCGCCAGTGCATATTATTCTAATATGTACTATTTGTCTACTGCAGTCATGTTCCTGCCTTAATTACAACAGGTCCTATTATATCTCCTAACCATTGGTAAAGTCTATACACTTGCTGTCTGACCTCCCCGGTAGGAGATTATGAGGCTAGCTGTTCAAGGAGTCTACGCTCAACCTGCATGGGTTCTAATTCCTTGCCTGGACCTTGTTGACTAGGGTTGGAGGTCATTAGCCTTTCGAACATCTAACCTTCCACTTCTTACTAGGGTTAGGCACAGCCCGTAACAATCTAGTAGAGTTTCAAATGAGGAAAATTATGTATTTTAGATACTCAATAGCCAGAGGATAGAGAAGCAACCCTTCGATGATTTGTTACCTTCTACTCCCATTTTCCAAAATAGTCAAACACAATGACTAGATTTGTTCGGGAAGAATGGGATTCAAGGAGACTCAAACATCGAGTCCAGTTGGATCAGAAGTATGGGCTCCTTGATGTGGTTTTGAGCTATGCAGAAGTCACATCACGGAGTGATGAGGAGTGGATGATGATGTAATTTTTGGTTAACAGTGAGTAGCCTCATAAAATACTATGCTGTTATCATAGTTCAAATATAGAAAGCGAATGGGCATTTGTATGATTGAAAGGTAAAGCTATAATTCATCTATGGAGAAGCAAACTACCTACAAGTCTCCTCTACTACTTATACACATCCAGAGGTATCTAAATCTAGCCTACGCTTACAGTGGCAATGAAACTGACGTAAGTTTGTTCTGCCACACGGGTAACGCTTCCGATACTCTTGGCACTATCCTTTACGTAGCCTCAGTGGCGATTTCATATCAGTTTTCGTCTGCTGATAATCCTCGGAGTGATAGAAAATATAGGTTGCCTTCGATAGCCATCGAAGGCTACAGGGCTTATCGGCTCACAAGTTGTCACAGCTGTAGGTATATGGACAGAAAGTATAAGACTAAACCTGTATCCATTTATTGTGGGTACATCTATGTGTTTTACTTGGTATATGAAATGGGATTGTACACTTGCGCTGGAACAGCTAAGACAGTATGTGGAGAGATGTCTTCATTACTGTGCAGAAGTGAAGTGACTATGATAATTGTTATATTACAGATTGGGGGAAGCTCATCCCTTATCCCCTAGCTTGTTCGTTTGTAGACCAATCACGTTGCCAGTATGCAGCTCACCAAAGTGTGCAACCAACTAAGCAGCCATACCATTTGTCCTACATCAACAACCCATCTCTCGTAATGCACACATTACTACATGTAATGTCGTTATGTAGAGACTGGATCTCCTCCATGCACCATAACGCCATGCTGCCATAATAACTACCTGTGCACCAGCTACTAGATCTACCGTCCTATATAGCTGAGCATAACACTATGAAACTATATAAGTGCTCGCCTAACTAGTATGCTAGTGATGTCTGCTGTGGTCTTGAGCCACATGCAATGCCCTAGCCCCAACTACCTTGTTGTCTCATATCATAACACTCCTGCCTGAACTCAGGAATAAAGTTCAGGCAAGATGCATGCAACCACATTGGTCGATAGAAAGAAAAGCAGGAAACTGTATTCCAAACACTTGGTTCTTAATTCTTGGATATCTAGGGAATAATACAAGACTGAAAGCTGGAGATCTTTCAACATGAAGATACCTCAGTTGCTTATACCTCAACACTACCTGCTACAGACTACAGTATTCTAGTTCCAGCTTGATTCCTGTCAAACTCTAGAGAGTGACCTAGAATCTGATCGAAGTAACTAGAACTTGTATACAGGGATGTTGTGACGGCTTGTAAGCCGGTAATTGCCTGTAGCCTGCGCTGTCTAACGCAGGCTTAGCATGAAACTAGGCAGGGACTATTCTTGGAAGCAGGGTCTTACAACTTGGCAAACACCTCCAAGAATAGGGCACGAGAAGGTATACAAAAAGGTATACAAAAAGGTATACGAAAAGGTATACGAGAAGGTATACGGATATACGGATAGAAAACTGTGTCATTGGCCTGGATAATAATCATGTATAAAGTAACAGTTATTCTCCTCTTCAATCTGTAGTTCACCATAGATTGAAAATAAACTACCTCTGACCATAAGGTTGCTCAAGTGCCTATGCTTAGACTGTGACAGATGTCAGCTGAAACTAGGATTAGACTCTACCTCAACACCATGAATCTATCCATGACATAGCAGTAGCCATATAGTCTTAGAGCCAGAGCTTGGCAGGATACTATCTCCACATCAGTCAGTCCGTGACAGGCTGCTAGGATAACTTCCTGCTGAACAGTTGGGAGCGGAGGGCGAGGTCTCGCACGTTTGACTGCGCGCGAGACAACTTGAGCAGGAGACACAAGTGTGATAGGGATTTTACGCCTCCCGGGGGGCATCTTGACGTAGAGGGACGATGAAAAGTAGGAAAATTGAGTTGCAAGATATATTTAAGCTTGGGGAAAAAAAACGTGTACTTTTTGTCACGTGAATTGCTGTTTTTAATCTCCTATATTGATAACTGACAATGGGGAGTGTTGAAATAGGTTGTATCAGACCAAGTCACAAGGATCACGTGAAGGTAAAGATTAGTACACTAGGCAAGTATTGTGGGACATTAGATTTAGTTATAGTATAGACTATCCTTTTAGTAATTAAGTTGCTACACAACAATTAATCTGCTGTACTAAAGCTTAACATGAATTTTATTTTATGAAAATAAACAAGATTTAACATAAAAATTGAAATCAAGCAATTTGGTTATGATCACTTGATCATGCTTTTAGGACACGTCGCCTGTCATGCATAGACCCTTGGCAAGGCTGTGCTGAAAGCCCTTTGGCCAGGTAGATGAATAATCGGGTTTATGTCTAAAAATGCTGCAATAAGTGGATATGTATGTCTAAAATTATATCAATCGAAAACCAATGACAATGCGAGGCCTAATATTGATTTTAATATGGTGTAGTAGATGGTGGGCGTAAGTTGTGGGTGAATTTGCGATTTTCGAAAGTGATGCAAAATTGTCACGGTTTGACCGTTGTAAGAGCTTAGGTGGATACCTAAGCGTAATACTTAGATTGTTTACAATAAGGTCGCACGGGGAGGGGAAGATGGAACTAGACGAAACGATAATACTAATCAGGACGCTAGATTGCTGTTACAACTAAGTAACACCCAAAGATACGTGGCTAGTTGGCAAGTATGATGTCTGGAGGAAAGCCACCAGTTAGTAGATACACGCAGCGGAACAGTCATTATAAGTACCTGTTAGTTGTAGCTAGAGTTCTCTTCTCTCCTCATATTGTTTAATAAATCGACTTATTCATCACCAACTCGGTTTCCGTCACAAAAATGAAGAAAATACTGTGTTGAGCACAATCTGTTGAGTTTGATGATAATAAGTATTCCTCTGATACTTGTTGGAAAATGAAGTATAATCCTATTAGTAACAATTACCTTTATTACGTAAGGGTTCCCAACGCAATCCCTGTCATGAATGCGCTTTTCACATTAGTAGTAAATCGTCATCCACGTAGTGTAGCATGCAGAGCCAGGGAAATGGAAACAGGTTAATGATAAATTAGATACCACCAATTGCTACACTCACTCGTAGATCACTCCTAAAAGAGACTAGCTACGGCGCTATCTGGAATTATGTGGGATTGGTTAATTATCATGTAGATAACTTGTAACATAACATAATAACACAATAAGATACCATTCGCATCCCGTAACATTTTATTGCCATAATCACCCAAGTATATTCTAAGCCCCCCTGAGTAGTCACAACCATTTAATTGAAGATACTAAGTGTATACAACCATATACATCACCACCCTTCAATAATCCCTACATCCACTATTTACACTCTAGTCCCATCTCCCCTGTAAGATTTGCACGAACAGGTACTAGTGTGGCTCTACTTCTATGACAAGGGAATACAGTATAAATGATTGCTTACTACTACTTACTGATTTTCAACTTAATTATATTATCACGTCGTTTTTATGGTCTTGATTGACATCTTTTTATGCATAAACAAATAATTAATTCACATTACTCCGCTCTTCTTTAAGTGATCCTCTATCTCTTTTAACAATACCAAATTGCATCATTTAACAGGATAAAAGTTTATGACCAGTGATAAGTCTAATGATGATTCTGATGATGAGGCTGAGGGTGAAATCAATTTACATAATAATTTTAGCTTTAATCAAGAAGTCCTAAACAATAATAAAGAAAAACAACCTCCGAATTTATTAGAAAATACTGAAATCCACCCTACTAATAATGGTAATAATTGTGATCAACATCATAACCCAAGTTGCTGGCAAAGTCGAATGCTTCACCTTCCAGTGGTGCCGGTGTAATCGCTCAGTATGCTCTGCATATCTGGGATAGCCAAGAAGAATCGCATCCTTTGCAACGGCAGCTTGCTGAGCGTGGCCCAATCTATTTCGATTGACACCTGGGCTAAGTTCCGTTCCCGGCACGATAGATCGAAAGTTTAAGTTTGGGTCTCTTCTATTCAGTCTTCTAACAACTTCCCGATGGAGTTTGACTGGGAGGACTTTACGACTCACTAACAACCCTCCAAAATCAAAGGTAAAATTCCTTTCGCTTTCAACCTTACTAACATAGTGTGTAGGACTGGGCAATTGCTCGGCCTCATTTTAGACAAGCACCTCGACCGCAACATCAATATTCTCAACTTTTCGACACATTCCAAAGACGGCGCGAACGAAGAAGCCTCACTCAGACAACGAACAATGTACGACAAAAGCTGGGTCACCAATGCCTCGGTTTTTAGCTCTCAATTTCGGAATTTCAGCCCTCTCAAATGGGGGTTGAGCGCAAAACAGGGGAGAATTTGGTATCACATGATAATGTATAATGTGGATGCAGGTCGGACTAAGGTGGAGCCGCGGTCGAGCTTACCTCAAGCTCGTAGCTCCCAGCACTTCCTTTCTCTTTATCTTTTCTCCTACCTACATAGCTGTTGGAAATACAGTTTCCTGCTTTTCTTTCTATCGACCAATGTGGTTGCATGCATCTTGCCTGAACTATATTTCTGAGTTCGGGCAGGATCCCACACTTCTGATCCAATCGGACTCAACGTTAGAGTCTGCTTGAATCCCATTCTTCACGAACAAATCCAGTCAATGGTTTGTTTGTACTTCTATTGCGTGACCCAGTATTCTCAGTCAGTGGATAATTATTTTCTGGTACGGGGTCCCACTTATTTATGCAGTCGAGTCGGTTCCGGGTAACCTCTGTTTCTTATAATTCCACTGTATATATCATAATACCTGTAGTCTATTAGTCAATTAAGCAAACTGAACTTCTTCTCCGTTCTCAGGCAATTCTTACTCCGAAGTTTTCTCTATACTCTAACAATAGCATAGCCTAATGTCCAAATACTACTTCTTCTTAGAGACCCGTATCATCCTCAGGTCAGTTGTAACAAATAAATCAACAGTCATAGCAAAAATTGTCTTGGACCTAAAAAGAGGGAAGAATAATGAGATCTTACAATTTAAGGCTCGACTAGTTGCTAGAGGGTTTACTCAAAAGTATGATGTCGACTTTGAAGAAACATTTGCACCTACAATTAGTCTTGGTACTTTCAGAAATTTTTTAGCTATTACAGCTAAAGAGAAGTAGGATATCTACCAAATGGATGTTGTAACCGCATTCTTAGCAGGGTGTTGTAAAGGTAAGAGCTTACGGAGGTTAATTGGCAGAAGGTTTACGGATAATTATCAATGAATCAATGTGAACTGCTGATATATTTGATATTCAGAACTGCGAGGATTTAGGAGGTAGAAATCGCTAATTATATACACATCTGAGGTAGCCGGAGTCTCGCCTTATTTACCCAAAACAGTACCACGGAATATTCTAGTCTCCTCCATCTGGCAGTACAATCTAGAAGTACTTTCTATACAGTGCTCCATTGTTCCTCTACTCATCATGGAGCCACCTGGAGAGTTCTTCCTTCACCCTCAGTGATCATTACCCTTGTGCATCGTAATCCTAGCCATCACCAGCACAAAAGAGTATTGTGCCATTTTACGGATCTCGAATATTATATTCGGCCTTGTATTACACAAATATATCAGTCTTCCGAGGAGACTTCAGTAACTTATTTTCATGAATTGTTGTGGCATAGCCTAATATGAAACGTCAAGTGGACGGCTAGGTTAAAACACAAATAGTAGTTCAATGCACTTCTAACACCAGCAAGTAAGACTGATGTGCAAGAAGTATGGATGTTACATTATGTGATGTTAACTGCTTATAAATACAGTTTATGACGTGATAGACCACGTGATATATGTAGCACCCATTACAAAGACTGATAAGAGTAGACTAGTTTCATTAAGGGATGTGTAGCAGATTTTTTGGCATAGAGGATGTTTGCTATGTGCCGTTTGGTAATTTTATGTATATAAGTACCAGGTGTGAAGAAGCATTATTCTCTACGCAACATCTTCTTTACTTACCTTAACAATAAATCTGTTTGTCAATCTCTTTGTAAGAATTCCTCTTCCGACCCTTTCTTTAGGATATAATTTTACCTTTCTTCATATGTTGCTATGACAACAGGACAGTTCTTGGCACATGGTATCATGTTGATATTATGTCAAGGTCTATGTTATGATGAGCTAGTGAAAGGAGGGCAGGTATATATACAATGGTTTGGTGTTAAGGTTATGAGTTAATTGGGAACATAGTTACTTGGAATGTGTCACAATGTTTGTTCAGATGGTTTGATACTTGGTAACTTGATTGCTGGCAGTTGTCTGATCCTTTTTTCCGATACTGTACATGAGACAGAACATAGACTACTTATATACTCTAATATGACCCTTGTCATTGTCTACGCTCTCTCTCCTGACTTACTGCCAACAGCGTGCCTGGGTAAAACTCTGCAGCTCATGAGTCCATCTCTCATGAGAGGCATCCGCTGTTCCGGTGGCTGGCGCGCGCGGTCCGAGTACGCGTCGCTGCAATACCTCAATTACTTACGTGTAATATCCCAGCTGAGCAATCCTGAACCTAGCTGTTCAGGAACGACAGCAATCCAGTCCATGGTTCGCGCCTATGGTTTGTATACACATCACAGCGTCGCTCCAATCGTTCCCATACAATGTCTCAGCTCCGCAGTCCTTAGTCCATTACTCAGGAACGGAAGCAGTTGTATAGTTCCGATAGTGCGCTAGGTCTGCATGTACCTCTGAGCGCTATCCTGTAATTGCCCGGCGATACCTAACCGCTCACGGCTAGCGTGTGTGATCAATAGACTCATCACGACGCTGCCCCAATCATTGCCCTGCAATGAATCAGCCTGGCGCTCATGAGTCCACTACTCAGGAGCGGAAGCAGTTGTATGGTTCCGGTAGCGTGCGAGGTCTGCATATACCTCAGGGCGCTATTCCGTAATTGTCCGGCAATATCTAACCGCTTATGGCTAGCGCACGTGGTCAGTAGACCCTTCACGTCGCTACCCCAATTGTTGCCTTGCAATGACTCACCCTGGTGCTCCCAAGTCCGAGACTCAGGAGCGGCAGCAGTTGTACCCATGGTCAACGCAAGATGTGCATATGCACCTGTCGGCGCAGAGCCGGTCATTGACGAGCGAAAGTACAACATTTGGTCTGTAGGCATAGAGTTCTTTACGCTTAGTCTTCTGTCATAACCACCACCTTCAGATCACCTCTGGTCACCTCTAGTTACCTTTAGCACCTTTAGTCACCATTAGTATTTGCTCGTACCTTTAGACTCTTTAGACACTTATGTTACCCATTTTTAAACCTTTAGTTCTCTAAATAATCTCCAGTAGATCTTTAGTCATCTCTTGCGATCCATCCGACCCCTTCTTGCCATTCTATTACGCCTCAGGTCAAATGCCTACGCTCCAATTTGACACTCTTCTTTGGGAAGACCATTTATCTCTTTTCCAGCTCTTCATCAACAAGATCCACGTGTAGCCTCTATCACTACTATCTACCTATTTGTCTCTTCCTAGAGAAGACCAGTTATCCCTTCGACTCACTCATCACCTTCATCTACCACCTAGATCTTTGTTAGACCATATACACACCCTGTGGAACACTGTCCTAACCTCGCCCTTAAGACTTGTCAACTATTAATTACTACAAGATCTACCCCCGGTGTCCGCTCTAATTCACTAACGGTATCAGTAGCCATTGTGGTAGAATATACCTTTGTCCCAGAAATAGAAAAATCATATATGATACTTCTGGCATATTGAGATTGGTCAATGATGAAAAAGTCTTCCTTTTACGTGATAGCTTGTGAGCCGATAAGTCCTGTAGCCTTCGATGGCTATTGAAGGCAACCTATATTCTCTATCACTCCGACAATTATCAGCAGACAAAAACTGATGCGAGATCACCACTGTGGCTACGTAAAGGATAGTGCCAAGAGTATCGGAAGCATAACCCGTGTGACAGAACAAACCTTTAGTCAGTTTCATTGCCACTGTAAGCGTAGGCTAGATTTAGATACCTCTGGATGTGTAAAAATAGTATGGGAGACTTGCAGGTAGCTTGCTTCTACATAGATCAATTAAAGCTTTACCTTTCAATCACACAAATGCCCATTTGCTTTCTATATTCGAACCGTGAAATTTTGCGTAATTTGAACACCAAGAACATTTCTGTCAATCCCGAGGTCCTTCATTTTCAATCTTTTATCTAGGCATTCTTTGGGATTTGCAATTTCCTGATTAATTGGGCCAGTAAAAATCAGGTCATAAACATGCATACCAATAACTAATTTGGTTTTATCATTCCTTAAGATAGTCTGGTCCATTGGGATACAAATGAAACCAATTGAAACTAGGAATTCATAGAGCAGTAAGTACCATACCTGTGCGGCTTGTTTTAGTCTGTACAAGCTTTTTAAGACCCGAGCATATTGGCTAAACATCTCAACCATGTGCTTGGACATTTTGATGTTAACTTCTTCATTAAGCTCCCCTGTGTTGTTCTGGTGATGGCTAGGATTACGATGCACAAGGGTAATGATCACTGAGGGTGAAGGAAGAACTCTCCAGGTGGCTCCATGATGAGTAGAGGAACAATGGAGCACTGTATAGAAAGTACTTCTAGATTGTACTGCCAGATGGAGGAGACTAGAATATTCCGTGGTACTGTTTTGGGTAAATAAGGCGAGACTCCGGCTACCTCAGATGTGTATATAATTAGCGATTTCTACCTCCTAAATCCTCGCAGTTCTGAATATCAAATATATCAGCAGTTCACATTGATTCATTGATAATTATCCGTAAACCTTCTGCCAATTAACCTCCGTAAGCTCTTACCTTTATAACATACTCCCATAAATCATGCCACAACCATTGTGTAGCACTTTTCCGAATCTTAAGCTATATTGAAGGTACAATTGACTATGGGATAAGATATGGATGTGGGGATGTTGAAACTCATTATTATAAGGTAGATAGTAACATAGAAGTTTACTGTTACGGCAGGTGGTGAACAAAGTGGGGTTTGCCATCTGCTGAAGATATCCTAGTAGTGACTGGGCGAGTAAGTGCAAGACGATATAGACGGATAAGGTTACGGGTGTTAAGCTGAACAGGCGAGGCGCAAGAGATTAGGACTGAAGAACGAGAGATCGAGAGGTCGAGACGAGGAGTATTGTAAGGATTCTGGAGAAATAACTTAGGCAGGACTTATGGGTTCCATATTTAGTCCCACGAGGCTTTATTGCTAAGCGAGAATAGTCATGTAGTTTTCATTTCTGAGCTTGAGATCTTCACGCTTTGTTTTCTGTCCTTAGGAATAGTAACATAATTCTAATTACATCTCACTCTCGTCCTCTGCCAACCATAGTGACCTGTTGTCACCTCCAGCCCCTCTATCTATAACGACTCTCCGCTTTCCCATTTACCACTTCTCTAGAAAGCCCTCCGCGTTCCCACGAGGCGTCCTTCCTCAGTTCGTTGTACGCTAGGCCCTCTCCTACGCCTCAAGTCTCGCGCCTAGTGGAACTACTGTTGTGATGTGATTATTGCATTTACTCTAAATTTATCTCTGCCAAGTGCCAGGGATACAATAAATCTATGCGAGTACTGCACAGCCCTACGTGGCTATCATTACAATGGACTATGGAGGCGCAGCTCTATACAATGACATAGAGTAATTTGGGATAGTATTGCATGGAATTAAGATTGTAGTACTTCATGCATAGACAGTGATGTACTGTATAGCGGGTACCAAATATGTGTATATAAGTGCTATCTACTACTGTGATATGTAGAACAATATAACAAAGCTATTCATCATATTGTCAAGCTCTGATAATTGTTATCCACCCTCTGCAGGATCCCTAGAATATTCAACATCTCATACCTACTCATACCTTAATCACAACACCTACGCCTATGTCACGGTTTCATTACAAAATGCATGAGTAATGTTGTAGGTACAATATTTTAATTATAATTCTCTGAAGAGAGAATTTCTGTACTTAATGACTACCTATATATACAGACTGAAATACCCCTCCTCGATAAGGTTCTCTCTATGACCTGTCAACTCAGACTCTTCGACAATTGCCTGTAGATCCTTGATACTTCTGTAACCCTCATGAACTCTCAGTGGGTTTCAACAAGGCTCAATGTGAATCATCTAGGTTCCCTGTCATCCAAGATCTTCTCAGGAACCTCCCTTCGTATAATTGCCTGCGCTAGACAGCGTAGGCTACAGGAACCCTTAGGCTTGACAGCCGTCACAAGCATACACAGACGCAGACTTTGCAGCCGACCCATCTACAAGCCGCTCAACATCTGGAATGCTGATCAGACTTGCATCAGGTCCCATCTGCTGGAACTCACACTTACAACGAGAGGTCGTACTTTCAACCACGGAAGCAGAATACCTAGCAGCAACAGAGACATGTCGTCAACTCCAATGGGTTAAGTCACTAATTCAAGAGCTCGGCCTTTCTGACCACGTTGAAGGCGCAACACGCTCCAATCTACATGTCGACAATCAAGCAGCCATATCACTCATTAAGAATCATGAAAATCATAGGCGATCCAAGCACATAGCCCTCAGGAACTTCTTCTACCGCGAGCAGCATGAAAACGGAAAGATAACTGTTAGCTATGTGCCATCAAACCTTCAACTTGCTGACGCACTAACAAAGGTGAAATCTCCTGTGGCAATTCATTGAGTAGCTGAGAAAAGGTCGTCACCGACAGAGGGAGTGTTGTGCTCAGCTAAGGTAGCCCTGGCAGGTAGCGCATGGAGGGTGAGTGTGTCATCAAGGTACCTCAGGCATGGACAACTCACATGACATGTTTGGCGCATTTGTTCAGGGAAGGCACACTGCATGAGTAAGCATGATGGGCATATGATTCGCTGGTAAGAGAGTTCATGGGGTATAAAAGGGGAGTATTTCCCACTGTAAATTAGAATAGACATCCATAGAGTCATCTACAATTTACTCTTGATAAAACATCATATCTTAGCCGTCAAACGCAAGTGTACGTTCCCCATTTCATATACCAAGCCAAACACACTCGCACCACTTTCCACAGGCAAAAACAAGGATTTTGTAGACTCTATCAAAGTCTACCTACAAGCAGCAATTGCACAATTTAAGATTGCTGGGGCGAGCACAGCTTCACCAGTCCTCCTGCACTGACCATCAGTCGTGACGCAGCCTGCTATTGTCACACCAGTGGCCGTTAAAAAAATCATTGCAATTGCGGTTGCAACGCCCCTGCCAAGAAGTACTTGGGTTACCATTACCTGTGCTGGCCTCCAAAAGCAAAATGCAAAGACAACCGCAAAAATTAACTTAGGCTCAGCTGTTCTAGCTGCCAGAAAGCCGGAGAAGAAATAGGGAATGGCGACGTTGTAAGACAATCTACTCTTTCTTCAACTTAATGAAAAACACGAGTGGAGACATCTCTCTCTGGCTGGCATTCGTAAAGCAGTCGCGAAACATACACTATGCATCCCTGCTGAAGTTGACCAAGTTCAATGCGTCCCTACTGGTTTTGCCATCCGTGCCAAAAACTCGGACGCAAAAACCCGACTGTTAGAGGCTGCTAGCTCCTTCGCATCAGTGGAGGCTAAATTAGAACCTCCAAGCGATCTCATTTCCCTCCAGATAACTACGGTTCAAGTCGTAGTCTATAGTCTAGAAGGACGAATAGAAGTCACTGCCGAAATGGTGGCTCCAGAGATCATCAGAATTACTAACTATACTCCGAACAAAGTATGGATCCACGGAAAAACCAAGCCCGGGGCTCCCTATAGATCGTGGGTGGCTATATGCCACAGGGACGCCAGCCCAAAGCCTGGCCTCAAGCTCTTCGACGACTCAGGGAAAGCCACGATCCAACGAGCTCGCCCCCTATACAGTAGTGTAGAAGATGTCTCGGATTCCACGCCACCCGTGGATGCTCTCGTGCACCTGCCTGCTGGAACCATTATTGCAGGCTGCGTCTTACATCCATGTACCTGTGCCTATCTATGTACTAATCTTCGATGTTCTTTTATGGGATTATAAGCAATTGCCGATCCGACAAATATAAATCGTCAATAGATCACCTCAAGAGTGCGGATGATCACCGATCCAATAGATATTAACCTGCCTGGTGTCAGAGCTACATGTATATATGTCCTACAGCCTAAATAGATACCGTTTCCTAGATAATTAGAAAAAAGACTGTGTTATGGCCAGATTTCTTTGTTCTTATTTTTTTGGTGATAACCCATCACAACTGTGGATCCACCATGCACTCGGCATTCGAGTGTGAGTCAGCCCCTAAATTTCGTAACTGCGGAGGGCATCACCAATCTGGTAATCGAGACTCTCTTGCTCGTCCCAACAGGTCTTGCCCAGTCTCAAGGATGAAGGTTTGACAGTGTTCCACGGGGTGCGTTGTATAGCCAAGTGAAGATCAAGGTGGTAGGTGAATATTATAAATGGGCCAAAGGGATGACAGGTCTTCTCTAGGAAGAGATGAATGGGCAACTAGTTGCAGTAGGTGTTACACGTGGGTCTTGCTGATGAAGAACTGGGCAATGGATATTTGGTCTTCCCGAAGAAGAGATGGGTGAACAAATGTATTGTAAAGGATAAGTAAAGAAGACGTTGCATGAGGAGTAAATCTCTCTCACGCTGAACTATTATATACAAGAGTAGAAGCATTTGCCAGCCGGAATTAATCGTAATCAATTCTTGCCGATATCTTTGCATTAATGGCTGTATTCTTGTCCTTCTCTTCATGACTCTCTTGCATATCCTTACATGACTTTTTACACGACTAATTGTATAGGGGAAGCTATTATTAAATTGATGTCTTTTATTAACTACTCCTTCATCTTATCACGAATTAAGATTAGTATTAAAATTCTAATTACGGATCCGTAAAACCCAGCTACCAGGGAGCAACTTGTGACTATTTGACAAGCTAGCCAACGGGGATACCAGGCCGTCGCTAGGGCTAAAGCTGCTACCATAGCTGCTGAGGCTGCCACAGCTGCCGCTAGGTCGACACGACCAACTTTTCTAGCTGTTTTTAAGGACGCCTCCTCAATAGACACAGCAATAACTGAGGGTTAGGGCTTTGGGGCCTTAACCTTGAAGAAGCTTTGTGAAAGGCGCCCAACGGGCCCCTTCCTGCCCCCCTCCTACACAAAGTTTTATGTCAAACAATGTAGGATGGGGAGGCCCAACCCACAACATTGCGCTCTCTCGAGCTCACGAGCTAGGCGTGGATGTTGTGTTGATTCAAAAACTGTGTTGGAACAAACAAGCAAACAAAACCAAGTCACACCCAGGATACCCCTGCCATACACCGTACGGAGGTGTGAACGTCAGATCGAGGGTGGTGAGCTACACTCGAAAGAACGAAAAGGTGATATTGGCAAAGCAGATTTTCCTTTATCATGGGCTGAATGGTGACTACTGCTGGGTCCTGGTGAATGGAATTACATTTTTTAACTAATATAAGGTCCCTAACAACCCGACTTGTTGTGATGGGCATGTTATACAGCTAGGATACTTGCATGTACATAACGTGATTAGTTGTTTACGCTGTGTGTGTAGTTCCTGTATTGTTTGGGCTATCTGCAGGAGGAAGCTCCTGTGGTCAGGAGCCTACTAGCGGCCGCACATGAGTATAAGTAGCGAGTGTTTGGCACACAATTAGTATATTACAATTAAAATACAGTGAACCTCAGATACACCTTCAAACGTAACCTGAACTCATCAATCTACATACTCGTACAAGGCCAGCATGCATAGTGACACTAACCTAAGCTCATAACCACAATACGACTGCTGTCCATCCGCTTGTTGACTGAACCTATATGCGAGGTCTATTGCAGCCGGGGACTTCAACTTAGCGCATGCTGCCTGGCAACCAGGAGCAACTCGGCCTTATGGTCAGGGTGATGAGATAGAGAGGTGTGCAGAAAACCATGACCTCTCTTGCCTTATAATTGGAGATCCCACTCCTAAAGCTGGCAATACTCTGGATCTCGCTTGGACTAACATATCTAGAGCCCGTGCTTGGGTCAATAGGGAGTAATGTATGACCAGCGACAATCTTCCGTTCCGTGGAATCATACCTTCCGCCATCTTCACCGGGAACCCGGGTCCATCAAAGATCAGGGTGCCTAAGAAAAATCTACCCAATTTTGCGTGTGCTGTTGCAAAATGGGTAAATCCACCTTTTGGCTTGAATACAACAGAGAAAGTGGATGAGTACGCCAAAGAGATCTGCTTCTATCTCTATGAGGCCATCAAAGCGACTGGAACCCGTGCCAGAAAAGAAAGCGACAAATCTGTACCGTGGTGGACTTCTGTGTACAAGTGCACACATGCAAAATATCGAGCTGCAACATCATCAACACAGCAGGCCGCTTGTGCAGAGAAGCTTCGTGTGACAATCACAGCCGCCAAAAAAGAATATCAGACAAGCCAAGTAGAAGCAATGACATCACTGTCCGGTATCTTCAAGCTGATGCGCATTGCAAACCATAGACAAGCCAAAGCCCCTCCGCCACTCAATCACAACGGAATGTTTATCACAGATCTGTTGAAGCAAGCTTTAATTCTCCGAGACACCCTTCTTGTACGCTACCAACAATCGGAAGACCTTCCGCCATGAAATACTCCAAGCAATAATTGAATACCATGGGATGGTAAAATTTCAGATGAAGAAGTGCGAACTTGCACAATTGGCTATGGATAGACAGCACCAGGGGCAGACGGAGTTACGGTTGAGCTTCTCGAGGCTTGCCGGAAGACGATCGGACCGGGTATTTTGCAGCTCTTTAGAGCCTGTATACAGCTGGGCACTCATCCTTCCTGATCCATGCTGGCGGAGGTGGTACTACTGGAAAAGCCAAATAGGGACCCAACCACGATTAAAGGCTGGAGACCTATAGCCCTCCTCTCGTGCATAGGTAAATAGTTAGAGATGCTACTGGCCAAGCGAATGGCACACCTCGCAATAACCTGTGTTGTGGCTGGCCATCAATAATTCGGGGCGCTCTCAAAGCGATCTGCAACTGACCTGGTCTCCTGCTTAGTCCATGACGTCGAAGAAGCACGCTCCCAGGGATGGGCCTCGACATTTGTCACTTTAGACATTCAAGGAGCGTTCAATGCAGTGCTCCACAATCGCTTGGTTAGGCGCATGCAAGCCCAGGGATGGCAAGACTCAATCCTCTGGTGGATGACTTGTTGTGATATGACTATCTCTCAGGGATGAGGGTTTGACAGTGTTCCACGGGGTGCGTTGTATAGCCTAGTGAAGATCTAGGTGGTAAATGAAGATTATAAATGGGCCAAAGGGATGACAGGTCTTCTCTAGGAAGAGATGAATGGGCAACTAGTTGCAGTAGGTGTTACACGTGGGTCTTGCTGATGAAGAACTGGGCAATGGATATTTGGTCTTCCCGAAGAAGAGATGGGTGAACAAATGTATTGTAAAGGATGAGTAAAGAAGACGTTGCATGAGGAGTAAATCTCTCTCACGCTGAACTATTATATACAAGAGTAGAAGCATTTGCCAGCCGGAATTAATCGTAATCAATTCTTGCCAATATCTTCGCATTGATGGCTGTGTTCTTGTCCTTCTCTTCATGACTCCCTTGTATATCCTTACATGACATTTTACATGACTAATTGTATAGAGGAAGCTATTATTAAATTGATGGTTCTAATTAACTACCCCTTCATCTTATCACGAATTAATATTAGTATTAAAATTCTATTTACAGATCCATGAAACTATCAGAGCCGCTATGGACCATCCCTGTCTATCTACAGGGATATAGCATATCCATGTACTAGTGCAGTATGCAGGATCCATGTGGTCCCTGCACGACCGTTATTACAATCAACACCAGGAGCTTTATGTTACTGGTACAACATGTTAGAGAATGGAATGGAATGGAATGGAATGTGACTATGGAACATTCTGGTTATATGATTATGGACTGTATCATGGGTGTAGAGCATGTATATATATCAGTCCTGTCTATCTCGGTAGCATCATTGATTGTATTAAGTTATTCATATCTTCAGTCTCTGATTATCACCCTCTGCTCTTCTCTGTTATCCCTAGCTTATTCATCATTCCATATCTACTCATAACCTAACTATAACATGACTTCATTCCTCACACACCGGAAAATTTAAGTGCATTTCCCTGGCGGAGTTACCACCTAGAGAGAGCAGGTCTGTGGAGTCCATCAGGGATCACCGATACCGCCTTTACTATTTCTTCTATACATGGCAGAGCCAATGAAGAGTGGTACGCCGGGATTGAGGTATAGCTACGCCGGCAATATTTTTATTCTAGGGTTTGACCGCACAGTTGCTGAATCTACCGGCGCTGCACAAAGAGAGGTAGACCGTCTTCTTGATTGGGTAGGGACAAGTGCCGTTGCCTTCGAAACAGAAAAGTCTGAAGTCATCCAATTCCTGGGACGACGCCGAAAAGATGCAGTTGGGGTTCATGTAAATGGAAATTTCATTGACCCCGCTGATCATATTTGATGGCTGAGCGTATTTTTGGATTCTCGATTCATTTTTAAACACCACGTAACTACCTGGTGTGGGAAAGCAATAAAAGATGCACAGCAAAAGCGCCGCTTCAACTCGGTCTTTCGAGGAACAGCCCATGGTCAGTTAGCAAGTTCAGTAGACATGTGCGTTGTCTCACTAGCAACCTTTGAATCTGATGTCTGGTGGCCAGGGTCCAAACGCCCAACTATACAAGGAATAGTCACATCCTCAACCTCCAACCCCTGCAGCATGATTGACAGAGCTAACCTGATGGGATTGCGGGCTGCACTTCCAGTAATGAGGACAACACCAAATGTAGTCCTTTACATAGAAGGAGGAATACCGCTGGCAAAGGTCATACTAGAGGGAAGCCGTCTCCGGCTTTCGGCAAGGCTAAAGACCTTTGTTATATCAACTAGGCTATATGGGAGCAGGACAATGGATACTCTTAGGGAAGTTATGCTCACAGTAGGTCTCTATAGTCGCTGTGGCGTGTGTTCTCATGATATGTAAGACTTGACTCTATATTCTCGTATAAAGGAAACTTAGTTACAATGAATGGACGGAGGTTAAGACCTCCTTATATCTTGCTCCAGACTTACTGTGTTGTTCACAGCCTAGTGCTAGAACATTCCCTTATGATATTATTTCTCTCCTACGAGAAATGACCAGCTCGGTCTCTCTCAGTCTATCAGTCTCCTGCTGATTCCATTATCTCTATTCTATCGAGTTCTAGTTTGGTCCAGTATACCCACACATGCATTACACACTAAACACCCCACAGTTTAGTTCCACAGTTACGTGCATATGCTATGACGCGACCTAAAGCATGTACCATGGTAAGTTACATGGATAACACAACAACCCTTGACAATGGATACCCTTTGAGGATCTGCGCTTCTGTGAGCCCAAATGTTTTTTTTTGTTTTTTATTTTAAAGTCCTAAGCTAAAGCTCTAGGTCCACTATTGGTACAAGACTGGTGGAGCCGGTGGGGTTCTCTGCGTACAGGCCCAACTCATTCCAGCCGCGGGAACCTCAACAAAAGTAGATGGAGTTAACAACATGACTTAAATCAAAACTAAAATCAAAGCGTAAATCAAAAGAAAAAAAACTGAAAAAATAATTTAGAAGAATTTCACATGTGGTCCAGATCCCGCGCTTCTCATCCGTTTCCTTCCCTGTCACATCTTCCAAGTGACTTTTCCTAATCTCTGCTGAGAGCGAAAGATGAGCTCTCAGGTAACCTTTGCTATCGGCTGGTTTCCTGCTTTTTGTTGTGAAAGTTGTTGTAGACTTCACCAAGGACTGCCGAGTCCTCAAACTTCTTCGGTTTCTAGAATTCCGAACCCTGATCCCTCCGCCATGGAGACGTCCTTCGCAGTGGCGTTCCTCGCCTCTTCGTCCTTTTTGTATGCAGCTTTGACACGGGCAAAGTCTGCATATCTTTCTTGCTCGACTCTGCAAATTACTACGAGCTGTTCCTTGGTCACCGGTCCATCTTTTCTGGGTCTGGCTTGGCAGTGCCGAGAGTCCGATCGGTGAGGTCCCCCACAATTGCGACATTGTGTGAGGGCCTTGCACTCCACTTCCGAGTGCATCTTTGAGCCGCAGTCCCAGCAAGCTGGAGCGCGGGAGCATCCGCGGCTGGCGTGATAGCCAAGACAACGTTTGCACTGTTCGAGTTGTTGACGAGGTCGGAAGAGCTTTGCAGCTCCAGAATTGTCAAAGAGGCGGAATCCAGGTCGGGGCGTGGACTCGCGAGGAAAGAGGGCTTGCCAGTTCTTGTATGGCGCCCCAGGCTTGCAGTACCCGTGCGGACGTACAAGGAACGGAACCGATTTCGTCACTTCCGTGACTTTGTCAGCAACCATCTTTGCCGTGATCTCGATGGGACCTGCAAGTGTGTTTATTGTCACCGGTACGGTGGCAATTTGCAAGGCAACCAGATTTGACGCTGGTTCTAGTTTGATTCCAGATTCGCTCCGTGACATGGAGGAATCTAGCAGCTCTTTCCGAGCGAGTTCGTTCTTTGCTGTCAGTGCAAAGCCTGTTTTGACCCGCTGAACCAACGTGATGTTGTCGGCAGCGGTACCATGCACCTGTGACACAGCTAATCTTACGCCAGTTGGTGACAGGAGTCGGTGGGGGTGGTTAGCTTTGAGGCGTAGAAAAAGTCTCGTGTCGACTTTTGTCCTCGGATTGACACTTTTTGCTTTTGGGGCGGGCGGTGCTGCCTTTGTAGTCGACGGCCCGGCGCTGCGGCCTAGACCTGCACGGGCTACTGTAGCCCAAGTCGTCTTTGGTGTCGGAGCCTGGGTTGTCGAAGGGTTAGGTACCCTAATTTCATGAGCCCTCGGCGGAGGAGGGTTGCTGGGGCGCGCAGGGAGAGCTGGTGGAGTGCTCCCTGGGCCTGATTGTATGAACTGGCCAATGGCCGCTCGAAGGTGGACTTTGATGCCGTCTACAAACTCTTTTTCGTCGCCAATCGAGAGAGGCGAAAGTGCTGCTTCAACACTGCTTATTGCAGTGGAACAGATTGATAAACGGGCCTTGATTTGCGTCGTGCGACGCTTCTCGGCCTCCATCACTGATTGCAGCTCCGGTGGATATTCCGGTGCTGATGTCGAAGCTGCGCCTTTTGAGGCTGGCACAGCATAACTTCCGGCAGGCAATTCTGCACGTTCGGTCGTCTTTTCTCTGACGACCTCCTTTCCTTTCCTGGGACTGCTTGCCTCGGGGGCCAGCTCGGCGGGTTTCGTGGTCTGTTGACCATTTATTTCTGTTCTGATCGGGTCAGAATCAGTCATCTCTTGATCGGGAAGGTTTGGAGACTTCCCAGGGATAAAGGCCTCACTCGCAAATAGGCTTGATAATTTTTGCGCGAGGCCAGGTGTTTTTGCAGGAGCCCTCGGGCGGACTCTCGCGTTGTCCAACATTGAGTTGGGGAGCTTTTTTCGAACAGGTGGCATGACGAAAGTGCTGGTGACTCGATTACAATTTATTGAAGGAATGCGACGAGCGCGAGAGGGAGGGAGAGGGGGAGAAAGGGAATATTCGAAAATACGAATTTCAAAAAATTGTGGGTGTGTGTGTGTGTGTTTTTTATTGTACTACTTGAGTCTATAACTATCTAGCACATTGGGCTCCTCTCTGACCCAGGCCACACCTTGTACAGTGCTCCTATCCTCTTTTGTTACTTGAAAGATCATTGATATATTCCCCTTGATGAATAGCCATTCAGCTCAGTATTTACCCGTGGAATTCAGCCACCTTTTCCACGGAACCTTCTACCCAAAAAAATAAAAATGGTAGCAATGGAAACTGCGTGCGCGGGAAAAAGTCTCAAAAAACCTGCAGCCCCAGCCAGGCGAGGCCTAGACACCAGGACCACATGAGGTGCGCATATCCATCTATATCCTCCTTCTTTATAACAGTCGAGGTCGACTTGATCCAATCCACCATCTCCGTATCGGGTGCTGGGTACGCTCCGGAAACTCATCAGATGGCTTTTCCTCCATGATCAAGGGTGGGTGACGAGTAGGGCTCCGACCCTACCATCTGATCCGATCGTGGTTAGCTTCATGATAATGGTGATAGGGGAATGTGTTGAGAGATGAAGACGATACAGACCGCGAAAGCGATTGGGAATCCTCTTCGAAGTGAGGACTTTGTTACTCAATCTCGGCTCTGCAGACTCTACAGTGAGAGCTGGAGGTTCGTAGGGGACACCACTGACAGGTGTTGAGAATAGTCCCCCTGTGAGCCCAAATGTTGGCACCCAAAAAACAAAAAGACCGCCAAAACATCAGCCAGAACAGAAATTCAGATGTCACAATTACAGCTCGTCTACTGAGAGCTTCCGGAAGCAGAAGCCATTGAATGTCTGATGTCGGTGTTTTATCCTAGGAAATCAGGCTCAAATCTGATGGAACGCGAAAATTGCGTTGGAAGGATTAGCGACGTGCCAGTAACGGAGATTTGCTCATACTCGGATGCTTCATCGGAAGAACACGGGAGCTCCTCCTGTAGTTTCGTTCTGTAAAAGGATGGGAAACTTATCGTCAAAGGAAGTGGCATCAAGGATGGGGGAGAGGTGCTGGATGCAGATGTCACGAAACAGGTCGTGATTTAGCCAATCAAACGAGGGAAAGTAGTCTATTCAGATTCTCTATGAAGAATGAGAGGTAAATACAGAGGGAAAACACGTTCTACATATATGCCAAGTGCGCGCTAATATGCGAGGGATCGACATTAGTTGTGGACCCGTAACAGCAGAGATAATTGGAGCAAGGAAGGCTCTGGAGGCCGCACTGGAGTTCTTGGAGAGCGAAAAATGCAGGAAACTAGGAGGGTGTGGTGGGCGATCATCAAAACAATATAGTAAAGGAATGGTGGCCAATTACTGTCTATTTTCTACATACATCTCGGAACTGTCCACCGAGGGGAGGCTACTTAAAGTGTTCCAACTCCCAATGTGCTAACCTCAGTATCTATTCTACTACACCATATCCTTGATATTCCGAGTGGGCTTGTCATAGCAAATCTGGGTCGTATCGGCCCATGATTCCATGTGATACTTGCTGCAACAATATCTTGTTTCCATATTTGTTGCAACCCCGTATTTGTATGGCCAAGTTGGACATCTCTTTAGATAGCAAGGCTAATGACGTAATAATGATAATTGTCCGTGCGACATTCACTTGAAGATAGGTGCAGCCTGTAACAGAGGATCGCAGCAAATCCACATGTTTATAGACAGCCAGCAGGCTGTAAACGCACTGACAACGGGCTCGTCCTCAACTCACCTCAAAGAAGTACGAAGCTTCCACGCATTAAGTAACGTGGCAAAAGTATTGGTAAAATGGGTGCCAGGGCACGCAGGGATACAAGGTAACGAGGAGGCAGACACCATTGCCCGTGCCGCCCTCCGAGAGTTACCTAGCCAAGATACATCGCCAGGATCATGTACTCTGGCATATCTACGTGGTCTCATGAATCGCAGACGACAAAGGCTGCTAGACAGTTGGTGAGAAGAGGCCTGTCCGCCTAAATACTGCCAACTCAACCTACAGGTGTGTAGACGCAGACCACCCGAACTGTCCCTCTCTAGACACCTCCTCCGGGCACTAATTGCAGCATGAACGGGTCACGGCAATTTTGCGGCATACCATCGCCGTTTCAACAATCCATACAGTCCTATGGAGTGCTCTTGCGGGAAGGAAACTACTCCAACCCTTTTCATCCTCTGTAGTCACCACGTACAACAAACGAGTAGGCTCAGAAAGTCAATGTCCCACGCTGACTTTGTCAAAAAGCTTCTCGGGCCCAAGTGCCACAATAGCTTCAAAAAATTTGCGGAGGAAACCGGCTGTTTTGACAGACGACCTGCTCACTTATCCACTACTCTCAGTGGGGATCAGATAAACTAGTCATTGCCACAATGCATGACACGAAAGGGATCGATGCGAGAAGTGTCGTTACTCTGAGGAAATCTTTTATGTACTTGAATTTAGGGTAGGAGGATGGAGACGCAATTTCGGAGTCGGAGTGGATGGTGTCTTCTGAGTTATAATTTACCTCCCACTTTTTCTGTAGCAGGTCTCGCGGTTGGAATGAGCTAGGCCTGTAAGTAGTGATCCCTGCCGGCTCCACCAGTCTTGTACCTATGGTGGACCTAGAGCTTTAGCTTAGGACTTTAATATGATAAAACAAATATATATATATATGCTGAGGCTGGGAAACAGATCACTCAGTAGTGAAGGAATACGTGCCAGGAATCAAGATCACTGGTAGCTACAGAGGGCATATTTAATGTAGTAGATATCTTGTAGTTAATCTCTATAGAAAATTATTAATTCTTGATGGAATAGAAGATTGGTAGAGAAGCGTAAGCTGTTAGGCTTGTATTTAATATCACCTAGTGAAGCGAGTTGGGAGATTGAAGAGTCTGAAAACTATAGTGGAGAGTTGTTGATTAAACCAACTTATTGTCAGAGCGCTATTTAAACTAATTACTACATCTAAGTGAAGGACAAAATTCACTTGTTTGTGCTAAATAATTGGGAGGCTGGTCAATGTATGAGCCGTCATGAATGTGGCTAGTAATAATAGAACCTTATTATGTTCCGTGTTGATGCTACTCTCCATTGCCAAGTAGCGCCAATTTTAACAATTCTTTGTGGTGCTGGTTACATGCAGTGTCCGTAATTCTCTTCGCCCTTAACACCATATCATTGTTTTGGAGCTCAGGTTTTCCATGTGCTTTGCTGCTTGAGCCTCTTGCTAGCTGACTTTGTACCAGGCTCAGGTGTCAATCCAATAATCCACACTAAAGTCAAAATACTCATAGCTTTTACTTTGAACTATGAGTAGTTGGAATAGCAAGTTACATTGTAGCAGAAGGAGTTTACGCAATGTTGAATAGGGCTTAATAGCAATTTTGTATTGATCACTTAGTTCATGTGGAATTCTCTGTAGAGCAGGAACAAGAGGAACTTCATTACTCAGATCGATGGTAATAACAAAACAAAGTATGACTGTAACGGTTCTGGTAAATAAAGCTTGAGCGTTTGCATGTCAAAAGGTGAGTTTATTAACTGAAAAAAAAAGCAATGTTACATCCAAAGCCCTATTTATTTACATGATTCCAATATTCCGAAAACTAGTAGCTGTCCTCCCGTCGGGTTCCCACTATCTGGGTGTGGGCTAGTTACCAACGACGTTTCAAACATGGGTAAGTCCAGACTTTCAATGCGAGCATAACTTAGCGCTGACACTATAAATATGTCAGTGCTGTATAGCATAGGCTGCAGGGAATTTGCCGTTACAACCAGACATTACAATGGTGTAGCTTGATTTTTGTAGCTTACAAAATACGCGAAGTAGGTAATAGAGAATATACTTCATAAATCAATTGAATACCTACTTATCGTCCGCTGTGATATCACTGCAAACCTGAGATTTACTGACAGGAACAATAAGTGTCGGAAATATCGCACGACAAAATTGGCGGAATATTCTAGGAATCAATAAAAAAGCTGATCAAAGAATAGTAGTAGGAGAAGTGGTTTTCGCATTGGGTCGCTTGGCAGCGTCAAAAAACTGACTAGCCTCCCAAGCGGCATAAGGTCTTGCTAAATCCGAATGCAGTAGTTCAGCGCGAGGTGGAGAGAAATTGCCCCAATTCACCCAATTCACCCATTGCACCCATCCACGGCACTGACCCATACTATATCAACTAATCCCTCTCGGTCCATTCCCCACGCTACGCCGAGAAAGGCAGTCAAGCAAAAGCTTGCTGTCATAGAATCCACTTCAAATTCCTTCGATCAGAGCCCAAATACTACTGGAATAACCACCCCACCGTGGCCAAAGGGTGTCAGTAGGTATTAAATATGAACTCTCACTGATAATAAATAAATTAATAGCCCATCCATCCTGATTTGGCGCCTGGAGGCCCATGCTGGTTTTATCGGAAGATATTTTAGGTAGGACGACTCAATTTGACGTTTAGAACACTCAAACTCAGATTTCATTTGCAGATACCACTCGAGGTTAACCCTTACACCGTACTACCTCTTCCGTGCATACCCGCCACAGGGAAGAGCGTGGAAAACATGTGGCTATCCGAGTGTACTTTCATTATCCAACAAGTACAATATCACCGCAAGAGAGAGTGGTGTGTGGGTCTTACTGGACTCGAACAAACAGACATCTGTCTCGAGTGGGATATCCCTCTAAGCTTTCCAGACTCTACTTGGAAGGCTGGCCAAGATGATATACCACTGCACCATCCAACTATGGCGGGGTTTACAGTGTCGACTGAACTCTTGTCAAGGTATGTAATAAGCGAGCACTTCAAGCCATCTATTACTCATTCCCATCCCTTTACCACAAACGAGATCGTGTTGGCAGCCAAGAAAAAATGGAGAGCCAATACATCAAAAACACCCAGTGACTCCATTTCCAAGATAAAGTTTATCAACAATGTCTCGGACTGATATCAAGTGCGCCATGTTATCTATTAGGGATTTAAATGCCTTCTGATATTTGTGCAAGAGAGTTGTCACTCACAATGAGAGCAGATCTATACAGTAATTTTAAAGTTTATCATTCATGCTGATGGATTGTTGTTGTGATCCTAGTCTGCGCAAGGAAGCAAGGGCTTCATAGACAAGACTCAGTGATGAAACAACATGACTTTAAATATACAAGCTTATATTAATGACTGACTCAAATGTGAGTCGTGCTCATCATCAGGAGCTTAAGGATCAAACAAGGTCGATACGCATTACATGAGTACATCAGACAATCAATGGACACGGCTGTAGGATAGATCGTACATGTATATTATCAGGTCCATTTACTTCTTAGGTAGAATATGTGTTTATCTTTAGATATCCATATTATCCTCAGATAGTCTAAATACATTTGCCCACCACCAGAATATTCATTCCACATTCTTCTTTATATATATATATATATACTATCCTCCCACAATACTTATCAATCTAACCTCGTAATTATAACAATTGTAGATCGAGGGGTTAGTGCAACCAGCTTCCAAATTCCCGAATCCTCTCGTAGAATGTGTCAGGCAAATAAATGCCAGTAATGAGACCAATCCTATTCCCCTGCATCTCCATGATTAGCCGTACGGCCTATTCTCGGGACAATTATTCACCACAGAAGGCGAGTGGGACTTTGCAATTTCAGTTCCCACAAAGGTGGAATAAGAAGTAATTAACATGGGTTAAACTAACATTGCAAATGCCTCATAACTCCAATGGTTCACACATGCTTGATTGAACTTGCCAAGCCACATTGTGGCTAAAAACGAGTGTAGATTAACTGCATCCTGAAATCACCAACCAGCCATTTTGATTCTGTACTTCATTTTTATCAATTTTCAATCTTCAAATTTCAGCTTTTCATAGCCCTTAAATTCGGAAGATATACAGCTACAGAACATTCTACAATGAAGCTTTCCACCATCAGCGGCGCTTCCACGCTCTTCTGCATCTTAGCGCAAGTGAAAGCTTTTTCAATAGCGCCAATACAAGCTCCATTACCAGTCCCATTACCATCGCCTGATCCGAACCAAGAATTCAATTTCCAGTGCCCAGATGGGAAAAGATTCACAAAATTTGAACTCATGCAAGTAGTTCTGGGAGCAAGTGAATATATGATTACCAATACATCAGAGGATCAATATCCTCTTAAATATGAATATCTTGAGTACGACATTCATGGAGAACTATGGTATCACATTATGAAAGGTAATAATAGAATCCATGATATTCAGTTGCTTTCCAAGTACTTCAATATTAACCAATAGCTACAATTTTCTAGAGGGCCCAGAGCCACATTATTTTGTTATATTCAACTTAGACAAACAAATAGCGGGCTTAATCAGGCGCACTTCTGTCGAAGACGAAGACGATATCTTAGAACCTTGTGGTTTCATGTAAGTAATTGTTCTCCAACACATTCTCTTGATATGTATCGATATGACTAACCATAATTGTTAGATATTTGAGATGATGATTGATGTCGGTCTCCTACCTGTTAGCATAACTGGGTGGTTCGAATGATATGTCAGACACTGAGAGTCGAGTGAATCAAATAGAATTAAAGTCCGTACTGGATCTGTAACTAGAAGAGATTAAGGTGAATTGAAAAATAAAAATGTAGAACAATGAGATCACCATTATGCTCTTGTCAGAAGCGGCATATAGTTTCAAGGCGAGGTTAGGACAGTGTTCCACAGGGTGCGTATGTGGTCTAACGAAGATCTAGATAGTAGATGAAGGTGACGAGTGGGTCGAAGGGATGACTGGTCTTTTCTAGGAAGAGACAAATAGGTAGATAGTAGCGATAGAGGCTACACGTGGGTCTTGCTGATGAAGAGCTGGAAATAGATAAATGGTCTTCCCGAAGAAGAGATGGGTAAACAAATGTATGGTTAAAGTAATTGAAGAAGACGTTGCGTAAAGAATAATGCTTCTTCACGCCGAGTATTTATATACATAAAATTAACAAATAGCACGTAGGACACAGCCCCCATGCCCAACAATCTGCTACACATCACCTAATGAAACCAACCCATTCTTATCAGTCTTCCTTGCTGGATTTAGAAGTGCATTGAACTATTATTTGTGTTTTAACTTAGCCGTCTACATGGCGTTTCATAATATGCTATGCCACAATGATCCATGAAATGTAGACAGCAAAGCAGAGAAAATAGTCAGCACAAGAAGGCCAGACCTGAATCATCGAACACTAAGGTCTGGTTATCTCCAGATATATAGATTAAACAGTAGGCATTCTTGATATTTCCGGCCCTGATGCTTATATCCAACTCTGTAGCGGCTAGTGAGCCGCTAATTGTCCTGTATCACGTGATATTAATCACATGCCTCAACAATTCTGTGAAAGGCAAAACTTCACTCTAGTTTATTCAGAACATTACTACAAGATTCTAGCAACTGGCAGTGAGACTGTGAACTGGTATCAGGGGAACAAAATAGAAGCTAGTATCAGACAGGAAGGAATATTCAAGATAGCCTAATAAGTGTATAAATAGTTGAGTTAGGACACACACATTGTGGTGTAGAAAATAATAATCAACCTCGGTATGTTTGATTGCCCCAGCATCTATACCTCGAACTGAGACAAACTCAAACTATTTCTGGGAGAGATTATCTTCGCCTCAATTCCCAAAATAACAGGTATTGGAGATCAAAATATTTCGAGCTGGAGCTTTGCTAGTCCTGGTCATCCTGAACATCCTGAGCTCCATGTCCTGGGTGAAATAGTAAAGCTCGAGATAATTACAAGGAGAGGATACCTCATCCACATACCCGATTATTCTCATCACTAGGTTCAGTAGGCCTAAATTTATCATCTATTTTACATCATGTGTGTGATAGGCCTGGCAAAATGCTGAAGCCCAACATCTGCGCGGTCTACCGCCAATAGTCGCTGCCGACCTCAAAGCTATTGTGACGCGAAGCACAGCACGAGTCATTGCAGGCCTCCCTGTCCTCGAGCAATCTCAAACTACTGCAAACGTAAAAGTTAGCACACAGCTAGCCCCACAATTAGAACCGTCCGCAAGTTCTACTTACGCAAATGCTGCAAAGAAGAACTTGTCTGTACCTCTACCCCCTCCAATGGCTATGCGCAGGGCTACAAGTTCAAAGAAAAAACATATTCCGGACTCTAGAGTTATGATACGCCTAGCGCCTGACCACCCTCTGAGATTCCAAGATTCTCTTTTGGTCTGTATAAAGCTGAGAATCTTTCTCCAAAAACCGGAACTAATCAAGGACATCAGATCGGTCCCTTCTGAGATAGCCCTTGTGGCCGTCTCATCCGAGCAAGCCCCCGAACTCATACAAGCAGCCCTTGCACTATAGCCCGCTACAGGAGGCGTGCCTATCGAAAGACAGAAAAAATGAGAGGACTTTCTCATTAGCCCAGTCCCCAAATATGGGTACAATGCTTCCGGATCTCCCACAGCCCTTTCCGTTGCAGACATTTGGGAACAACTTGCAGCAGCAAAAATCAATACAAAAGCAATTCTTTCCATCACCTGAACGCGTAACTCTCTGGCATCACCAGAATGGGAAGGTACTCTCCGACTAGTAGTTGAAAAGCAAGCTGCAGATAAACTCCCCTCCAGAGTCCGCTTATTTGCTCGTTACGCCAAATTCGACTGGCTGACAATTGCCCACGCCTCCAAGTCTATCAGCGCTGCCATGGATTCCACAGCATCAATACTTGCACCAGGAGAGCTCGTTGCGGACTTTGTGAGTCAGGCTCACACAACGGCCCATGTATGACACCGATAAATTGTCTTAATTGTGCTGGCTCGCACATGGTCTCTTCCACTGGATGCCCCACAAGACCCTTCCGAGCTAACAGAGAATTTATTTGCTGAGACAAGGAGAGAATGCGGGTTGTGTGCCAGAAAGGACACAAGCCCTGGTTGGCTCTCAAAACTCCCCGGCCCGCTCCAGAACCCCCCGCTGGGTCTCCTTCCACGCAGCCCTCGTTCACCACAATTCCAGCTCCTGTTCTAACAATAGGCTGGGCATCTAAGTTTACTATCCTGTTCTCCCTTGAGGAGTCATTATGAGGTGCCGAAACAGGAACCGAAGAAAGCAGAAAATCTCAGGCCCCTAATTCTTCCGGATCAATGTTGGTAGACGTGCCTCTGCTCACAACTCCGCCCTAGTGTTTTTTATCGACTTTAAAGTTGTTGTCAATATTGTATATGTATGTCTGTTATCACAGACATTGGAAATAATTCATGAGATTGCTTAATGAGAGGCTAGTATTGATTCCGATATAATATTGTAGAAGACTTGTCCCAACTATCAGATGGCTACAACGTCTTTATCTATCTACAGGTAAATTCCCCATATTCCAACCACGCTAGCCATACAGGACGTAGCATGTAAAGCCTGATTCGTATCATCATTTTGGGTTTGAGGTCTACCGTGCATATGCTACTCGAGTCGCATGTCTGACTACTATGTGACACGCTTACGTATCAATCTAAAAACCCACACCAAAACCGAAACTACTCACAACCCTGATGATGACCCCATGAATAATTGGAACAGTAGCCTGCAACATAGCACAATTAGGCTAGACATTGTTGACCAGGACCCAATCCGAATAGTTTTACTTGGCCTATGAAATGGGGAACGAACAATTGCAATGACTGCTGCAATATTGGAAGTGGAAGTGTGAGAGTGATGAATAGATGTGAATGTGCTTGATTCATTATTTACAGTTGAAATGTCTATGGTTTTATATCCTTTTAGCTCGTTTACTGACCAATCACAAAGCCTGCTAAACTTTCTTATGCTATCTATCTCAGCCAAGCAAACCCACCACACCACTTAATGTGACCCGTCCAGCCTTGCGCCTCATCTAACAATAACCTTGCTACCCAAGCGTCATAGTCATGTTTTGCATCAAATATGGCTGAGCACAATACCGAGAACTGACCTCAAAATGTGGGGCTAATGTGATACTAATTCAAGAACCTTGGGTTTCTACTATGGTACCACAATTTCAAGTTTTCAGTGGATTTAAATGGGGCGCATATTCGCTTCAGGGGCTGTAGCCCTGTTAGCGCTCATTTAGGAATGTTATACAATCCTTGTACTGGATTTCCAGGCCCAAGTCAAGGGCACAATTTGTTTTCATGTCCCTCTAGTTTTATGCAAATCCAACCTGCTCTCTAGTTCTTTGCCATCACTTTGGTGACTGCCGACCGCTAAAAAAATTATACAGCTCTCCTCATCTTGTGCTTCAGTGACAATAGGAAAGAGATTTTTTAAATACAAAATTATTTATTCCGGAAGACACATGGCTTTACTCAATACTAACCTTATTTTGCAATTGAATCCACCTCAAACTCCACATTCAACACCTCGAATCAAACAATTATCCAGGGATCAAAAAATTTTAGTAAGTCTAAAAATTAAGAATGAACAAATTGAAATCAAATTTTTTTGAAATATATGGGCTCCATGAATCTGGCAAGAATCAGACGCATGTTTCTGCGCAACTAGGTACTTATCAGGGACAAGTTAATTATTCACTGCGTCGCATAACTGTCTCCACCAAAAAGAGAAAAATAACATCCTCAAGACTGAAAGAAGATGATATCAATCAGATTATATCTTACGTTGAGTCTTCACCTGAAATCTGCTGCAAAACATTTTCAGAACCCGCCTCTGGATCCTTTGGACACCTTGGTGCTAGCGAGCGAGTATTACAAAGAGAACTTAAAAAAAGATGATATCAACAACATGTGGCTTGTCTAAAGCCTCCAGTAACTCAAAATACTATGGAGACACCCGGAGAATGGCCCGAAACTCATCTTAATTGGACACATGAAGACTGGACACCAGTTTTAGGAACGGACAAAACCTGGGTAGAGGATGGAAGAAATTCTAGAGTATTGGTTACAAGGGCCATGTTCGTATTTCCCCTTTAATAAAATAGTAATTTGATGCTCTAATATTACGAACTAGACTTCCCAAGAATACAACACTTATTGTGTTAGAGAAAAAATCGAAAAGGGTCGGCTGGATGTTCTGGGGTTGCTTTGCAGGGCCAGAAAAAGGCCTCTTTTTATTTTGGGAGAAGGAGTGGGGATATAAAAACTCCCAAAAACATTGCGAAAAAATAGTTCCTAATATTGATGGCATAGTCTCGATGAGACCTTGTATTTTCGTAATGTAGGATAATGCTCCTGCTCACGCAGCAGCATGTACCATGGAAGATATGAATCAGAGGCTCATTCAACCGATTTTCTGGCCGGCCAACTTGCCTGATCTTAACCCAATGGAAGCTGTTTGGAATAGGATGAATGATTGCATCCAGTGTCATCATCCGAATATGGGTGGCGGAAAGCAGCGAGCTGCAGATAGTCTTCGCAATATCCTAAAGGAGGCATGGGATTTTGTTTGAAATTTTCAAGGATTTCTAGGAGGGAATATCTCGAAGAACAAGTGTACAATTTCGGACAAAAATTTATTGATAGTTGTATATGATATTGAACTCTCTTCTCAATATGAATTAATAATATATAATACTCCGTTAACTTAGTTTTACAAACAGATGAGTCTATCCTTAAACACAGATCCCCGAGGCTTTAGTGATCCCGAACTCCCAGTGATCTATCAACAACCAGCCACTTAATTATCAACAAGATAGCATTTTCTAGCCACTGAAACTTATTTTGCCTAAATGAGCTTAATCATAATCAATTGAATCAACTCAATTGATCTTGATGATCATACTTCAAAATCAAAACCTTCATATATGCAAAGTCTAGATTTCCAACAGATTCCGTGTCTTTCAAAGACCTTGTGAGACTCATTCAGAGTATACCATCAAGATTTTAGGCTGTGATAGATGGAGATTGGGGACCAACCAGATATTAAGGCCTGAAAATATTCCAGCCACATGTTCAGATCCAAGGTTAGGATAAGACTGTGGCTCTAATTTGTAATTCGAAAACCTTTGAACTCTTGTAAACAAGTTGTAATGTCAAGTAGCAAAAATGCACAAATCTTAGGCAGCCAATCATTATACCAATTAGGTTAAGTACGAAGGAAAGGACCACTGCAAACTATGGTGTCCAGAAAAAAAATGCCACACCAACTTTTTCGAAAATTTGCACAAAAACAGGGGCTAGCCCCAAAATGGATGGTGACTATGCCTAAAGAGTGTTATTTTGCTCGCTAAAAACCCTGCTGAAGCCCCACTGCAAACTTGACACCATGGCAACATAGTACTGAACTTTCTTGTAGACTAACAAAGACCCACCCAAGATTCCAATGTTTCTCTCCCCTTTCCAACTGGAATATTTGGCCACAAGTGATGACGTACGTCTGCAAAGAGCAAGGGCTATCCCCCTTCCGGCCAGCTTTGCACCCGCAAGGCCTATTACAAGTCGTAATTCCGCGCAGGAATAAGCTTGCGCTCGCATGCTGGAACGTCTACAACGCCCCAATCGGAGCAACTGACTCCGGGGAAGGTCTAAATTATTTAATTAATAGCAAAGGCTCTCCAAATATCCTTGCAGAGGACGTCAACATTCATAACTCAACCTAGGACCCGAAATCTCGAACCAATAGTGTGGATGGCAACACCCTGCTATCATAGGTAGCCTCCCGGGGACTGCAACTTCTCAACCATGATGGATCTCCCACTCATGACGCCGGGGCAGCCATCGATCTCTGCTTTATCCGAAATAATGTTAACGCATTTTACGAAATTCGACAAGATCTGGAAGCTGGCCTAGACCACAGAACACTTCTCTGCCAAGTAAACAATTGGGAGGTCGAAATTCCTGCACCAGATAAGCTTCAATTAGCCTCCTGTAACTGGTCCATATTCGAAGGCCTTCTTGAGAACCATCAAGCTGTTGCTCCCTCTAAAACAATTGAAGATGAAGCGTCAGGAATTGTGAGTGCCATCTCAGGCGTCCTTCTTGCTGCCTACCATAAATCCCGTAAACAGCTAGCGAAAGCTGGCTGGTGGACCAAGGAGGGCACCGAAGCTTATTTAAACTTCTGCCGAGCTCGCCGCACAGGTCTTCTGGCGGTTTCCGAACGTTGAGCCTTCGGTAAAGTTGTTAGAAAATCTAAGTGGACATACTGGCACAACAAGATAGACCAAGTCTCTTGTTTCAAAGAGGCTTACCAGGTAGTACGCTGGCATAAGATAGAGGCTTACTACTACACTCCACTTTTAGAGTGCCTGACTTGTCAAGGAAAGAAGCTTAGATAATGTCACGTGAGATCGTCTATTTGGACAAGTGTACTGCTTTATATATGTTTTAGTTTTGTATCTATAAGGATTCTTTCTCTCTTTGTAGACAATCTAATCCACCAGATCTGACATCGTCGATCAACCTCCCATTCCCGTGACATATTGTCTACCTTACACATCTATCCCATCAGCTAGATCTGACATCGTCGATCTATCAATATCCCTCCTCGTGGTACATTGTACAGTGACTCTAACCCCTCACATTGTCACACAAAAAAAAAAAGATTTAAAAAATTAAAAAATTTCTTTATACACTCCCAGTTGCCAAGATGGAAAATAATCCTTGGGATCTTGAAAGCACTGGTATTCCACAATACCAACAAAAAGCATCTGTGGTAGAAAGGTTTAAGGATCGTGACGCAGAATTTGTAAAAAGATATCCTCTCCTTTGCTCCGTTCCCAGCCAGGAATTGTTGATTCAAGCTATGCAAAGCGGCATCCCGGGTAACAACGCAGCTCAGCTCAGTGAAGAGATCATGACTCTGGCAACCTCATATGTGCAGCTGGACACAGAGCTTTTTCAGAGTAAGAACAAATACGATGCGCTGATCGAGAAATTCCAAGAGCTAAAGGACGCCAACTCAAAGCTTAATAGACAAAAGAGAGCTGCGGGTTCAAGCAGCTCGCAGCTGCAGCAACAAAATGCCAACCTGCAGCAGCAGGCTAGCACCTTACAGCAGCAGGTCAGCTCCTTGCAGCAAAACGTTACAAACCTCCAACAGCAGAACCAAGCTCTAAACCAGCCCCCATCTAATCCTCCTCAGAATGCGCACTCTATTCATCAATCAGCCGAGCATCCGGATCCTGAACTCTTCTCCGCCAATGATCCTAAGCAACGAAAAGACCTCCCACTATTTATCCGGAAAGTAAATATGAAGCTCAATACCAACGCTGACTGGTACCCATCGGAGCAGAGTAAGATGGTCTATGTTATCTCCCGGCTAAGAGGAAAAGCATCCTCGACAATTGCATATGGAATTAAAAGGGATGGCACTGTTCAGTTCCCATCCACCGATGTCATTTTAACTTTGTTGGAACAATCTTTCTCGGATGCAGACGAGATAAATACTGCCAGACGAGAAATCTTATTAATCAAACAGGGTCACAAAGACACGGCGACACACATCATCGACTGGTTTGAAATCGCACAAAAAACAGGCCTCTCTGACAACGCTCTAATAAATCACCTTTATGATTCATTGCACCTAGAGATAACAACTCAAATCAGAAATCGAGTCATGCTTCGTCAGGTCATGCCAACAGACCTCACCTCATACCTTGTCGAGGTCCGACACATCGACGCGGTTCTGCGATCCTCAGACCCGAATTACACTAAGTCTAAGCCAGTCTCCGGAACCTATTTTCCATCCACTCTTCCATCCTCGGCAACAACATCCACTCCAATTGGGGAGCCTATGGATCTCAGCTCAGCTACAACCATTCCAAAAACCACTTGGACCGCTGTCGACGCCGCCACCCACCGCATCCCTCGGACTGAAGCAGAAAAATGTGCTAAGAGAGCATACTGTTTCGAAAACAAGCTGTGTAGCTGGTGCTACGACCCTGGCCACAGAGCTAGAGTATGCGCCGAAGCACGCTGGAATAAAGATAAGCCAAGGAACGCGGATAAAAAAACTGTGATAGAAGAGGGAAAAGCCTAGTCCCTGATAACAGTCGCTATCAGGGACCCGAAGAAAGTAAGTCACAGAAGAATCCAAACGTACCAAATATAGAAGTCAAGTGTATCAACGAGGAGAAAACATCACAATTATTGTCACTTTCAACTCCACACAACGATCACCTGCTACTATCCTGTACTATAGCATCAAATAAAATAAGCTTCCAGACCCTAGCTTTTTTAGACTGCAGTGCTACTGACGAATTCTATGACTTAAACTCTGCGCAAAAAAAAGGCCTCCCCACAAATCCCCTATCACAGCCCCGTCAACTCTATCTAGCAGATGGAAAACTAGCTACCCAAATTACTCATTCAACAACTATTCATCTTGACATCTTTGGCCACAAAGAAACCATCACATTATTCCTCACAAATATTGGCAAATATGACCTTATTCTTGGACGTAAATGGCTCAGAAATCACAACCCTGCTATTGACTGGTCAAAGGACGTTGTAAATCTTAATTCGTACTATTGTAAAGAAAATTGCCTCCCTGCCCAACTCGACCACATAACTCTAACCAGTAAAGAGCAAGGCAACAGACGACCAAGGAAAATTGGAGCTGCAGCTTTCCAGACACTGTCAAAACAAAAAGGTGTTGAGATATTTTCATTATCCCTGTACGAGGTTGATACAAGACTCAAAGAAGTGGGAGCTACCTCTACCCCCTCGCCAACAATTCAACCGCCATTTCAAACACCAACAAATCTCACTCCTATCCAAAAAATGCAACAAGAGCTGTGCTGCCAAATGGAAGACTTCCCTAACAATTCGCAAAGGCAAAAAACAGCCACCGACATGCACTTATCTGGCTTCTCCCTAGAAGACATTCAAATCGCTCTCCAAACTAAAGATCATCCCGACCCTTCCAAAAAACTCCCTCTTCATTACCATCAACACCTAGCAGTTTTCGATCACAAGGGTGCAGACACACTCCCACCACACCGGGCCTGTGACCACAAAATCGAACTCAAACCTGGCACAACACCACCTCATGGCCCCTTATACAACATGTCCATTGAAGAACTCAAAGTACTGCGGAAATACCTTAATGAACAACTGGATAAAGGCTTCATACGCGCCAGCAGATCCCCAGCAGCAGCGCTAGTACTCTTTGCCAAAAAACCATGAGGTGGTCTCCGTTTCTGTGTTGACTACCGCGGCTTGAACGCCATTACAATCAAAAACCGGTATTCCCTCCCCCTGCTACAAGAAACACTAGCTAGACTCAGCAATGCAAAACTCTACTCCAAACTAGACATTATTGCGGCTTTTAACCATATTCGAATCGCAGAAGGTCAAGAATGGATGACAGCGTTCAACACAAGATATGGTCTTTTCGAGACTCTTGTCATGCCATTTGGACTGTCAAATGCACCGGCCACTTTCCAAGCCCGCATCAACGAGATCCTACGACCTTATCTAGACATTTTCTGTACCGCTTATATTGACGATATTTTGATCTACTCCGATGACCTTCTTACACATCGCACCCACGTCAATACAGTATTACAAGCGCTAAAAGATGCAGGGTTACACTGTGATATAAAAAAATGCGAATTCGAAGTCCAGGAGGTCACATACCTCGGCATGATTATCTCCACCACTGGCGTTAAGATGGACCCAAAAAAGATTCAATGCATAGTAGACTGGGAGTCCCCCTCTTGCCTAAAAGACGTTCAAGGCTTTCTAGGATTCTCAAATTTTTACCGAAGGTTCATCAAAGACTTTTCAAAAATTGTAAGGCCTCTTGTCGCCCTTACTTGCAAAGACGTCAAGTTTGTCTGGTCGGAAGCATGCCAAAACGCTCTCCAGTTCCTCAAAAATTCATTTAATTCAGCCCCGGCTCTACGCCACTTCGACGCCATAGAAGAAATCTTTGTTGAAGTGGACTCATCCAATTTTGTTTCAGCAGGCATCTTATCCCAAAAAGATAATAATTGTTAGCTCCACCCAGTTGTGTTAATGTCCAAAAAATTTGAGAACTCGGAGTGCAACTACGAAATCTACAACAAAGAACTGTTGGCTATTGTCCGATGCTTTGAGGGATGGAGAGCCGAGCTCCAAGGCTCATACTATCCGATCACTGTCACCACCGACCACCGTAATCTCGAATACTTCATGACCACAAAAGAACTCTCACGCCGGTAGGTCTGCTGGAGTGAGTTTCTGTCTCAATTCAATTTCGTCATAAAGTCTCGACCAGGAAAGGACAACGCCAAAGCCGACTCTCTTACTCAACGGTCACAGGACCTTCCAAAAAATAACTCTGACCCACGATTACTTCATCAAAAACAAGTTCTCCTTCCATCTCATAAGCTTCATCAATCTGTTATCCAAGATCTTCAGGAAAAAACTGATAATCCGCCAAACCCCATCTGCAACGCCTCATATCTCTCCTCAGAAATCGTTCATAGACCCAAGGAGGAGCCTCTGGACTGTAAGATCGCCCGACTACTTGAGGAAGGATATACAGACAAGAAAGACAAGTGGCTGGCTGAAGTAGTTACAGAGTTAACCAAACCTGAAGGTGTTCCACACTCAAAAGAGATTTCCCTATCAGAATGTGAATTTCGTGAAGGTCGCCTTTACTTTCGTGATAGACTCTACGTCCCTGATAATGAATTGAGACTACTCCTCATACAAAAAACCCACGACAGCTGTGAGAAGGGTCACCCCGGAAAAAATGCATTGTACCAAGCTGTTTCAGACCATTACTGGTGGCCAAATCTATCCCAAAAAACCGACCAATTTGTTAGAAACTGCCATAATTGTATACGGAATAAAGTCTCTCGACTGAGATACCAAGGAACTCTCAAACCCCTACCTCTTCCCGACCAGCGCTGGCGTGATATTTCAGTGGACTTTGTTGGTCCCTTGACCGAATTTAATAATTTTAATTGCATCATGGTAGTTATCGACCGCTTAACCAAAGAACGTCATTATATACCCTGTCACACAAAAATGAAAGCAAAAGATTTAGCTAAAATCTTTGTCCGCAATGTCTGGCAACTACACGGACTATGCGACTCTATTGTTTCCGACCGCGGACCACTTTTTGTTGCAGAATTCTGGAAAGCAGTTTGCCAACACCTACAAATAAATGTTTCACTTTCCACATCCTACCATCCCGAAACTGACGGTCAAACAGAGAATGCTAATGCATTCATGGAACAGTATCTTAGGCAGTATATTGATTACTCCCAAGAAGATGTCTATGAGTGGTTACCAATGGCCGAATTTGCGGCTAATAATGCAGTCAACGCTTCAACCCAAATATCTCCATTCTTTGCTAATAAGGGTTTCCATCCACGCATGAGTTTTGGACCTCCACGGCCAATCTCAAGAATAGATTCGAAACATCTAAGGGAACAAATTGCTGGAGGTAACAATTTTGCATCCAAAATGGCCGGAGTATTGGACGTACTACGCTCAAACCTCGCGCGGGCCAGAGAAAGACAGGAAAAAGCTTCAAGTGCAAATCGCTCGCCAGCACCAGCCTACAGAGTGGGTGATGAAGTATTTCTAGATACTCGAAATATTACGACCTCGCAACCAATCAAAAAATTAGATTGTAAATTTATTGGACCATTCCGAGTGACAAAAATAGTCAATTCCCACGCATACCAACTGGAACTTCCCTTCGAACATGAGAATTTACACAATGTATTCCATACAAGCTTACTTCGACCGGCGCCAACAAATCCTCTCCCGGGACAAACTAATCCCCCACCACCACCTATCGCGCTTGACGTGTCTGGCAAGAAATTGTTTGCTATCGAGGCGATCGTTGACTCCAAGCGAAGAAAAAATAAGAAAAAATTTTATTACTTAATCTTATGGCGTGGACATGACCCTGATGACCAAACATGGGAGCCTCTTGAAAACGTTGTCAACGCTACATCCTCCATCCAGGAGTTCGAGAGACGGTTCCCTAACAAATTGAAGCCAACAAAGCGCGAGATTGAAACAGCAAAGAAGAAAGCAAGATATTCCACAAAGATGTTGTTGAGTAATGTGAAAGAATAGGGAGTAAGGCGGTACCATATGTCAAGGAAAGAAGCTTAGATAATGTCACGTGAGATCGTCTATTTGGACAAGTGTACTGCTTTATATATGTTTTAGTTTTGTATCTATAAGGATTCTTTCTCTCTTTGTAGACAATCTAATCCACCAGATCTGACATCGTCGATCAACCTCCCATTCCCGTGAGATGACTGGCCCAGTATTGCGTCCGAAAGATAAGGCGCAGTTATTTAAAGAGACCATTCTAAGCCGACATCCAAACCAAGTATGTATCAACAATACAGCCCCTGTAGTGGCAAAAAGATCGATTTCCTGGCCTCTGATAACAGACGAAGAGATCATATCTCATGCTGTGTCGTCTTAACATCCGCATCTGGAATAGACAGTATCACTATCACAGTACTTAGATGCGCCTGGCTACTCATTGGGGCTCGGATAATAGCTTTATTCCGTTAGTGTGATCAGCAAGGACTATACCTGAGTATTTTCAAGAAGGCAAATATTATTATAATTCCAAAGTCTGGAATCTGCAATTGGACTCTCCCAAAGTCATACCGATCAATTGCTCTTCTATCATGCCTTGATAAGAGACTCGAGAGACTCACGGCTCGCTGCCTCTCATTTCTAGTGCTGAAACTGCAGATTCTCTCCCAGGATCAATGTAGTGCAGTTTCTCGAAGATCTACCATAGACCTCACCACAGCACTGTTGTGCAATATCCAGGATGCGTGGTCCAAAAAAGAGGTAGCTGACATGGTTACAGTAGATGTGAAAGGAGCATTTGATGGTATCCAAAAACGCCGCCTCTGTCACTGCTTACGGGGTCAAGGCTGGTCCCATAATGTGATACAGTGGGTGTCTTCTTTTATGTCAGAGCGAGAAGCCCCAATCATACTTGATGGAACTACATCTCCAACGTTCAAAAAACACTGTGGGCTTCCACGAGGGTCGCCTGCCTCTCCAACCCTATTCCTGCAGGCAATTGAAGGCCTCCTAAATCTCTCCCCAAAACGCTTCGGTTACGCAGATGATGTAGCACTTATGGCGTCTGCGCCATCCCTCACTCGAAGCTCAGAACTAATACAGAAGCAGTAAGACTCAACCCTTGCATGGGGGCGTGAGAACGGCATCACTTTTGAAGTGTCCAAAACTGAGCTGCAATACTTCCATCGAAAGCATGGATCCTCAGCAGAGCCCAGCGTATACGCCAATGAAGTAGAGGTCACTCCAAGCGACCACACACGCTGGCTTGGGGTCACCTTTTGTTGTGGTTATGAGCTATGCGGAAGTCACATTGCGGAGTGATGAGGAGTGGATGATGTTATAATTTGTGGTTGACAGTGAGTAGCCTCATACAATACTATGCTGTAGGTATATGGACAGAAAGTATAAGTCTAAACCTGTGTCCATTTATTGTGGGTATATCTATGAAACTATATACATGCTCGCCTAACCAGTACAATAGTTATGTATGCTATGGCCTTGAGCCACACGCAATGCCCTAGCCTCGACTACCTCGTTGTCTCATATCATAACACCTTTGACATAGGCCTTCGATTTAGAGAACATGTAAGATAAGCATGCGGTAGATCCTTGGTCATCACGAGCCACATAAAATGCCTCTCGAGAATCGCTCGAGGAGTAAACCCTCTTCTCTTGAGACAAGCACTTCAAGGAGCAGCTTTTACAACCTTTCTCTACGGGGCTGAGACTTGGTATTCCAAAGGAACCCAAAAAGGACTAGTCCTTAGAATACAACAAAGGATGAACGACGCGGCCCGAGCAACTCTTCCTGTATTCCGAACGACACCAGCTGCTGTACTTCTCCGGGAGACAGGTTGCGGTCTGGCACGTGCCTGGCTTGAATGTATTCAACATCGCCTAGCCGTATGCATAGCTTCAGCAGATCCTAGGCACCCCCTTCGTAGAACATGAAATTCCGCAAGAATGCTGTGGATCCGACAAAGAATTCCTCCAGAACTCTCAAAAGATACTATTCCCCCACCCTGAAAAGTTAACCGGGATACATCTTTGGAAAAGATCGGGACGGTTGGTCGCAATGCTGGATTCGATGCCTTCTCCGGTTGGTTCTTTCTGCAATCAATATTGGACCTCTCTGTTTTCTCCGATGGTGCGTTAATCGAGGACCGAGCAGGAGCAGGATATTCGATACGACGTGGCGCGTTACACGAGATAGCCTGTGGAACTATACCTCTAGGTACCTCAGCAGAAGTTTATGATGCTGAAATTGCTGGAGCTACTGAGGGACTAGAGGTTGCCATCCGCAATCCCATGGCATTTTATACAACCAACGTAACTGTCTGCCTAGATAACCAAGAAGCGAATCTACGGCTGCTCCTGCTACCACCCACCGCAACAAGCTCTCGTCAAATTACGAAATTCCAAAAACTCGCAGCCAGCTGGTCTGAAAGGAAACGCGCATCCTGCACTAGGCTGGAACAGTCAGTGTCTGATGGTGCCCCGGACATTCTGGAATCACTGGAAACAAGAAGCAGACTCTGTAGCCAAGTCAGCATGTCTAATTCCTACATTGTCTCACCCTCTGTCCATAGCAAGGGCAAAAAGGAAGGCGGCTCAATTCTACAAGGCCCTCAGCGACGCCTTCTGGGATTGAGATGCTTCGGCTAGATATAAAGAACTCGGAATCGGTCCTAGTTCAGGAATAACTCCAGAGCTGAAAAGCTTAAATCAGCAGACATTTGGGGCGCTAATTGCAGCTCGCTCCGGAAACAGAGATTTCGCCCTATATCATCAATATTTCGCACATGAAGATGCCCTAATGACTTGCTCCTATGGCAAAGAAATAAGCCCTGATCACTTCTTTTTTTGCAGTTTAGTTAGAAACCGTGCCCGCCTTTGCGGTAGATCTCTTCATCCTTGCTCCGGTATCAAATGGGTACTTGGCACGCCTGAAGGTGCCTTCGCCTTCGGAAAATGGGTCGAGCTGACAAAGTTCTTCGACGTAATCAAAAGAGCCCATTTGATATTTCCAAGTGAAATTTTATAGTTGGGTGTGGGGCTAATTTTATATGGAAATATGTATCCCTATTTTCTTGTTCTGCAGGTGTAATTTAAAACTACGTGTAAAAAAAAAGTGAGGTTCCTGGTAGAGGTAAATTTGCTACATTTAAATTGGGAAGCAGAGTGGTAGACAGCTGTTTTTTTTTTAATATTTTTTAAAGTCCTAAACTATGCTCAATATCTCCTAGGAGTTAAGGACTCTCAGGGATGAGAGTTTGACAGTGTTCTACGGGGTGCGTTGTATAGCCTAGTGAAGATCTAGGTGGTAAATGAAGATTATAAATGGGTCAGAGGGATGACAGGTCTTCACTAGGAAGAGATGAATGGGCAACTAGTTGCAGTAGGTGTTACACGTGGGTCTTGCTGATGAAGAACTGGGCAATGGATATTTGGTCTTCCCGAAGAAGAGATGGGTGAACAAATGTATTGCAAAGGATAAGTAAAGAAGACGTTGCATGAGGAGTAAATCTCTCTCACGCTGAACTATTATATACAAGAGTAGAAGCATTTGCTAGCCGGAATTAATCGTAATCAATTCTTGCCAATATCTTCGCATTGATGGCTGTGTTCTTGTCCTTCTCTTCATGACTCCCTTGTATATCCTTACATGACATTTTACATGACTAATTGTATAGAGGAAGCTATTATTAAATTGATGGTTTTAATTAACTACCCCTTCATCTTATCACGAATTAATATTAGTATTAAAATTCTATTTACGGATCCGTGAAAAGGACCGGTGCACACGGCCTAGATCATGCTTCCCACATGCCCGACTCGGTCTCACTGCGTGACTCACTACACAAGAAGAAGCTAGTTATAATAAAGAAAATAAATGCCCACACAAACTCCCATAACCTGAATTCCAAATCCTATACTCCTGTTTGTGGTTGTAAAATGACACTTCTCGTCTCATTTTCCTACCCTTCATGCTTTGTGGTATGATCTAGTTACTTCCCTCTACGCTGAGAGCTGGAGACGGAGTCGCAGGTGGGCCCTCAAAGCAGCCGGCTTCCTGCGCAAATTTTTTAAAGTATTTGAGGCACTTAGGCCCGAGAAGTTTGTGGGTAAAGTCGTGATGTGTCATTGTTCCTCGTAGTCGACGCGTCTGATGTGCGTGCAGTTGATAGTGAATGAAATGGAAAGTTGATGTTTCCTCCCCACACGTACACTCCATTGAAGCTGCGAAGTTATTGTAACAGCGGTGGTATGCCGCGAAGTTTCCGTGGCCCGTACGGGCTGAGTTCAGTTCACAGAGTAGTTTCATGGATCATTGTGGCATAGCGTATTATGAAACGCCATGCGGACGGCTAAGTTAAAACACAAATAATAGTTCAATGCACTTCTAAAACCAGCAAGGAAGACTAATGAGAATGGGCTGGTTTCATTAGGTGATGTGTAGCAGATTGTTGGGCATGGGGGCTGTGTCCTACGTGCTATTTGTTAATTTTATGTATATAAATACTCGGCGTGAAGGAGCATTATTCTTTACGCAACGTCTTCTTCAATTACCTTAACCGTATATTTGTTTACCCATCTCTTCTTCGGGAAGACCATTTATCTATTTCCAGCTCTTCATCAGCAAGACCCACGTGTAGCCTCTATCGCTACTATCTACCGATTTGTCTCTTCCTAGAGAAGACCAGTCATCCCTTCGACCCACTTGTCACCTTCATCTACTACCTAGATCTTCATTAGACCACATACGCACCCTGTGGAACACTGTCCTAACCTCGCCTTGAGAAGTAGCCGCCAGAAAAATGCCTGCTCGCGTGGCTTGCGTCGTCGCATGAGAAGACCCAGATTTCAATACCTAGATGGACGTACTTCTTCCCACCAGTCATCGAAAAGCACTTAAAGTTTCCGGTTCATGAGCCGACAAACGAACGCCATTGTGACGGAGACAGGCTGGCTGTCTTTGCTTGGCACTTGTTTGAGGCCGGAGCGTACAACTCTATCAGCCTCTTCGTTTCCTGTTGGAAATTCTGACTCTCGAATTTAGGACTCAATCATTACCTGTTTCGTCTCAGGTTCCCGAAAAGATCGACTCTCTCTACAAATATCCTGAGTACGCTAATCGCGCCTACTGTCGCCTGTACGTTTGGATATTTACGTACTACAGTGTACCTTGGCTCATCATGGTAGATGAGAGGTGGCTGGTCATCACTAGGTTTGACAGGTACATGAAACTAGCGGAAATTTCTCCCTTAGATGTATATATAAGTCCAATGTTCCCATAGTTGTAAAATATCAAGTCTTCTTTACTTCATCATATTTATCCATATAATATTGTACAGAGTATATTTTCCAACATTTCCCTGTATCCCGGAGTGGGCAGGTATCCACTGAATCGAGACTCGAGCCTTTTCTGATAGCGCCCTAAATTGGCGTACATCGTCGAAACTTGTTGTGGCAGTTCCCGTCAGCAGTGCCTTCACAGCTGACTGACTATCTGTCAACATGTTGATCCACTGCCTGCCGTTACTTCTCCCGTTCTCTCTCTCCAACAATCCTAGCGCAGCTTCCAGGGCCTTCCTCGCCCCTAGTATTTCCGCATCGAGCACTTCACCACCATGCTTGATACCACATCCCTTCAACAGAGTCTTTCCATCACTCTTCAAGACGAGCCCCCATGCTGAGCGACCATGCCCCTCCGACGATCCATCCGGGTAGGCACAGATATCCGATGGCAATACACCTCTAAGGAACCGAGTTACTTTTTCCTCCTCTTCTGTCCTTGGGCCGAAGTTCGACAGATAGCATGGCGGCGGCAGAGGCTCAGCGTCTTCCGCGTCCGGGAGTTGTCGGAAGGCCCGCTGCACTCTTGACATCTGGATCTCCGGATTCCTGAGTGCCCGAGCATTTTTCTTGTACTTCCTTGTTCCATTGTTTGGACACACGGCGGCACGGGTCCGGAGCGGGTGGCGGTTGTCCAGTGAGTGGAGCCGAGCCGAAAGCCGTAGTCGGTTCCCTTCCAGAATGATCTTCCCTGTTGGGATACCTCCTTCTCGATGGAGAACAAGATTCGATGTCGTTCTCATTACCGGAAGGGCAGGGCGCAGTCCCGTCAAGATTGCCTTGTCAATCATCTCGCAGAAAATACTGGTTCGAGGTGTGATGATCCCCCTTTTGGTCGGACGTTTGAGGCCGAGCCACCAAACATCTGCTCCGAAGGTTGCTATGGGGACAATGCACGTGTCCACTGCTCGAACCAGTGCCGCAGGAGCGGCTCCTCGATACCCTGAGTTGAAGCGGCGCATGTGCTGGGCAACCTTCAATGCCTTTACACACCAAGTTGTGACGTGGTGTTTGAAGTCAAGTCGCGGGTCTAGGTGTATTCCAAGCCAGCGAATATGGTCTGCTGGCTTGATAGTCACGCCGTTCACACGAATAGCTACCGGATTCTCGCGTTTCCTGCCGGGAAACTGGACTATCTCCGATTTGTTAGTATTGAAGGAGACTGCATTGTTACTTGCCCACTCCAGAAGATGATCCACTTCCTTCTGTACAGAAGCGGCCGACTCGGCAATGCTGCGCCCGAATCCTAGTATCCTGATATTGTCTGCGTAGCTGAACCTCATTACTGGGTTGCCGCTTCGCATAGGCTCTGCCATGTATAAAAGGAAGAGAAGTGGCGATATTGGTGATCCCTGCGGAACCCCACAAACTAGCTTTCTCTGCCCGGTTACCCCTCCGGAGTATCGGACTTGTACCTTTCGATGTACAAGAAAAGATGCCGTCCATCGGAGAATTGAGTCCGGCCATCCCTGATCTCGCATCCTCCTCACCAAACGGTTGTGGAGTACTGCATCGAATGCGCCTTGGACATCGAGAGTCGTGAATGTGGCCGCCCATCCCTGGGTGCTTGCCTCTTCGATGTCGTGGACTACGCAGTTGAAGAGGTCGTTTGCAGATCTTTTGGGGAGCGCGCCGAATTGTTGATCTCCGACAATGTTGAGCGTAACCGCGAGATGGGCCATCCGCTTCGCCAAGAGTCGTTCCAATCCCTTACCCAAACATGACAGAAGTGCGATCGGTCTCCAACCCTTAACCGTCGTTGGATCTCGGTTCGACTTGCGTAGGAGCACCACTTCAGCCAGCTTGAAGCAGGATGGGTGGGTGCCGAGTCTGATGCAGGCGCGGAAGAGAGTGCCGACAAATGGTCCAATCGTCATCCAACAACTTCGCACAATCTCTACAGAGATCCCATCAGCTCCAGGCGCTGTATTGGCGCAGCCTATAGTGCACATGCAAATCTCCTCGTCCGAGATAAGGTCGTTCCAGGAGATTTGGTTAGTACTCGGCGCATCGAGTGGCGGTAGGTCGTCCGTCGCTTGGTGCCGTGCCAGAAGAGCATCTCGGAGTATCTCTGCCCGCTCAGCCGGATCGGAGTACAGCTTCCCATCGTGGTTGAGTGGGGGGGGTGCTTGCCTGCCTTGGTTCGGCCGAGCGCATCAGCTTGAACACTTCAGTCGGTGTTGTGATCGCTTCGACTTGACGCGTCTGGTGCTCTTTCCTTGCCGCTCTGAGGGTTAAACGCAGCTTCTTTGCATGCACCCATCGTTTTTCCGGAGTCACTGCTGCACGATACTCCGTGCGAGCCAGCTTGCATTCCGGTGTCCACCAAGGCGCACATTTGCCGTGTCTTTTGTTCCTTCGTGTTCCTGCTGCTTTGAAAGCGTTAGTAAGGCCGGAACAGAGATTGTTGGCGTATTCATCCGCCTGGCAAACCGAGTCCAACACTGGTGACGGGTGAGTGAACTGCGTGACGGCAAGGCCGAGCCTCGGCAGGTTGCCGCGCGTTACCCTAATCGGCGATGGCTCATGGTCCCATTTTCCGCATCCGGTGGGGACTTGTCCTTGAATCGGAAGATGGTCGCTGGTGAAGCACTCGCTGCGATCTACCCATGCTTGGGCCCCGTTGACGTTGGTCCAAGCAAGATCCAGCGTGTTTCCGGCCCGATGCGTTGGCTCGCCCACAATCAGACAAGTTAGATTATGGCGTTCCGCCCATCTCTCGATTTCGATTCCTTGTCCGCGTGGGCGGGCAGCATCTGGTTGCCATGCGCGGTGCACCGCGTTGAAATCGCCAGCCGCGACGGATCGTGGTGGTGGGTCCCAGCTGAGGAGTGGTCGAATTGCTGTCGGGTCATTTGGGTCTTTGTACACGTTGAGAAACGTGACTACGTTTACTACATCCCAGCAGTAGTCCGCCGTTGGGGGATTGCAGGGAAAGATTTGAGTTACCGAAAGGTTTCTCCTGTTTATTAGTGTGTAAGTCACCGCCCTGGGTCGAATATTTACGGCGCCATGTGGTGTAAGGCATTCGTATCCAGGGTGTGACTTCGTTTCCTTTGTGGCTTTGTTCCACAAAGGCTCATGTATTAGCACCACATCTACGCCTAGCTCGTAAGCTCGGGAAAGGGCGATGTCGTGAGTTGGGCCTCCCCTACCCACATTGATTGACATAAAACTTATTGTAGGTGGGGGGCCGGAAGGGACCCGTGAGGGGCCCTTTCAGGAAGATTCCGCAGGATTCGTTGTTCCTGTGGCCGTGGTGTCGAAGGCGACGTCGGTCATCAGAACTTCGAAACTGTTATTCGATTTCTCTGCTGCAGGTGAGACTTGTGTCTGCCTGGCGGCCGCTTGAGATGCTGCCTCAGCGCGATGGACTGCAGCCTTAGCCCTTACAACTGCCGCTAGCTCGCGTTGGCTGGCCATGCAAATGGTAGCCAATTGCTCTTTGCTTACCGGCCCTAAATTAGTTGGGCGCGCCAGGCAGAGTCGACTGTCGGACCTGTGTGGTCCTCCACAGTTACGGCACTTTGTATGTGCATGGCACTCGTCTGTCGAGTGCATAGTGGAGGTGCAGTTCCAGCAACCTGGGGCGCGAGAGCAACCACGCGTTCCGTGGAACTGTAGGCGGCGTTTGCATTGCTGCAGTGTCTGACGCGGCTGGTTTCGGACCGCGACACCCGAGTCGTCAAATAGGCGGAACCTTTGTCTAGGCTCTGCTCCCTTCTTGAAATTGGCAAATCATGATCAATATGGCGCATCAGTGCGGGTTTTTCCGTGAGGCCGAACTTTGACTGTATCAAACTGTGGATAGTTTGAAGGCGATTAATGTCAGATTTAAAGTTTAAGGAGTTAGGTTTACAAAGCTTGGAGTTACTTGTTTCGAAAAAAGGCGTTTCGCTTGGGCTGTAGCAATAAGAACTCTATCCGTTCTGACCAGAGATGTTTCGTTCCAAACCATGAGAAGCTTGGTCTATGGGGACAAGTTGGGGACACATAGAGCATTTGCCATTTTCTAGACGTACATAATCTAGATAGTATCAGTAAGAGAAATGGCAGCCAGGAATTAATTGACACTTTTTACTTTTACTTCATACATTTTTCAATTGACTCGTAGAGTCTAACAGACTGGAACGGCCTTTGTAGCCCTTGTGATCTCCTCGATCACCATGTCCTCCATCACTGGCACCCTTCCAAGAAGAGTGTGGATGGCGACGGGGACTGTTGAGATCCGTAGCGCCACAAGGTTGGAGGCCTCCTTCAGTCTTGCTTCGATGGTAAGGAAAGATTCCGCCGCGTCCAATAGGAGCTGGCGAGATCCCTGGTCCCTCGCTCGAAGTGCGAAACCTGTTGGTACACGGTAAACGTGCTCAATGGCTGCATGTGGCGCGTTAGTGAGCTGCGCTACGGCTTCTCTGATGCCAGCTGGCGAAATCTTTCGCCACTGGTGTTTTAAAACCAGACAGAGGAACAGTCAGTTGCCAGGCAAGGACAAAGGGGCCGTCTTGGCCAATTTCTTGGTCGGCGTGTTTTACTTGGTATATGAAATGGGAATGTACACTTGCGCTGGAACAGCTAAGACAGTATGTGGAGAGATGTCTTCATTAACGTGCAGAAGTGAAGTGACTATGATAATTGTTATATTACAGGTTGGGAGAAGCTCGTTCCTTATCCCCTAGCTTGTTCGTTTGTAGACCAATCACGTTACCTGTATGCAGCTCACCAAAGTGTGCAACCAACTAAGCAGCCATGCCATTTGTCCTACATCAACAACCCATCTCTCGTAATGCACACATTACTACATGTAATGTCGTTATGTAGAGACTGGATCTCCTCCATGCGCCATAACGCCATGCTGCCATAATAACTACCTATGCACCAGCTACTAGATCTACCATCCTACATAGCTGAGCATAACACGGCGGAGTCGGCATTTTTGGGGCACTACTAACCATCACTGGCGTCGGCTGATTAGGTAGCTTATTTCGAGCTACAGTTGCCCAGGTTGGCGTTTTCTAGGGCACCGCTACGGCAGGCCTTGCTGGCCTGGCGGTTGATGATGGAAATGTCCCGCTGGTGCCGGCCTGCTGGCCAGTGGGGCGGGGAGGAAGACTTGTCGGTACTGGTGTGGTTCCAGTGCGTAGGAATTGGGCTAGGGCGCCCCTTAAACAGACGTTCATGGCATCCAAGTATTCCTTGTTATCTGTTGTTTTCAATGATAGGATAACACTTTCGAGAGTGTTCAACATCATCGATCCTATTTCGAGCTTGGCTGAGGTGATTGCAGCCTGCTTCCTTTCGGCTTCAAGCAGAGCTTCAATTTCAGGTGGATGTTGTCTTGTTGTGCAAGTGGGAGCATCACCAGCAGAGTGATTGTGGCAGTCAGCCGTCCCTGGATTCGTGGCTGGGAGTGGCAGAGATATGGAGGCATTTGCTGCCATTGTGTGAGTCGGGACTTCCGTTCCCCTCGGTGTGATTTCATTTAACGTCCGCTTTGCTGTCGGAACCACGATTTTTCGAGCCGCAATGGGTGCGGATTCGTTTGTAGTTGCTGAGTGTTATGAAATCGTTGTAGATAATTTGAATAGGGTGGCGCACGGGCTATTTCGTGAACTTGGTTAGAGCTAGGCAAATGAAGCGTAGATTATGTTGGTTGGAAATTTAGAATTTGCTCCTTAGCTCTAACAATTTTGTTACATGATACATGACCTTGTACCCTTCAGTACTCAGAATTTAATAAAGCTACTTACTCAACTATTCGTGATTAATCCGCTACCTTTGAACCGTCACCTCGCCGAAACTGACTCGACCTCTGTAGCTTAACAGCTTCGTAATTCAGCCCACAAGTAAGTTCATAACACTGAGACTGCTTTCTTGACGACAAATTCTGGGGCAGTTGACGTCTTCTGGGAGCTCTTGGCTCCTGCGTATGCCAATCGCGAGTGCTCAAGACCCTTTTGTATAATCTCTTAGATTATTGATGCGGCATTCGACATCTCAATTTCAGGTTGGCCGTGTTCCTTCATCTGGGCAACAATGTCGACTTCCATCAAATCGAGAACGTCGTCGCTCATTCTCAGTCCCTTAGCGCTCATTTTCTGAGATGCCACGCTTCTAAATAATTCAAGCATGCTCTTTTGGGTATCTGGACGAGTCTGGTGGTTATGTTTGCCTACTTTTGTGGTTAACACAATTTTCGTGGTTTTCGCGGATTTTGGGGGTACCAGTACCATTTTCAGGCTGAGTGGCGTGGTGCCACGAGGAATTGATGTGATAATATATGAGATATGGATTCAAAGGGTGGGATGGGTGGATAAGGCAAACTTTCATCAATTTCTCAAATAAAAAAGTTTTTTACCACTTTTGGTCCTCAGCTAACACTATCTTTTCCACATTGGATCAAGGACCGGCGATTCTGGCAGGGCTCGCTGTAAATTTTCCTACAGCCTAACTCGTTCCAACTTCGTGAATCGATACCAGAAGTGCAGCTGATTAAACAAGAACGAAAAATCAAGAAAATCAAAACAGCACCGAATACCAGAAGATTCCTCCATATTGGACTCAGTAAATGCGCTCCTCACACATTCCCTCGTCTGTCACACATTTCAGAGGACCAATTTGTCCATTCTCTACTGAGAGCAAAAGATAGGTTAGCAGACACCTTTGATCCAGCAGGTATCCTGCTATTGGTTAGTAGATGCCCCAAAAGGGGACATTGTCGAAGTTGCTGTGACCTCAAACTTCTTCTTCAGCTTCCAGAGCTCCGAAACCTGTTGCCTCGGCCATTAAGACGATCTTCGCAGCGGCAATAATCGTCTCTTCAGCCTTTTTTGCTACTGCTCGTCCTTGTGCCACCTTTACAAACTTCCCTTGTTCTATGTGGCGGATCCACGCGAGCTGCTCTTTGGTCACCGGTCCAGATTTTTTGGGTCTGACTTGGCAGGCCCGAGAATCCGATCGGTGGGATCCCCCACAGCTGCGACATTTAGTGAGGGCCTTGCACTCGGCTTCCGAGTGCATATCTGATCCGCAGTTCCAGCAGGCTGGAGCGCGGGAGCAACCACGGGTGGCGTGGAAGCTCAAACAGCGTTTACACTGTTCGATTTGTGGTCGTGGCTTGTGAATGGTAGCCATACCAGCCTCTTCGAGAATGCGGAAGCCCGGGCGAGGGGCGTTGTTCCGGTCGAAAAGGGCTTTCCAATTTCTGTGCGGCGCTCCAGGACGGCATGTCCCGTGCAGTAGCACCTTGTATGGAAGCTTTTGTGTTTTTCGGTAGATTTCCAATGAGATCCAATCCGCATTGACCGTGTAAGTACAGTCGATTGTTTTTATGGTCGCCGGAACATTTGCGATCCGAAAGGCGACAAAGTTGGAGGCTTCATCAAGCTTGGCGCCGAAGTCCGAAAACTTTGGTGGGGCATCTAGGAGCTCTTCCCTTTTATTTTCATTCCCTATCAGAATCGCAAAGCCGGTTCTAACACGGTATATGGAGCAGGCGTCACTCAAGAAGCAATTTAGCTCACTCCGTAGTTGTTGCCGTACGCCAGCAGGCGTAAGTTGGCGCCATGGGTGATCGCTCTCTAAGCAAAGGAACAGTTGTTTGTAGACTTTCGCCTCAGGAGCTTCTTTCTTTGGGGCAATTGCCGCAGGTCGCGGCACAGCCTTGACAGTTGGGACTGCTTTTTGTTGCAGTCCTTTTCTGGCCACCGTGGCCCAGTTGCTTTTTATAGGCAGCGCTGGGAGGGCGGGAATCGTTGTGCTCCTGACGTTGAGAGCCCTTAGGATCGGGTTCGCCGGGCGAGGAGGGAGGACGGATGGCGTAGTGGCCGGGCCCGAGGCCATGTTTTGCGCAATGGCGGCGCGTAGATAGACTCTCATGGAGTCTACGAATTATCTGTTTGACCCGTTTATCAATGGAAGAAGGGTGGCTTCGACGCCAGAGATGGGGGCGGAGCAGAGGGTCAGATTTGCCGCTGTTACGGCGGCGCAACGTTGATCGGCTTCGACAATTGGTCGGAGCTCGAGGGGACACTCTGCTTTTGTGGCAGCTTTTGGCTGCAACGTTGATTTTGGCCCTGCTTTGACTGCAGTGTTTTCCGACGGTTTTGACGCTGTCGGAAGAGATTTTGACGATTCTCCAATTCCGTGGGGAACGAAGGGTGGTTGAGGGATTTTCTCAACAATTTCGACTGACCTGATCATGTCAGTATCGGGCTCAGTGACAGCGGGGAGGGCTTTTTTCTCCCCTTTAGAAGAGACCTTGCTCATATCCGCGCATTTCGGAGACTAGACAAGGCCAGGTAATTGTTCGAGAGCCCACTGGTGGACTCTCGTGTTGTCCAACTTGGCGTTGGGACGCTTTTTGCGAACTGGAGGCATGGTAAAAATTGTTGAAATGTAAAATATCTTGGAATGCCAACAATATCTTATCAGTAAATCCGGCTGATTTGACTATCAAATACCCCATTCTATATCACTGTTATCAATACATCCTTCACAGAAAGTTTAATGCGCATTAGTGTTTATTTCACACTAGAATTCCAGCGGATGACTATGTCTTATATGCAGGTTAGAGTTTTCTTGTATCTATTACCAATACAGTTATGGCCTCGCCTCAACCTGGCCCTAGGTACAATAGCGTGAGTACTTGTGGTACGTGCACATTAGCATATAGTCCCTGTCCGCCTCCAGATACTCTCTCCTCATAGCCAATCTACTTCTTTCATCTCTACATTAGAGCTGCCTTCCTGCCACTTCCTCTTCTCGTGATTGATACACATATATTTAGCTTTATATTCCCGGCCCATTGTTGGAAATGATGTCGGAAATACAGCTTCCTGCTTTTCTTTCTATCAACCAATGTGGTTGCATGCATCTTGCCTGAACTACATTTCTGAGGTCAGGCAGGATCCCACACTTCTGATTCAATCGGACTCAACGTTTGAGTCTGCTTGAATCCCATTCTTCCCGAACAAATCCAGTCATTGGTTTGTTCGTATTTCTATTGCATGACCCAGTATTCTGAGTCAGTGGATAATTATTTTCTGGTACGGGGTCCCACTTATTTCTCCAGTCGAGTCGGTTCCAGATAACCCCATTCTTGTAATTCCACTGTATATATCATAATACCTGTAGTCTATTAGTCAATTAAGCAAACTGAACTTCTTCTCCGTTCTCAGGCAATTATTACTCTAAAGTCTTCTCTATACTCTAACAAATGAAGTATAATATTATTAGTAATGATTACCTTCAATACGTAATAGGCTCCCAACGCAATCCCTATATTCACTATTTACACACTAGTTTGGTTTCCTCAGTAAGAGTTATATGGATATGTACTAGCGTGGCTCCACTTCTATGACAAGAGCACATAGCGTAAGGTATTGCTTCCTGTATTTGAGGATTTTTCGATCTGTATACTTAACTCCTATCTTTTTTGATGCTTGCAATTAACATTTGATCTTACATAACCAAGTAACCAGTTCACACTTTTCTGCTTTGTCATAAGTGATCCTCTTTCTCCAACAACACCCATATATGTGTATGTACATAGATCTACATCTATATGGATCATAACTTACGATCCATGGAGATTGATAAATGCTGGTCAGAAACCACAGTTGATAAGATATGCAAATACGCAACCTCACTCTTATCATCTCGGTTTTACTCTGAACCATACATCTAAATACAATTGTTTCCACTCGGATCTTCCTCTCACAATCTCACACAAGACTTACTGCATCGGTCTAACCACCGACACTGATTCTGCTACAATCTTCATCGTCGCTCAAGCTCATAACTTTAACAAAAATATCTGAGCTCGATCACAATTCAAAGATGGATGCAACGAGGTCGAGAAGGAAGGAAAGAGGGAATCAATGAATTTTCCAATTTTCGAATTTCTCGAATTGTGCGTTTTTTTGTTCATTAACATGTGGCAGACAGCTGGTAGGACTCTCTTGTTATTTCTAGGTGTTATAGTGCGTGCTAGAGCGTCAGGTAGTTCTGTATGGACTAGACTGTCCAGCACATGACAGTAGTCACGAGCTGTGCACAGGCACGGCGTCAAATTCAATTAAATTAAATCAAATCTAATGAAACACTCCACCTCGTGGGCCTGCTTTTTGCTGCATATTCAGGGCATGGGGACTTTGCAGACTATCACTGTCGTTTCAAACACCTCGAAGTGTTGAAATCTAGACATGCAAGACCCAACTACATACAGTGCGGAATAGACAAACACCACTCATCTTCGATTGCTACCAGTTTGGTGAGGTCTCGGTTGGTGATGATTTCGGTGGTGTGAATGTTATTCCATCACCTAATCAGAATATAATGTTTCTACCTAAGCAAGGTACAACATAGATAGACAATTAGATGTAGATTAAACACTAACACTCTTAACTACCGAAATATAAGTTCAGTAAAGCCAAAACCTCACTGATCCTAACCTTTTATCTCTGATCCTTAAATCCCCAATATCTTACAGTTCGTACAGTATTGACTTGACGGTCAACGTTCACTTCTATCATTCCAGATACCTCTAAGAACTTTAATACGAAGCTCAATTGACCTGCAGCTGCGGACGATAAAAGTTACCTGACCACTCCTTTTGTCAACCAGGGAGCAGCCAAACACGACTCCAAAGTGGACCTCGACATCCCAACCCTGGAATCCCCTGGGCTCTAAGCTCTCCACAAGGGGCTATCGCCATCAGCAAGTGTGTACACAAGACTAAGTTTTTTGGAGAGACCAAATTTCACTCCTAGCTTTTACACTTGCTCCGTGCTAACTATTTAGTGGGGCTCAAACAAGTATTAGTAGCTCTGTCTGTACCCGTTGTAGATTGTTTCTCCTCTCTAGCATGTAGATTTACATTTTAATTCTGTCTGCAGTATAGTTAACAGAAGACCTAGAAGAAGGGTGCTTTTGGTGTACTTTAAGTTTGGGGTCCCTGGCAGGTAGGCCTGGCCCAGGTAGTTGTTGCCGGGATCTTAGGAACGTCGGCATGTCAGGTACTTTTTCTAGACTGAGCTAACTGGCATGTAACCTTGGGAGACATGTTGCGTGCTGGCACAACATAAAATAATAAACAAACAAACGCACAATTTGTGGCGGCCGGGCCAAGCACTGCTCCGCCAGTACTACCCCAACGACCAAATGTCGTGACTCCCCCTGCGACCATCATCCCTGTAGCCATTCCCCAGAATATTTCAAAGGCTACTGCAGCTCTCCCGCTCAGAAGCACCTGGGCCACTGTCACCAGAGCAGGACACCAAAAGTCAGGAGCACAGGCTCCTGCAAACATCACCTCGGTTCCGGCTGTTTCATCTGCCAGGAAACCGGAGAAGAAGCCAGCAGCAGCAACAGCATCGAAAGATGACCGACTCTTCCTGCGTCTCGATGCAAACCACGACTGGAGACAGCTCTCTCCGGCTGGCGTTCGCGAAGCCGTGGCTAAACATACGCAATGCACCCCTTCCGATGTCGACCAGGTGCAACGCGTTCCCACTGACTTTGCCATCTGTGCCAAAAACCCGGACGCAAAAACTCGACTGCTGGAGGCCTCCAGTACCTTTACACAAGTAGAGGCAAAACTAGAACCACCAAGTGATCTAGTTTCCCTCCGGATCGCAACGGTTCCAGTTGCAGTTTTCAGCTTGGAAGGACGAATCGAAGTCACTGCCGAAATGGTGGCCGCCGAAATCCTCAGAGTAACCAACTGCACTCCAGACCGAGTAAGGATACACGGAAATACTAAGCTCGGCGTTCCTTACAGATCCTGGGCGGCCTTGTTTCCCATGAATGCTAGCCCAAAGCCTGGATTCCGACTCTTTGACGACTCAGGAGTAGCGACAATCCAACGAAACCGCCCTGCCATACAGCAATGTAGGCGATGTCTCGGCTTCCACGCAACCCGTGGGTGCTCTCGCGCGCCAGCCTGCTGGAACTGCGGATCCACATGCACTCGGCATTCGAGTGTAAAGCGGCCTCTAAATGTCGAAACTGCGGAGGCCCCCATCAATCTGGCAGTCGAGACTGTCTAGCTCGTCCCAACAGGTCTGGCCCGGCTACCAGGGAGCAACTTGTGACGATTCGACAAGCTGGCCAACGCGAGTACCAGGCCGTCGCTCGAGCCAAAGCTGCTACTAAGGCCGCAGAGACGGCTACAGCTGCCACTAGATCGACAAGACCAAATTCTCCTGCTGCTGTTAAGGACAATCTATTGACAGACACAGCAATGACTGAGGGTTCGGGCTTTGGGGCCTTGAACCCTGAAGAAGCTTTGTGAAGGGCGCCCTACGGGCCCCTTCCCGCCCCCCTCCTACACTAAGCTTTATGTCAATAAACGTAGGCAGGGGTGGCCCAACCCACAACATTGCGCTCTCTAGAGCTTACGAGCTAGGCGTGGATATTATGCTAATTCAAGAACCGCGATGGAACTTAGGATCAAAAGAAACCATATCACACCCAGGCTATATCTATCATACACCGCACGGAGGTGTAGATGTCAGACCGAGGGCTGTGACATACACCCGAAAGAACAAAAATGTGATATCAGCAGAGCAGTTATTTCCTTGTCCCACACCCACTGGTGATTACTGCTGGGTAAAGGTCAATGAAATCACGTTCCTCAACGTGTATAAAGCTCCTAACAACCCGACTGCTATCCTGCCATTGATAGACTGGAATCCGACCCCTAGCGTGATTGCAGCTGGGGACTTCAACTCGGTGCACGCTGCCTGGCAACCAGGCTCTACTAAGCCGCATGGAAAAGGTGATGAGATAGGAAAGTGGGCGGAAAACTTCCATCTCTCTTGCCTTATCATTGGAAAGCCCACTCACAAAGCCGGCAATACCTTGGACCTCGCTTGGACCAATATTTCTGGAGCCCGGGCCTGGGTCGATCGTGAGGAGTGTATGACCAGCGACCATCTTCCAATCCGAGGAATCGTACCTGCGGCAACCGCCACCAGGGACCTAGTGCCAGCAAAGATCAGAGTACCGAAGGAAAATCTACCAAAGTTTGCGCGGGCCATTGCAAAATGGGTACATCCAGCCTTAGATCTGAGTACAACAGAGAAAGTGGATGAGTACGCTCAAGAGATCTGCTTCCATCTCTCGGAAGCCATCAAAGCGACTGGAACAAGGGTCAGAAAGAGGAGCGGAAAATCTGCACCGTGGTGGACTCCTGGGTACAAATCTGCACACGTCGAATACCGAGCCGCAACATCACTCTCACAGCAGGATATCTGTGCGAAAAAGCTTCGTGCGACTATCACAGCCGCTAAGAAAGAACATCAGACATGTCAAGTCGAAGCAATGAAAACTCCAGCAGAAATATTCAAGCTGATGCGCTCGGCCAGCCACAGACAGGTCAGACCTCCTATGTTACTAAACTATAACGGATCCTATATCACCGACCCATCTGAGCGAGCCATAGTTCTCCGTGATGCTCACCTTGCACGTCACCAAGCATCGGACGATCTTCCCACGTGCACTGCTCCAAGAAATAACCGGATACCCTGGGAAGACGAAATAACAGACAATGAAGTGCGAACTTGCACCATCGGCTGCACCGAGGCGGCCCCAGGAGCAGACGGAGTCACAGTCGAGCTTCTTGAGGCCTGCTGGAAGACGATCGGATCGTGTGTTACGCAGCTCTTTAGAGCTTGCATACAGCTCGGCACCCACCCATCCTGCTTCAAACTTGCAGAAGTGGTGCTATTGGAAAAGCCAAATCGGGATCCAACTTCAATCAAAGGTTGGAGACCAATCGCTCTACTCTCGTGCCTAGGCAAAGGATTAGAAAGACTTCTTGCCAAGCGAATAGCGCACCTCGCTACCACTCATGATGTGGTTGGCCATCCACAATTCGGTGCGCTCCCAAAGCGATCTGCAACGGACCTGGTCTCCTGCTTAGTCCATGACGTCGAAGAAGCACGCTCCCAGGGATGGCCAGACTCAATCCTCCGATGGACGACTTCATTCATCACACACCGGAAAGTTCAAGTGCGTTTTTCCGGCGGAGACACCACCCAGAGAGAGTTGGTCTGTGGAGTCCCGCAGAGTTCCCCAATGTCACCATTACTATTCCTTCTGTACATGGCGGAGCCGATGAAAAGTGGCAACTCAGGATCGAGGTTTAGCTACGCCGATGATATTGGAATTCTAGGGCTTTGTCAAGGCGAGGTTAGGACAGTGTTCCACAGGGTGCGTATGTGGTCTAATGAAGATCTAGGTAGTAGATGAAGGTGACAAGTGGGTCGAAGGGATGACTGGTCTTCTCTAGGAAGAGACAAATCGGTAGATAGTAGCGATAGAGGCTACACGTGGGTCTTGCTGATGAAGAGCTGGAAATAGATAAATGGTCTTCCCGAAGAAGAGATGGGTAAACAAATATACGGTTAAGGTAATTGAAGAAGACGTTGCGTAAAGAATAATGCTCCTTCAAGCCAAGTATTTATATACATAAAATTAACAAATAGCACGTAGGACACAGCCCCCATGCCCAACAATCTGCTACACATCACCTAATGAAACCAGCCCATTCTCATTAGTCTTCCTTGCTGGCTTTAGAAGTTCATTGAACTATTATTTGTATTTTAAATTAGCCGTCCGCATGGCGTTTCATAATACGCTATGCCACAATGATCCATGAAAGGTTTGGACGCACAGTTGCTGAATCTGCTAGCGCTGCACAAAGAGAGGTAGACCATCTTCTGTTGAAATGTGATATTTCTTGGAATGCCAAGAATAACTTATTAGTAAGTCCGGCTAATTTGACTATCAAATTCCCCATTCCATATCACTGTTATCAATACATCATTCACCGAAAGTTTAATGCGCATTAGCGTTTATTTCACACTAGCATTCCAGCGGATGACTATGTCTCAAATGCAGGTTATAGTTTTCTCGTATCTATTACCAACACACATGTATTTAGCTTTATATTCCTGACCCATATATGTGTATGTACATAGATCTACATCTACATGGATCATTACTCACGATCCATGGAGATTGATAAATACTGGTCAAAAACTACAGTTGATAAGATATGCAAATACGCAACCTCACTCTTATCATCTCGGTTTTACTCTGAACCATACATCTAAATACAATTGTTTCCACTCGGATCTTCCTCTCACAACCTCATACGAGACTTACTGCATCGGTCTAACCACCGACACTGATTCCGCTACAACCTCCATCTTTGCTCAAGCTCATAACTTTAACATCTTCTCGAGTGGGCAGGGACAAATGCCGTTGCCTTCGAAACGGAAAAGTCTAAAGTCATCCAATTCTCAGGACGACGCCGAGAAGAAGCAGTTGGGGTTCACGTGAATGCAAACCTCATTGAGCCCGCTGACCATATTTGATGGCTGGGCGTACATTTGGATCGTCGACTCAATTTCAAACACCACGTAACTACGTGGTGCGGGAAAGCGATAAAAGCTGCACAGCATATGCGCCGTTTCAATTCTGCCTTTCGGGGAGCAGCTCCTGGGCCATTATCCAAGGCAGTAGACATGTGCGTTGTCTCACTAGCAACCTTTGGATCTGATGTCTGGTTGCCAGGGTCTAAACGCCCAACTATACGAGGAACGGTGACGTCATCTACGTCTAACCTATGCAGCATAATTGATAGAGCGAACCTAATGGGACTACGGGCTGCGCTTCCAGCAATGAGGACAACACCAAATGTAGTCCTTCACAGAGAAGGAGGAATCCTGCCAGCAAAAGTCATACTTGAGGGAAACTGACTTCGAATATTGGCAAGGCTTAAGACCCTTGATGATCGACACCCTTTGAGGATCCGCGCTTCCGTGTGCCCGAATGTCGGCACCCAAAAATATAAAAAGACCGCCAAAACATCAGCCAGACGAGAAATCCAAATGTCACAGTTACAGCGTGCCTACCAAGAGCTTCCGGAAGCAGAAGCCCTTGAAAGTCCGATGCCGGTGGTTTACTCTAAGAAATCAGGCTCAAAGCCGATGGAACGCGAAGGTTGCGTTAGAAGGATTAGCGACGTGCCAGGAACGGACATTTGCGTATACTCGGATGGGTCATCGGAAGGATACGGACGCTCCGCCTGGGGTTTCGTTCTGAGAAAGGATGGGAAACTCATCGGCAAAGGAAGTGGCATCAAGCACGGGTGAGAGGTGCTGGATGCAGAAATAACAGGAGCAAGGAAGACTCTTGAGGCCGCACTGGAGTTCTTGTGGAACGAAAAGTGCAGGAAAGTAGGAGGGTCGCAGCAAATCCACGTGTTTCGTGACAGCTAGCAGGCTTTAAGCGCACTAACGACAGGCTCGTCCTCAACTACCCTAGAAGATGTACGCAGATTCAGTGCATTAAGTAAAGTGACAAAAGTATTGGTAAAATGGGTGCCAGGGCACGCAGGGATTCAAGGGAACGAGGAGGCAGACACCATTGCCCGTGCCGCACTCCGAGAGTTACCTAGCCAGGAGACACCACCAGGATCATGTACTCTGGCATATCTACGTGTTCTCATGAATCGCAGACGACAGAGGTTGCTAGACGACTGGTGGGAAGAGGCCTGTCCGCCTCAATACCGCCAACTCGACCTACAGGTGCGGAGACGCAAACCACCCGAACTGTCTCTCTCTAGGCACCTCCTCCGGGCACTAATCGCAGCACGAGCAGGCCACGGCAATTTTGCGGCATACCATCGCCGTTTTAATAATCCATACGCTCTCATGGAGTGCTCTTGCGGGAAGGAAACTACTCCAACCCACTTTATCCATTGTAGTCGCCACGCACAACAAACGCGTAGGCTCAGAAAGTCAATGTCCCACGCTGACTTTATCAAAAAGCTTCTCGGGCCCAAGTGCCACGATAGCTTCAAAAATTTTGCGCAGGAAACCGGCTGTTTTGACAGACGACCTGCTCACTTATCCACTACTCTCAGTGGGGATCAGATAAACTAGTCATTGCCACAACGCATGACACGAAAGGGATCGATGCGAGAAGTGTCGTTACTCTGAGGAAATCTTTTATGTACTTGAATTTAGGGTAGGAGGATGGAGACGCAATTTCGGAGTCGGAGTGGATGGTGTCTTCTGAGTTATAATTTACCTCCCACTTTTTCTGTAGCAGGTCTCGCCGTTGGAATGAGTTGGGCCTGTTAGCAAAGATCCTCGCCGGATCCACCAGTCTTGTACCTATAGTGGACCTAGAGCTTTAGCTTAGGACTTTAATATAAAAAATAAAAAAAATTCGAGAAATTCGAGAAATTCATTTTTTCCCTCTTTCCTCCCTTCTCGACCTCGTCGCATCTATCCCTTAATTGTAATCGAGCTCGGGCATTTTCACCGTGCCTCCAGTTCGCAAAAAGCGTCCCAACGCCAAGTTGGACAACACGAGAGTTGTTGTAAAGGTAGGAGCTTACAGAGGTCAATTGGCAGAAGGTTTACGGATGATTATCGATGAATCAATATGAACTGCTGATATACTTGATATTCAGAACTATGAGGATTTAGGAGGTAGAAAGCGCTAGTTATATACACATCTGAGGTAGCTTGACTCTCGCCTTATTTACCCAAAATAGTACCACGGAATATTCTAGTCTCCTCCATCTGGCAGTACAATCTAGAAACACTTTCTATACAGTGCTCCATTGTTCCTCTACTCATCAAGGAGCCACCGGGAAAGTTCTTTCTTCACCCTCAGTGATCATTACCTTCGTGCATCGTAAGCCTAGCCATCACCAGCACAACAAGAGTCCACTAGCGGGCTCTCGAACAATTACCTGGCCTTGTCCAGTCTCCGAAATGCGCGGATATGAGCAAGGTCTCTTCTAAAGGGGAGAAAAAAGCCCTCCCCGCTGTCACTGAGCCCGATACTGACATGATCAGGTCAGTCGAAATTGTTGAGAAAATCCCTCAACCACCCTTCGTTCCCCACGGAATTGGAGAATCGTCAAAATCTCTTCCGACAGCGTCAAAACCGTCGGATAACACTGCAGTCAAAGCAGGGCCAAAATCAACGTTGCAGCCAAAAGCTGCCACAAAAGCAGAGTGTCCCCTCGAGCTCCGACCAATTGTCAAAGCCGATCAACGTTGCGCCGCCGTAACAGCGGCAAATCTGACCCTCTGCTCCGCCCCCATCTCTGGCGTCGAAGCCACCCTTCTTCCATTGATAAACGGGTCAAACAGATAATTCGTAGACTCCATGAGAGTCTATCTACGCGCCGCCATTGCGCAAAACATGGCCTCGGGCCCGGCCACTACGCCATCCGTCCTCCCTCCTCGCCCGGCGAACCCGATCCTAAGGGCTCTCAACGTCAGGAGCACAACGATTCCCGCCCTCCCAGCGCTGCCTATAAAAAGCAACTGGGCCACGGTGGCCAGAAAAGGACTGCAACAAAAAGCAGTCCCAACTGTCAAGGCTGTGCCGCGACCTGCGACAATTGCCCCAAAGAAAGAAGCTCCTGAGGCGAAAGTCTACAAATAACTGTTCCTTCGACTAGAAAAAGAGCACCCGTGGCACAAGCTTTCACCAAGCACCATAATGAAACAAATATACGATGGGCCGCAGTGCCTTGTGGGGAACAAAAGCTCCATACACAGTGTCAGAACCGGCTTTGCAATCCTGACAGCAGATGAAAATCAAAGGGAAATGCTCTTGGATGCCGCACCATAATATTCGGCCTTCAATGCCAAGCAAGAAGCCTCCAACCTTGTTGTATTTGGGATCACGAATATTTGTCATAATAACGAGGTTAGGAGGGGACAGAGGAATACCTGAAATGGATGCAGATGGTTGTGGATGCGCGGATATAATTGATGTGGCTGTAGTGAGAAGGTGCGTTGGAATGGAAAGTAGTGAGATGGTTGATTTACAATCTATCTGCAGAAGTTTTGCTTCCTTATATATACATTCAGCACACCAGTCCTGATCACGCACTCACCACAGGTGCTTCCTACTTCTGTCACAGTAACCACTTCCATAGCCCCTGCCAATATCTCCTGTCATAACATACTATTGACACTGGTTGCTAGTGTGGAACTCCCGGAATTGCAGAGTTATACACCATTGTCACATTATATGCTGTTGCCCCTCGGTAGCCATCAGAGTGATGTGCACCTCAGTCTAAACGCATTGGTCCACCAGGCAACGCTCGGATGTAGGGATGTTGCCAGAGTGATTAGGTACTTAGCTGTGCTATCAGTGCTCTAATCTCACCTAGCTTACTGCGGCCGAATATCCGAGTGCCGCAATGGTGGGAGCCCAATGAGGCTCGATCGGAACTGACCCGAGGTATTCACATCAATATTCCAGCCACCATACAAACAGACGACGGTATTTGTACGTTGGATGCTGATAGGACCTCAATTGAGATCTTCTGTAAAACTTTACAGTTTCCCATTCAGGTGCAACCGCACGGGACACGTCGTCCTGGGGCGCTGTACAGAAACTGGCATGCCCTTTTCGACCGGGACTCCGCCACTCGTGCGGGATTCCGCCTCTTCGACGAGTCCAGAGCAGCTACAAAGGTCCAGCCTCGTCGTCAAATTGAACAGTGCAAATGCTGTTTGGGCTTCCACGCCACCCGTGGTTGCTCCCGCGCTCCAGCCTGCTAGAACTGCGAATCTAACATGCACTCGGAAGCCGAGTGCAAGGCCCTCACTAAGTGTCGTAACTGTAGGGGACCCCACCAATCGGATTCTCGGGACTGCCAAGTCAGACTCAGAAAATCCGGACCGGAGACCAAAGAGCAGCTCGCGCGGATCTGCCACGTAAAACAAGGGGAGTTATCAAAGGTGGCACGATCTCGAGCAGCAGCCAAAAGGGCCGAAGAGGCAATCAAAGTCGCTGCGAAGGACGTCTCGACGGCCGAGGCTACAGGTTTCGGAGCTCTGGGAGCTGGAGAAGAAGTTTGAGGACACAGCAACCTCGAAAATGTCCTTTTTGGGGCTGCTGCTAACCAATAGTAGCATACCGGCTGGATATAAAGTATAAGGAAATGGTTAAACTGTCCTTTGCAGCTATTGATGGTGACATGAATTAAGATGATGATTGTGACTGAGATAGATTTCTATATAGTTTATTATACATGATATGCTCAGGTTCATATACCTCGAGCCAAGCAACCAGATTATGTTCCTCTAGATCTAGATTCATCAGAATAATTACTTACTCAGTAAAATTCTCCTAGTCTCAGTTGTGTGTTTAGGATCTTGATTAGGTTCCTATTAACTAGTCAATGATGTTTCTCATATCACTGAGACATAGTCATGGTTGATACAACAGGTACAAACGATGAATCGTGTCTCTTCATGACGTTGTGATATAGTCATGATTGTCTGAACAATATCAACTCATGAATAAATCATGTCTCTACATGATAGTAGACCACCCCAGAGTATTTCCGATTATACTCACAGGTGAGGCTAGGGATAAATTTTTCGAGAAAGTTTCAGGTTGCCATTATAGTTTTCCGGAGATGATTCAAGACTTGAAAAGATTTTTTAAGACAGAGCAACATCAAGAACGGAAGACAATTGAAAGGAAAGATACAATCCTGAACGATTTTACGATGAGAAACCCGGGTATGACAATGTTACAGTGTTTAGATCTCATGAGAGATCAACTTATCAGAGACCAGGCAGTCTTGCGGCCAGAATTTCAGACTGATATAATGATTCGAGATAAGCTCTATAGGGCCTGTCGTAATGTGCTCGAGTGCAACATATCACTTTTTCGGAGATGTCCTTCTTTTCAAGGAGCCTCTAAAGAGATTAGAAACGCTCATGCCATACACACTCAAAATAGAACACAGCAGAATTTCGTCTCAAAAAGTATAGACATCTATGACAACTGTAATGCATTCTACGTCGATCGCAAGTACAAAGGCAAGAGTACTAGAAACGAAAGTTCATTGAAAATGTTGGGGAAATCTGCAACAAAGAAATGCTTTTTCTGCAAGAAGGCTGGTTGTTATAGTACAAACCACAGCAATGAAGAGCGGAAGATCTCGTCCCAAAGGTTCAAAGCTGCCCCATAGAATGACAGTAAGATTTAACAGCTCATCAACAAATATGAAAGTTTAGATACCAATAATTCAGCACATTATGAACAATTTATTGATGAATTCAAACTTAAAGATAATAAGAATCTTGATTTTTCAGCCAGACAGATGTCTGGAACATATACTACAGAGTGTTTTGGTGATGTCAACAGCAAATAACTGATTGAATACCTTGGACAACAATCGAGAATCCATGCATTTTGTGCTAGTTATAAGGTAACACCTGAAACAGAGATCTTACCATTAGCTACAACAATTCACATATTTTTTCTAGCCGATATTCAACAGGCGTATTTTTGGGGATTTTGACTGACACAGGTGCCAGCTACCGATCTACGGCTAGTCATGAATAATTCCTTGCACTTCGAAGAACTCAGAACGTAGAGCTTAATAAATCTAGAGCAGGAGAAACTAAGGTTCAATTTGATATAGGTAGTTCAACCTCTCTTGAGATTCCAGATATTACTACACCACTCCGAACAATCATATTTCACGTCGTTACTGCCAATACACCATTTCTTCTTTCCCTCAAAGACATGGATGATCTGCTGATTAGGCTTGTCAACTTTGAAAATGTTCTCATGCAGGGAGAGAAAGGCATACCAATTATTAGGACATATAGCCACCCATAGATGCTGTTAAATAAGACTAGGTATTGTGAGCAGTGTTAGACTCATGGAAAAGCCCCTGGCCGATTTAAGTCCGCTCTGAAGGATGATATTGATTTTAACCACACGCTGCTTGTTGACAAGGCAACCATTTTCCAGGGTGGGAGGTTTCTGAAGAATATGTCAGCTTAACATGCATGGGACACTTTATGGGAGGCATGGATTGATACCTATTTGGGTCACCCTGCGTATATTGCTCATGATCCAGGAACAAATTTCAGCACTCAAGAGTTCCGCAATAATGCCCGAATGATGAATGTGGAACACATACAGAAGCCGGTGAAGTCTCACAACGCAACTGGCCGGGTAGAAATATATCATATACTTCTTAAGCGAGCTTACCAAATTATCAGCGCAGAAGACTTGAGCCTATCAAAGGAAACGAAGTCGCAGATGGTGCTCAATGCAACCAATGACACTGCAGGTCCGAACGGGCTGGTTCCTACAGTCCTTGTTTTTGGGGCCTATCCACTCATTAGTAATTCAGATGCTCCGTCCGCTTCAATTATTGCTCGGGCTACCACTGTTAAGAAAGCAATGAGAGAAGTGAGAAAGTGTCACACTGCATGTAAAGCAGCTAATGCATTGTATGTGAAGAGGTCCACTGACTAAGCACCTACATGATCTTCCCCTTGGTTCAGAGGTTATTGTTTACAGGCAAGAACGCAGCTGGGATAAATTGCTGCATAAACTGGTATGGATGGATGGTGAAGCTATACAAATTGACATGAATGGGCGTTATGTCAATTTCAGGAGTCCAAGGGTCAAGCTTTTCCTCAGAGATCCTTGCTTGGTCGATGATCAAATTCAGTCAGAAGATATTGTTGTGCAGAAAAATAATAGAAGATATCTGTTGGAATTTGCCACATTTCTTACAATAATTGGCATTCCTTGCAAATATGAACAACTTTCCTGCATGCTGCACAATAAATCCTGTATTCTACATTTTAGTTCTTTTCGCTGTTGAGATATTCTCTCATACATTTGCATGTGCGGGGTAATATAATACTATATGCAAATGCAGTGAGAGATATGGTTACGTTTTCTTTGCGACAAATAGGATGGCGTTAATGGTGCGGGGTCAGTACTGTTTTATTCCCCGCACAATGGTTTCGTGGTCAGCTGTGCTGAAGACTTTTCACTGTAATAATTGTTGTTTGCATACCCACTTTTACTCTAGGATATGCGCACATAAATTCGCGTTTTACATGTAACTTAGAACTTTAATGGAAACAATATTCTTTGAGCTATACTTTCTGCTCCTCTTACTATGAAATCACAACAATATCCATCAGAGAACAATGCTCCACAGCCAGTTTCCCAACAGCTTCGACGCAGTCAGAGAAACCTACATCCCCAAGACCCCGGATCCGAACCTAAAACTCCAACTTTTATAAATGATGGGATTTTCGGGTCACCCTTCAGAGATACTATAGAAGACGTAATTTGGAACAAATTTAAGCATTTCTTTCGGAAAAGGAAAATATGGATCGAGAATTTTCTTTGGAACTCAAAGAAAAGGGGACTATCACAGCTCCTGGAAAACCATTCATCTTATTGCGTAGAAAAGAAATGGATGGATAAATGGTGCAGGGAGTCTATGAACTCGTTTTTCGAGACAATAATGAGCTTTGCAATAAACGAATCTTTGGCTATAGGATGGTTTATAAAGTGAAGGGTAAAGAAACTTCAATGCCATACAAGAAGTTACGTTCAGTAGTTCAAACAAATTATGATCATGGCAAGAAGAAAATTTTAACCCAATCACCAACAATCCAAAGGGTGAGCCAGCGTATAATTGTCTCAAGTGTTGAAATTATGGAGTTCAGAGATGAGTCAGGCGATGCTTAATGGAAGTAATTGATGAAGGGTTTGGTTGTTGAGTTTTCTATGATTTCTGTGTTGGGATACACTATGTCAATCCTACTGGGCTCGATAATTAGTTGTCCCGGCCGACTGGTGTTTGGCGAACGGAGATTGCGTATACCCTGTGCTAGCGTTGTTTACTGCTGTTAATAGGAGATCTCGCACGGGCTATCTATTGGGGTTAAAAGGAGTCTGGTACCTGTGTTTAATAGAGTAGTCGAATTGACATCCTTTTATCCTTCATTATTGCATAAGCTTCCCTTTACCAATAAAGTCCACGAACTAAGTAGTGGGCTATACATTTCAATATCAAGGATGAGGGTTTGACAGTGTTCTACGGGGTGCATTGTATAGCCTAGTGAAGATATAGGTGGTAAGTGAAGATTTTAAATGGGTCAAAGGGATGACAGGTCTTCTCTAGGAAGAGATGAATGGGCAACTAGTTGCAGTAGATGTTACACGTGGGTCTTGCTGATGAAGAACTGGGCAATGGATATATGGTCTTCCCGAAGAAGAGATGGGTGAACAAATGTATTGCAAAGGATAAGTAAAGAAGACGTTGCATGAGGAGTAAATCTCTCTCACGCTGAACTATTATATACAAGATTAGAAGCCTTTGCCAATCGGAATTAATCGTAATCAATTCTTGCCAATATCTTCGCATTGATGGCTGTGTTCTTGTCCTTCTCTTCATGACTCCCTTGTATATACTTACATGACATTTTACATGACTAATTATACAAGGGAAGCTATTATTAAATTGATATTTGAATTACTACCCCTTGATCTTATCATGAATTAATATTAGTATTAAAATTCTAATTACGGATCCGTGAAAAATTGTGGCAATGGCTCCTTCACTATCCCCATGTGGAATCTCACTTTTTCTGCGAGATACCACCCAAGCCTATAAACATTCAAAGACTAAGATTCTAAGCCCTATTTATGCAACCCGTCCCAAGCAAATACGCGATGAAACTCGTCCTCAAGAAATTCTAAAGATACTTAAGCCTCTTTATGGAATCCAAGAATCTGGAACCCACTGGTATGGCTGTTGTACTTTCGCTCGTCAATGACCGGCTCTGCGCCGACAGGTGCATATGCACATCGTGCGTTGACCATGGGTACAACTGCTTCCGCTCCTGAGTAGTGGACTCATGAGCGCCAGGCTGATTCATTGCAGGGCAATGATTGGGGTAGCGTCGTGATGAGTCTATTGATCACACACGCTAGCCGTGAGCAGTTAGGTATCGCCGGGCAATTACGGGATAGCGCTCAGAGGTACATGCAGACCTAGCGCACTATCGGAACTATACAACTGCTTCCGCTCCTGAGTAATGGACTAAGGACTGCGGAGCTGAGACATTGTATGGGAACGATTGGAGCGACGCTGTGGTGTGTATACAAGCCACAGGCGCGAACCATGGACTGGATTGCTATCGTTCCTGAACAGCTAGGTTCAGGATCGCTCAGCTGGGATATTACACGTAAGTGATTGAGGCATTGCAGCGACGCGTACTCGGACCGCGCGCGCCAGCCACCGGAACAGCGGATGCCTCTCATGAGAGATGGACTCATGAGCTGCAGAGTTTTACCTAGGCACGCTGTTGGCAGTTAGTCAGGAGAGAGAGCGTAGACAATGACAAGGGTCATATTAGAGTATATAAGTAGTCTATGTTCTGTCCCATGAATAGTATCGGAAAAGGTATTGGACACCTGCCAGCAATCAAGTTACCAAGTATCAAACCATCTGAACAAACATCATGACACATTCCAAGTAACTGTGTTCCCAATTAACTCATAACCTTAACAAAGGCACCTACCACAATCATCATCAAACCAAACTAGAGATGAAAATTCAACATATGATCCATGTCTTCTAGTAACCGAGAATCAAGAAGGGCTGTTTGGTGCTTTTTTTTTTTTTGCATCAAAATATAATTGTGTATGCAGCTATCTAGTTTTGACACAATATCAAAGAAATGTACATATAGATGACTCAATTTAAAAGTAGACCACTCATGCCCCAGATTTCATTTGCAAGTACCACTGCGAAGTTATGGTGGTTTTTTCTTCGCTCCAAGTCAACCCTCATCTGTGAATACCCACCCAAGGGAACGCCTCAAAAACCCTGAGTTATCCAGACATGCCTCCATCATCCATTAACTTTTCTCCGCGCGAAATGCAATCTGAGGTGTCTCCTTCCCAAGTGAAGTAGGTGTCCAGGCTACTCAAACTATACCAGAGAACACCACCAGGAGGCGGATCACGGCACCTTCCATCGTCTGCTTTTTTTAATAGTGTCAGCTGTACTCTTGCAAGAGAAGCTTTGGGGCGCACAAAGCTCAATTCGTAAAACCCCTAGCCAAATTCGGAATTTGACGCCCTTCGAGGTTATATCCTTCCTTCGCATCATCTTGTTAACTTGTCCTGATCCCTCTCACGTTCATCCCAAAGAGCTATCTCCCAGATTTGTGCTCCACGCTTTGCTTCCTCCGTCGGGTAAAAATATCGGCGTGGGCGTGTATTTGGTGACCAGCTAAGGCCAGAGAAAGTCGACGAGAGGTGTGGTCATTGGAATGAGGATGTACTAGGTCGTACTTGTAAACTTGATGAGGCTTAGGTAGGATTCGATCTTTTTGGGAGTGAAAACTTGATGTGGTGGAGTTATTTGAATCATTGCCTCGAGGGCCAACTTGTTTGGTATTGCAAAAATTTACTGGACTTAGCTCTGGGAGAATATTTCACACCCAGGTTCATAGAGGACGCCGCGTACAAGTGTTCAGCCTTGCCCTCCGGCCGTTTGGTGTTGTAGGCATGCAAACCAATGACACCCTCATCCTAGGAGATGAGAGATTTGTTGAGAAAGAGGGCCTTGAACTTGAGAAAGCAGAACTGCTCGTTAAGCCTTTAGAGAAGCTCACTCATGATAATCCACTGATGTCTAATGGTTGTAAATTGGTGATTGATAAAAATGGAGATGGCCTCAATCTTACTCAGAAAAGACAAGGAAAACGTCTTCATCAGATTAACCCCAAATCAGACGACTTCAGAGAGACCTATCTTAAACAGAGAGCTCGTGGCGCTTACATTGCTATGATTTGCCAACCAGAAGCTGCTTTTGATTTTTCGATAGCTGCACAACATCAAAATCCCGAATAAGAAGACATGAAAGCTCTCAACAAGCGCCTTGAATGGCAGATGGAGAATCTAGGCCGTGGACTCCACTACATACCTCTGAATTTGGAGTCTACTAAGATTTTTGTTTTTGTCAACAGCTCTTTTGCCAACAACCATAACCTATGCTCCTAAATAGGTTATGTGATTGTTCAGGGAAATGAATCTCCGGGAGTAGGGAAATTCAGACCACAGGCCAACATTCTACACTAGAGCTCTACCAAATGCAAGAGAGTTACCCGGGCTGTACTAGTTTCGGAGTTTGACAGGATGGTAGCAGGAATTTATATGGCCATTTCGATTTCGACTACTTTAAATATGATTACTATTAAAACCTTAGTCCTTGTATTGTGTAATGATCACTTTAAGGAGTTCTAATATAAAACATGGAAGGTAGACTTGTCTATGAAATCAACTTGTTGGAGGTACATAAAATAATCATCCATGAAAACAGATCCAACACTCGAGATTTACATCTTGAGTGCGGGTCCGTGCACGCTAACAAAATAACCCAATAACCACGTGATAAACAAGCTAATTGTACAGGGTATCTTGCTCTCCGGTTCTCCTAACTCCTGGCTAATGATGACAACTCAGACCCACAATAAGGGTCATGAGGATCCTGGAATTGCAATGCATTAGACTTATTTCTCAACAATTACCAAGCAGCTAAATATAAACCAAAACCCAGTTGTCATCTGTACTGATTCATTCACATTTTACAAACACATGGCCAAATTTGGCACCACAAAGGAAAAGAGGTTGATGATCAATATCATGGCCATTTGGCAGTCATATGAGCGGCGAGAACTATCAGAAATTTGTAGGATTACAGGAGATAGTAATCTTGCTGACTCTATGACAAAGTCAACCTCTAATGGTGCTTTGAAAAATTTTATGAGTACAAATAATCTTGATGTTAAAGTTCAGGGCTGGGTCCAACGTGAAGCGTCAACGAGGTTGAATAACTGAAAAAAAATTTGCCACTGTCAGTTCATAGGTGAATGGCGCAGTGATAAAGGGCTTGTATTAAGTGTTTACTTCCGAAAGAATTGGTCAGCGCATCACATGATATAGTTAGGGTGCTAAGCTTCACTTTGTACCCTAGATATTAATACTTGAGGAGGGATACAGAAAAGATAGACAGAATACACCACTTGTTTTTAGCATTTTTAAGGCACTAAGCCAAGTGAACCCCATTGTACCAACACCTTTAGTAGTTGGTTACGCTCTATAGGTGTGGAGACTGTATTGCAATCTTGCATCAAAAACCTTTCAAGGATTCTATTTATGTTAGCAGACTGTTATTGTTGGATAGACTACGGTGTGGTTTCACGATCGATCTTAATGATTCAGTAAAGAATTGTACGATTCTGTGTTGGTCTAAAAATGTTTATAATTGTCTTGTCTGTCTGTCTTGTCAGGGAGAGAGAGTCCCAACTCATAACCAAAGTGGGACCTAGCTAGCGTGTTCATAGCGAGCCTGTAATGCGATTCCCCATGATGACAAATCTATTTTAGTGGAGCACTATGAACCATCAGCTATAGAGTAATTTCTACACCAGAGTACTCAATCTGAATTCCAAGTAAACAATGAAGACTTCCCATATCCTTGATCTTGAATTCGGCCTTAAAGTGGTTTACTAAATCTTAGATGAGCTCCTGTTGTTCTCCAACTAGTACTATGTTGTCCACGTAAACTGCAATGATCATTTTACCTGTGTTGTGGATAATTACAAAGGGATCAAATAGGGAGGGTACAAGACCATAAGGAATGATATATTCAGCCAACCTAGAGAACCATTCCTGGGGTGATTGCTTGAGTCCGTATATATACTTCTTAAGTTTTGCAACATGATATCCTTGCCTGTACCCTTCAGGAAGTTCCATGTAAATGTCCTCATTAAAGATTCTATATAGAAATGCAATTTTAATGTCGAGCTGTCTCGTTTTCCATTTTATTAAATTAACTAGGCTATATAGGAGCGGGACGATGGATACTCCTGGGGAAGTTATGCTTACAGTAGGTCTCTATAGTCGCTGTTACGTGTGTTCTCGTGATATGTAAGACTTGACTCTAAATTCTCGTATAAAGGAAACTTTGTTACAACAAATGGATGGAGGTTGAGACCTCCTTATATCTTGCTCCAGACTTACTGTGTTGTTCACAGCCTAGTGCTAGGACATTTCCTTATGATATCATTTCTCTCCTACGAGAAATGACCAGCTCGTTCCCTCTCAGTCCATCAGTCTCTCGCTGATTCCATTATCTCTATTCTATCGAGTTCTAGTTTGGTCCAGTATACCCACACATGCATTACACACTAAACACCCCACAGTTTAGTTCCACAGTTACGTGCATATGCTATGACGCGACCTAAAGCATGTACCATGGTAAGTTACATGGATAACACAACACATTTCTTAGATGCCGCAATCGCCAAGTTTAACCATAGTGAATCAAGTCGTGCAGCTGGAGCATAGGTTTCGTCATAGCCAAGTCCTTGGATCTGTGAGAAAACTTTGGAAACGTAACGTTCTTTGTATTGTTCAACATCCCCATGTGCATCTCTTTTTATCTTGCACACCCATTTGCCATTAACAACTTTTCGTCCTTTAAGTCGAGGAACAACATCCCAAACGTCGTTATCTTCAAGGGATACTATCTCCTCATCAAATGCCTTTTCCCAGTAAGCCCAATGAGGTGAAGACTTGGCAACACTGTATGAGCTGGGTTCAATTTCATCATAAATATTTAGCATGGCTAACTGTGACAGATACCGAGTTGGTAATAAATAAATCGATTTATTAAACTATGTGAAAAGAAAAGAAATCTCTAGCTACTACTAACACGTTCTTAGAACGTTTGGTTCGCTTCGTGAATCTGCTGACTGATAACTTTCCCCTAGGTCTAATACTTGCTACCGAGCCAAGTATAATTAGGAGCCATCACGCTATGATGTTGCTTCGACCTCCTGGCTAGTAGCGCCATTTCATCTATATTTGTCCATCTTTCTCCTTTCAGTCTCATTGTAATTATTCCTCATTAAACTGTTAGATTTCCTCCTGAGCTTAAAAAACAGTCAAGCCATAACAAATATATTCATGCTTCTTCAAACAGCAAAAGGGTTTACAAACACATGTAAAATTGCATCATGTTGAACAGCTGATAAACAAAGGCCTACTAAACTTAGTGATGAGAATCACTGAATATGGGATGACAAATCCTCTCCTTATAATTGTCTCGAGCTTTACAATTTCAACCAGGACATGATAATCAGGATGTTCAGGACAATCAAAACTCGAACTTGAGATATTTTGATCTTCAACATCTGTTATTTTGGGAACCGAGGCGAAGATACTCTCTCCTAGAAACTGTTTTAGTTGGATATATAGCATCAAGATCGGAAAGAAGTAGAGATCTCATCATTATACTTTGTTAAAGTATCAGTCAATGAGCCTTAGAAGACATATGACTTGATTTGTAAGCTGGACTAAACTAGGGTCTATAGAATGTATGGTAAATGTAGAACTCAGTAGTTAGTACAATAACATATGCAATAAGCTTTAGGCACTTTCCAGCAGTACAGTTTTCTAACCATATCATCCTTCAATGTACTTTTACATTTTTCAATTGAACCAAGGTCTTCTAGCTAAAGATCCAGTACGGACTTTGATTCTATTCAATTAACTGGACCCTTAGTGTCTAACACATCATTTGAAATAGCCAGTTATGCTATACACATCGGAACCTGATATCATTCACCAATTCACATATCTAACAAATATTATTAGTCATATCTTGACATGTAAAGAGTATGTGTTGGGTGACAATTACTAACGTGAATTTACAAGGTAAAATAATATCGTCGCCTGGTCGACTAAGAACGCGGCTGTTTACGCCCACTATTCGATTATTTATGTTGAATATAACGAAATCATGTGGACCTGGGCCCTCTAGAAATTTGTAGCCAGTGATTAGTATGAAAGAAGTTGGAAAGCAACTAAATATCATGGATTCTTTTATTACCTGCCATAGGATAATACCATAGTTCTCCAGGAATGTCGTACCCAAAATGAACGAATCTATCAGGATATTGTTTATCTGGTTTATCGGGACGTATAAATTGTTTGGCAAACAGAACTTTTTGCAAGAGTTCAGCTTTTGTGAATTCGTTACCAGTTGGGCACTCGAAGCTGAAATTTCGATTCATGTCAGGCACTGGTTCTAGAGCTGTTACTGGCGCTATGATGCAGAAGAGCGTTGAAACGCCGGTGATGGTGAAAAACTTCATTGTAGAATGTCCCGTAGTTGTATATCTTCAGTATCTAAGGGCTATGAAAAGCTGGAATTTGAAGATTTATAAAATTGCAGTACGGAATGGAAATGGCTTGTTGGTGATTTCAGGATGCAGTTAATATACACTCGTTTCTAGCTAAAGTGTGGCTTGGCAAGCTCAATCAACCATGTTTGAACTATGGGAATTATAAGGCATTTGCAATATTAGTTTAATCCATGTTAGCTACTTCATATAACATCTTTCTGGGAACTAAAATTGCAAAGCCCCACTCGCCCTCAATGGTGAATGATTGTCCGAAAATAGGCTTTGTGGCTAATCATCGAGATGTAGGGGAATAGGATTAGTCTCCTTATTGACATTTACTTGCCTGACACATTTTAAGAGGGGATTCGGAAATTTGGAAACTAGTTGCGCTCTAACCCCTCGAACCCCAATCCACCAGCATGAACAATGAACTTTCAAATTACTGGATAGATCTACACTCACTGCAAGTGACAATGTCTTGCTCAAATATCACAAGGCATTTAGATAATTAATAGATAATATGGCGCACTTGAAATCAGTCCAAGACATTGTTTATATACTTTATCTGGGAAATGGAGTCACTGGGTGATTTGGCGCAATTTCTCTTCACCTCACGCTATACTACTACTCCCGGACTCAGCTCGACCTCATGCCATTTGGGAGGCTACTTAGTTTTTTAACGCGGCCAATTGACCCATTGTGAAAATCACTTCTTCTACTAGTATTCTTTACTCAGCTTTTTTGATTGTTCCAGTAATATTCCGCTCATTTCATTGACCAATATTTCCAACACTTAATGTTCCGACTAGGCCCTAGTCAATATTTTCCGACCCGCTTGTGCTACAAAATAGCCCGCTGTTCCAACTATTCATGGGTCAAAGTTAAGTTTATGAGTATTCTCGCTTTGTTTTGGATCATTGGATTGACACCTGAGCCTGTTGCAGAGTAGGCTGGCAAGCGGCTCGAGCAGGAAAGTGTCTGGGTAAACTGAGCTCCAAAGCAAAGATATGAATAAGCTTTAATGCTAGATCCTCTACGCCTAGCTAACAAGGAAGATGAGTGACTCAGCAGTAGATGTGAGACCTAGTAAGCCGATAGCGCATCTGAATTCTATGCTACTCAGTACAGGCAGATTGAAAGTATCAGTAATTTTGTGATCAGGCCCACTTATAGATCACACAACTGAAAATGGCGATTATTAAGCAAGTCTTACCAACTGGACAATTGATCCTGCGTCAATTGTCCGTCATCCACACACAGCAATGACAACACCAGTATCTCAGCTATAGATGATAATATGACGCAGATATATCTAATAATATCATTTATAAATGACGGAACGGCTAGGATTTAGTACAGTTGGTGGTATATATTGTGCACAGTCTATGTATTTAAAACTTGCTGATACACCTCAGTACATGATCAACCTTTTCACTCTTATTTCAATAGTCATCAATATGGAAGATCTCGATCCACATTCTTCTTCTTCATGCTAGACGTCAAGCGCTATCTGTCGAAGGCTAAGAATAACTACTGGAGGAGTTGGACAGAGTAATGTCTCAGGTCTAAAATAGAGACTATCCATACGTACGTGGGTTGTTTGTTTCGGTCAGTGCTTGCATTCTGTATTTAGAGCCGCATGTTACTCTATTCCTAGCGCATGTCTATATTTTGAGATCAAGAGATAATGTCAATCATGATCAGTGAACAGTCTCTTAAGGATGTCAAAGGAAAAATTATCAAAATGACTGGGTTTAGACCCCTGTTCATATTGATTAGATTGGTTTAGTCTTCTTGCAGGCCCATGTCTAGTTTATCGACTAGCTAAGCAAGCAAGGGGTACTATCCAATGATATTCCGTGAAAGTCGAAATTAATGGGCACGGTTTTCAACACCAATGGAACTATACATCAGACTTCATTGAACATAAAAATTAAAAAAAATCAATTGATATTCTCTAAAAATACACATGTGTTTCAAAATTAATTGCTCTGTATTACAAAAGTATACATCGAAGCCCTCAGTGTGCCTCGCAAGTAAAATGAAAGTGCGCAACATGTTCTGCATTATTCTGCTCCATCCCAATACTTTGTGTATCCTCCATTTTCTTTTATCACTGCTATACATCTTTCGTGAATGTTAAGCACACTCAACGGAAGCTTCTTCCGAGCAATGCATCTGCTGTAATCTATTCTATTGAGGGAATTTGAAAGTTAATGCCCATCGCATCCCTAGTGGCTTAAGGGTCCCATTTCTAGTTCCAAAGAGCACATCTGTCGATTTTCGGGAGATTCCCGCACGAAAGCCTCAAGCTCATCAACTTGTTCCGCACTTAATTTAGGTGAGCGTCTTCTGCGAGGCATAGGATTCTCTGTCTCTCGAGCACACGCAAATTGCACTTGCCTTCTTGTGAAGCTAAATTCGTCAGATATATGTTGTAATGTCAAGCCAAGTCTTCTTTTTGTTCTTATCTCAATACATTGATGACAAGTTAGATGTTTGCGAACTTCAGTTACTGATGCAGACTTTTTGAGAGACATTGTTTGCTAGAATATAGAATGAATTGAAAGTGGTGTTAAGATATAAACGCTTTCTTTTTTCATTTTTATTTTTGGTCCTAAGCTAACGCTATCTATTCCACATTGGGTCAAGGACCGACAGAGCCGGCAAGGATCACTGCGTACAGGCCCAACTCATTCCAACCGCATGAACTTCTGTTGTGAATACCTCGGGTCAGCTCCAATCGAGCCTCATCAGGCTCCCACCATTGCGGCACTCGGACACTCGGCCGCAGTAAGCTAGATGAGATTAGGGCACTGGCAGCACAGCTAAGTACCTAATCACTCTGGCAACATCCCTACATCCGAGCGTTGCCTGGTGGACCAATGCGTTTAGACTGGGGTGCACATCACTCTGATGGCTACCGAGGGGCAACTGTCACAGGCTCATACCTGGTTATCATTAGGCTGCTGCCTAACAAATAAGGCTTGAACTCTCCCAACCATATTAAACATCATACATGTCATGAACCCCTCCACAACTCATTAGACCCAAGAATAGGCCTTGGCCCAATCCATGCAAATCTATTCTTAAATGTCAAATTTAGATTGCAGACAGGACGACTCGAACACCAGTCGTGAGTCATCTAAGCCACATGCATCATAACTATTTTAATAACTAAAATTACTGACATTAAAATGAAGCTGAATTAAAATAGACGGAGATGCTGGTGTTTGTCGGAGGACAGTTCATGATCTATTTTGAGAATGGTATGAAATGAGGGAACGAGATCATTGGCTTGTAAATAAATAGGAGGCTTGCAGTCATGTCTCTGCTTGTTACTTTAAGATTTTCATTTGTATCTAGCTCTAAGTTCAGTTTGAATAAAACGCCACTTTAAGACCGTCACACTGTCCTCCGACAAACACCTGCATCTCCGTGTATTTTAATTCAGCTTCATTTTAATGTTAGTAATTTTAGTTATTAAAATAGTTATGATGCATGTGGCTTAGATGACTCACGACTGGTGTCCGAGTCGTCCCGTCTGCAATCTAAATTTGACATTTAAGAATAGATTTGCATGGATTGGGCCAAGGCCTATACTTGGGTCTAATGAGTTGTGGAGGGGTTCATGACATGTATGATGTTTAATATGGTTGGAAGAGTCCAAGCCTTATTTGTTAGGCAGCAGCCTAATGATAACCAGGTATGAGCCTGTGACACTGTATAGCTGTCGAGTCATTGGGTGCCTTGTAGACGTTGAGAAAAGTAATGCTGTTCACTTCTACCCAGCAATAGTCTCCTGTAGACACAACATAAGGAAAGATCTGTGTTGCCGATATCTTTTTATCGTCTATCCGGGTATAGGTCACAGCCCTCGGCCTAACATTTTCGCCGCCGTTAGGCAGATGATAGGTATATCCTGGGTGATCCTTTGTTGTGTTCTTTTGTTTATTTCACAGCGGTTCTTGAACAAGAACCACGTCAATACCCAGCTCAAATGCTCGGGCAAGCGCAATATTTTGCGTTGAGCCCCCTCTACCTACGTTTATTGACATAAAGCTTAGAGTAGGAGAGAGGCTTGAAGAGACCTGTGTGGTGTCCATCACAAAGATTTTTGCTGATTTTATGCCTCATCGACCTCGGCTACAGTTGCTGTAGCGTTGGACATGAGAACTTCAAAACAGTTGGTCGATTTGAAACCTGGCTGGTTAGTATTTGACGCTTCTGTGGCTGCTGTCATCGCTGCCTCTGCGCGTTTGACAGCTGCTTTGGCCCGAGTGACTGCTGCAAATTCGCGTTGGATAGCATGCCTTATGGTCTGAAGGTTTTCCCTGGAGGCCATTCCAGACTTTGTTGGACGAGCTAGACAGTCCCGACTATCTGACCTGTGTGGACCTCCGCAGTTGCGGCACTTGGTGTGTGCCTTGCACTCCGCGATGGAATGCATAGTTGAAGTACAATTCCAGCAGGCTAGGGCGCGCGAGCAGCCTCTGGTGCCATGGAATTGTAGGCATCTTTTGCACTGGTTGATGCTTTGACGAGGCTGGTGGCGGACTGCAATCCCAGAGTCGTCGAAAAGTCGGAAGCCTGGCCGAGGGATCGATGATTTTTCGAAAAGGGCTACCCATGACTGGTATGGGGCTCCAAGTCGGCTTTGCCCATGTGGGCGAACTTTTACTGAGACAGCCTTGGTGACCCTGACTATCTCTTCTGTCACCATCTCTTCTGTGACAATAACTCTACCCATTATTGTATTAATAGCAACTGGGACTGTTGCGATTCTAAGTGAGCCCAGGTCCGATGCTTCTTCCAGTATGGCATCTTGCTGGATGAGGGACCCAGCTAGGCTTAATATGATGGCACGTGCCTCTTGGTTTTCTGCTCTAATTGCGAAGCCAGTTGGAGCATGGTATACGTGCTCAATACTGGCTTGAGGAATTTCATGCACTTTTGCCACGGCCTCTCTAACACCAAACGGTGGTAGCTTTCTCCAAGGGTGTTCATTTCCAAGGCGAAGAAACAAGCGTTCATCTTTCATGGCTGATTGTGTTGGGGTGGTCGGGTTTTTTTTGACGGCCGCGTCGAGTTTGCCGCCTTTGGCATAGCCTGCGCGACTTTTGTAGCTGCCGCGGGAGTCTTTATACCGATGCAGGTGATTGAGGCCCAAGTGGTTTTGGCCTGGGAGACTTTATCATGAGTCACTTTACTTTGTGGCTCATCCTGCTTTTTGGCAGCACGTTCTATAATCTTGCTGCCAGTAGCCTGGCTTTCGGGGCGTGGGGGAAGTGATGGGAGGATTGTACCCGGTCCCGATATCATGAATTGAGCTATTGCAGCTCTAATGTAGACTTTCATAGAGTCTATAAATTGAACACTCGACCCATTGGATAGGGGGGAGAAAGCATTCT